>OY747129.1:44103116-45303116 GCA_963556465.1 Berberis vulgaris
ATTCAGCTTTTATGTTTTCACGATGAATAATGGTACTTGAGAATTTTCCCCTTTTCTTTTTCCATTCTTTCTTTTAATCTGGTGATTGGTTTCTTTTTCTCCATATAAGTCTAGTCATGCTCTTCTTAAGTGTGGAATATTTAGGGTCAATTAATTCTGGTATATTGGTTATATGTGATTGTCTTTTACTGCTTTATTGTCTCCGGATATATCGTCGATTTAAGATATCATATATGAAAAGTCTTTATGCTTTCTATAAAAATGGAGTTTCATATCTATTTAGATTAGAAATAGTGGCGTGTTAAATATTATTTTCCGGTTATGTTGCTTGGGATGTGAAAACACATAATTGAGTTATCATGACTGAATCAATATAAGTTGAAGTGGTAAAATCTAGGAGGGACTATTGGACCCTTGTGATTTTTTGTTCTTGGTTTTCGTTCACCTAAATTCACTTGCTTCTTTTTTTCAAGATTTTCTTAGTTTTAGTTCATTGATTTGTTTGGGTATTACTTTGAATCTATTTTGTAGATCGCTTTCCTTGTGAGATCGACACCCCATTCTCTACTGCATTGATCGCGTGTATTGTTTGGGCGTAATCAAATTTTGGCGTCGTTGTCGGGGATAACGTCATTTGCAAGGAGGTATTCGGTATTGTTTTTCTAGCATATTGTTTTTCTTGGATTTTAGGTGTAGTTTATTTTTCTTTCTATTTCTTGTTTAGTTTCTTTTAGAAAAAAAAATAGTGCTTAGTTTTCTTTTTTATTTCTAATTTTTAGAATACCCACCAAATTTCTAAAAAAAAAAAAAAGTACGTCTAGTTTATTTTTAATTTTCTTTCTATTTTCCTTATTTTTGGAATACCCACCAATTTCTTAGAGGGTGTTTGTTTTTGCTTCTGAATAGAGTCAAAAGTCTTAAGAAGAAGTGGACCACCTTGTTTAGAGTGTTTGTTTTTAGTTCTGATAAAAAGTTCAACTTCTTATTGGAGTAAAACACCAGGGAAGTGCTAATCACTGAGTGCTAAATAAAAAAAAAATTCAATAGTAACCTTAAAATAATTTTGTAATGACAATTGTTGCTCCTATCTTCTAAAAAACAAATAGGGCTAAATTTTGACGGCACACCTTCATTTTCTTCACCAAGCATGGTCATTCTACCTACCTTCCCAAGGCCTCTTTAACGGTAAGAAATTTATCTCGTTTCTCTACTTCATTTTTTTTTTGTATTTTCCATGCTTTTCTTCATCTTTCAAACTCTCCCTCTCATGTATATTTTCAAGTTTTCATTATGTAGCATGTAGTTTTCATTATGTAGTGAGTAGTTTTTGAAATGTTTGACAAATATAATGATCACCACCGTATATGTCAGGTTTCCAACCCACCATCCCTCCATTCCTATATGTGTCTCCTCAATGGGGTAAAATTGTCAAACAGTTCTCATTCAGCACCTAAAAACAAACACCTTTTAATTTTACAGATTCTAATTAGAAGCCCATTCAGAAGCAAAAAAAATAGTTCATTCTTAAGCTCGTTCAAAACTTCTAATTCCAATTAGAAATTAGCTTTTAAGCACTTAAAAAACAAACGCCGCCTTAGTTTTCTTTATGTTTTTATTTTTAGGTCTAGTTTATTTTTGTTTAGTTGTTTTTTATAAATAAGAAAACTAAAAAATTAAAAAAAAAATGTTTAGGGTGTATGAGTTGAATAGAAACACATTAGAAAGACTAGTTAGGGGTCCAGAGTTAGAATACCCACAAGGTCACGCTGAGAGCAAGACAAATTCTAGGTCCAATTCTAATACCATGAGTAATCATGGAGATGACCCTGTTTGGTCCCTTAAGGACTACCCTTCACCACACGCGCACTTCTACACATCATGTATCATGTTCCACCGAACACCACAACAGTTAGATTTTAAGTCGGGCATGATAGATTAAAAACCGTTACGTTCACATTAGGGAATTTAAGGAAGTGGTGGCCATGTTTCACAGCAAGCTTGAGGTTGCAGACTCGGTTAGATTGAGGTTTTTTCCATTTTCCCTCAAAGAAAAAGCAAAGAGTTGGCTATATTCTTTGCGACCGAGGTCTATAGGTTCGTGGGAGGAGATGATGACCCAAGCATTCTTTCATAAGTACTTCCCTCACCATAAAACCAATGGTCTAAAAAGACATATTTTTACCTTCGCCCAAAAGGATAACTAGACATTAGATCAGGCATGGGAGAGGTTTAAGGATCTGTTGAATATATGTCCACGCCATGGGTATGAGAGTTGGCGCTTAGTCAGTTATTTATATGAGTGGCTTCCAAGTAAAGAACGTCAATTCAATGAGATGATGTGTAATGGAGAGTTCCTCCATAAGGCCCCCGATGAGGCTATTGAGTACCTGAATGACTTGGCTGAGAAGGCCCACACCTGGACCGGGTAAATTGCTATTGAGAGCATGAACATAGCACTACCAACTGGGTTTACCAACTTAGGGAATAAGACAGCCTTAGGGCCCAATTAGAGAAAGGGACAAGGGAATTAAAGGCACTTAAAACCAAGATGGTAGACCCACGCATACTGTTGCCAGAGTCGAGTCACAGGATACCTATTTTATTTTATTTGTGGAGGAGGGTGGAACATCTAGCACAGGATTGCTCGACCTTGCCTGAGATGAGAGGGGTTTATGAGGAACAATGTAATGCCATAGGGATGTACAAAAAGCCTTACCCTTCTATGAAACTTATTATACTGGCTAGAGGGATCACCCAAACTTTGGTTGGAGGTCCAATCCGAACCATCCCACACACCCACAGGCACAACCACCTAGGCCATACCATGCACCTTCATACATGCACAACCTAATAGGAATTCCTTAGCGGATACATTACATGCGTTTATAAAGGCTCAAGGTAAAACTAATCAAAAATTTGAGGTTGCATTGACATAGGTGGTAGAAGTGGAGAAGGAGATCAAAAGCCAGATCACCAAGTTAACAAGTTCTCTGACTGTGCAAGAGCGAGGTCAATTTTCATCCCAACCTCAAGCAAATCCTAAGGGACAACATATGGCACGAACTTCCACTTTAGAGTCTCAGAATATAAAAGAGGTCAATGCCATAACTACTCGAAGGGGTAAGATAATAGATGGACCTAGACTGTCGACCACTATAGGCACCTATCCAAGTAGCAAGAAGAGCACCCATGAGAATGAGCCAAATAAGAACATTCCAGTCCAATTCCCTTTCCCCAAGCGCTCCGACTTACTAGGAAAAGTTTGGAAATACAAGGTGAGCTCCTAGAACATCTGAAACTGGTTAAGATTAACCTACCTTTGCTACATGTGATTAAACAGGTACCAACTTATGTGAAGGTCATCAAGGATCTATGCACCATCAAGAAGAAGCACCATGTTAAGAAGACTGCTTTCTTGACTAAACAGGTAAGTGCGGTGATCGAGCTGAAGACACCACCCAATTACAAAGATCCAGGGTGTCCCACGGTCACCTGCCATATCGGGACTCATGAGCTTAGCCAAGCTCTGTTGGATCTAGGAACAAGTGTCAATTTAATGCCCTATTATATCTACTTGCAACTGGGTCTAGGAGAAATCAAAACCACATCTGTGGTACTGCAATTAGTCGATCGATCGACTAAAAAACCAAGAGGAATAGTCGAAGATGTATTGATACTGATCGATAAGTTTTGTTATCCCGTCAACCTTCTTATTTTGGATACCCATTCCGTGGTTAATATAAAGTCTATAGTTCCAATCATTCTAGGTCGACCTTTCCTTGCCACAGCTAACACTCTTATTAATTCCAGGAATGGTATGATGAAGCTATCTTTTGGGAACATGACTCTAAAGGTCAACATATTCAACATTGGAAAGCAACCACGTGATGATGGTAAGTGCTATCACACTTACATGATAAACACACTGATAGAAGAGACTTTCATTAGCGAAAATTCTAAATCTTTAAAGGATTTATTTTGTCATTGCGATTTTGAAAGTTCACCTTATCCTCACAGTGACAACCAAGCTTTGAGGAGTTGCCATGAGAAAGAGTGAGACCACGGCCATGCTCCGTGGAGATCCCAAAAGTCGACCTAGTTCCACCGTGGAGTTGCATATAGGAACTGTGGATGGTTGCCCATGTCTACTTAGATTGATGTTCTCCACTTCTATTTGTATTTTAGTCTTTTGTTTTTTTCAAGTTTAGGTTATTGCTTTCTAGTTTAGGTTTCTTGCTTTCGTTGTTTGCTTTTATTTTTTTCTTTGAGTGTTTCAAATTATTTTAGGTTTAGCTACTGCAGTCGCTCCGAGCCGATCACCCTCCTGTGTTCCTCTCTCCTGTCGATATAATTTTCTTATCTTTTTGTGAATGTGTGTCAGATTTTGGTTAGGGTTGTGGCATATTCATGCTTGTTGATATTTATTGTTTTGTGTGAAATTCTCATAGCATGTTTGTTTTTACTCTTTGTGAACTGTTGATGCATGATTACAACACTGTATTTGTCAAGGTTCAATGATACTATCTAGATTCACATTGATTGATTTATGGAAACTCACAGGTGCACTGGCTAAGCTTTGTAGACTGATTTGTAGAGTTGATGCATATGATTTTTTATTTTGACCATGTTTGAAGCTCATTTTGCTTGATTAAGTGGAGAGCTTGAGATAAGTGCATTGCAAACTTTTATTGCTCATTGAATTGGTTTCGTCAACATTTGATATGTCCTTTTGGTTTACCTTGCATGTAGAGAAATGATTTGGTTCATCTTTGAGGCTTTCTAATCCATCATTGGCATTTGTGCTCATTTTTTTATCGCCGACAACATCTCGAGAATCCTCCTTCTTCTATTAGTTTATTTTCATTGTAATTAGTCAATTCATGAGACAAAAAAATTGTCAAGAAAAAGTCTCAGAGTTCTTGTTTTCGTTTGATTCAAAATAAAGGAGATTCAACCATAAAGAAGATACGTCGTCTCAGTCATATTCAGAAGGGAAGAGCTTCAACATCAAGGCTTTATTGATTAACCAATGAAATTTTGAGGCATAATTATGGTAAGCTTGATAAGTGTTTTTAATGGTGTGACTAGCCTATCCTGTGATCAATTCTTATTTACTTGCTTATCCTAAATCGTTTGACCTTTTCTATGAGAGTTTTACATTGGTTTCCATCTCCAAGAGTGAATACCTTACCTGTTCCAAATAACAGACACTTTACATGTGAAGACAATGGAGTTGAGGCTTTTACAAGGTTGAATTAGAGGTTATATGCATTGTTGATTTCTAGTAAGAAAGGTTGTTGCCTAGTGCACACACTCATTATTTTTAAGAGGCCATGATTTGAAGATCTTGTTAGCGCCTGTGAGCTTTGGCTAACATTTGTTTGAGTACTAGATAGTTTTGCAAATTCTTGGATTCAAACCGACATGCTATGCACATTTTCATGCTATTTATTTTGCTTATATTAGGTACTAGCAATGAGCTGGTTGTGATTAAGGCATGAAAATGTACTTTATGCAGATTTAATTATTTTCACTTGTTTAGATTCTTTTGATAATTAATTATATTATTTGACAAGTGTGATATTTTGAAAGATTTTCTGTTTTAGTGTGTTTTTGCAGGTAGAAACTGTTTTCTTTTCAAATTAGAATTCCAGAATTTCCAGAGCAGTCTAATTGGGAACAATTTTGGCTACACAAATCTAATTTGACCTTTGGTTGCTAATTAAATCAAAGAACAAGAAATTGTCTTCCTTTTTATTTTTGAATTCCAAGAATTCTGGAATAGGTCTAGGTAAATTGGGGATAACTTTAGCTATACAAATCTAATTATGGTGATTCTTGTTGCTAATTATAGCTAAGAGATAGGGCTACAACTCTTATGTTTACCATTTTACCACAATAAGCCATATACTTAGATAGTGCTAAAACCTAGAGAAGAAAAAGAGGAAAATACACACAATTTTCGTTAGATTTCTTTGAAGATGTATTGTCGGCTAGGCTAAATTTCAAGCAAGGCGAAGAGTTGAACTCCTAGATGTAGCTGATTTGATTGGTATTTTTTATTCAATTTTTATGTTTTCATGATGAATAATGGTATTTGAGAATCTTCCGATTTATTTAATATAGAAGTTATGTTTTCGTGTGACAGCCGATTATCTTTTCTTCTTCCATAGATTCTTTTAATCTAGTGATTTTTTTTATTTTCCATATAAGTCTAGTCATGTTCTTCTAATATGTGGAATATTAGGGTTCAATTGATTCCGGTAGATTGGTCATATGTGATTGTCTTTTACTGTGTTATTGTCTTCGGATATATCGTCGATTTAAGATATCATATATGACAAGTCTTTGTGCTTTTTAGAAAAAGAGAATTCTCATATCTATTTACATTAGAATGTAGTGAGGCATTAAAGATTATTTTCAAATTATGTTGTTTGGGATGTGAAACACATAATTGAGTTATCATGACTGAATCAATACAAGTTGAAGTGGTGAAATCTAATAGGGTTTCTTGGACCCTTGTGATTTTTAGTTCACATAAATTCAATTGCTTCTTTTTCTCAAGATTTTCTAAGTTTTAGTTCATTGTTTTGATGGTATTACTTTGAACCAATTTTCTAGATCGTTTTCCTCGTGGAAACGACACCCGATTCTCTACTGCATTGACCGTGTGTATTGTTTGGGCATAATCAACGACGATTAAACCTTGCGAGGTTCTGCAATGGTGGCTCATTCTCTCAAGTGTTGGTGAGATCATTTTTTGTTCGAACATGTTTCCACTAAGTTTTTCAAATATAACAAAACGATTTCCAAAATGAGACTATTCACCCCTCTAGCCTTCATTAGCCTAGTATTAGCGCACTTTTAAACCAGGCTTGACTACAAACTAGAGTTGGTCATGGTCAATCTTGATTGTCAATCGGAGTTGACCATGGTCAGTCTTGAATGTTGAATAGAGTTGAACGTAAACCCAATCTTGACTGAGCTTTGATTTATTTGGTCAGGCTTTGTCCAAGTCTAAAGTGCAAACTGTAATTCCGATTTCAACACAATCTTTGCCATTGCAACCCTCGCGGCTGTATCTATTAAATGAAATTGTATTTTTATTTTGAAAAATTTTATTTTAGCAATTCAATGTTAATATGCCTCGATATGTGTGTTTTCAACTATTTGATGAGATAAATCAAAAAATAAATGAAAATATCATGATAACAACTATTTGATGATATATGATATGAGTGTAATACAGAAAAGTTTACTTATAAGTACTTGTTTTGTTTTATTATGTATATATATATTCCATGAAAAATTGTTGGGAATTAATAGTTTCATTACAATTTTCTATGTGCAAATCAAACAACATATCGTGGAATTCTTTTGGTGTTTTATCTGGAATGGGTTCTCAAGGAAAAGAAAGTTTTTCCTAAGAATCCATTTTGCGCTATCAAGCAGACCTTTAGTGTTGCATGGCGCACTCAATTGGTCAAGAATGCATAATTACAGTGGATTCATAATATAATCCAACTTTGATGGTTTGGTAAAGTTTTCCAATCTAGTGGTTTAGAACGTGATTAAATGAATTTCTAGAGAGTAATTCAATTCGGCCAAACAATAGTTGTTGTAATATAGGGATTGCGTTGATAAGTAAACAATGACCGGTGATGGTCTCTTATAGAAGATGTTTATGTGAACCAAAGATGATCCTAGTGTAATCTAGCTTGACATACCGAAAGCTATGTTTATGGTCAACGTGTCTGTTTGTGGGCAATGTTTGAGTAATAACTAACAATTCATAAAAAAAAATGATTTACTCTCTAGAAATACAAAAACATGTCCCTAACTCCTTACAAATCTCGATTTGGGGATTAATGTTGGAGATTTATGGCCAACATGTTTGTTTGAAAGCAATGTTTGAGAAATAAATAACAATTCATAAAAAATGATTTAAAACTAATATTTATTGTAGTAAGGAAAATATTGTCTTATTACATCCCTACAGATGTAATACTAGTAATTATTGTAATAAGGCAATATGGTCTAGATTACATCCCTGTATAGCCAAATATCCCTGATTCGTTTTGGTTGAAATTGTCCATATTTTTGGTCACCAACCATTTAAAATACTATTAAAACATGTATTAATACCAGTCAGGTCATATGGCTCTAAAACAAATAGCGACATGGTTAGCTGAATAATGTCCCGTGTCAACCGTGTTTAGCCTCCAAACTTAGAGAAGGCTTGTTAACTTGATTACTCGAGTTGACACAATACGATGAACAATTGTGTCGTATTTTCCCAAGGCCAAACCCGCTAAATAGAAGGTCGTGTCATGTTGAGTTATCAAGTCTAATCATTCTTTGCCAATCCTATTTAGAGGCCAAAGGTAAACAACCCCTAAAAACAAAAATAGAACACTTATAACGATTCTTCACTTCTGTAACAATGAATTTGGTGTACGTAATTACACCACGGAAAAAATTATCCTTAAAGAAAGCCTCAAAATGCATTTGTGCCCACTTGAAGTCATATAAAACACAACGGCATTTCTTTATAATCATTTTACCTCCAGATGGTAGTTTCCATCATGCATTTGTGGTACGTTATCAGCACGAAGCTCGAACCAATTGAGCGCATGAGGCTCCGACAAATTGAGTGCACGAAGCTCTAATCAATAGAACTCATGGACTCTATTTATTCGATTGAAATCCAATTTTAAAACTTGGGTAATGATATTATTCTTCCTTATCACTTTTTCGATCGCAAAGTGTTAGATGTAAGTAGTTCTTAACTCATTTTAATTTTGAGTTATATCATATTCGTTATATCATTGCAATCGATTTGATTAATGATTAATTCATGAATAGTACTATATTTGCATAATTCACATGATGTGTGAATTCATTAAGATTGTGCTTATTTTGAATTGATTTGATTATTTATATGTGACACACACATTCATTTTGATTTTAACCTTCGATGGTAGCGGGATTGGATTCAAGTTTTTTTTTCACTCCAATTAACTTTAAGCAATATAATCTTTGATGTATCGTTATAACTTATTAATATTTTGTGGATAGTTAAAATGTACCACTATCATTCTAAGTTGTGATCACTTGAATTAATAACTTTTACACATGAAACATACATAGATTTGATTGCTTAGCTATTCACATGTTATGTGGTGCATGCATGGATTTGATAGTTTATTTATATATTACAGTAGAATATGGGAGAACTACCTATTCAATGTGGTTCACTGTTTATCACAATTTCTCAACTAATTAAGGAATAATAAATTGTGTAATTTATATTCGTGTCGAAGAAACAAATTCAAGGATCGATATTATTTACTATTCTCTGTTGGAACTTATCAAATGACCCTTGAGGTTTTAGTTGATGCTAAGGTTTTAATGAAAAATCATAATGTCAGACCATATAGTCCATGACATTTTCATAAGCAAATGCCACCTATATGTCTCAAAGAGACCAAGGAGGAGACAGGCATAAATAATTACCCCAGAAGAGGTAGTTATAACAATAAATCCTGAAGAGGTGATTATAACAATTACACCAACAGAGGTGATTACCCTAGCAGAGGTAGTCACAACACTTGGCACAAATGGTCCACAGCTCATGCCCAGGATACTGATAAGGATGCTCAAAATCCTTTAAGAGATTATAATTGTCATCAATATGGAAAATGAGGACATTGTACACATGTTTTCACGCAAAAAAAGAGGCAGTAGAGAAATATCGAGATTCCATTATAACCAAATAGACAAATTTGATGCAATGAAAAGATAATAGTCATTGTTCTTTTATTCCTTAATTTTGTTCTCATAGCATTAAAATCAAAACCCTTACTTTATTCATGGTTTTGAGTTAATGACTTGTATAATTATAGCAACAGATCATGCTAAGGATCTAATGGAAGTCATGGCCCCTGGCATTTTCTGAAATAAATGTCAATTTTAGTTGTCAAAAGATAAAGGTGCAGAACATATAAAACATAAATATCCTTGAGTATGTGGCAACTCCAGCAGAGATGGCCATTAGCTAAAGTAATACATTTGAACATCCAGCATAAATTAATACCTCGGCAAATATGTAGCAACTCCAGAAGCAGTAGCCACTAGCCCAAGTAATCACCTCAGCATAAGTGGTTACTTAAATGTTGCAACATGTTTAATACTTATTTTAGAAACCACCTGAAGTGGTCTAGAATACCTATTGCAGAAAATGAGAATCCTCTTCAAATTTTGGTTAAGCTCAAGGATACATATCAGAAATGACTTTTCATTGAAATATTTGTTTACTTTACTATATACATTTTTCTTTGAAAGTATGGTTTATAAGCTCCAAATGATGGAAAATCATATTTGTTTCATTGATAGTGCTACTACCCATAATATATTGACAAGTTAGGACATTTTCTCAACACTAGCTCTCAAGACACAAATGATGTCTATCATAGATAGACATATGCAATTTATTGAAGGCTCCGGAAGAGCCCACAATTTTTTATTTTTGCGGTTCCTGAAGAAACTTGTTTAATTTCAAAAAACTTATGCATCACATCTAATGTTGGAAGCCTGGAGCTTACTTTAAAGATGTTTTTCATTAACTTATTGAGATTATACAACTTCAGAGTTGTTACGTCAGAAGCTTAACATAAGTTACCATTAACACACACTCAACTTATAAGTACTTATGTAATCCTTGTTCACCTAGTAAACTTATTACTCGATTCCTTCTGAGTCTTCATCGTTCTTATAGACAATACATGGTGACATTTCTAGTCAAGTGCACCATACTAGGAGATTTTTTCGATATTGCACAGTATTATTATATGTAATGTGTTCAGATCTATCCTTGTTGATCTCACAGATCTCAAGCTAGAAAAAATGAGCAGTGGTTAAGCCAAGGACTACCATTGTCGTGGTCGAAGGAACTCCGATGCTTAAGTCAGATATCGATGCAAGGAAGAGTGAAAATTGTATGTAAATTGCATTGTGTGTGCGTACCTTTTTTCTTCCTTTCACCATTTTTTATAGCAAGTGTTCCTTCCCCAATGGTCCCTATGATCGAGGGCAGGATGGAGGGAGGAGATCTCACATAAAGTTTTACTTGTGCATGACCGAGTCTCGACACTTGGCTCTGTTTAGGATCCAATGTTTTATTGGCTAAGAATTGATTTTGTGTGAGTGGATCTCGGGTCTATGACAGCTCTAAGATCCGTGTTCAAACCTTATTGTCCTGGGCCAAGCTATAAGATTTGTGCCTTTCAGCAACTGTGTCTAACTCAAACTTATTATAGGATAAGTTTCAACAAAAGAAAAAACAGTGGGTTTCTGAGAAGATAGAGCTTGTAAACTATATAGAATTTCTAGACGAAGAAATTTTTAGTGTTGTAGAGGAAAAAAAAGGATTTGGAGGGAAAGCTTTGAAGCAATTTCAAAAGAGTTCAATTGAATGTTTCAATGCTTCAAACTTTCACAACTGGGTTTGAGAAAATCGACAAAATGTTGTGTTTCACCCAAATGAGTAAGAAAGGAATTGGATATAGTCTTGGCTAAACTTCATCCAAGACAATATTTGTCAAAGCTACAACCAGTGGGACCTCTAGCTCTCCAAAGGCAGGCCTTCTAGATCAGAGATCAACTCAAGTCTGAATGCCTCAACATCAACAATAAGTGCAACAACAGTCTCAGTTATGACATAAGAACTACAGAGAGTTTTCTAAACAAATATGTTGCAATTATTGTGCACTTTATGGACATAATGAATTTACTTATGTTCATCAAAGATATGTTCCTCACTTTTTTTAATCTTAAAGGAACAATTAAAAAAGACTTATGAATAGTGAACCACCAAGATATCAGTATGTTACTCCATAAAGGATTGCACAACAAAGCTCGAATGAGACACTCAAACATCAAAGAGTGTTGGCACAACACCTCTATTTTCTGAAGGATCAATTGTCAGAGACAAAGTTTCTCACTCCCATGGACATGTGCAAAAAAACAAGTCTAAGAAGAAGAAGACTATGTGGATGAACTCAGATGTTCTCAAGGACATCATGCGAAAAGGGGTCAAAGTAACTTCTAACTATTTTTTACATTTATCTCTCTCATGTGCTTCCAAGGTCATATCTATTAGGATAGGTAAATTGTATTGAATGTTTGGTTTTCCTTGCATATTTCTTATTGATCTTTGTGTATTTTGGCTTCTAGATGTGTTCAGCTAGAGGTCATTTGACTTAACTACGAGAATTTTGATTCCTTGAAAAGGATACGTAATAAACCATATTTACTTCATGGTTTATCTTATGTGTTGTTTAACAACTATTTAGAAAAGATTTTTCAAAATGTCCTTAACACACTTTATTGTGATTTTTATATACATAAGTTGAACTATAATGTTGAAATTTCATTACGAGACATTGGATGTTATTGAAAATTTATCTTAAGTAATCTTGAAAATTTATCTTAAGTAATCTTGATTGATTTGAAAAGGAATTTTGACAACTTTTATATGTGCTTAATTCAGAAGAGATATCGTGAAATATTCATTTTAGCTTCTGTGTCTAGGTAAGTACTGAATGCAATGATCAGTCCTGACAGATCATCAGATATGAAATGTTTGAATGGATGATAAGTATTGTGGCTCAGAAATCAAGGCAACGTTAGAGAATTTAAGAAGAATCTAAATGGACGTGCATGAGGATGTTTGTGGACAAATGAGATAATTGCAGAAAAGAAATGTTTTAATGAAAAACTAAACTTTTGCTCAAAAAAACAAGTTACAGACAAGTAAAGTTGAATTCACCTAGAAGGTAAAGATATTGATGTGGACTTCACTTTTGCACCGATTGTTTTTAAAACATGGCCTGCACGATCACATACCCTATTTTCTCGTTCTATCCCTCTCAACATATTTCTTCAAAAGGTGCCACCCAAACCCTAACTGTCCACTCTCTCACATCTTTATCCTTAAATAGCCCACCACCAAACTCCATTAGCCACTCAAATCATTTCTTTGTTCATTTCCCATCTACCCAACTCTTCAAATCACCAATTCCTTCTTTTTCCATGTCTCCATTTACATTTCATCAAAATATTCCATCATGGCACCAAAAATGATGTTTCCATCCAAGAAGAAATCAAATGTAGAGAGTAGCAAGAAAAGATGACAGACAAATGAAGAAGAAGGCGCAGAGGAAGTTGTAGTTCCTGTTGAACCAGCAGGTAGAGTTGAAAAAGTAAGAGTTTCGAAAGGGTTTGAACTCTAGGAAGAAGGAGGAGACATATACATAGTCAATGGTATCTTCTACAAACAATGTGATCATTGAAATGATGATGAAGATAACCTTTGTATTTCGAAATGACCATATGAAGACTAGATCTGCCTATATTCAAATTCTATGGGAAGTCTATATTCAATAGATTTAAGTGCAATGGTAATCAACAAAGGCACGTTGAGGAGATTGTCGAAGAGCACATGGAAGATGGATACGAAGAAATAGATCTTGAATATGAAGACGAAGTGGAAGGATTACAAAATGAACATGAAAGGACCAACGCCAAGAAAACACATTTTGTAGTCCTCATGTGCATGATATATGAGTTAAGGATTACAAAATGAATATGAAGAAGATGTAGAGAGCTCGACTATCAGAACAAGTGGTTGAGGAAGCGATGAAAGCATCAAAGCAAGCTAGAGAAGCTCTTGCAAGAACTCAAGCTAAGGCGAATAGGTGTATCAAGGATAGTGATGCGGCCATCAAGATTGCGAAATACTCAGGAGTCGACATGAGCTACTATGAGAGCATTCAAGGTGATGAGTAGTCATTATATCCAATCCTTTTAGTTTAATTGCTCTTTTTATCTTAGTTTGAGATGATGATAATACTCATGGCTATGCCCTCTAAGTTTATTTGCTTATGACTGGATATTTAGGATAAAGATACTTGACTCTTTTGCTTTAGATTCAGTATTTGGGGATTTGATCATGTTATGTCTATAAGCACATGGATGCTTTGATTTTAATTAGATTATATGCATGTTATCATTTCTATGTATCCTTATTTATTTGGTGCCATTGATCTTAGTGATTATTAGATGCTAAAGATATGTATGTTATGATGTTCTACTGAACCTTACTTGGTGTCAGACCTTAATATGTATGGATGGACTAACCCATGTGTTGCAAGAATATCATAATTTGTTTGTAAGACAAGTTCATTTGAGTGCTTAGTGTACTCTATGTGTTTGAGTGGTTTGTGTACTCATTATGTTTGAGATATGTGTGTTTCCATTCAATTTTTCAGTTCGTATATATATACATACATACATACATACATACATACATACATACATACATACATACATACATACATACATACATACATACATACATACATACATACATACATACATACATACATACATACATACATACATACACATGTTATTGCTTGTGGAACTATCTTTTTGCAGGTTTATATATATAGTTTGGCACTAAAATTTGACAAATAACACACTCTGTCGGAGTATGGCCTGCTTCAGTTTATATTGAAGTTGACTTCTCTTCACTCTATTATCTGGTGAAACCAACAACTAAGGTGACTTCACCTATGTGCAAGATATGCTTATAATTCCTACTACTTTATATAGTTGTTGCTTAAATCATTTGCATATCATGATGCACATATTTTTATTTAAGCTAACTTGTACGGAATTAAGGGTCGAATTATGAGTGGAAAATGCTCATACTTGATATTTGAAACCCTAGACTTATGTCTAAGTCTACGAAAGCTCAAATACCTTGATTGTAAAGATGTCACAATGGTAATCCTCATCAGTTGATTTACCTTACACGCAAAAATTTATATTGGCATATTGCACCAATTCCATCTGCTAGCCGATTGACATTAGACTATTATCTTTACCAACTTTTGATTTAGAGGGTATTAAAATTTGTTTTAGAGGGAATATTGACTTGTCTCCATCCCTTCCTTAGTTGTAAACTCTAGTAAAAAAAAATAGGGGGGAGAAGTAGTCAAAGTCAAGAAAAGGTAAGAAACATGTTTATTAGAGATCAAGAAATGTGAGAAACATATCTAGTACAGATCTTTAATATGTAGAAACTATTACTTAATACAATGTTAGTTCAGAGCCGATATTATAAATTGGTGTGTAAGTTGGCACAGAGCCACAACTTTGCATTCCCGGACTCTGAACAATAGTTGATATCTTTTGCTCTAATCAATATTTGTTTTATTTCTGATAGTTAAATTGGTAACATTTTCAAACGAATTTCAAAATGTTTTTGAAAACCAATGATTGTCAAAAGAATTTTAAATATCTCTCAGTAATGGAGATTGTGCGTTTGTTGTAAGTGCGTGGTAATACTAAAATACCACTCACGGGTGATTTAAGATATGATGAGAAGGACAAGGGGTGAAAAGTCTCCTTTTGAAAAACATTTTTCCTTGAAAAACTTTTGCCGAAAGAATGCAAAGGTTAGTAGGTTATATAAACATTTTGTATAAACTCCATGCTCAAAATTATCTTCACCTCTTGGTCTGGATGTCGCAAGTCTTGGAATATAAAACCCGATTTTCAGGAAATACTTTTGCAATGTTGATCCAAGAATTGATTCACAAATCAAGCGAGCTAAACTATGATTTACTAAAAATAATAAAACTTAAAAAATAAAATATGAAATATGAAATATGACTAACAGTAAGAGAAGCAGGCATGCATAAGTATGTAAGGAAATGAAAAGAGACAATATCACACACAAATATAACGAGGTTCACCGAAGCTGAGGTTTGATTGCTCCGACCAGTTACTTCCTCAAGGGAAAGGGCTTGCAAACCTCAAGCTTCGATTATCTTGATTAAAAGATAAATATACTCTTACATAACGTTCCATAACCTCGCAAAGTCAAGTGGTCATGATCCTCTGAGACTTACTAACACGAACCAAGTATTCTGATTCGAGAGACTTAAGAATACCTAAGAGATCATGTGGGATGCATCACAACCAAGTCTGGCAGATGTGTGCTTGGGATTTCGGAGATAGCACTTGGTCTTATGTTCATACCCTGTCGGACTTATTGAATGGCCAAGAATCACACCATCATGGAATGCAACACAACCAAGTCTTATTGCCTTCTTGGGATCTCATGTGACACTCGTACGAATCCATTTTGCAATTTTAAGAACCCACACGGGGTTGGTTGAGTTTAGAAAAGCTAACACTCAAAGAGGTTTCTCCAAGGATGTTTCTCAAATAGAAGGATTAGATAAGGTTTAATCTCAGATATCTCACCAAGTGAGGTTCACCCTTACAATATGAAACTTTCGGGTGACAATGAAAGGTCACTGGGGCCTTTAGATCACAAACACAGAAAATGTTTGGTGTACGTTAAGCTTTCTACTTGAGCCTTAGTTATCTCTCTTTTTCTTTTGAAGAACTCTTAAAATAGTATGGAGAGATAGATAGATTCCTCTTAAACAATGGGGAGAAACTTAGTAGATCCAATCGTTTGCTAAGCTTTTTGCTTGACGGGAAAATGGAGGTAGCCTTTGAGCTCTCTCAGGTAAGGTACAGGCAGGAGAATGAGGACATCAACAAAACATTTTTAGCGGGTGGTAGTAAGCTTGCATTCCCTTTTTTAGAAAATTTGGTGGCAAGCTTGTTATTCTTTTTGCTAGATCTGCTACTCTTGAATAGCCCTGAACAAGTTTTCTTGAAATCCCAAAGTTGATGAAGGAAAATGAGGATGCAACTATTTATAAACTAGTCCTAGAGAGGTGAAATCGACTTCACTATCTTTAGATATTTTGAACAGTCGCCTCTTGAAAGTGACATTTCAGTGGTGAAGTCGACTCTGCTCTGTCTACACAACTTTTTTAAAACAAAAGCTTTCTCTTGGCCAGATGTCATTGTACTTGACATTGACTTCTCCTTTAAGCACACGGGCATGTCGAAAGCTATGGAATATTCAAGGGAATATTCATTCTCATGTGAGGGGATTCCCAAATTCAAACTTTGAATATTGGAGTTCATACATTTTTGCCTCAAACTAGCTTTTGGCACTTCATTTGAAATTTGGCCATTCATAAGTTATTTTTGCCTTATCTTCACATGCCATTTGGCATTATCCACTTCTTGGACTTGTCAACTTCAAATTTTAACATTGCTTAATCAGTTTTCATATCTTCGACTTTGTCATTGGTTGACTTTGGCTTTGATTTTGATTGGTGCATGACCATATTTCATCTTTTTGCATTGTTGTCTTTGGTTGACTTTCACGGTAGCATTTTAATGATCTAATTTCATCGATCACTAGCTTCCCCGTAAGAATGACTTTATAATTTAGTCAATACAAAACACTAACTCTCCACTCAACCTATATTGGTTTTACAAGTGAAACCAATATTTTTTTTGTACTAATTCACAAATAACATTTGCAATCTCCCTCTTTGTGAACTTATGATAAAAACATACCAAAGTCAAAATTACTATCTTTCAAATTCACTCAGGATGAAAATTAGATCATTCAATCCATCTTATGAACTTGGTTATACATATCAAGAATTTGGAACCTACAATTCACAGGAAACACATTAGTAGCAAACGTATAATCAACATTATTGAGAGATGTTTGAAATTCATTTGACAATCATGGGTTTCAAAAACATTTTGAAATTCTTTTGAAAAAATTGTCAATTTCATTGTCAGAAAAATAGATAATTAACGCAAAATTATCAACAATTTCTCAAAGCAAGGGAATGTATAGTTGTGGCTCTATAGCAATTTATCTATCAAACTCCTAATATCGACTCTGAGCGAACTTTGCATTAAGCAACAAATGTTTTGTATAAAAAAATGTGTACTAAATGGGCTTATTATATTCCTTGACTTTTGATGAGACATCAAATAGTCACTCAATCATAGTCGCACACGTGGTATGGCTTCAACGCAGTCCCAGGAGGACCCATGCTCAAGACCACTAGTCAGCGCCCAAGCCCAAGACATGCCAGCCCCAAAGGCATGGGTCTTATGGGTTAGCCCAGGGAAATAAAGCCTAAAAATGGATCTCAGAGTTGTCACAGGCCCAAGATCCACTCGCACGAAAGTAATTCTTGCCCAATCAAGCATTGAGTCTTAAACAGAGCCAAGTGTCGAAGTACTTAGTCATGCACAGGTATGTTCATATGCGAGATCTCCTCCCTTCATCACGCCCACTATCGCAGGGACAGTTGCGGAGCTACCTATAAGAGTCGGTGAAATAAGGAATAAAAGTACGCAAGTATAGGCACTGCAATTTTACATTCAATTTTCACTCTTTCTCGAACCAGTATACAATTTAAGCATCGAAGTGCCTTCGACCACCGCAATGATGGTCCTGGGCTTAATCTCTTCTTTTATTGCAGGTTAGATATCATGTGGATTAGCGAGGACAAATTTGAACACATAAGTTTGGCATCGTCTGTCGAGAAGGCGATAATAAGTTTTCCCTAAAACGAACTTACAAAGTATTTTCTAAGCTTAACAGAACATCGAGAAATGATCACCAACACCAGATCTCGAGCATTCAACAATGTTGAACCAGACAACCCTTTGGCTAGAGAAGACCATCCACATGGCCGAATCAAACCAACCGAGGGGGCAGAGCAGATGCCTTGCCTAGTCCCTGCGACAACCACAACTAATCCCCCGCATAGACCAAATCCTGGTTCATATGGATCATCTTGCATGAGTAGTGGAGAGGCTTACTCAAGGTCAACAAAAGATGCAAGATGGAGACAGAGATACAGGGAGATCCCACACCAAGGAAGACGCTCAAGAACGCGTCCAAGAAAATGAAAACCTCTTGACGGAGAGCCTAAGGGAAACCAATTTGTATGATCTCACCATCCCTCTGTTCTTGGAGGAGATCATGAGCGTCTCACTTCCCAAGAATTTCATCATGTGAAAGCTAGAGTTCTATGACGGAACATTAGATCCGTCGGACCACTTGCGCCATTACGATTATGTGATGGCGCTTAAAGAAAGTTCAGAGGTCATCATGTGCCGAACTTTTCTCACCAACCTGAAAAAGACTATGCTAACCTGGTTCCAATGTCTTCCATCCAAGATCTATTGATTCATTCCAGGTTTTGGTGAAGGCATTTATCACAAGATTTGTGGAGAGCTAGCAAATCAGAAAGGAGCTCATTTCAATGACGAGCTGACCCTAATTGACGATTGCAGCGACGATACGTCACCGACCGCCTTCACTTTTGTCCTCCGAGGAGGCCAGTTCTATAAATTCCTCACCCTAGAACCTTCGAGGGATATGGCGGACTTGCTAAAAAGTGCGCAAAAGTACATCACTTTGGAGGAAATGCTTGCTGCAAAAAAAGGTGAAAATGAGGACAAGCAGGCCTCCTGGGCTAGGGACAGGGGGAAGAAAAAAGGTGCAAAGATAAGGACAGGTCCAAAAGGAGGAAGAACGACAACAGGACCGGGTCCGACAAGGCCAAACCTAACAAGGACACCAACTACGTCGGCGCAAGGTTCCCTAAGTACACTCCACTCAACTCTAGCTTGGCCAAAATCCCTTTCACCATGAAAAATTGGGAGGACATCAACTAGCCCCAAAGATCAATGATCCTTCAAAGGGTGATAAGGACAAATATTGTGCATATCTCAAGCATCATGGTCACATCACCCAGGACTGCCAAAGTCTCAAGAATGAGACCGAGTAGTGGGTTCAAAAAGGAAGACATGGCGAATTTGTAAATTTTGACGAGAAACAACTATAAGAGAAAGAAGAAATGGCCCTAGAGGCCGAAGAAAAAGTTGCAGACGTCATCTACATCCTGCAAAGAGCACACAACGGATTGGGAAAATCTAATTAGTCAAGGAAACGGGTAATTCGAGAGCTGCAGACAGGTACCCACAACGGAGACTGCCCAATCCAACATGCCCGGGTGGAACACTTAACCCTCGACCTGACGTTCATGAAGAAGTAGATGCAAGGGGTCTACTCCCCACACAATGACACCCTGATCATCACGATTTCCATATCAAAATGAGGCATCAAAAGGTCATTGGTGAACACCGAAAGCTCAATCAACATTTTGTTCCTCGAAGCATTCTGCAAGATGCGACTAAGAGAAAATGAACTGAAGCCGGATAACCAGATGATGATTGGTTTCAACGGCAATTGAAGTTACTCAGTCGGAAGCATTAGCCTACCCATAGGAGCAAGGGAACCAGTGAAATTACTCATGATGGAGTTCATCGTAGTGGAAGCCCCCTCCGCATATAATATTGTTTCGGTAAGGCACTAGCTCCAGCAGATGGGTGTAGTGGTGTCTACACGGCACTAGTGCTTCCAATACCCTGTTAAAGGAGAGACAAAGACTATCAAGGGGGATCAGTCTTCCGCCAGAGAATGTCACTACGTGGCGATAAAGTCGTAGTGTAAGTAACACGATTGGATCAAATCCCCCAAAAGAAAGATGGACCAACAAGCCCAGGGATTAGTGGAGCAACGAGGGTGGCATGTAGCACATTTTTAAGCAGATCAATAAAGGTAATCTCTTTAAAAATGATTCTATTCCTTGCTCATTTCCTTCTACAGGGGAAAATTCGATCTTTATACGGGGGACCAAAATGGTACACGAGTAGTCGAGCCTAGCCTCACCGAAGGCAGCAACAGCTCGCCGCTTAAGTGACCCAGCCTGGCTAAGAATCCGAGGTATGATACAACAGGTTGAGCCTAGTCACTAGACAGCTCACTACTCGTCAAAGTCTAATCTTAACATGAGGACCAAAATGGCGCACAAATGGCTAAGCCTAGTCATTTTTCAGACGACGACAACTTGCCGCATAAGTGGCCTAGTCTGCCCTAGAAACCAAGGCAACACAAATGTGGTCTAGACCCAGTCCACCGCAAGCTGGCTAACCCAGTCCATGGACAGTTCCACACAATTGGGCGAGTCCAATCCACGGATAACTCACCGCTCCTAAGATAGCCCAGTCCAACCTCAGAACCATGATGGTGCACATGTGGACCGGACCTAGTCCAATGACAGTCCATCATAAGCGGGCAAACCCAGTTCATGGACAGTTTCCCGCAAGTGGGCGAGTCCACTCCCAGACTACTCACTATTCCTAAGATAACTTGGTCTGACTACGGGGACCAAAATGTGGCACGGACAACAAAGCCTAGCCTCACTAAAGGCTATGATAGCTCACTGTACAAGTGACCTAGTCCGCTAAGGAGCCAAGGTACAACACATCAGAGCGAGCCAAGTGATGGACAACTTACTACTCAAATGCCTAGCCTTTACAGGCATAACAAACTCCTTCCCAATGCAGCTTCTGTTTAGGACTGGGCTAAAGAAATACGAGGACCTAGCCTGTTTGGCCAAAGATGGTTCCTCAAACAACTCATCTCATGTTCAGGATCGAGGTTATTATAGAGTCTAGCCTTTACAGGTGTAACAGACTCCTTCCCAGCACAGGTCCTATTCAGGATTGAGCAAGAGGAACATGAGGACCTAACCCATTCGGGCAAGGATGGTTCCTCAAATAGCTCAACTTCTGTTCAGGATTGAGGTTATTATAGAGTTTAGCCTTTACTGGCATAATAGACTCCTTCCAAGCGTAGGTCCTGTTCAGGACTGAGCTAGAGGAATACGAGGACCTAGCCCGTTTAGACAAGGATGGTTTCTCAAATACCTCAACTCCTATTTAGGATTAAGGTTATTATAGAGTCTAGCTTTTACAAGTGTAATAGACTCCTTCCAAGTGCATGTCCTGTTCAGGACTGAGCCAGGAGAATACAAGGACCTAGCCCGTTCGGGCATGGATGGTTCCTCAAACAACTCAACTCATGTTCAAGATTGAGGTTATTATAGAGTCTAGCCTTTACTAGTGTAACAGACTCCTTCCCAACATATACAAAGCTATACGCAGTTATAGGCACATATACAAAGAAAAACCAAGAAAGGGAAATTTTCTCATTGATAATTTTTTTTTTACAAAGGGCTCTTATTCAGCGGGAACAAAGTCAAAAGTAGCTTCATAGGGAGCAGAGTCTGAAAAAGGCTCTAGGACAACAGGATTGGCAATCGTCTCCATGACACCTGAACTGCTTCAGGACCACCTCGCAAGCCAGTAAATGGAGAGATCCCAATATTTGTGGAGCTTCTGGATATAATCTATCAGCTCTAACCTTCCATCGGCAACATCACAAACCCGAGCTTTATCAGCATCCTCACGAAGTTCTTTCTCTCTTTTTCCCATTCTGCCTTAGAGCTATTCAGTTCCCCAACTGCTTTGGCCAAGCTCTCTTCAAATACCACCAGCTTTCGAGCTACCTCGTCATGACGAGCAAACTCAGAGTCACGCTCCTGAGTGAGCTTAGAAATCTGTGTTTGAATGGCCTCCTGAAGCCCCTTAAGCAAACTGCTTCAGCACACTCAATGACTATCACAATCTGGGAGTTAGTTGCAGACTTTTTGACATTAAACAGACGCTTAGTAAATGCAACATGCTCATATATAGCCTTATCTCGTCGTTTTTTAGCATCCTTTAGTTTAAACAACAGCTCAGCTCGGGTAGCCTGGGCTTCTTCCAAACTCCCTTGGATCCCTTTCAGTTGGGATTCCAAAGACGACTGAATAGCCAAAGCTCTGGTCATACACTTCCAGGCTTCAGGTAGCTGGATTTCCTGATCGGACAAAGCGACCAACTGCATGGTCACCAAGTTCACCTCCTTACAGGCATCAGCAAGATGGGCCTCCTAGTCGACAAACTTTGTCTCCAAGGCAAAAAACCTTATCTCGTATAGACTCCACTTTAGTACCCCGCCATGCCAGCATGGATCAGGTGGACCATCCCCTGATTACAAAACAACACGCGGGAATGAACAATAAAGTACAACAAAAAGATGATAAAGTAACAAAACAACCAAGTTGTCAAATTATTGGCATCAGAAGCTGGTAACCACGAGTGATGTGTGCCTTAGCAGCTGCGTTGTCCAATGGAATCTGGTTAGCCACCCAAGAGAAGTTCCTCTTCATCTGACCAATGGTGGCAGCCCTGTGATCCACCTCAGTATACACCGGAGCATAGGAACTAACTCCAACCTTATTGTGAAGAGCCCCGAAACCAAGGGCCAACATTGTCCCTTCCCTGCACCTACTAAGGAAGAAGACTCAACAACCTGCTTCCCCATTAGCAATAGCGATTGATGGAGGCTCAGACAAACTTCCTACTCCCAGAACCATAGAGGGATCGCAGGCAGTACTCTCAAGTGTGGATTTTCCTTCCGCAATAAATGGACTAGGAGCAGCAACCTCTGATGACGGTCACTCTGTTTCCATCTCATAACAAGCCAAGGCCCCCAGAGACTCCTCATCAACGGTCAGGTCCACAATGTCCCTCTCCCCGCTATGAGGAACAGCAGAAGGAGTAAACCCTAACTTGAGCCTTTTGGAGTGATGAGGGAGAGTAAGAAACCCCTCCAAGGCTTTATTCTCCAAAGGGCTAGGCAGTTTTTGGACCTTTCTTTCCTGAGACCCGGGTATCTGCTCTTCCGCATCTGAAGAAGAATCGGTAGGCATGGATAGGGCATGCCAAACATCATCGACCTTGCCAAAAAGCAACCCGCTCCGCTTGATAAAATCTGGATGAATAACTTCCAGAATATGCATTAGCGTTAGAGCAAGGAAGCCAGCCTTCATCTTCTCCTTTTTAGAAGATAGGACGACAGAGTCAGGCACCCCTAGTCAAAGACAACGAATGAGTCAGACACTAACAAACATCAATGGAAAAGTAAAAAGAACTTACGAAGGTTCCCAAAGTGGCAGATGAATTTCAAGCCATCGAAAGAGAAGTACTCGGACTTCGCATAAGCAAAAAAATAGTAAATCTGCCAATCCTTCGGAGCCTTGATTTGCCTACTCAGACAACGAGGCCTCCGCACCCCACAAACACCTTGGTTGCTCATCCTGGTAGAACCATGTAGTGAAGCAATCTCGTGGACATGTGGATTTTGGCGTCCTTCGCCCTAATCAGAGTGGCAAACAAAATGCCCTACTTGCTCGACATTATTTGAACTAGGGCGATGCCTGAGGAATACAAGTAGCGCCAGATGACGTTAGGCACATGGAAGCACAGCCTAACCTTGAACATGGCCTTGTAAGCAGATGCATCCCCCAACGGGACAGAGTGAGAGCCCCTTTCCGTGAGAAGTGACACTCCCAGATCACTGGGGAGTTCATATTGCCTACATAGACAACAATGACTTTCTGAAAAAGTCTAAGCTCCCATGATGTCTCCATCGCAAGAAGTTAAGCGGTGCAAAAATGATTGAACAAAAAAACACAGTACGGAACGAAGAGAAGCTCTGAGAATGTAAAGGGGAAAACTCCCCCAAAACAAGCTTATATTGGTATTGCACAAAGGGGGACATTTATCGAACCGCTGCATAAATATTTAATGTGGCGCGATAGCCGAAAGGGCACCGAAAATATGCCATCATAGCGTACCACGAACCCCTACACGTTGTCAGTTAGTGGCCCAACGCGCAGACCCACTAACTACGGGGAGTAGCTGATGAGACATCAAACAGTCACTCAATCATAGCCGTACACGTGGCATGGGCTAACCCTAGCACGTAAAAGGCTTCAAAGTAGTCCCAATCAAACCCATGTGCAAGACAACTGTTTAGCCTATAAGTCAGGTGCCAAAGCCCTAGACACGCCAGCCACAGAGGCGTGGGACTTAGAGTTTGGCCCAGGAAAATATGGCTCGAATAGTGGTTCTCAGAGTTGTCACAGGCCCGAGATCAACTCACACGAAATTAGCTCCGGCTCAATCAAGCATTGGGCCCTAAACAGAGCCAAGTGTCGAAGTACTCAGTCATGCATAGGTAAGATTTTAAGCAAGATATCCTCCCTCCATCACGCCCTTGATCGTAGGGACAGTTGGGGAAGGAAATTTTGCTATAAAAGTTGGTGAAACGAGGAAGGTACACAAGTATAGACCATTACTATTTTACATTCAGCCTTTACTCTTTCTCGAACCGGTATCTGACTTAAGCATTGGATTGCCTTCGGCCACCAAAGCAGTGGTCCTAGACTTAATTGTTGCTTCTTTTCTAGGTTAGATATCATCATGATTGGCGAGGACATTTCTGAATGCATCAACTTGGATTACTTCTCCCTCTATTTTTTACTTTGCATTAAGCAATAGTTGTTATGTACCAAGGGGTAAATAATTTCATTCTCTTACCCTATTATTGACCATTTTTATTGATATTAAGGTCTAGGAAATTATTTTGAACACGGAGTTGATACAAAGTGTTAATATAGCCTGCTAACATTTGCATTCTTTCACAAAAGTTTTCAAAGAAACAAGATTTTCAAAAAGAGACTATTCACCCTCTCTAGTTTTGTTCATTATATCTTAGGGCACCCATGAATAGTACTGTAGTATTACCATTCCACTTTCAGAGTTGAACTCAAATTTCTTATAATCTACTGTATGGTTGTTAGCCTAGCTTCATATGCCTTGAACTTCATCTTTGGCAAACCCTTCTTTGAAGTGTTTTTATTGGTGTTTGAACTAAAGTGAAGTCAAACTAACATGGCGACGATTCATTGTCCATAGTGTTAGTGAGATTATCTTTTGTTTGAACATTCATCCGCAAAGTTTTTCAAGACCATAATGATTTCCAAAAAGAGAGTATTCACCCCCCCCCCCCCCCCCCACAGTCTTGATTAACTAGTGTTAGCACATTTGGCTTAACATCCCGAGTTAGATATTGCGATTTTATGCTATGGCTAAATACTTTTGTAACTATCTTGTGTATGTTTATGTCGGGCTTTGTGATTTATTTAAATCATCGATTATTGGTAATTTTAAATGCCATAATAGAAATTATATTTGCCATGCTCGATAGATGATGTTTCTCCCATGTCTACAAATGCATCTCATAGTTCAATATCCTATTGAATCCTATTAAATCTGTCATGCCCTTTCATAATGTTTATGTTGATATAGGCGATCATAATGAGATCTTTAAGAAAAAAAATGGAAATTTGTTTGAGAAAAATGTGGAAAATGCAGAGGATTGTGATCTAGAGATACAAAATCTTAGGGAATGTATTGATTCTCTATAACAAGAGCTTATTCTTCTCAAGTATATAGTTGATGAATTTAAAAATACTTCCACCTTGATACTGGTAGATGATTTTTATACAAGACGATGTCCCTGCTCTAAAGCTTTGTGCAAGATAAAGAAATTTGAGTTATTTGGGAAAAGTCGAAATCATTCGAAAATAACTTATTGGAAAGAGAAAATGAATGTTAAAAATTTGGATATTCAAAATCCTCTTGAAACCACACGTCTTCTACAAGCTATAATGATAATGGTTGCTCTAGATTGTCTACTAGAGACGGAGAAGATAAGGATATGGACATCACTGCAGAAAAGGAATTTGTCTTATCTTTTTCTAAATGTGATTCTTCAGATTCTAACAGTTTTTCTTGCGGGGCTCTTGTGATTATTCACCATAAAGGGAATAAAATAAAAAAGAAGCTCGGTCCATGAAAAGTATCTCAAGGAAAGAGAAAATAACACTTCGACATTAGAAAGGATATAAAATGTTGAAACTATGGTGGCTTTGCACATACATCCAAACTATGCACCAGCACATACATCCAAACTATGCACCAGCATGCCTAGAAAAGTTTTTCATGTCACTCATGAGGATGAATGTGATACATCTACTTCTGATCATAGTTTTTTAGTTACTAATAGATTTTGCAGGGCTTTATGACTAAGAAACATAGAAAATCACAAGATAGTGATTTTGAATCATGTTAAAGCAGAAGTGAATATGATGACAAAAATTATTATATGTATCGATGCTTGGAGTTTGCTCAGAATCTCGAAGTGATGATAAAGAAGAATGAATGACTAGAGTCAAAAATCGAAGACCTTAATGCATGTGTTTCTAACTCGAGTCATCTTGAAAAAGAGATTATGCTAAGTCATGTTTCCATAGTTGACTTAAATGAAAAGTATGAAAAAAGAGAAAGACAAATTCTTAAGCAAAATCAGGTTTCTTGAAGTGGTGATACCACTCTAATGGAAAAGAATGAAGCTATAAAATCAAAAGTAGAGAGTCGTCTTAGCCTAACTTGAGAAATTTTCTTTCAAGTTACAAGCTTTCTAAGTTGGGTCGAAAAATATCAATAAGATGTTGAGTTTTATTCAAACCAACAAAAGATGAATTTGTTACAATTCGGATGATCCTTTTTCACAAACCAATTTGTTAAAGCTTCAAGTAATACTCCTTTTAGCTCAAGAGATATAGTGCCTCAACGATTACATCATGTGCATCAACTTCATAATGATTCCAGTGAGTCATCTAAACCGTTAATTGTAATTATTTCACTCGTTATGATCACAATGATTTGAAATTTTATTATCAAAAATGTGATCCTAACAACTATTATGACAAGTCTAGAAAAACAAGTCATTAGAGGAACATGAACTCAAGGAATGGATTCAATAGTGCACATCTTTTAAGGAATGAGAATCATCAAAGGATCTACACTGGGAGATCTCAAAGAGTAAGGAATTCTCAAGGATTGCAACATAATCCTCGATTTCAACAGAGAAATCACAAATTCTCAAAACCATATTTTGTGAATATTGAAATATGCATGGTCATTATGATGCTATTTGTTTTTTATCAAAAGAATGATCATCCGTATGCCTATCCATATGGTTATGTAGTTTGGAAGTAGAAACAAAGGCACAAATGAGACATGATGAAAGCTTTTGGTGTGTCACCTACAAAACGGATCAATACTAGTTACAATGCAAATGATCGAAGAGTGCGGAAACCAAAAAAACTCAGATCAAGAAGATGGTACAAAAAATTCCATCTTCACCCTACTCAAAGGAAGAAGTACCCAACGTTATGCAAGCTTGGATAAGGAATAACATGGTTCAGGACCTTATTGATAAAGGGGTCAAGATAACTTCTACCTAATTTTAGTTTATCTCATATGCGCTTCAATGATGATATTTTTATTATGAGGTAAATCGTGCTTGAATTATAAAGTTATGCCTTGCTATTTCCTTTGATCTTGGGTGTCTGGTTTCTACTCCTTTGTTCAGCTTGGAGCCTTCAGTAGAACCATGCTATGTATGATTCCATTTGGATACGTAGGCAACCCTGTTCTTTAATGATCATAAGTTTATGGTTTAATATCTTTAGCATGAGAAAATGTTTATAATGTTTATCGTTATTTACTCTCATGCTACTTTATGTGTTTCTATGCATGCTTTAATTGGAATATTATATTGATTGCTAGAAGACATGTTTTAAAAAAATCAGGTTTGTTATTGGATTTTGAACATGTTTCGTTTGTGAAATATCTATTTGTCATGCTTAGAATGTGTTTAACTGTAACTATTATGTCTTCTTTCATTTTTCTAAGCATTCCTACATGATTTCAATCTTGCTTGAATGCCTATATTGCTATTGGGTTGAATTCACGTCTTATATGTGTGGTATTATGCTTGAGAATATTGACAAATCAGTTAGAGCATGCACACATATCCAATGTGGGTTTTATGCTCTTAATTACCTTATACTATTGTTGAAACCTTCTCTTATTCATTTGACTTACTTTGTTATTCTTTTGTTATAAATATAACATGGTAATCGTAAGAAGATAACATATTGATTCATTATCTTGTCTCTATATTGATGTTGATCCATATGAAGAGTTTAGCCTATCATAATGCTTTTGCTTTATGATTGCTTACAACATTTTTAGTATATCTCGTTATCCATACCACTCTCAAATGTTATGCTAGAATGATTATATGTGTTATGCATGACATAAGTGTTTGTTGTTTGCAATGGTTATAATTTGTTGGTGCTATGCGAGAATGAGCAAATTTCATTGTGCCACTAATCTTTGTTTTGCGGGAGGAGCATTTTGACTTTTTTGAGATACAAGTTACATCGAGTACTTGAGTACTCAACTTGTTTCAGAACTTTGCTTCTATATTGTTTAGTTTGTATTTTAGGTGAATGAAATATATTTGTGTGGAAAAGTTTTTAGCAAGTGTTTGAGCGATTTCATGCAAAAAGAATTGGACGAATATCTCACTATGTCAGGTTGTGAGCCTTTTACAGGTCATAATGAAGTCAACTTCACTATTCCAGCCTGGTGAAACAAGAAGCAAACTCAACTTTAGCTTTGTAGTTTCTGGAAATATCTAGACGAGAGTCGCTTTCTGTTTGAATTTTCGAATGTGTCCAAAATTCTCAAGGACTTTGTGTGTCTGATTGGTGATCGTGTGTTACAATCAACATCAATCTCTTGCAATTAATGCTTATTTCATTGAGATTATTACTATATTTGTATTACTTTATGTATTGATTGGTTGAAGTCTATTGCATGATCGATAAGCACATGATTTGGATTTCAAAGCTCACTTACAAGGAATAGAACATGCACAACATTGGTTAAAGCTTGTTCACAAATTAAATGGAGTCAAGTTTCAATCTTGGGCTCCAGCATTGCATGGTCAAATGATGTGCAATTTACTAGCACAAGCATAAAACCTCGCAATTGTAGTTGTAATAGAGAGTAAGTATGGATTGTTCTTAACCTAGGATTAAAGAGTTTGCTAACTAACACTAAGGGTAGAGGAAACAACTAACTGGATAAACAAGAAAATGGTGGAGGGGTTGGATTTCTGATTTTATACTAAGAAAATTAAAGCAATAATAGTAAAACCTTAAGGAAAAATCAATGATGAGAAATTAGTTAAGGATTCTATTTCCACACACCAAACACATGTCCATGATAACCTCCAACAATTCCTTTACAAGCTCGTAAATGACAATGTTTAAGATTAATCATAAATGCACTAATTATCCTTATTAGTTTCCCAAATTAGTTGAATTAAACTCTGTGTCGCTTTCAAACAATTATTTTCATGTTGTCTAATCATGCACCATAAGATAAACAATTAGAAATCATTAAGTACTATGGAAAACTAAAACATTGACTACGCAATTACAAGTATGGTGTGCATCTTGTTCTTAACATAGATTTTGCTTAACATACCAATGTCCATTGATAGTTGCTACTTATGAGTATAAGATCATAAATTCTCTTATATTTAGCATCTAATCCTAACATGTTTACTAAGTTGGAAACCTTAATAAGCATACAAAGAGAAGTTGTCCATTAAACCGTTAAGCAAAACACATCCACTAAATAATAGAGAAAAACTTAATGTAATCAATCCATAAAGCATAGGTTTGGGGCTTTGAGTCTGCCCCTAGCTACAAAGGGAATTACTAGCCATATTAATCATGTTTGAATAAAAATGCATAATAAACTATGAAACTAGAAATAGAAACGAAAGGATAAGATATGGAACACTAGTAGCCATGGTCTCTAATTGATTCGCAATGTCACTATTGATCTTGTGTGTTGGGTGATTTGTTGTTATCATTGTCATCCGAAACTAATGTTGTGTGTTGTGTGTGTATCTTGAGCCCCCTCCCTTCTCTCAACCAGGGTTTTTTTTTTTTTTATATTCTCCCTAGGTTCCTTAATCCTATTGGAAGTCCTTCTGGATACTATTTTTTCTAAGATTAGTAGCCTAATTAAGTCCAACAAAACAACCAAATACATTCGCCAAACCATGTTAACTTGCTTACGGCACAACTTATTTCTAAATCACGACAACTTGCATCTTTTAATCAGAAGAAACCCTTGAAGATCCACTCGAACTAAGAAAATGAACGAAAAATACATGGAGCATGGATCGCCTGCTACCACAACAAAAATAAGGGTAACATTTAAGTTATGTAATCCTAATGAAATAGAGCATGGATCATTTTTACCCAATGATATAGATAGAGTGTTAAAGTAAGGAGACTAAAGTAGAACTTGTTTTAGGTTAAGCATCCTTCATCATTGTTTCGCAAAGAATCATTACCTTTTGAGGGATTGTATTTAAGACATTTTTATTTTTCATTAATATAAAGTTGAGGGGTCCTTAAAACCTTGCTTGCTTTCCAAAGGAAAAAAAATAAACAAAAAATAAAAAATACTTGCATCCTTTTAGCTTTCTTTTGGAAATTTGCTCCTAGCAATCTACAAAGATACAAGAACAAAAATTATTACTAAAAAATAATGAAAACTATGTAATAAAATATAGAGAAATAAGGTAATTAAGTCGCATAAATATACTCTTATCAAATTCCACCACACATAGCTTTTGCTAGTCCTCAAGCAAATCAAAGAAACAAAAATAAAATACTCAATGACTCAACCTAAACCTTCTGACATTTGTCTCAGAGAATTCTAATGGATCATTATATGCTAAGACTCTTTACAAACACCAGATGAGGTCCATATCTTTCAAAAAGTTAAATACATGCAAAAAATAATTAATTCCAAAATCTCACTGGCTACAATCTTTTTTACCACTTATTGTCTGGTTAAGTCAGTATTCCTATTCTAGTTATATGTGAAAGGACTGGTATAAAAGGGGAACAAATTACTCACATATAATATAAAAAGAAATAAAGATTTTTTTCTAATGGTTTATATATGTGTGTGTATATATATATATAATTTCATTGAAGGAATGTTACTACTTTAATCCAAGAACTAGTGACACCATACGCTCATACATCATTCTAATCTCCAGATAATGACATAGCAAAACACACTCAATCAAAAGGTAGTTCATAGAGCCATTCCTTAGCCTGGTCAGCCAGAAGAAGAAAAAAAAAAAAAAAATCTTGTCTACTTGGATTGATGTTCTCCACTTCTATCTGTATTTTAGTCTTTTGTTTATATTAAGTTTAGGTTATTGCTTTCTATTTTAGGTTTTTTTCTTTCGTTGTTTGTTTTTATATTTTTCTTTGGGTGTTTCAGATTATTTTAGGTTTAGCTACTGCAGTCGCTATGAGCCGATCACCCTCCTGTGTTCCTCCCTCTTGTTGCTATGATTTTCTTATCTTTTGGTGAATGTGAGGACAATGTCATATTTAGGATGGGGTGGTGGCATATTCATGCTTTTTGATATTTATTGCTTCGTGTGAAATTCTTATAGCATGTTTGATTTTTAGTTTTTGTGAACTGTTGATGCATGATACAACACTGTTTTTGTCAAGGTTCAATGATACTATCTAGATTGACATTGATTGATTTATGGAAACTCACAAGTGCACTGGCTAAGCTTTTTTGACCGATTTGGAGAGTTGATGCATATGATTTTTTATTTTGACCATGTTTGAAGCACATTTTGCTTGATTAAGTGGAGAGTTTGAGATAACTGGCATTGCAAAATTTTATTGCTCATTGAATTGGTTTCGTCAACATTTGATATGTTGGTTTACCTTGCATGTAGAGAAATGATTTGGTTCATCTTTGAGGCTTTCTAATCCATCATTGGCATTTGTGCTCATTTTTTATTGTCGACAACATCTCAAGAATCGTCCTTCTTCTACCAGTTTATTTTCATTGTAATTAGTCAGTTCATGAGACAAAAAAATGTCAAGAAAAAGTCTCAGAGTTTTTGTTTTCGTTTGATTCAAAAGAAGGGAGATTCAACCATAAAGAAGATACGTCGTCTCAGTCATATTCAAAAGGGAAGAGCTTCAGTATCAAGGCTTTATTAATTAACCAATGAAATTTTGAGGCATAATTATGGTAAGCTAGATAAGTGTTTTGAACGGTGTGACTAGCCTCTCCTGTGATCAATTCTTGTTTACTTGCTTATCCTAAATCGTTTGACCTTTTCTATGAGAGTTTTACATTGATTTCCAACTTCAAGAGTGAATACCTTACCTGTTCCAAATAACAGACACTTTACATGTGAGGACAATGGAGTTGAGGCTTTTACATGGTTGAATTAGAGGTTATATGCATTACTGGTTTCTAGTAAGAAAGGTTGTGTCTTAGTGCACACACTCACTGTTTTTCAGATACCATGATTTGAAGATCTTGTTAGCACCTATGAGCTTTGGCTAACGTTTGTTTGAGTACTAAACAGTTTTGCAAATTCTTTGATTCAGACCCACATGCTATGGACATTTTCATGTTATTTATTTCGCTTCTATTAGGTACTAGCAATGAGCTGGTTGTGATTAGGGCATGAAAAATGTACTTTATGTAGAATTAATTATTTTCACTTGTTTAGATTATTTTGATAATTGATTTAATATTTGACAAGTGTGATATTTTGGAAAATTCTGTGTTTTCGTGTGTTTTTGTAGGTAGAAACTGCTTTCTTTTCAAATTAGAATTCTAAAATTTCCAGAGCAGTCTAATTGGGAACAATTTTTGCTACACAAATCTAATTCGAATTCAAATTGTTAATTAAATCAAAGAACAAGAAATTGTTTTCCTTTCGATTTTTGAATTCCAAGAATTCTGGAACAGGTCTAGGTAAATTGGGGATCACTTTTGCTATACAAATCTAATTATGGTGATTCTTGTTGCTAATTAAAGCTAAGAGACAGGGCTACTTATGTTGACCATTTTACCCCAATAAGCCATATCCTTAAATAGTGCTACAACCTGGAAAAGAAGAAGAGGAAAATACACACAATTTTAGTTAGATTTCTTTGAAGATGTATTGTCGGCTAGGCTAAATTTCAAGCAAGGCGAAGACTAGAACTCCTAGATGTAGCTTATTTGATTGGTATTTGATTCAGTTTTTATGTTTTCACGATGAATAATTGTATTTGAGAATCTTCCCCTTTATTTAATATAGAAGTTATGTTTTCGTGTGATAGCCGATTATATTTTCTTCTTCCATAGATTCTTTTAATCTGGTGATTTTTTTTTATTCTCCATATAAGTCTAGTCATGTTCTTCTAATGTGTGGAATATTAGGGTTCAATTGATTTTGGTAGATTGGTCATATGTGATTGTCTTTTACTGCGTTATTGTCTTCGGATATATCGTCGATTTAAGATATCATATATGACAAGTCTTTGTGCTTTCTAGAAAAAAAAGAATTCTCATATCTATTTACATTAGAATGTAGTAGGGCGTTAAAGATTATTTTCCAATAATGTTGTTTGGGATGTGAAACACATAATTGAGTTATCATGACTTGATCAATACAAGTTGAAGTGGTGAAATCTAGGAGGGTTTCTTGGACCTTTGTGATTTTTCGTTTACCTAAATTTTAGTTCATTGTTTGATGGTATTACTTTGAACCAATTTTCTAGATCGCTTTCCTCGTGGGATCGACCTTGATTCTCTACTGCAGTGACCGCGTGTATTGTTTGGGCGTAATCAACGACGATTAAACCTTGCGAGGTTTTGCAATGTTGATAGAGATTGAAGTTCTCTCTTAATCAAGTAATAAAGACTTGAGGCTTGGGAACCTTTTTTACCGAGGAAGTAACTGGTCGGAGCCAATCAAACTTCGGCTTAAGCGAACCATGTTATATCATGTCTTTGTGTGGTTTGCTTTCTCCTTGCCTTGACTCTATTTACTTTACTTGCTTGCTAGGCAATTGTTTTTCTTGTGCTATTTGATTGTTCATTTTGATCTCACAACTTGCATGCTTTATAAAAATTTGGGGGTTTTCAAAATAAACCTTGCACATTTCTTCTTCTCAAACCAAGACTTGATCTTGTTTTCAAAGCTAGTTCAAATCAACCCATTTGATCCCAAGTATTGAGACCTAGAGTTGAGCACAAATTTCTTATATTTGGCAAGCACTTATTTGAAGTGTTTTTTATTGGTATTTGAACTAAAGTGAAGTCGAGCTAACATGATGGTGGTTCATTCTCTCAAGTGTTGGTGAGATCATTTTTTGTTTGAACATGTTTCCACTAAGTTTTTCAAATATAACTAAACGATTTCCAAAATGAGACTATTCACCCCTCTAGCCTTCATTAGCCTAGTATTAGCGTACTTTTAAACCAGACTTGACTACTGACTAGAGTTGGTCATGGTTAGTCTTGATTGTCAACCTGAGTTGACCATGGTCAGTCTTGAATGTTGAATAGAGTTGAACGTAGACCCAATCTTGACTGAGCTTTGATTTATTTGGTCAGGCTTTGTCCAAGTCTAAAGTGCAAACTGTAACTCCGATGCCGACACGATCTTTGCCATTGCAACCTTCGCGGCTATGGCTATATCTATTAAATGAAATTGTTGTTTTTATTTTAAAAAATTATATTTTTGCAATTCAATGTTAATATGCCTCGACATGTGTGTTTTAAACTATTTCAATAAATGAGAATATCATGATAACAACTATTTGATGATATATGATATGAGTGTAATAAAGAAAAATTTACTTATAAGTACTTGTTTTGTTTTATTATGTATATATATTCCATGAAAAATTGTTGGCAATTAATAGTTTCATTACAATTTTCTATGTGCAAATCAAACAACATATCGTGAAATTCTTCTGGTGTTTTTTATGGAATGGGTTATCAAGGAAAAGAAAGTTTTTCCTAAGAATCCATTTTGCGCTATCAAGCAGACCCTTAGTGTTGCATGGCGCACTCAACTGGTCAATAATGCATAATTACAGTGGATTCATAATATAATCCAACTTTGATGGTTTGGTAAAGTTTTCCAATCTAGTGGTTTAGAATGTGATTAAATGAATTTCTAGAGAGTAATTCAATTCGGCCAAACAATAGTTGTTGTAATATGGGGATTGCGTTGATCAGTAAACAATGATCGGTGATGCACTACACCAAAAGGCTTGATTAGCTACACGGATATGGCCACGGCTCAAAACCGTTAGTTTATTTGCCACGGCCAATAAACCGTGGCAAGATAATCTACCGTGGCAAATGTAAAAAAAAAATGACTTTTGTAAAGCGTGTTTTGAACGTCCAAGGGCCTAAAATCATGGTTATAAAGAGTGTTTTGCACGTGCCTGTGTGGAGAGGGGAGTTTCGCGCTTTGGCGAAAACAGTTTCACGCTTTGGCGAAAACAGTTTCACGCTTTGGCGAAAAACCATTGGGGAAAACAGTGTGGCGCCATTGCGAAAACAGTTTCGCGGTCTTGCGAAAAAAATTGGCGCAGAGGAGAGATCGAGGAGCTCCATTTTCGTTTCAAATCAGAGTGTGGAGAACACTTTCACGCTTTGGCGACAACACTTTCGCCTCCTTCCATTTTCATTTTAGGGTTTGTTAGAAAATCAGAGTAAGAGATAGGAGCAGAGGAGAGTGTGAAGAGAAAGAAGAAGAAGTGAAAGAATTTCTTTCAGGAGGATACCCAGAGGATCTTTCACAGCCAATTCTCTATCTAAATTCCATAATCAATCAGTGGAGGATACCAAGAGGATCTTTCGGGCTGGGGAACGGCATGGTCTGGTAATGAATTTCTTTTTTACTTCTTAGGTTCTTGAATGTTTTTTTTTTTGAATTTTTTCAAGACATGTTAGATTGAAGTAATGTTTTAGCCCTTTGTTGATGCATGATTCTATTGATTGTTTGAGAAACCCACAATATTGATGTATCTGATAATTTTAGTAGTTCACTTGATAATGTGTTTATGTTTGATGGTTTAGGTAATCATCATTTGATTTAGGTTTTCTTTGACATGCCAATGTTGATAGTAACTTTACCTCCTTTTACTTTCGGAAAGTAATCTTGTGTGGTTAGATGGTTAAACCTCTTTTGATTTTTGAGATATAGTATTTTTTGTTTGTGTTAGTTTTGATTTGATACATAGCCTTTCCTGATTAAAGTAATTCATGTTCTGTTGTCTTTTCAGGATAAGGTTATCTGAATCTTCAAGATTGTAAGTAATTTATCATTAGATGATTTGGTAATAAACTCCTTGATTTGTTTAGTTTATGATCGATTATGAGATTAGCATTTCCATTGATACTATATTGGATTTCGTCATTTGGCAGACTAGTTGTAATTGATGGTATTCTCTGATTGAAGGAGTTCATGCTCTATTCTCAGCATATTTTGTTTTGGTAATTTCTAATCTCTTTGTTGTTTAATGCCTAGGTGTCCAAAAATTGATTAGGTTGATCAGAATGAACAAATTTAGAACTCACTAACTATTATGTAAGCATGAATACTTTATGTTTATTGATGCACATTTGCATAGCCCTTTTTACCAACGAAAAAAAGGACGAGTTGAGGTCTATTGCAAATTATTGCTTGAATCATAAACTCCTTTATTGAATAATACTTTCCTAGGAAATTTTCCTCATTTATCTGTTAAAAAAAATGATCTTTCACATGTGAAAAGAATTAGTGGTAGATGAATGACTAAAAGGACGGCCTTAATATCTCATGGATTGTTCGAGACTTGATATTTTGTTTGACTAGTTTTAGACTTGATATCTTATCAATGGTCTAGACTTATGTTTTGAAGTGTGAGCTGCCTTCCTGATTAAAGAGGTTTATGTTTGTTGTTATCATCTAGTTGTTTTCATTACTCTTAGGGTGTGTTTGGTTGCATGGAATCCTATGCTATAACATTTATTTTGGTTTCTTTTGAAGATGCCACTATTAGTTTTGGAAAATATATGTGAAGAATTTTGGCAAAAAATTGGTATCAGAGCCATGTTAAGAATCTTGGAACAACTAGTTCAGATTGAACTACTTAAGAATCTGTTGATCATAGAATCAACGTTATCTAAGGACCAGTCAGTTCTTAGTATAGTACTTTCCGACCCTTTTGAAACGGGATCACCAGGAACTTTTCTAATACCTCCTCACGGAGCATCAAGAAAAGTTTGAACTGAGGAAGTCTGGACGATAATAATGTCTGATCTATATCAAATAGATTCTGATGTGAAACAATGTGAAGAAGTTGAAATTCATGAAGAACATGGAAATTTCAAAGCTGATGTTTTCATAGAAGAATCTAAGTTAAAAATGATAGCTTCACAGCATCTAAAACTTAGTGCTGAACAAATCTTCAGGACTTCAGGAGTCTTAACGAAGATAGCAAAATCTTTGATCACTAGGAAAAATCATGTTTATCTTGGTGTTTCAACAAAAGAATTTACTTTGGATATTAAAGATACCACTGGTAGAATTAATATACCACTAATAACAAAAGAAGATATTAAGCTAAAAATGGCTAAAATACCTTCTGACATAAGAAAAGAGATTGATTACATTCACATAGGTGGTGTACAAATCTGTATAAAGTCTACATTTAGACAAGGAATCAATAGTCCTATTCTATGTGCCTTACTAGATAATAGGATTAATGATCGTGAAGATTGTATTCTAGGTACCTGTCAAGGAAATCTTGCTTATGGCAAACTGATATTTACAATTTACCGTAAGTATGGTGTGCCACTCAGCACCAAGAATATAAATGAAATCCTAAGTTTTGTTCATAAGTTTGAACGAAGCGACTTGATGAATGGAGACAAACCATTCTCCATCACTTATCTTGTAGGATATGCCTTAACAAATTCTCATCATAGTATGGGATATAGAAAAACTAAGAACATAGAACTTGATGATGTATTCTCAGATGTAAGTCGTGTCCAAGACATACCTATCAAAGATATAGAACCCCTAAAGTCAGTATGGTCTTTAGACGTTTCTATAAAGAAACCTATGCTTGGATCAAATCCAACAAGCATGATTAAGAATAATAGATTCATCTGCGGTGAGTCTAGCTCTTCTAAGGAACCCAAAAAGAACCTTATGGAAGAATCCAGAGAAATGCTAAAGAGCATGTCTCAGAGAATTGAAGGTCTAAGAATTGATATTCAAGGACTTCATTAGGATGCCATTCAAAGAACATCCTCACATATATTATGAAGGCAAGCTTTGTAATATTGAAAAACAGTATACAGTAGTAGCAGAAAAATTTGTTGACTACAGACATAATGCCACTGGATCAGGAATCCAGACGTGTGTCAATATGCTGAACAATGTCAATGAGATCTTAGGATGTAATTTAATCCTTACTGATCACATTGCCCAACAACATGGTCTTACAAATTCCATTACAGACCATGAGGACTTATATAAACCCACTTTCAAGGAGGGGGGTTTTATAAATCTCAAAAATTAGCTTGAAGAACAAGCAAAAGAGTCTGATAAATTTATCAAACAAAGCACACATTACCAAGAAGAGGTAATAACAAAACTGCTGAAGATATATGCCATTACTAATTGCTAGAATCGTATATATATATGTCACCTAATTCTCATGAGTGTTTGACTAAAGTTTATTTTTTTATTTTTGGTGTGTAGAAATGTCAACAATACCTTTAGATAAGTAATGGATGAACAAACGGGGAAGTGCAATGTATATATACGGCGTTGGACAATTCCAAAAGTTTGTTGAGGATAATGCAAATGGAGAGAGTCTTTTTCCTTGCCCATGTGTTCGATGTAGGAACTCGAGGGGAAACATTAGTGTTGACGACATAGGTGTTCATTTGTTAAGCCATGGCATTGATACCAATTATGTCACATGGATACATAATGGAGAGAATATAAACAAGCAGGTGATTGATGTACCTATGACAGAAGTGGTTGAACCTGATGATGCCTTTGAATATCATAGGATGAGCGACCTAGTTGATGATGTATTCCTCAACATGCAAACTGTGGAGGCTGATGATGGGATAAATTACTTGAATGACACCGTCGAAGAATGTTTTGGCGGTAATCCAGAAGGTGGTCCGGAACTTTCTTGTGAACCTGAAACAGTTATGAACAAGAAGTATCAAAAGTATAAGGAAAAAGCGACTGTGCCTTTGTACAATGGGTGTCCTAAGGATAAGACCACGTTATCCACCATTATTGAATTACAGAATTTCAAGACTTGTTTTAGTTGGAGTAGTAATAGTGTGACGATGTTGTTAAAATGGCTAAAAACCTTATTCCCGGATGATTGTAATTTGCCAGATAACTACCCAAACATGAAAAACACAATTAAAGATATGGGGATGGATTGTAAGACAATGCATGCATGTGCCAATGGATGCATACTCTATTGGAAAAAATATGAGGGTCTGGTTACTTGTCCAAAATGTGGTTCTGGTACGTATAAGGTTTATGTGGATGATGATGACAACGAGTCTGGCAAGGTATACAGGAAAGAAGCTAAAAAGGTTGTAAAGTATTTTCCATTGATTCCAAGGTTGAAAAGATTTTTTAGCATACCGTGGATTGGTGAAGCAATGACTTGGCACAAGGGTGCTTGTTCAGATGGGAATTTGATGAGACATCCATGTGATTCAGCACAATGGACTTCAACAAATATGAGATGGCCAGAGTTTGCCTCTGATAGTAGGAATTTGAGACTTGCAATATCGACTAATGGTTTTAACCCACGTGGAAATCTAAGTAATGCTTATAGTTGTTGGCCAGTAATAATAGCACCTTTGAATCTTCCACCTTCTTTATGCATGAAAAAGGAGTTTTGTTTGTTAACCTTGTTAATATCAGGGCCAAAAGCACCCGGAAAGAATATTGATGTTTACCTGGAGCCATTAGTAGAATAGTTGAAGAAATTGTGGGCAGATGGTGTTTCAACTTGGGATGTGTATACTAAAAGCAATTTTGGGTTGAAAGCAATGTTGTTTTGGGGTATCCATGACTTTCCTACTTATGGGACTCTAGCTGGTTGTAATGTTCATGGTTATAATGCATGCCCTATTTGTGTTGATGATGTAGAATCTGAACGTCTTTCAAACAGTCGGAAGATATGCTATAGAGGCCATCGACGTTTTTTACCTACAAAACACAAGTTTAGAGATGACAAGGGATTCAACAAAGATATTCAATGGATAAAACATTGGAAGTAAAAAAATTGAGCCAAAAATATGATAGATTGGAAGAAAATGTTTAATGGATACGAGAGAGACTTGAAAATGGAACTTATGTGAGACCATCAACAAGTGAGGGAACACAAGGAAGGACACAAAGAACTGAAGATACACCTTCATCCCGTGCACAATCGACAAGGCAACCAGAAAATCCATTACCTCCATCTCCATTACCACCATCTTCTCCAGGTGTTGCGAGGTTTCCTTCTCCAAGCAATCATGTTCCTTCAGTGTCAAGGACTTACAAAGTTTGTGTGATTGGCATAAGAATGTCATTGCGATAGCAAAAGAGGTTGTTGATCCTATCCATCGATTCTCTTGCGATTGCCATGGATCATTGAACCCTGCAACAGAGATCAAACTTTCCTTATACTTCAAATATATGACTGAGGTGAAACTTTACAAGAGTGATCCAAAAGGAGACATGATGGGGGATTTGGATGTTGGTGATTTCTTCGTATGGTGTAAAAATCATGTGGAACTTGATGATTGATAGTTACAACTACCTTGGTAGTTACAACCTTGAACGATATCCTTGATGCTTGCAATTTTTGTGGACTTGCATGCAATACTGTAGTACTTAGTAGTGATACGTTCATTTTTGTTTTTTGACTTACACACTCCTGGTTGATTTGGTTTTGGTAGTCCCAAATCTGTAATTTTAATTTGGATTTGGTAGTCCCAAATATGTAATCTTAGTAGTGTTGTTTTCTTGTTGAATATATATATATATATATATACTTACCTATGTTTTTAAAATTTATAACAACCCTTTTTTAACTCCGCCAATGTAAAGGTTTTTTTTTACATTGCTGGTCCCAAGCCCGGATAAATGAGGAGGGATGAGGGTATGTTTACCTTTATCAATTTTTGTGTTAAGTTTCATTATATTTTTTTCATTGTGATATGGTTATCTGGTTCTTATATATATGCAGCAAACTCAGCAGACTGAAACCTAGCAGGTGCTAGTGTGAAAAAGATTCTTCTTTACAAGGTACATATATTTCTCTAGTTCAGTTGTTTATTAAGGTTTTTTTTTATTTATTTATTTATTTGGAAAGCGAGCGGGGTTATTTAGGATCCCCGAACCTGAAAACAAAATGATTGTTACATTCTCAAGTACATCATGCCTATTCTATCTTCATACACAATCTTCTTCAAGTCCTCGGCAACGGAACTTGGTATAACTTCCATAAAAACATTATTAGGAAGCAAGTGAGCTAACCGATCCGCAACTCTGTTAGTTTCTCTATAAGCATGACTGACTTTATAGTTTTCCAGTGAGCTAAGCATGTATTTAATTCTGCGCAATATTGGAGAAGATGTAGACCATAGGATTAAAGTTGGGTGGTTGAAATGGAGAATGGCGTCAGGAGTACTATGCGATAGAAGGATGCCTGCAAGGCTAAAAGGGAAATGCTATAAGGCAATTGTTTGACCAGCCATGCTATACGGTTCAGAATGTTGGGCTACTATGGGACAACATACGCATAGGATGGCAGTAGCAGAAATGCGTATGTTAAGGTGGATGTGTGGTAAAACTCGTAAGGATAAAATTAGAAATGAAAGAATTAGGAGATACTTAGGTGTAGCGCCCATAGAGGACAAAATTAGAGAAAGACATTTAACTTGGTTTGGTCATGTGCGGAGGAGACCAAGCACGGAGCCAATTAGAAAATGTTTAGATTGGCAAGTTAGTGGAGGGTGTAGACGGAGGGGACGACCGTTGAAAACTTGGATGAAGACGGTGAATGAAGATATCATTGAGCTTGGATTAGACGAGGAAATGTGGGAAGATCACATTGCTTGGAGAACCAAAATCCATGTAACCGACCCCGAAAATCTCGGGAATGGGCTTTGATGATGATGATGATGATGTGTCTAAGATCCCATGCTACGCTTTTGTCCTTCGTCAGATAATCAAAGATAGTGGTCGAGTCAGTTGTAACTTCTAGTTTCTTGATATTGTATCTCTGCGCAAGTTTAATCCCTACCTCGACTCCTTGAAGCTCATGTTTGATAACTGAGTGCCCTGTTGCAGACCCCGTGCATGCTGCGATAACATCCCCTGCATCATTCCTTATAACAGCGCCATACCCACCAGTGACTCCTTGTAGCGAGCCATCAGAGTTGCTCTTGTACCAGCCTATAGGTGGCTTTGTCCATTGACAAATTGTAGGGTGCTTGTTTTTATATAATACATCCAGGTTCCATCACCCAAATAGCTCCTTATTATGCGCATTGCCTTCAACAATAACTAACTTTGTTAAATCAATTTCGTCAATGCAAACTTATCATATCCAATCAACTGGTTTGAGCATCGAACCCTCTGTTGATGGGTCCTTACCCTATTTTCTGCCATTTTCTGATATGTACGTTAATCTCCAAATTTCACCTCCTTCTGTGCCAATCTTGTAGGATGATTATGTTGTTCAGAGTTTCGAGCGTGGTATTTCTGCTCAAAATGTTGGTGCCTTATCATGGGAAATAGCTCCGGTTAGGCTTCTAGCATATTCTGTTGAAGCATACTTATAAATTGTGAGAAATTTCCATTGCCTAGCATGGTCATCTCTGCAGGTTGAGGTTTCTGGAGGGAGAGGAAGACCACCAACCTTGGTTGACAAGGATGAAGGACTAGGAAAGGTAAAAAAGATGTTTGTTATGCGATTTATTGTCTTCCAAGCACCGTCTCTTGCTTATTTAGTGTAAACTAGTTTTGATGATCCATTTGCAGCCATTTTTGTGTTGAAAAGGGTTTTCATTAATATCCGTCTCATGAAAACACGATGAGGCGAAGTCGAATGCTATTTGTTTCAATAGGGGCACTTGGATATTTGGTTCATCTCTGAAGTTTGTTTAAGTTGCTGTATGTAAATTAATTGTTGACATTTCTATTAACAATGAAAAATAAAGTGTAAAATTAGTAAGTTTAGAAAGTCAAATAATGAAATAAGAATTAAAAAGAAACAGATACCAATCTCAAGCTGAATCTACTACAGAAGTAGAGGTCAGTTTTATAGTTACCCTTACCCCACACCCTGATGATTCAACAGAGAGTCTCAGTCCATAGTCCACGATGCAATCAGGGAGTATGTCCTGTCAATTTGATTTATTGATTTCAATCTACTTGCTTTATGTGTCACGATTCACATGCTGATCTGTCACCACTTTTTTTTCCTTCAGTTTGATCCTGCAAAATTAAGGAAGCTCATACCAAGTTTCAAAGAAGTTGGTGGTTCTGTTACTGCTGGAAATGCATCTAGTATAAGGTCTACTCTCTCCTATGAATGCATTGTTCTGTAATGGTTTATTTGCTAGTTTAACTCTCTTGTGAGCCTATTAGTTCAAAATGAAATGCCTAGCTCGCTTATAAAGCAATCAGATAAAAAAATTTCCCACTCTAAAATATTCAAACTTGAAGCTCTTTATCATTCGTGTTTTCCTCGATAATTCCGTTGTACCTTGATTCACAAGGTTTGTGTTACTGGGTTAATTGATTTTGCCCTTGGTGGATTATGTTTCGGATGACAAAAAGGCATTTGTCGTATATTTGGTAAATGAGACTGCCCTGTTTACTAAACATACATTCATAAACAGTGATGGTGCTGCTGCATTGGTCTTAGTAAGTGGACAAAAGGCACTTGAGCTTGGTTTGCAAGTGATTGCCAAAATCACGGGTTTTGCTGACGCTGCTCAGGTATTTTCGAGAAATGTTGCAACTTTCTAACCCGAAATTTGGGTCATATCCAATGATTTACTCAGAAGTTGACATTGCTTATTCAACCTTTTTTCATGTATTTCAAATTGGTGCTGAAATGAGATGGTTGTGCAGGCACCTAAATTGTTTACAATAGCTCCAGCCCTTGCAATTCCAAAAGCCATCTCAAGAGCTAGGTTGGAGGCCTCTCAAATTGATTACTACAAAATTAATGAAGCCTTTGCTGTAAGATTCGTGCTTTATTCATGAATGATGAACTTCATGCATTCTCCATGATGACTTATTCTAATCCCTTTTTTTTGCAGGTCGTTGCTCTTGCAAACCAGAAACTGCTTGGAATCAATCCTGTGAGTTGTCTACAATCCTCAGGAAAACATTAATTTTCATTTGTCTAAATTGGATGCTGATGGGGATCAGCATTGTCATGCTTGCAGGAACATATTAATGTACACGGTGGAGCCGTATCTTTAGGACACCCTCTAGGTTGCAGTGGAGTGCGTATCTTGGTTACACTTCTAGGGGTACAGATCCAAATTGTTTTTCGTGATTTCTTCAGTATGATGTGTTGTTGAAATTTCATCCTCATGGTAGTGACATTCTTATCTAGTTAGCTAAGCCATCCTTAGGGGATGTTCGTAAAAAAACTCGTGCATTGCAGCCATATAGTTTTTTTTTCTTCCTCTGTATAGTAATCTATTTTATTAGCCATAAAAGGCAGTATTGGCTAGCTATTTTAGGTGAGCTCAGCTCGTGCCTAAATGATAAATTTAAACGATTCTGGTTCATGCATATGGTCCTAAATGATAAATAACTCCTTATTATGCGCATTGCCTTCAACAATAAGTTCATCATAACTAAATTTGAGACGGATGTCATTGTGAAGCTTATTACATCTATTATGGAAAGTACGTTCATACCATCACATGTAATATAGGATGATCATTAATTTGTGTTTTATAACTAGAATTTTTTTTTTTGAAAATATTTGTATCTTTTAATAGGCTACACATATACTTCACCAATCTAAGTAATCAAGTTCTAAGAGGATGAAGCCATCCACAATGGTAGTTTTCAGTGACAAAAGAAGTCCAAAGCCAAGAAAATGCTACTATCCATGATTTTTTTTTTCCTTTTAAGTAAGTGCTTAAGAAAGTTTTTTTAGATAACTCAGTGCGACAAAGAAATTAGAGAACTTAATATGAGAAATCATTGACTTTGATGTAGATTATTTTTTTTTTTTGTAAGCTAGTTGTGTGGAATTGTATATTGATTGATAGGTGGGTATTCTGACACGTATATATTCCAGGTCAACCAAGAAATTTGGCGCTGATGGAAAACGCTTTGAGCATCTTTCATTTTTTAGCCTTGCACAAAATGTAGTCTGTTTGATCTGGTCATTTATAAGTAAGTCAACTTTATTGAATCTTTTGATCTTCTCTCACTTCGGTAACAAGATAGTCTTAGTTGTTCAAGCTTAAAACAATATTTCACTTTGTTGTTTTCTCGAGCAGTGTTGAAGCTTTGGTCGAGAAGTAGCAGTGGTGGTGCTCCATGGTGGAGCTATTGGAGTGCTGGCATTACCAACACAATTGGTCCAGCCATGGGGATTGAAGCTTTGAAGTACATCAGTTACCCTGCTCAGGCTTGATGAACTTTCTGAATTTCATTATCGCACTTAACCTTTTACCATCCAGTTATATGACCGTGAAGGGAAGTTTTTTAGGCAGTTGCAGCTTATTAAGTGGATAAGCATTGATAAGCTCGGAGCTTGTCAGGCAAACACCCTACCTATAAACAATTTAAAACATAACCCAAATTTTAATTTGCTGCATTTATATGTTTTATGTGTAGTTCAAACAAAGTTGAGTGAATTCAAAATGATTGACAGTTCAATCTACAAAATTTGATTATTCTTCTTTTCACAAATATTGTGCTATGTCGGAATTGTTGTAGCCCTATGAATTAATTATACCTGATGTTAGTCTCGTTGCCTTGCATTGCTTGCAGGTCTTGGCAAAATCTTCAAAAATGATTCCAGGTAATAAGTTATTATCATTATTGTTATCATTCTTTTAGGTGGTCACAAAGCTTCGCTTCTTATACACATCTAGGCTTAATTGCCTAAGAAGTTATTTTTTTGATAATATTTGTATCTTGTTGGTGCAGAACGTGAATTCAATAGATAGTTGGCTTCATTTGAATGCAATTCCAAGGTTCCATTTTACGGTTGATTTTGCATTTATCTAACATATAGTTTGTGGAATCCTATTCGTGCCGGAGGCATGACACGGTAGCCGTGTCATAGGCATAGGTACACGCCACATGGCAAGTGTCTGGTCGATCTTAGTAAGGACTGATTTTGCAAGTGTGGGGCTGTGATTTTGCTGCAGCAGCAAACAAAATGTAATTTTTTTTTGATTATATTAATTTGCAACGGTTTCAAACCCTCGCAACAAACCAGATTTTTTTTTTTGAATTTTTTTTTACTGGCAACGGCTTAAAACCGTGTTACTTCATGCGTGCAACGGCTTAAACCCGTGGTCCTTCATGCTTACAACGGCTTAAAACCGTGTCCTTCATGCTTGCAACGGCTGTGAGACCAAAGGCATTCAAAATAAATGATAAGTGTTGCCACGGTTAGGGAACGTGGCGCCTCTAGCCATGCCTGGTAGCCGTGGCTGAACCGTGGCTAAATGCAGAAAATAATCAAGCGTCCTCGAACATAAAACCGTTGCTAATAAGTGTTGCCACAGTTTATAGCCGTCAATGGTGATTTGGCGACGCCTCAAATGGCCAGGCCTATAAGCCGTGACAATAGGTTACCCCCATGGTACCAAACCGTTGTTGATGGGTATTTTTGGTGTAGTGATGGTCTCTTATAGAAGATGTTTGTGTGAACCGAAGAAGCTCCTAATGTAATCTAGCTTGACATACCAAAAGCTTTCGGGCGATAAACATGTCCCTAACTCCTTACAAATCTCGATTTGGGAAATAATGTTGGAGATTTATGGCCAATGTGTCTGTTTGTGAGCAATGTTTGAGAAATAAATAACAATTCATAAAAAATGATTTAAAACTAATATTTATTGTAGTAAGGAAAATATGGTCTTATTACATCCCTACAGATGTAATACTAGTAATTATTGTAATAAGGCAATATGGTCTCTAGATTACATCCCTGTAGCCAAATATCCCTGATTCGTTTTGGTTGAAATTGTCCACATTTTTTGTCACCAACCATTTAAAATACTATTAAAACATGTATTAATACCAGTCAAATCAAATGGCTCTAACATAATTAGCGACATGGTTAGTTGAATAATGTCCCGTGTTTAGCGTCCAAACTGAGAGAAGGCTTGTTAACTTGATTAGTCGAGTTGACACAATACGATGAAAAATTGTGTCATGTTTTCCCAAGGTTAAACCCGCTAATAATCGATACCAGCTAGTCATATTTTGCCATTTTTTCGCTAATAATAGAGACCAACTAGTCTGAGATATAATGTATTGATAGGGATAATGTTTTAACGCGTTTTTCCATTGTCTTTTAAAGGAATTTTTTTGTCTTTTAAAGGAATTCTTTATTCTATCCTTAAGAAAAAAAAAGTGTTCCCTGATATTGAAGTACAGATCTCAAGTGATTTGTGTTAAAACCTGAGGTTTGGGATAATTTGCTCTACCTAACTGAGCTATAGCCCTTTTGTTTGTAATATTTGTAATAAATATTTTAATATGTATAGAATTTCTTGTCAAGATGAATATTCCATGATCCGACATGAGAGATCTCTGATCTGTTTCCTGTGAGGGATGGGCATTGCTTAGAAGTAAGATTCCAGTTATAATCCATCGACGGGATGGGTATCTTTTGTTTTTCTTTGTGATGATAAATGTCAATCTTTCATGAAAAATTGTGTCATATTTTCCCAAGGTCAAACCCGCTAAATAGCAGGTCGTGTCATGTTGAGTTATCAAGTCGAGTCATTTTTTGCCAAACCTATTTAGGGGCCAAAGGTAAACACCCCCCTAAAATAAAAAATATACTACCTATAACGATTCTTCACTTCTGTAACAATGAATTTGGTTTACATAATTACACCACGGACAAAATTATCCTTAATGAAAGCTTCAAATGCATTTGTGCCCATTTGAAGTCATATGAAAAAAACAAAAAACACAAGGGCATTTCTTTAGAATCATTTTACCTCCAGATGGTAGTTTCCATCATGTGATTCTAAGCATCGGACCCACTAAAACAAATAAATTTCTTCCCTACATTAGATAACAACCATGCATCTCTAATTAAAGTCTATTAATTTTACAAAAAGGTCGAGCTAAAAAGTTAATCTTGCATATAAATATCAATTTATCCTTTACTTCAAAAGGCCATTCTAATATTCTATGTGCCATATTTTTCATTTAACAAGACAACTTGCCCACTAACCCCACTACTAGATGAAGTGGTACAATATAAATTAATGTTTTAGGACCCCCTACCACTAAAATGTTTTATAAATGAAACAGTCTAAATTAATTTTTCTGAATATTTTACTTAATAATTTCTAGCTAAACCTAATATATTGCAAACGTAGAGATCATTGACACACTAGTCAATATAAGTTGTTTCAATGGATAACTGGTTATCGATCGGTAAAATTGACGAGATATTTGTGGTACGTTATCAGCACGAAGCTCGGACCAATTAAGTGCACGAGGCTCCAACCAATTGAGCGCACGAAGCTCTAATCAATAGAACTCATGGACTCTATTTATTCGATTGAAATCCAATTTGAAAACTTGGGTAATGATATTATTCTTCCTTATCACCTTTCCGATCGCAAAGCGTTAGATGTAAGTAGTTCTTAACTCATTTTAATTTTGAGTTATATCATATTCGTTATATCATTGCAATCGATTTGATTACTTATTAATTCATGAATAGTACTATATTTGCATAATTCACATGATGTGTGAATTCATTAAGATTGTGCTTATTTTGAAATGATTTGATTATTTATATGTGACAGACACATTCATTTCGATTTTAACCTTCGATGGCATCAGGATTGGATGCAAGTTTTTTTTTTCACTCCAATTCACTTTAAGCAATATAAAATTCGATGTATCGTCATAACTTATTAATATTTTGTGGATAATTAAAATGTACCACTATCATTCTAAGTTGTGATCAGTTGAATTAATAACTTTTACACATGAAACATACATAGATTTGATTGCTTAGCTATTCACATGTTATGTGGTACATGCATGGATTTGATAGTTTATTTATATATTACAGTAGAATATGGGAGAACTACCTATTCAATGTGGTTCATTGTTTATCACAATTTCTCAACTAATTAAGGAATAATAAATTGTGCAATTTATATTCGTGTCGAAGAAACAAATTCAAGGGTCGATATTATTTACTATTCTTTGTTGGAACTTATCAAAGGACCCTTGAGCCTTTAGTTGATGCTAAAGTTTTAATGAAAAATCATAATGTCAGACCATCTAGTTCAATGACATTTTCATAAGCAAATCCCACCAATAGCTCTCAAAGAGACCAAGGAGGAGACATGGCACAAATAATTACCTCAGAAAAGATAGTTATAACAATAACTCATGAAGAGGTGATTATAACAATTACACCAACAGAGGTGATTACCCTAGCAGAGGTAGTCACAACACTTGCCACAAATGGTCCACAGCTCATGCCCAGGTTACTGATATAACTCATGCAAAGGATGCTCATAATCTTTTTAGAGATGATAATTGTCATCAATATGGAAAATGAGGACATTGTACACATGTTTTTCACGCAAAAAAAGTGGCAGTAGAGAAATATCGAGATTCCATTATGAACAAATAGACAATTTTGATGCAATAAAAAGACAATAGTCGTTGTTCTTTTATTCCTTAATTTTGTTCTCGTACCATTAAAATCAAAAGCCTTACTTTATTCTTGGTTTTGAGTTAATGACTTGTATAATTATAGCAACGGATAATGCTAAGGATCTAATGGAAGTCATGGCCCCTGGCATTTTCTGAAATAAATGTCAATTTTAGTTGTCAAAAGATAGAGGTGGAGAACATATAAAACATTAATATCCTTGAGTATGTGGCAACTCCAGCAGAGATGGCCATTAGCTAAAGTAATACATTTGAACATCCAGCATAAATTAATACCTTGTCAAATATGTAGCAACTCCAGAAGCAGTAGCCACTAGCCCAAGTAATCACCTCAGCAGAAATGGTTACTTAAATGTTGCTACATGTTTAATACTTATTTTAGAAACCACCTAAAGTGGTCTAGAATACCTATTGCAGAAAATGAGAATCCTCTCCAAATTTCGGTTAAGCTCAAGGATACATATCAGACATGGCTTTACATTAGAATATTTGTTTACTTTACTATATACATTTTTCTTTGAAAGTATGGTTTATAAGCTCCAAATGATGGAAAATCATATTTGTTTCATTGATAGTGCTACTACCCATAATATATTGACAAGTTAGGACATTTTCTCAACACTAGCCCTCAAGACACAAATGATGTCTATCATAGCTAGACATATGCAATTTATTGAAAGCTTCAGAAGAGCGCACAATTTATTATTTTTGCGGTTCCAGAAGAAACTTGTTTAATTTCAAAAAAATTATGCATCACGTCTAATGTTGGAAGCCTGCAGCTTACTTTAGAGATGTTTTTCATTAACTTATTGAGATTATACAACTTCAGAGTTGTTGTATCACATGTCATTTTATGTCAGAAGCTTAACATAAGTTACCCTTAGCACACACTCAACTTATAAGTACTTATGTAATCCTTGTTCACCTAGTAAACTTATTACTCGACTCCTTCTGAGTCTTCATCGTTCTTATAGACAATACATGGTGACATTTCTAGTCAAGTGCACCATACTAGGAGATTTTTTTGATATTGCACAGTATTATTATATGTAATGTGTTCAGATCTATCCTTGTTGATCTCACGGATCTCAAGCTAGAAAAAATGAGTAGTGGTTAAGCCAGGGACTACCATTGTCGCGGTCGAAGGCACTCTGGTGCTTAAGTCAGATATCGATGCAAGGAAGAGTAAAAATTGTATGTAAATTGCATTGTGTGTGCGTACCTTTCTTCTTCCTTTCACCATCTTTTATAGCGAGTGTTCCCTCCTCAATTGTCCCTACGGTCGAGGGCGTGATGGAGAGAGGAGATCTCACATAAAGATTTACTTGTGCATGACCGAGTCTCTTTGGCACTTGGCTATGTTTAGGATCCAATGCTTTATTGGCTAAGAATTGACTTCGTGTGAGTGGATCTCGGGTCTATGACAACTCTAAGATCCATGTTCAAGCCTTATTGTCCTGGGCCAAGCTCTAAGATCTGTGCCTTTTGGTCTAGCATGTCTTTGGCCTGGGCACTCCACTTACGGGCTGAACATCAGTTATGAACGGGTCTGCTTTGGACAACACTAAAGCCTTTTTAATGCTAGGGTTGGCCCATGCCACGTGTATGGCTATGACCATAAGACTGATTGATGTCTCATCATCTACTCCCCCTAGTTAGTGGGTCTGTGCACTAGGCCACTAACTGACAACGTGTGGTGGTTCGAGGTATGCCATAATGGCATATTTTTGGGGCTTTTTTGGCTTTCGTGACACATTTAATGTTTATTCAACGATTAGGTAAACATCTCCCCTTCGCGCCAAACCTATATAAGCCTGCTTTGAGGGGAGTTTTTACATTTTCGTTCTCAAAGTTTCTTTCAGTTCCGTACTGTGTTTTTCCTACCTGATTGAGCTTGAGTTACTATTCAATCATGTATGTGCAGCTTAATTTCTTGCAAGAGTGGCATCAAGGCTGCTTAGACTTCTTCAGAAAGTCATTATTGTCTGAGAAGGGCATGACTGCCTTTTGTTGGCAACAAGAAATCCCCAGTGATCTGGGAGTGTCGCTCCTTTCAAAAAAGGGATTGTCACTCTGTTCCAATGGAGGGGCACACCTGCCTGTACAAGGCCATGTATGAGGCTAGCTTGTGTTTCCATATTCCTAGCATCATCTGGCGCTACTTATCTTCTTTGGGCATTCCCCCAACATAGATAATGTCGAGTGGTTAAAGCATACTGGTTGTTGATCTGATCAGGCGAAAGATGTCGGACTCCACTTGTTGACGAAGTTGCTTCATTCTCTGACTTCCATCAGGATGAACAATCATGGCGTCTGCTAGTTTGTGAAGCCACATTGTCTGACTGGCCATGTTCGAGGATTCGGAGGATTGGCAAATGTATTTTTTTTGCCTCTGTGAAGTCTAGGTACTTCTCTTTCGATGGTTTGCATGGCATCCGCCGTTTTGGGGATCTCCATAAGTTCTTTTTGCTTTTTTATTTAATTTTTATCAGTGTCTACTTATTCGTTGTTTCTGACCAGAGTTGCCTGATTCTAACATCATTTCTTCTGAATAGGAGAAAATGAGATTTGGCTTTCTTGTTCTGCTGCTGATGCCTATTCAGGAAGTTATTCATCCAGATAATATTAGGCAGAGTGGGTTGTTTTCTAGTGAGGTCGATGATATGCCCTAATCGTGCCTACCATTTCTTTTTCGAGTGTCAAAACGCAACCACCTGGGTCTCCGAAGAGAAAGGTGTTGCACATGCCTAGCCCGTCGGAGAAGAAAGCCTAGAGGGATTGTTTTCATCCCATTGTCACTCTAAAATGCTCAAGTTGGGATCCACTCTTTCTACTGCTCCCTAGAGTGGAAAGAGGGATGTTGTGAACCTGACCATAAAAGGAGCTGTTAGAGGACTTGTCTTAAGCTGAAACAAAAATGGAGCGGGCGACTTTGGAGGTAATTGCGTCTGACCTACCTGTTGTAAAAGAACAACATGTTCCTAAGAGCGCTACTCGTGATCCTTTTGTTGGTGTGGGAACTTAAATATTGTCTGAGCCTCCATCCACTATTGCTGATAAGGGGAAGCTGGTTGTTGAGAAGGGATTGGCTTCTGGTCTCGGGCTCTCCATACTAATGTTGGGGTCTGTTCCCGTTCCCCGTCGAGTGCTTTTCTAAGCTCTAGCGAGCAGTATGTGTGGCTTTAGGAGATCGATCACAGGGTTGTTACTGTTAATCTGATGAAGATGGACTTCTCTTGGTTAGCTGACCAAGTGCCAATGGAAAAGGTGGTTGCAGGGGCGTACCTCAATCACAGACAACAGCTTTTGATGCTAGTAATTTGAAAACTTAGTTGTTTTGTCACTTAGTTTTTTCGTTGTGCTTTATTGCTTATGCCCGTATGTAATTTTTCAATCAGTGGATGGCTCACCTGACCCATGTTGGTATTCTGGGTATCGAGGTGGAGTCTGTATGAGACAAGCTTTTTACCTTGAGGAGAAGTTCATCAACCAGGGGGCACAACTTGCTGATGCCTGTAGAGGGGTAGACTCACCAACAAAGCGGTTGGCCACCTTGGCTGATCTGGAGACGAAATTGTCTGAAGCCTAGAAGGGTATGACCAGCGTTTTGGCTTCTCAATCGTCTTGTCCTTAGAATCCTATTTGAAATGGATCCAAGGGAATCTTGATGAAGCTCAAGCTGCCCGAACCGAGCTGTCGTTTGAGCTGAAGGATGCTCAGGAACGACAGGGCGATAGACAAGCAGGTTGCGTTTGCTAAAACACTTGTCGAACATCAAGAGGTTTGTTGCTAACTCCCATAGTTCATTAATCAGTGAACGCGCTGAGGTAGTTTGCCTAAGGGGGCTTCAGGAAGCCCTTCAGGCGCAACTTTCTAAGCTCACCCATTCCTGACTTGTTCTTCTTCTTCTTTTAGGTTCCTTTTACCAACAGGACTCTACGACAACCCCTAGAACAGGGATGAAAACCTTGCTTGGGGGATCAGATCCACCAAAGCCCATTCATCTAGCAAGAGGAAGAGCAAGACCAGATAGAGAGAGATAATGAGTTATAATTTATCCTAGTGTGAGGGTGACTTCAAACATGTTGTCGTGAAGAGGTGGCTCGCAAGTAGGTGGACTCTAAAAAGAGCTTGGCCAAGGAAGTTTAGGAACTAAATAGCTCTAAGGCACAGTGAGATGCTAGAGAGAAAGAGCTTCGCGAAGCTACCAATAAAGCTCATACTCATGATGTTGCTAGTGGGAGGCTAGATCTAATAGATTATATTGAGCAGAACCATATGGATTGGGATCTTTTCGCTTATAGGCCTCTTGCTTACGCTTGATTCGAGGAGGCGGATGATTCTTCCGCTGGTCTGTGAGGTGGCCCTGAATCCAGTTCATGCGCCGCGGAGAAACTGCCTATCATGATGTCCCAGAGCCTGCTTCTGACTTTGTTGTCCACAAAGCTGCTTTTGATTCAGTTCCTGCTGAATGAGCGATTTTGTAATGACAGTAAAATTTAATTAATGAGAAAATTTTCGTTTTCCTTTTTGTCTATGCTTGCAGTTGTTGTACTTGCCATTTCCAATTATTGCTTAGATTAGGCTGAGAAGACGGGTGTATCTACCCCCACTTGAAGTAGGGCTTTAGTATGGACTGTAGCCCTTTCTTTGAGTTGAAGGAGAGTTGCCTCTACCTTTCAGATTTGGGCTCCCATAATATGCCTGACTTCTGAATAGGAGTTGGGTTGTTGTGGAGTCATATTCGCTTGAACGTACTAGACTCTTTGCATTTATCTGGCTCAATACTTGAGAGTTCTTGAGCTGAGAAGAACCAGTCTCCGCTCGTCTAGGTTAGACTTTATAATATACCTCAGTCCTGAACCGGGGTTGGGTTGTTGAGGAACCATCTGTGCCCGAACAGGTTAGGCTCTTGTACTCATCTGATTCACTCCTTGAGAGGACTTGAGCTAGGAAGAAGTCTTCTATGCTTGTTTAGGTTAGACTTTATAATATACCTCAATCCTGAATAGGAGTTGGGTTGTTGAGGAACCATTTTTGCCCGAACGGGCTAGGCTCTTGTGTAGCGGATAATGTCACTTATTGGGCGAGTCATCTGTATCATGAACAGGATTAGACATGGCCTCTTTGCGCCACCTTTGTCCCTTAGATTTTATAATCCTGGTGCAGTGAGTCATTAATAGACTAGACTCAGTCTGCCTCATGTTGTCCTTGTCCCTTAGGTGGACCTGCTTCATTTGAGCGGTGAGTTGTCCGTGGATTGGGCTTGATCCGGTGTGTCGTTGCTTGACTCTTTGGCTGACTAAATCACTTGTGCAGCAAGCCATTGTCGCCTTTAATGGGGAGAGACTAGGTCACTTATGCACCATTTTGGTCCTCGTAGTCGGACCAGGTTATCTTAGGGGTAGTGAGTTGTCCGTAGACTGGACTCGCCCACTTGCGGATAACTATCCGTGTATTGGGTTCGAATTGCTTGTGTGCCATCATGGTACTTTGGTCGGACTAGGCTATCTTAGGAGTGGTAAGACGTCCGTGACTGGACTCGCCTGCTTGTGGTGGACTGTCCATGGACTGGGTCCGGTCCGCACGGTTGCCATTGTGGTTCCAAGGTCGAACTAGGTTATCTTAGGAGCAGTGAGTCATCCGTGAACTAGACTCGCTCGCTTGTGATGAACTTTCATGGACAAGATCCGGTCAGCACTTGCGATGCCTTGGCTGCTAAGGTAGACTAGGTCACTTATGCGGCAAACTGTCGACATCCTGATTAAGACTAGGCTTGGTCGCTTGTGCGTCATTTTGGTCCAAGTGTTAGGACCAGGCTTCTTTAGGCGGTAAGTTGTCCGTGGACTGTGCTCGACCAGCCATATCATAACTCGGTTCCTTAGGCATGCTAGGTCACTTACGTGAAGAGTCGTCATCGCCTTTAGTAGGGCTAGGCTTGGCAGCTTGTACGCCTTTTTGGCCCCCACATTAGGATCGAGTCTTCCCCTGTAGAAGGAGTTGAATGTGGAGTAGAGTCATTTTTAAAGAGATTACCTTTATTGATAGTTCTTCTTCAAAAGTTCTACATGCTACTCCTGCCGCTCCTTTCCAGTAAATTTGTGGCCTGTTGGCTCATCTCTTTTCAAGGGGACTTGAGTCGTCTTGGTTACTTACCTGATAGCTTCATAGCCACATAATGGCATTCACTGGCAGAAGACTGATCTCTTTTATAGTTCATGTGTCTTTATCGATGGGGTATTTAATGCATTGGTGTTGTGTGGAGACCATTGCTCCCATTTGGTGGAGCCAAGGTTTTCCCAAAATTATATTATATGCGGAGGAGGCGTCTACCACAATAAAATCCGTCATAAGGAGGAGCTGTGTTGGTTCCCATGCTCCCATGGGTAGGTTGATGCTTTTGACTAAGTAACTTCGAGCGTCGCTGAAGCCAACCATCACCTAGTTGTCTTGTTTTAGCTCCTCCTCTTTCAGCCGCATCCTATAGAATGCTTCAAGGAACATGATATTGGCTGAGCTCCCCGTGTGCACCAGCGATATTTTCATGCCCCATTTTGATATTGCAATCGTGATACCCAGGGCGTCGTTGTGCGGGGAGTAGACCCCTTGCATATCCCGTTCGATGAACGTTAAGTCTGGGATTGGGTTTCTACTCGAGCATGCTGGACTGGGCAGTCTCCGCAGTGGGGACCTGTCCACAGCTCTAGGATTGCCCGCTTCCTTAATCTGTTGGATTTTTCTGGTCCACTATGTGGACTGTGTAGGACGTAGATGACATTTGCAATTTTTTCTTCATCCTTTTCTCCATTTTTTCTTTTTCTTGGGGCTGTTTCTCATAAGAATTTATGAATTCTCCAAGTCTTCCCTTTCGAACCCAATACTTTATCTCGTTCTTGAGACTTTTGCAGTCCCAAGTCATGTGATCGTGGTCCTTATGATAGGCAAAATACTTGCTCCTATCACGCCTTAAAGGATCTTTTTTAGCTTGGGAAGCCACTTGATGTCATCCAAGTTTTTCGTGGTGGAGAGTACTTTGGGAAAGTTGTAGTTGAGGTGAGCGAACTCAGTGAACCTTGCATCAACGTAGTTGGTGGCCCTGTCGGGTTTGGCCTTGTTGGACTAGGTTTTGTTGTCGTTTTTCCTCCTTTTTGACCTGCCCTCCTCTTTACACCTTTTTCCTCTCCCCTGTCCCAGGCCCTAGGGGCCTGCTTAGCTTCGCTTTCTTGGCGGCGAGCATCTTCATCAAAGTGATATACTTTTATGTACTTTTCTACAAGTCCACCATATCCCTCGGAGGCTCTAGGGTGAGAAGTTGTAGAATTGACCTCATCGGAGGCCAGAAGTGAAGGTGGTGACTAACGTGTCATTGCTGCAACCGCCAATTAAAGCCAGCTCGTCGTTGAAACGAGTGACGTACACTCTGAAGGTCTCGCCTTGTTTATACTTGAGACTTAGTAGGTAGTGAGGCCTTTTTTTTACTCGCTGGCTTTCAACAAATCTAGTGATAAATGCCTTTGCCAAGACATAAAATGAATATAGATTTTGGCTGGAGATTGTGGAACCAGGTCAGTACAGCCTTCTTAAGGCTGGAGGGGAAAGTTTTGCACATGATGGATTTTGAACTTTATTTTTGTGCCATTACGTGGTGGTAATACCGCAGATGATTTAACACATCTGATGTTCCATCATAGAATTCGAGCTTTTGAGGGATGAACTTTTTTGGTAGTGGGGTGTTCATGATCTCCTCGAATAATGGAGGGACAGTGAGGTCGTACAAGACATCATAGATTGGTTGCTCCCAATCGGAGTAGGTTCCTAACCACGGTACGATCTGTTTTGGGGGCGTGGTCCTCATGATCCCCGTCATCCCTTAAGTTCTTACAGAACAACAAATGGAGAAGGAACAGTGTGAATTATCGTGGAATACTTCTACTTTGTCTCATCTGAAAATTATGAATTAATTACTCGATGCATTTCATGTACCAGCTACTATGAATACACGTGCTCGAATTTGCATCCCTGAAGGACAAATTTAGAATAAGGCAACCAGAATCTAATGCACACCAGAAGCATGGTAGACACCTGCTCTAATTTGTACCCCTAAAGGAAAAACTTCGAATAAAGCAACTATAAATGTGTTGCACGCCGAAGCGTGACAGACCTATAGGTTCCAAAGATTCAACTCTCCGAAAAGAAAAAAAAAAGAATTATTAAAGATACATGCCTTAATCCTGAAGAAGCAATTCTGGAAGCTCCTGCAAAAGTTGTACATTAAACTCCAGCAGTAACATTACATAACGTTCCTGAAGAGGTTATGGCTCCAGTAGTAACATTACATAACACTCCTTAAATGGTTATTCATATCCCAGAAGTGATTCAAAAAAAACCCCGAAGAGGCTCAGGTATCGGATAATAATGAGATCTCAATATATTCAGGAGAAATGTGGAATCAAAATGTAATGGTCATCGATGACATATTTATATATATGGTAGCTACCAAAATATCAAAAGGCAATGTCTTTATAATGATATTGAACCATGTAGCATCTATGAATATCGACAAACAAATAATTGGTTAAATGGAAAGATGTTATCTAAGTTAACTGGGTTCCCTTCAAAATCATTACGTATTTCGACCTATAGTACAAAAATCTAAACATCTAAACCCCATTGGTTTCAAATAAGTGTCTGTAAGAAATTGAATGAGAAAAATGAGATTGTCTGATATATGGCAAAACCCATAGTACAAGGGTTCCTGTAGAAACCCAAGATTGATTTTGATTAAACATTTTCCCCGGTTATGGATATGACCATATTCTGATATTTAATAAATCTTATAGTTTACGACAATTGGATGCTACTTATGAATGTCGTAATTGCTTATTTATATGGGGATTTGGACACAAATATTTATAAAATCTCTGAAGGAATTATTTTGCTAGACATAGCTATTTACATGAAAATCCCTGAAGGATTTACTTTGCCAAAAGCAAAGCCATGAAAAAATTACTTAATACAACTAAGACATGCTTTATACGATTTGAATCATTCCAGAAGAATGTGGTATAACCATCATAGAAAATATCGGTGTAAGGAAGGTTATGCAAATTTGACCATGTGTTTTTATTAAGAAATGGTTAACCGCTTTTGCATGATAGCAGTTTATGTAAATAATAAAACTCTTACTGGACCTTGAAAATATTGTTAATTATTTAACGACAAAATTTGAAATGAAAGACCTTGGAAAAACAACTTTTGTCTCGACCTATAGATCGAGTAAAGTATTAATAAAATATTGGTCTATTAATCAAAGTATATTGACAAGATTTGTAACACTTTTAACCAAGGTAGTTAAAGCGTGAAGCGAAAACGAAGCGGTTTGTCATGGCTTAGTTTTAAGCGCAAAGCGATGGCTTTACGCAATTAAAACGACCATAAATAATGATTTTAATATTATATAAAAATGTAAATATATGCATTTTGCTTTCTATTAGATTTAGAGGTTGCTTTCTACTAGATTTAAAGGTGTTTGCTCAAGTCAATGTAAGTGTTCGCATTGTTTCCTATGTTATGATGTTTGTTACCATTCACTACAACACCATACTTCCAACTAATGTCTTCCCGAGAAGTACTCTCCCTTGCCCCACGGTTTTATTTCATAATCAATCACCTTAAGTAGACAAAAAATAACAACATTATTATTGTATAGATTATTATAGCATAGACATCAATGTATAGATGTGGGTTCCTTCTTCAGGGTCACGATGGTGGAATTTCACGAAGCTCTATTGAAGGTAAGAAGATTCGTACATCGAGCAAGATTTCCAACTCTTGCTCTGGTCAAGCTTTCTGAATCAGCCGAGAAGCTCTAAAGAGTGAAAGAGAAAGAGAAAAAAGTATAAGAAGAATAAAGACAAAAAAAAACATTTTTGTTTAACGAAACCATGCCTTTGGTGGCTTCATGCTTTAACAAAAAAGGGCTAAAAGTTGTGGCTTTTGTGGCTTCAGGGTAGTGGTCTTACTTTGACCAAGGCGGAGTGTCATGGCTTGGCTTGGATTTTGGCTTTAAGCAGTGGCTTTGGATGGCTTTGACTACACTGCTTTTAACACGGACAACTCTCATTCACTTAGTACATTCATGATCATCCGATCTTTAGATCTCAAAAAATACTTCTATCAATGAAAAGAAGAAAATGGAAAGATACTCGGTCCTGAAGTACCATATCTAAGTATCATTGGTACATTGTTATATTTGACACCAAGTGCATAACATGATATAGTCTTTTTCTGTTCATTTACTAGTAAATTATAGTTTTTCACAAACTTATAGATATTGTCATGGCAGTACACATATATCTTCGAGGGACCATTGATATGAGTTTATTCTTGTGATTTGCCTAACCATTATCACCTAATTGGCTATGCAGATTCAGGTTATCTGTTTGACCCTTATAAGGATAGCTCACAAGCAGGTTTTGTATCTATGAGTTGCAGTTCAACTATTTCTAGGGGTATATTTCTTGGGGACTATAATACATGACGATAATGTTACAAAGAATATTTCATCAAAGGAAATCGAACGAAACACATTCCAGTAAAGTTCGTCTATCCACATGAGTTCCAAAATTATCATGAGATTAAAGTCAAACATATTCGATCTAGTGAGAACCTTGCAGATCTCTTCACCAAAGCACTTTCTAAATCAATAGTTCATAAATGGGTTTACGATATTGATATATGTCGGCTAAATCATCAAAGTAACTAAAGTTTTAATATCATGAGGAGGAGTCATTATTAGGGAGAGTATCCAGAAGTATACCCCTGGTGTGCATCCAAAGGTATGCTAAGAAATTATCTTGTAGTATGCTACAAAAGCATCCAAAAGTATGTTTCGAGATCATATAGAAGTATATTATATTTGATTCATGTGCATTGTACTTTTTTCCTTCGACAAGGCTTTTCCCGCTAGGTTTTCCTGTCAAGGTTTTAACGAGGCAACATTATGCGCATGGAGCATCCTAAAGTATGCAAAATTGGTTGATGTACTTTTTTCCTTTGACATGGTTTTATGCCACTGAGTTTTCCTTTTAAGGTTTTAACAATGCATTATGTGTACCCACCATCTTCCTTAAGAATGTTGTACTATTTTCCCTTCGTCCAATTTTTTCCACTGGATTTTACTAGCAAGGTTTTAACGAGAAAATAATGGTGCTAATACAACTTGTATTGCTCAAGGATATACTCATGTACTCTAGAAGAGACATGATTTTTCAAAAGACTTTGGATAATATGCGCACTATACTCTTTTCCCTTTGCTGAGGTTTTGTCTCATTGGGTTTTCTAGCAAGGTTTTAATGAGGAAGTATTTTGCGCGTCCAAAACCACTGGTGGACAATATCTTAGAATGGTGGTCATTTAAGGGAGAGTTTGTGTTTAGTAAGGTGTTAGTTTTCTAACATATGCATGTGCTGAAAATCGCTCAGCAGTTTGATTAACCTCTGAGAATAGGTAATAGTATAATAACCATTAGACAAGGGGAAGAAAAACGATTCTTATGTATTTGAATAATACCTTTGTTTTCTCTGTTCTTCCTTTCTTCAAAATTAACCAACACTACAAACAATAGTGTACTTAGGGCGTGAACGTGAGACGATTTTCGATTTCGTGATTTTGTCTTCGACAACATCTCTTCTTCCACGTCTAAGAATCCTCAATACTGTAAGTTTCGTAGACAAATTTATTCAAATCAAACATTGGCATCATAGCTATGGCAAATAGAATGAAATCACTTTTTTTTTTTTGCAAATCATACTAATAGAATGCACTACACATATTGAATGAAATCTTTTTTTTGTTACAAATCTTACTAGTAGAAATGACTAACTAAAAGAAATCAGCCATATGACCTCTTCATTTGTGAAGAACGGTGCCCCTCCTGGAGATCCAAACAGAATAAATCCTTCCCACACCACCACGACTCGCATAGAACAGCCCACAAGGCGTGGTGGTGAGGTGAGGGTGTGTTCATCTCTCTCACGATCTTAGCCCAAGTGGAGGATATGATAAACCCCATCAGAACTAGCCTTGTAGAACTTGGAAATCAAATCAGATCTTCAGATCTCCTTTGAACGATAGTTGTAGTTGATGTTTTTGAAAATGGTATGTTGTTACAGAGTAAACAATTGGGAAAAGAGTCGAGGAAGAGAAACATAGAGATCTTTTCTCTTCTTCTTCCTTTTTTAAGCCCAGGAGATAGAAAACCCTTAATAAAATACTCTAAAGCTCGCTCGGCTCCAGATTCGAGCTTTGTGGCGTCTCAATCATGGTATCGATCTGCAGTTGATGGCTGTCGAGCCATTCCAGTGCTGAGTAATAGCAATCCCTGGCGACTGGCTAATTTCCTCTTATTTTGCCCATTGTCTGATTAGCATGTTACTTAACACATTGGTGTAAAGTGGAGACCGCCGCCTCCATCTATTGAAGCCAGGGCCTCCCAAGGATGTTATTGTAGGTGGATGGTGCGTCGACCACCACAAACTCTAGAAGGATTATTTTTTGGAGCTGTGGCTTTCCTGCCACTACTGTTAATTTGATCCTCCCCATCGAGAAGTACTATTCCTCGATGAGTCTGACCAGGAGATGTGTCGAGGAGCTTAAGTTTCATTCCTTTAACTGCATGTTGTGAAACGTGTTCAAGAACAACATGTTTGCATTGCTTCCAGTATCCATTAAAGACCTTCTCACCTCCCAGTTTGATATGGACACCGATATCACCAAGGTGTCATTGTGTGGAGTTCGAACGCAATGGAAGTCCCGGTCCATGAAAGTAAAAGGGAAAAATAGGTTCCTGGGAGTGAACGCATTGCATCTATAGGTCCTTGTAGGCTTATCTGGTCTGTAATTTGCAGAGCAACCCCTTTGAGGACCGGTTGGAGCGTTCGATTTTCAAGTTTACTCCATGCAGAACACATAACTCATCGTAGTGTTCCCTGTTTTTTCCTCTTCTTCGTTCCTAGGGATAGAGGGCTTCTTCTCAGGGTTTTCCTTTTTCTTGGCGGTTAATTCCTCATCTAGGACGATGTACTTTTGTGCTTCTTTTACCAGGTCCGCCATATTTTCCGGGGGTCCGAAGTTAGAAAGTTATAGAATTTGTTGTTACTCAGGCCGTCGGTGAAGGCTGTGATGTCTATTGCGTCATTACAAACGCTGACGAGAATCAACTCATCATTGAAGCGCTTGACATATGATTTTAACATCTCATTCGGCTTCTACTTCATAGATTTGAATATCTTTATAGTTTGCAAGATCTGTTGTACATGAGCTGACAGTAGATTCACCCTTGGTTCCGCAACGGCTACCGCCGATAAGGGGTCTGCAAAAGTTCCTCCCGTGGTTGTCGCGGTGCCGGAGTAGGTGGTGTTTTGTCGTTTCGAGCGTTTGAGGTTTCTGCAACGTCTCAATTGTCGAGGGACCTTGTTGTCACCTTCTCACTGATTCTCTGGAAAAGGTGAAACTATTGTTATTTTCGAGGAAATTTGTCGTTCCCAACGAACTGATGTAGTCAATTTTTGTTCTCCTTGCTCGCTGCTTACCTAGACCTGCATAGTTAGCAAACATGAGCCAAGGACCACCCTGTGGTGACCGATGGCACTCTGATGCTTAAGTTAGATAAGGCATAGGAGAGGCTTAAAACTGTAAACTGGGTTATATTGCATACCTCTAGTTCATCGACCTTATTTCCCTTTTATAGTGAAGGAGTCCTCGTTCAGCTAGGCCTTTGGTGGCGTAGTTTAGGGAAAGTGATCTTGTTGTGGGGATCTTTTCCTGATTGAGAGTTGTCAATAAGGGAAAGTGATCTTGTTGTGGAGATCATTTCCTGATTGGGAGTTGTCCATGTGGGATAGTTTTCCTACACGCCTCGTGCTCCTAGATCTACGGAAGAGATTTCCCTTTCTGAGTGTTGTTCATGCAAGAAGTTTCCTTGCCTGATTTATACTCTGATATATGTTTCCTAGTCGGATCCAATGTGTTGCTAGCTTGCCTGTCTTGGGTAGATCTTTCATATACTTGCCTTAGAGGACTTACAAGTATTAGTCCTGACCGCGCGACGTGTGGACTTACTGGCATATTGCAACTCAGACCCAATTGTCTAGACTCTGCCAATAATGGGCTCACCAATGTTTGGGCCTACAATCTGTTGACGAAATTATCATGACACGTGTACAGTGTTGGTCATCTGACAGTTTGGTGTATCATCAATACCTATATTGAAAATTCTCTAACATTGTAAAAATTTTCTTATTGGTTAGGAAAAATGGTTACATTAATACTAACTCCTATTGTCAAATAGTACAATCAAGGCAATTGGTCAAACAACTAGATTAATATAGGATGGAGTACAATAATTGTGACATAATTGAGCATGTCAAAACAGTTAACTCTATGATACAAGAAATCACTTTTGGTGGACACCATTTGGAACAAGATAATCATTTTCTTGCTCTACGAACTATTCTACCTAGATATTGGCAAAATGTTTTAGATAACATATCGAACTTACCTAATTCACACACAACATATTCATGGCTAGTTAAGAGTTTTGTTGAAGAATATTTAAGAAGACAAGTCACTCAAACATATGCTCTTTTAATGAATTCTAGTTAACCTTAGTGTTCCTTGGTTACCATCAATTGCTTTTTAGGTCAATTCTTCAAGAAATAGATGAAACTATACCAAAAGGAATAAGATATATTTCTTGATTTATTTTTATTTTTTTTGTTGAACATATTATACATATATACCAATATTAATAAAAGTAGTTATTTATTCATGCACCTCTTTATATTATTTTATTTTGAATTATATGATGCATGAATGATAATGTTATTTTGAGTGGGAGTTCTTAGATAAAATGGAACTACCTTAAGAACATATATTTTGCACTATGAGACTAAGCTAATGATGATTATACATAAGATAAGTGGATGATGATTGGGAACATAGTGAACTTTCGACTCTACATCTTATGTGAATTATCATTGTTTTGGTATTCTTTTGTGATAAAATAGATGTGTGTAATGCTAAGCTTTAATATACGTGCATATGTTTTATGTAGACATAAATCTTTGCCATGGCATCAGCTTCCAAGAACATTGTTGTCGAATTAAATAAAAGTGGAAAATTGAATGGCGATAACTATGAGATTTGGAACATGAAAATCCAATATGTACTGGAAGAGTAAGAGTCACTGGAAGCTCTTAACCACCCCATGGAAGAGCTTGAGGAAAGCAACTATGTCGAGCATAGAAGGGATAATGAGGCTTGTAATGCCTGAAAAAATAAAAATTTCACTGCTCGCATTACATTGCTAAGCAATATGGAAAATGATATAATGCAAGATTTTCGCAAATATGAGACAACCAAAGACATATAGACAGCTTTGAAAGAGAAGTTCGGTGCAACTTCAGTGACTAAACAAAGGCAGCTCACAATCAAGTTCGACACCTACAAGAAACGCCCAAACCATAATATGAGACAACATATGAAACAGGTGTCAAAAATGATAAGTGAACTGAAGGAAGTTGGTCAGATGTTAACCGATGAACAACAGGTACAAGTTGTTATTAGATCCTTACCTCATAACTGGGAGCACATGAAGGTGCACCTAACGCATAATGAAAGCATCAAAACACTTAATGATGATGCACTCCATTTGGAGCTAGAAGAGGATCGCATTGAAGTGACTAGGCCAGATATATATATGTATATGGTTGGTTATAGCTCACATGGAGGTTCAGGCTCTAAAATAAAATTTCATGGTGGTTTTCACAAAAAGGGTAAGGGAGTTGTCCATAAGTGGCAAAAATCTAACAACAAGCAATCGGAGCAAAAGAAGGGAAAAGGTCATTTCAAGAACAAAAGTAAATCAAGAGTGAAATGTTTCAATCGTGGCAAAAGGGTCACTATGCTCGTGAATTTCATGAGCCAAAAATGGTAAAGACCCTTAATGTAAACTTTAGTGTTGCATATGTATCAAGTTCTGTATTTGAATCTCATCGTTTGTGGACTGTAGACTCAGGCGCCACAAACCACATAGCAAAATATCGCAATTCTTTCATGGAATATCGTCGAATCTTACTAGGAGCGAGGCAGATATATGTGGGAAATAACTCGAGGGTGGAAGTTAAAGGAATTGACACTTGCAAGTTGAGTTTGCGAGGTGGCCGATCCCTCATCCTGCATGATGTTTTGTATGCTCCTGAAATTCGGCAAAATTTGGCCCCAGTGGTAGTTTTGCTCAAGTTAGGTTTCACTTTAAACTTTCATGGTACTAGTGTGAATGTGTTCCATGGAACAACATTTTATGGTTCCGGATATTTACTTGATGGTTTTATGATTTTTTATATTGATTGTGTTAGTAGTTATATCAATGTTGGTTTTTCCTTAATAGCATCTACTATAAATCATTTGGATGATAATGTAGATGTGGGCTTATTGGGCTCAATTGAGAAAGTCAATCTAGTGATTATTTTCTAGCTGGAAAAATGTCACGTAAACCATTTGGCAAAGAAACAAGAGCTGAGATTTCATTGCAGTTAATCCATTCTAATATTTGTGGTTCAATGAATGTTAAGACCAGAGATGGGTCTATATATTTTATCACATTTATAGATGATTGGTTACGTCTAATTGATCTCTCGTAAGTTAGAAGCTTTAGATTGCTTCAGACGCTATGTGAATTTGATATATAATCAATTAGACAAAAAAATAAAAACGTTGAGAATTGATCGAGGATGTGGATATCTATCGAATGAATTCATAATTCTATTTGGTGAAAAAGGAATAGATATACAACTAACCATTCTGAGCACTCCGCAACAAAATGGTGTTGCGAAGATGAGAAACAGAACCATTCTTGAGATGGTTAGGTCAATGATGGCAAATTTTCCTGTTACCTTTTGGGGTGATGCTTTGCTAATTGTTGCCCATTTACTTAACCTAGTGCCCTCCAAATCAATTACGACTCCTCCTTATGAACTATGGACTGGTCGCAAACCCGATTTTCTAATTTAAGATCTTGGGATTGTGCTACTTATGTTCACAATACTTTCCATAAATTTGGAAAATTGAGTCATAAATGTAAAAAATATATATTTATAAGATACTTAAAGAATATGCATTTATTGGGGAACAGGCAAGTGATAGTGTAACTGAATTTGAATCACGAGATGTCGTGTTTCTTAAAATGGAATTTCCAAGCAGGGGCGAGTTAAACTGTGATTTAACTCTATTCGAAATGGCGGGTTCAAGATGAACTGTTTATGTAAAACAATTGGTGAATTCATTAGATAAACCAGATCATTTGATCCGAATGGAAGCCAATAAAATATTAGTGAATTTGTTTCACAATAAAATCAACTATGACGTAGTAGTCGTGGAAATATTCCCCATCGTTATTCTGAAATCGAGGGTGAGGCTTTTATTTTAGCCCTACAAGAGGACGATGAACTGAAAACGATTGGGGCTGCTTTCACATGCCCTGCAAAATAACAATGGATAAATACAATGGAAGAAGAAATAGAGTCAATGAGATCGAACCTTGTTTTGCAATTGGTTGATCTTCCAGATGGACGAAAAGCAATTGGGAACAAATGGGTTCTCAAGATTAAGAATAAAGCTAACGAAACAATTGAAAGATATAAGGCTCAACTTATAGCTAAGGGGTATACTCAACAAGGGGGAATTGATTACATAGTAAGGATTGTGAATTCGTTTTCGAGTTAATTTTGGTCTCCTGATTTTAAGAAATATTACGAGAAACATTTCGGTGTGTAAGGAAAAAATGTAAAATTTTCAATGATACTTTCGAGTGTATATGAAATATGTGAAAAATTGCAAGTAAATAAATCTATTAAACACATTAATGAGGCTTAAATACCAAGAAATGAAACAAACATGAAATTATTATATAATTAGAAAATCAGGGGGGTTGTTTCAAAAATCAGTAAATAATTAGAATAAATGATAATTAAAAAAACTCAAAATTCACAAAAAAAACTCCAAAATTTGTCAAAATAAGCCTTTGTAAAAATGAAATTTGGTCACTCGATTTTGTGTTTTGGGCGAAAAATCGAATTTTACGAAGAAAAAAAAAAAGCCAAATTTTTTTTTTGAAAAACCTCGAAAAATTGTAAATTTATAATTCGCCTTTTTTCTTTTCGTAATTCCAAAAAAACGAAAATTTCGGTGAGATTTCGTGAAATTTCGCAAAAACTCATTCCATGTTATGAAAAACATTTTCTCCAGTTGTGAGATTTACCTCTATTTGCCTTATCCTTGCTATAGTGTCAAGTATTGATCTTAAATTGCATCAAATGAATGTAAATATTGTTTTTCTCAATGGAGAATTACAAGAGGAAATCTATATGAAACAACCTATAGGTTTCATAAAGGAAGGCGAAGAACACAAAGTGTGTAGGCTTTTAAGATCAATTTATGGTCTAAAACAGTCTTTCAGACAGTGGTATATACGTTTTCATCAATCCTTGATGTCTTTTGATTTTAACATGATTGATGAGGACCACTATGTATATATTAAACAAGTTTGAGATCTTGTCAGTATATGCAGATGAAAAACTATTAGCCAGAAATGATAAGGAGTTTGTGAAAGCCATAAGAGTTGGTTATCATCAACATTTGAAATGAAGGACGTGGCTGAAGCTGCATATATACTTGGTGTTAAAATCAAGCGAGATCGTTCAAACAGATTGTTAACTCTTTCAAAAAAATCTTATATTAAGAATATTCTTGAATGCATAATTGTAAATCCATTGACACTCCTATTACAAAATGCAAAAGTCTGAGCAACAGGTTATGTCCTAAAACTTCATTTGAAAAGGGACAAATGAAAAAGGTTCCTTATTACAGTACTATTTGGAACATTATGTTCGTTATGATGTGTACGAAGACGGATATCTGTTTTGCGGTTGGAATGACAAGCAAGTATCAATCAAATCCAAGTCCAGTTTATTGGAGAGTAGTCAAGAAGATTTTGAGGTATCTAAAAGAAACTGTGGGTTACACATTGTGTTATAAAGGAAAGAATCTGCATCTTGAAGGCTATACTAATGCTAATTAGGGAGGAGATTTAGATGAAGAAAATCTACCTCTGGTTATGCTTTCTTACTAAATAATGATGTCATTTCTTGGAGAAGTAAAAAACAAACATGTGCAACCTTATCCACAATGAAAGTTGAATTAGTGGCGTTGTTAGGTGCAATACAAGAAGTGGTTTGGCTTAAGAGATTTTCTAATTACTTGAGGGTTAAGAAAGATGTTCCAAACACAATCTTAGTGACTTGTGATAACCGGGTGTGATACCCTTGTGTGGGCGGACCCGAGGGGGAGGGTGCGGGAGAGGCCCGTGATGGCGAAGCCCAATAGGCCCGTGGATCCCAAGGGGGTTGGGCGAGCTACCAAGGGGAGGCCTTGGGCCCAAAGCGGACAATGTACTACTTTGTGGATCGGGTCGTGACACCAAGCATCTATAACTTTCACAAAAGATCATGAGTATCACTCTTTAATCAAACATATAAATACCAAATACAATTTTGTTAGAGACTTGGTTGCATGGAAAGAAGTGAATGTGAAGTATATATCTACGCATAGAATGGTAGCATATCCATTTACAAAATCGATTCCCGGAGATGTATTTAATGGTCATATCAAGTCTTTAGGGTTGTGTAGATATTGATGAATGATTGTCAATTATGAATATTCAATGCATAATTTCTTTTAATGTAATGTCCATAGAGGAATAATAACAAGTTTGTTATTAAGTTGATGCCTAATATTGCTATATTTTTTGTTGAAAGCATACACACACATGATACATGCTTAGTGCAAGATATAAAAAGTATGTCAGACAAATTGATTGGCCCTCACACATTGACAATCGCCTTTATGAATGTATGATTTATAGAGATGAGACAGTTTGAGCAGTATGAGAGTTCAAGCTTAAACGAATGTCGCCTTGATTAACGATCAAGATGAGGTCACTGTGTTTAAAATCTTTGTGACTGAAGATGAAGAACCCCACGATTCATCTTATCTGTCTTAATGCAAGGTGAAAGTCATGTTTTCTAATAAAATAAAGATCGGTTGGTGGACTTAAGTTAGATGATGAGTGTATCTGAACTATCACCTATATGGTATTTGTAGTGAGAGACATACGCTCCATGAAAAGGGAGAAAATACCATAGCATGTGTTTCATACCACATGTGCAAAGTAACAACCATTAGAGTAACAAGGTATTGTTGATATCTCTTCCTCATTATGTGAGACTCTTGAGGCTAAGATGACCCATATTTGTACCTTTATGACTTCCACTGGTTTCTTGAGGTTTGAGTTTGATGTATGGTATCTTAGAATGCTGCTAGTGGTCATGAATTATTTGGCCTAAATGAGTACATTGAATGTCACATTTCGTAGAATTCACAGGTCAACCAATTATGTTTACTATGTTTTTACATAGTTGTGAATACAAAAATGCATTACAATGATATATTCATTGAGAGATCAGTAGATATTTTAAATGTGACAGAATGGGTCTGGGGTACTGTATACTTTCTCTATTCGTTGGAACTACTATGTATACCGAACAGTTACATAGAAGTGAACTCTCGTGATTTGTGAGATATGTTGGTCGCACAACCTATTTATCTATATGAATGTTGTTGTGAAGAGATTTGTTCTCTTATAATTTGGTTCATCATGTGCAAGTGGGAGATGTTAGTTTTCTACAAAATAGTGCTGAAAAATCGCTCGGCGGTTTGGTTATGGTATAATAACCATTAGACAGAGGGAAGAAAAATGGTTTTTATGTATGAGAAAAATACTTATGTTTTCTCTGTTCTTCATTTCTTCAAAATTAACCAACACTGCAAACAACAGGATACTTAGGCCGTGAACGTGAGACGATTTCCAGTTTCGTGAATTTGTCTTCGTCGGCATTTCTTCTTTCATAGGAATCTGCAATATTGTAAGTTCCCTAGAAATTTTTATTAAAATCAAACATGAGGTGACAACACATACTTAGGGATGTTAACCGATGTTGTTTTTAGAGAGAGAGAGAGGTGGTACCACCACCTTAGTGCACGGTGGTTGTATATCCACTTCATGGTAATAGGTTTTCATATATTTAGTTGTTGTAATGGGATGTATTCGACGTGAATCAAAAAGAGATGAAATCAAACAAAAGTTTAGAGAGAGAGATTCTATATTTAAATTATTTATGTTTATGAGAAATGGATGATTGGCTATAAAATTGACAAGATATTGGTAACAGTTTCGTTTTTGTTTTAACTTTTCACAAATCAAAACCAAAAAACAAAGGTGCGTTTTGCCCTTGATTGTGTCTGTGTTGTTACGGGGGCGAATTTGTTGGGGGAGGGGTGGTCTGGTTTGGTTGTTCAACGTAAATCCTCAGGAACCAGAAACCGAACCTTCCCCTTCCCTAGAACAAAGCAGAGTTGTCCACCCATCCGTTCCGTTCCATTGATCCATCAATCTGTCTCTTCTGATTGTTATTATCAATTTTACCGAACCCTTATTAAATAATTTCCTCGTTTGATTTATTAACTCCATGTGCATTCCTGTGTTTGCATCTACAATCTAACATCATAGAGCAGCAGCAAAAGAAAGGAAGATGTCTCTCCCATGGAAGAAATCATCTAAGAAGATCAATTGCGTTTCTAAATTCGTATCTTCTTCTTCCAAGTGTCATGGAGAATCACCCCTCCTTGTTCAAACTGGATTTCCAACATCAGTAATTCATCTCATTGCCAAGAATCAAGATCACTTCAACAGATTCTCTTCTTCTACTTCTTCTTCCACCACTTCCTCCTTTTCCACCTCCAAGACCAAGAAAAAGAAAAAGCGCCACCACCACCATGATGACGTTTTAGATTCGGATTACAACAACCAATGCAAACAATTGCTACTTCCAGCTGCTGCCCCTATTTCTCAACAAGTTAACGCCATCAATCTGAATATTGTTAATGAGGTCGAAGAGAAGGCAATAATGGAAGAAGGCGTGGAGGTTTCTCCTACTTTAAACAATCTGTTCATATTATTCATAATCATTTTTGCTCTATTAACTTTGGTGGTTGACGTCAGCGTGAAGAACCTCACTATTAGGATCACTTTCACTGCCACATCTCTCTTCTTGTTTGAATATTATGGTAGAGCTTGGTTTTGTAATGATGCATGATAGGAAAAGTTGCAGTTTTTGTTTGCTAGTCTTAGGTTCCAAAAATTAGATTCTTCCTTCCGAGTACAAGGAGCTCCATCCCTTTCAAATTCTTCCAAATCTTCTTCTAGTGAGGACGAAGAGGATGAATTTTCTTTGAGAGATTTCAACATCAGAATCATCTTGATAATGATGATGATTCGAACAATGGTGATTGTGATTATGATAATGGTCTTGTGGGCCAATGGTGTTATGGTCGAGTGGTTAGGGCTGTGTGGGTTTATCCCCCATGTCCTAGGTTCGAGACCCGCCGGTGGCATGGTTACTTTCTTATGGTGTTGACCTGTAGGTCGCACCTAGTTGATAGGTTATGAGATTCTATAAAAACCCACCTCGCTTTCCAAAAAAAAATTGGTCTTGTGGTCAGAGAAATGCAAATGGTAAAGCCTGATTTAGATTCGCTTATTGATAATGCCAGAGTACTAGAATTCTTCGATGCAATTGATAGAAGAATTGTGTAAGGGATGAATGAGGAGGAATATGTTACCCTCGACAAGTCAAGGAAAACCAAGAGTGCTAAAATCAAAGCAAAATTTTTGAGGAAATTTGTTGTCAAGAAATTTCGTGGCAGCTGCTCAAAGTGTACTACTACAACTGATAAAGAGGTGAAAGAGGTGTTTCAGGAAAACCGAAGCAACTTCTTCACTAATTGCGCTGCAGAAAAAATGAAACTCGTTGAATGAGGAGAAGAACACGAAGAAGAATATGAATATGGATATGAAGATGAAAATGTCGATGATGATGAACATGAAGAAGTTTGTAGAGAATAAGAAATAACAGAGGATTTTGATGGAACTAAATCCAGCAACAGTGCTTCGAGCAACAATTCAAATATTAGCTTTGATATGGTTGTTGGAGAAAATGTAGGAAGGAAACAACAATACAATTCAGAGCTTGGAAAAGATGTAGAAAGGAGACCACAATGAAATTCAGAGCTTTAAGAAAATGTAGGAAGGAAACCAAAATGCTATTCAGAGCTTTTATTGCTTTTATGATTATTTTAATCGAGCTTCTTGGTGGTCGAATTTTCGCTCTGGTATTAACTGTAGGATCATGTCTACTGGTGAAGCAGACCAAAGTGCCAACAGAATCGAGAGAAATGATCATGGTCAACTATTCTTAATTTCAGAAACAGTTATTTTATGGAATATGAGATATCTTATTCTTAGCTGTATTTGCGAGGTTCTTTATGTTTGTGAAAAGTTTTACAAACTTTGATATTGTATCTTCGGAAGTGCAATACATTGAAGATTACATCTTACCATTGACATTCCAAATTCAAGGTAATGTTCTTTGATCTTGAATCTCCCTAATTGACTGACAAATTTTGAATTTTACAAAGGAAACGCATAGCTTCTTGCTTACTTTTGGTGTCAACCCTATATAAATGATGTCTACTTTCAATAGATCAACTATTGCATGACTTGTTCAATCAGTAACCAAAATGCAGAGTAATAGTATAATAGCTTATTATTATCGCATTCGTGATCTGAACACTGCATTACACTGCTTAAAAACTGGTACAACATGGTATGGATTTCAAATAAAAGTTTTAGGATGCCCCAAAGGCCACATGTATATCAAATAGAATTTATCTTTGTTTAGATATTTACATGTACTTTACTTTGGGTGTTTCATCCTTCTTTTCTATTGATAATGTAGCCCACCCTTACCCTTTAACTTAACTGCATCCAGTATCTTCCTTATTCAATCCCCTCATGATTTCCCTTACTCCTGTCACTTTGTTCCACTGATTTGTAAGAGCATAGAAACTTTGTTCCCTTATAGTCAAGACCGAAACTTTGTTTCTCTGAGATCGAGGCCCCAACTCATTTGCAAATTCTAAACCTAGATCAGTAGCAACACGATTTAAGATAATACCAAGCAAGGTAGTCAAAGCGTGAAGCGAAGGCAAAGCGATTTGCCATAGCTTGGCTTTAAGCGAAAAGCAAAGTGTGAAGCGATGATTTTACGCAAGTAAAGCGACCCTAAAAAAATGATTTTAATATTATATAAAAATGTAAATATATGCATTTTGCTTGTATCTAAGTTTCTAAATATATGCATTCTGCTTTTCTACTAGATTTAAAAGTGTTAGCTCAAGTCAATGTAGGTGTTCGCATTGCTTCCTATGCTATGATGTTTGTTACCATTCACTGCAACACCATACTTCAAATGTTTTCCCGAAAACCACTCTCCTTTGCCCAAGGTTTTATTCCATAATCAATCACCTTATGTAAACAAAAAATGACAACATTATTAATATATAGATTATTCATGCATAGATAATCAATGTATAGTTAATCAATATATAGATTATTAATATATTGATTATTCATGCATAGATAATCAATGTAAAGATAATCAATCAAATGGTCTTAATTGCAAAACATTGCTTCATGGTGAAAAAAAGAATTAGAGTAACAATTGTCTTCAATATTAACAGGTGGATGAAACAACCCAAATGCAAGATTTACTCAAGTTCTTTTGCCTCCATGTCATATCAAATGTAGTTTGCAAAAAAAATGTCGGGGTCATGACGGTGGAAATTCTGGTGGTATCCATTAGATAATTGTCGGAAGGTGCAAGTGTAGAAGTTGTGTGTGTCCTTCTATGAAAATCAGCCTTTGAGAGCTCTGTGAAGAGAAGATCAAATGGGTGAGTAAATAAACGGAAAGAATTTGATACAACAATTGAAGAAAAAAGGAAGGAGAGCAGAAATGAGGGAAGAAATGAAATCAAACAGCTACTATCTTGAAGCTATCCTGAATCGAGAGAGAGAAAGAGAGTAAGGCAAAAAGAAGAAGAAGGAAAGAAGATTTGTACCTCGAGCATGTTAAAGAAAAAAGTCTACCTATGTCAGAATAGGAAAGTGTTACAGAATAGGAAAGTCAATATAGAATATGTTAGGAAAGTCAGAATAGAATAAGAAGTCTTAGGTTTCCTATCTCAACAAAGTTAGGCCAGAGTTAGCTTTATAAGCTTATATTCAGTCAATGAATAAACACAATAATAATATTACAATACAATTCTTTACATGGTATTAGAGCAAGGTTCTTAGGTGACCTAAAACTCCAGGGAATCAAGCTTTTCCCCGCCTCCGATGACTACCTAGACGCAAGAGGCGGGGAAGGGAAGGCAGTAGTAATAGCTTACCTCAATCAATTCAACAACATCATAACAGACCACATTGCGAGCAACAACCTCGTTTGCCACCACTTCCGCACACAAACACTGCAACAGTGATCACCATCAGCGTCCATCATCATCATTGAGCATCAATCTTGATCATCCTCATCAAACCATCATCATCAACAACAGCAAAACAATTGTCACAACACAATCAACATCATTGTCACAGATCAGTTCATCATCAACGATTGGTAAAATCACCGATCAATAATTGATAAAATCATCAAACCTTTATCAACATCTTCCCTGCAACAAGGATCAGTCCATCATCCTTGGTATCATCGTCATCACCGATCAGATCAACCATCATCATCTTGGGTTGACCATCATCGTCTGTTCATCCTCCTCAAAACATTCTTCATCCTAAGTTCATCCGAAGAAAGAACTCATCATCATCATCAAGTCATAAAGGGAGAGGAAAAGGAGAAGCAACGACACCTCACCCCATCTCCAACCAAAGACTCCACATTGAACTCGACCGGGTTCGAACTCGGACAATCCCGATCCGGTCGCGCAAGGCTTTTCGCAACTTGGGATGTGGCTGATCCTGCAGAAGCTAGGGCAGCACTGAAATGTGCCCTCAACTCTTCAATTCTTCTGTAATGCAACTGCCACAGAGCATACTCTATTTCATATTGTTCAGAAAATGCATGATCCTCAAAGATTATGGCTTCATAGTTCTCACACATTTGTTGCCATGCATTTGGGTCAAAATGGATTTTTGCTTGGGTCGACTTACGACGCTTATTTTCCAACTCAATATTCTTCTTATAAAGACGTTGAACAAGCTCCCTAGATGAAGGAGCTGATATGTTATCCATCGGAACGATCATCATCCATCCAAAACTTCTAAACTTTCATAGCATCAGTCGAGAGGATCAGATCTAAAGACCTTCGTCGTCGTCTTCACTTTAAAGAAGACATCACTCTCACTTAGGGTTCCTCGATCCGCAACTCTCCTCGACCGCGAACTCATCATTGAAGAAGACATTACCACCACTGGATTCGACACCATTGGAATGTCTTCTCACTTGCATCAATTTAATCTCCATCATCTCTTATCACCAATCGCCAAATCTGTGTTCCTCTTTCATCACTCTCACTGGTAGTGATTGATAAAAAGACTTGAGAAATCCATAATCTAATTCAAAAGAAGAATATATCTTCCCACATGTTATTAGCACCCCAAGATTCAATCAGAGCCACCAGTACAAAGGATCAGGTTATTAACAACCCAGCATTTAGTCAGATCCACCAGTACACTACGTACCCGCCACTACCATGGGTGACAATACAAACAGTGGTTCAAACACCACCACCTCACCATATAACAATCATCATCACCCATACTTTCTTCACCACTCCGATCAACCTGGGGTGACTCTTGTTTCACAATCGCTTACTCCTACCAATTACAGCATATGGAGTCAAGATCTGACCATGATTCTCAAAGCCCAAGTCCCAGAAGAAGAAGAAAATGAAAGAATTTCTTCAAACTGATATAAAGCTATGTGCTATTTGCATCCCAAGCTTTACTCAGTACTACCAAAAAAAGTTCTCAACTCAACAAAGAATAGCAGCAACGTCTCTCTCTGGCGCACACAACAGAAGCACCCAGACAAATGTAGACCACGCGATCTTTCACTCGTCCTCTTTCTCTCCCTGTCACAAGTTCAATCGCACATCAGATCGCACAGTAGGGAAGAAACGAAGAAGAATAAGAAGAAGAAGAAGAAATGGAGGGAAAAGAAAGAAATTTGAATCTCTTTCACTCCGCTATTTACACCCACCATTTTTGGTCACTACCAAAATCTCTGTTGACTCGAATTTAACAATACCAAGACTCGAATTGAGTCATGATTTCTTCATACAGAAATCACCAATACCAAGACTCGAATTGAGTCATGATTTCTTCATACAGAAATCACTACCAAAATTTGTGTTGACTCGAATTGAGCAATACCAAGACTCGAATTGAGTCACGATTTCTTCATACAGGAATCATCCAAAATATTTGTTGACTCAAATTGAGTCATGATTTCTTCATACAGGAATCATCTAGAATTTTCCAGAACTCAAAAATTCTTCACCAAATTGGACTTCAAAGTTTCCTCCAAGCTTCACATTTCGTCTACGTCTACATGTCCAGCTTACGGGGGAGTGTTAAAGAAAGAAGTCTACCTATGCTACAGAATAGGAAAGTCAATATAGAATATGTTAAGAAATTCATAATAGAATAAGAAGTCTTAGGTTTGCTATCTCCACAAAGTTAGGTCAGAGTTAGCTTTATAAGCTTATATTCAGTCAATGAATAAACACAATAATAATATTACAATACAATTCTTTACAGAGCAAGATATCCAACTACTGCTATATTGAAGCTCTCTGATTCAGTCATGAAGCTCTAAAGAGAGAAGAAGAAAGAGAAAAAAAATATATGAATAAGAAAAACAAAAAAAAACTGTCAAGAGTTTACTTTGTTTAGGTATACCCAATCCAACAGCCTTCAAAATTGTTGAAACAAATGCATCAAATATAGGGTACGGTGGTATCCTCAAACAACAACTTAATGACAAAGAACAATTGGTCCAATTTCTTTCTGGTTTCAATCAAATTATTCAACTGTTAAAAAAGAGATTTTATCAATTGTTTTCTGCATCATGAAATTCCAAGATGATCATTACAATCAACCATTTTTATTACGAATCGATTTCCAATCATCAAAAGAAATTTTGAAAAAAGATGTTCAAAATCATGTGTCAAAACAAAATTTTGCCAGATGGCAAGCACTTTTGCTGTCTTTGATTTCCCAATCGAGTTTATAAAAGGCAGCTCAAACTCCCTTCCAGATTTCCTCACCAAAGAATTTCTTCAGGGGAAACAAGAGCCTCCTTCTGAAATTCCACCTTCTGACCCTTCTCCTTCAAGTGAAGAAATTAACTCAAACCGTCTTATTCAACTTTTTACTCTTTTACAGGCAATCACAAAATAATAAGTCATCTTATGGCTTCTTCTTTAAAGCAAAAACCCAAATGATCCGACATGATCGACGATGACAATTTTCTAAAGCTTCCCCACTCATCATCAATAGATTCAATCAGAGATTCTTATGCTCTAATAGTCAAGAACCAAAACAGGTTTGAACCACTTCAGGCCAACCCTTCAATCCCAAAACCAATTTCTCAAACTAACCAAGTTGTCAAGCAAAACCAAGCTCCTCAAAAAAGCCAAACCTCTCATTATGTCCTAACCCCTACAATTGAACCAATCTACTCCATAGACAGTTACTATGGCAATTCAAGTGACAATCCCATCAAGATAGCTAACAATCTCCTCCCTCAAAAGTCTCCATTCATCTTTGATGATCTTGACAAAATCCGACTGTTCCATGAGTTTATCCTCGTAGATATAGAATCAATTATAATCACCCATAACCAAGACAAAAATGATCCTTCCAGAATAACTCACTCAAAATGCCAAATTTTCAAGATTATCTCGTTACGAGTGTGGAATCAAAGTCCTTTCACTCCCAAGCGTTTTAGTAGAACTTTCAAACCTCAATTTTACAATTATTTTGATTATCAAAAAGCATGGTTTAGAGCATTTTTGTTTTCAACTCCAAATTGCTCTCACTTATGGTTTTTTATGTTTTGTCCAAAATTCAAAGTTCAAAGTTTTCCTTGCTGGTTTTCTCACCAATGGTGGAATCACTATGGTCCAGTCCATGAAATCCTTCCACCACAAGTCTCAGAAGGATTCAAAGTTTTCAAATCAAATTTCAAATTACCACAACTACAATCTTTACAAAACCTACCTTTATGGTTTTTTCTCAAAATTTTCCCTAGCATGGATTTGCTGTTGGGACTATGTTACTTCACCAATGGCAAGTCCAAGTCTACTGTTCAAGTTCCTCAATCTCTATGCCAAAGGTTCAAAGTCAAATGGTGGACAAACTTTGAATTTTCAGGAGTTACAAAGCAAGCAATGGAAAAATATTTCCAGATCAACAAAGCAACCAAATCAATCACAGATGATTCTTCAAAGTTAGCAAGACTCAAAGAAAAAGTCCAAGCACGAGTTCTAGCGACTACCTCAAATAAACAATTTTATGAGACAATGTCACATATTTGCTCAATGGATGGTGACGACAACATTGATGACACGACCTCTCAAGCAAATGACAATGAAGATGACTGTTTTGGGCTACGTTGGCCTTAGTATTGTTATTTTCAATTCAAAAGAACCAAATTATGGACAAACCTGTTTGCCACCAAAACAAATCTTCAACCAATTATCAATATGTCATTATCATTTTTATGACATTTCACCAAATATCCTTCATCCTTATTACCAAATTCCACCAAAATATTATCACAAACATAATCATGACATTCCATCAACCCATCATTTTCAAGTATCTCTTCAAACCATTATGTGTTCCCAATCTGGGCTCACATATCAACATCCAACCACCAATAATACCACAACCATCCAAATGCACCGAAAGTGAATCCCACTCAAACTCAGTTATTCCATATCCTGCCAAAACCATCGCAATCAAATACCTAACCCACTCAACCAAGTTGCAATGATGGTAATCAAGGAATCCAATGCTCCAACAAGTCTATAAAAGCAAGCAAGTCTCAAGAGTTAAAGGTATCTTCCAAAAATCCATCAGTTTTTACATGCGATTTTCCATCTTCTAAAAACCTCTTTGATCCCCAATCTCTTGTAATCCATGTACAAAGCTGTTAATCTGTTATAGTATTTCAAATTTGTATTATCAAGTTTCAATCTCAAGTATTCTGTAAGTTTTTTCAAGTTTATTTCAATATTCTGTATTACCCCGAAAATCTTGGGAATGGGCTTTGATGATGATGATGATGATGATGATGATTTCAATATTCTGTATTACAATTTCCTTCAATAAAATTGCATGTTTTCAATCATGATGTTTAGTAGCTAAATTTTCTATAAGGGATTAGGCGTCTGTTACCTTTGCTCTATCTTAAGCACACCTTTGCTCTATCTTAAGCACTTACATATAAGTCATATATTATCCTTGTTAACCTTTGCCACAAGTCTGTAGTCCTGGGTAACTTCAAATTATTTACTCAGTTATTTATTATAAACACGAGAAATTAAGGTAAATTAACTAAACCTAATCTCCCAATTTAGTCATTCAGTCAATCCTTAAACCCAAAATTATCCATTGTGTTTTTTTTCAAATCATCAAAGAGAATAAAAAAAGGTACATTCGTAGTAACTTATCATAATTACTGCAAAAAGGGAGCCATTACCAACAACAACAATAAGATGTCACCAAGAACAACAACAAAACACATCCATCATCTTTAGGTATTGTTTGTACCATAATTTTCCCTATCATGCGCTCAACATGTGGAGGCCTTTGCACGTGATGGACATGAGGTGAATGGTTATTTAAGGAATGCATAAAAACAGTTAAGAGGATGTCGCATACTAGGCAAAAATGCTCAGAAGCACTTGACGAAAATATGGTGGAACTTTGCTTGTATGTCAGTTAAAACAGTCAAGTGTGCTTGGCATGTGTAGACCGCTGCGCATGTGACCGTCGCACATATGAGGTAAAAAAAGGTGCCACTTGCTCGCCATGTGGGTACAAAGACAAGTGAGACCCCAAGGGGTGTCGCATGCTTGGTACGTGGGTGTGTACATACGAAACAAATGGCTAACTATTTCTATAATGTTGGATACAAATGGATTCTAGTAGTCCTGGCAATGTTGAAGTCTTGATAGAGAAAGTTAAACTACAAGGATCAAACCAATAAGGGAAGGGCTGAGTGACTGGCATGGCAGACAAGCCATCTAATCCAATAACAACACGTGGATCTTGAGAATGGAAAAATCTGGTCAATTAGACCAGATAGTGACTTGAGCTGGGGAATAGGGACAATAGATTTTGATTTGAGTTAGACTATAATGACCTGATCCACATGGTATGATATTGTTTTATTTGGGCCTAACCACCCTCGCGACTTTAAAACGCGACATATAGAGTGGCACAATCAGTGTTTAAAAAATCGATAGGCGGTAGGCCCCCGGGGGGGAGCAGGGGACTAGCGCCCAGAAGCCTAGGCAATTTTTTTTTTGTGTTATAAATTATATTTTACAAAAGTAAAGCATAATAGCATGTAAATTACTTCCAATAAAATACCAAGATACATGTGCAAAATGTGTTAAAAAACAGAGTCTTAAATTTTTTATAATTTTTGAACTGGAAATTAAAATATAAAAAAATTCAAAAAGCCCCAGGCAGCTGCCTAGGAGGATTTTTAAAACACTGGGCGCACGACAACGATGCTGATGGTATGATATTGTCCACTTTGGGTTGTTGGGCTGTTGGACCTTACCCTGTATCTTCACCTTCACGGTTTTAAACGCGTTATACTAAGGAGATACAAACTCCCACAAATATAGCTCATCTTCTTCCCCTTCCCAGACGATGTATTATAACACCAAGGTAGTCTGCTAACCTTACCGCCTGTCCACTCAAGGTATTACAATTCACCTTCCTTTGCTAGCCCAACATCCTAATTGGCACACTTTTGGCTAGGTCCAACTATGATTCCATTTTGTAACGACCCAATCCACATTGTATGATATTGTCCGCTTTGGGCCTACCCACATTCATGGCTTTAAAACGTGTCATATCAAAGTGGCACAACAGAAATGTGCATGATATGATATTGTCCGCTTTGGACTCTTGGATTCTTAGGCCTTACCTAAATCCTCACCTTCACATGTTTAAAAGTGTCTACCAATGAGGTATAAGCTCGCACATTTTTAGTTCATCCCCTTCCTCTTCCCAGGCGATATGAGACTACAACACCTAGGTAGCCTGCCAGCCTTACTCCCCTCCCACTCAATGTATTACATAGACTATAGGTCCTAACATGTCAGAATTCGACAAAAGATAGAACTATGCAAAAAGATATATTGCAGAACATTAAGTGCTCAAGTTAGTGACATCTACAAGCCTAAAAGAGTACAAATAAAGACTCTTGGATAACCTAAAAAGGGGGTTTGGATTTCAAGACTTCTAGAGGAACTCTAAACTAGTTGAATGAATTTCACACTTTTATATAGTTTTCTATTTCTCGACAGTGGTGTAATTTGATCGTCGGAGGCTCATAACACTGGGACTACCCGTGTTTGTAGGTTGATGGCAAGCCTGAGAACAATAGATTGAAGGAAAAAGAAATATCTGCCCAAATTGAAGATGTTAACCCCGTATTGCATATCACGGTGAGGTATAAAAATCTAAAACCAAACAGGTATCAAAAACAAAACCCATGTTTTATTTTATTTCTCATTTTTTTATCCATTCTCTTTTATAAAAAAAAAAAAAAAGATTTAATCATAGTTTATTCATGGAATTCAACTATTCAAGCAAAAAATATCAAACTTTTCACATTGATTCATAATTAAACTTACCTACTACACCTTTATCAACCAATAAATCAAATTTCCAATATAAAAATATCAAACTTCTCACATTGAATTACAATTGAATTTTTTTAATATGAGAAAACCGAATTCTTGCTCAAATGATATAATTACTCTCAAAAGCAACACACAACACAAAGTACGCAAAATTGTCACTAAAGAATTTGATATCAAACACATAATTTAGCAAAATGAGCATAACAATTAAAAATGTTACATTATCCACACCAAGAATTGCAAAATCAAACTTCAAAAACTTTCTTCATTCATAGTTTACAAGTTCATAGCAAATTAAACATAGTAGATATGATTGAAGATGAAAAGAAAGAAGAAAGGAAGAAGTCGATCTGAAGAAGGGAAGTTGTAGTTGAGTAGGAAAAGCGAAAAACGATGAGCCAGCAAGGATTGAATCACTGGAGGTGCTGATTAACAACCAAACATTGATTTTTATTCCCTATTTAGCCATTTATGAATCATTATTGGAGTTGCTGATTAGTAACCAAATATTGATTTTTATACCCTATTTAGCCATTTATTAATCTCTAGGTGTGCTTGATATTAATTAAATACCTCTATTTTTCTTGAATTTGATTATTGAAATAATTTTTGTAAGAAATCGACAAATGCGTGAAATTTGAGGCAATTCCACTATTAATTTGCATGTCGATGAGCAATTAGAAAATTTATGTACAAAGAGATTCAAGTTAGACGAAGCCTCAAAATCAAACTCAATTCTAAATTAGGGGTGGGCAGGGGAAGTGATGTACCTCATCCCTATTCCATCCCGTTCATTCGGGATCGGGATGAGGTCTATCCCATCCCGACCTTGTCTCATCCCAAACGGGATCGGGACGAGATGAGATGAGCATGTACTAGATAGTCATCTAATAAAAAAATAACAAAAGAGAGTTTCATTTCACATTACTCACACAACAATAATGTCAAATTTATATACATATAACTTTCATCATAAACAATAATATATATTAAAAAAATATTAAACTTCATTTAGAAGTCATGATTTAATTTATTTAGAATTTCATGTCACATTGATTTAATTTGAACTCATCCTAAACTTTAATTTAGAAGAGTATTTTGATTAAAATTAATAATAAAAAATATTAAATAAATAAATTCGGGACAGGACGGGATAGGCGGGATTGAAAATCTCTATCTCGATCCCATCCCACTCTAGATCGGGACGGGATGGGGATGGGTATGATCAATCCCAAAAGGACCCAAAAAACCGGGACGGGTTCAGGATTGCGAGATGGGATGCCCACCCCTATTCTAAATATAATATCTTTAATGACCCATCCAATGTTTTGAGCTCAAAATCACTTTTATTTTTTTACCTATCCACGTTGCATTTTAATTTCCATTTGATACCCAAGAGTGCACCAAGGAAAGGGAACATCGCTCCCATGAAAGAGCAAATCCCTCCAAAATCACTCTTCAAAATTTTGAATTATTTAATTCCGAATTTTTTTAGATTGTTCCCTTACAACCCATCGAACGACACACATAAACCCTAACCCTAATAAATACCAACCATCCATTTTATCAAACAAATGATTTCGGGGTGCCGTCAAACACAAGGAGTTAAGTCAAAACATTAGATTTTGAAAGTTACATCTCAATCATCCAAGCACATATCGCGGCTCTATAAATAAAAATTATTTTTCCATGCAATGAAGCTTTTATTTTTAGGGTTTTATTTTGGAGAGAAGTTGTAGAAAAATTTAAAATTTTATAGTTTGTATTTCAACCCTGTCAATTGAAGTAAAAGTAAGTATGATTCTTATTTAATCATTCTTGTATTTTTTTGCATTTATTTTTAGCAACAGTTTTCTCTTTCTCAATCATTTCTTTTAGTTATTAGTTAATTCTCATCATTCATGAAGACCTAATCCTCCATTCTCAAAGGGAAGGGGAAGAGATTGAGCTTCATGAAAATGTAATGGTAGTTGAAGGTAATTTCATAGAACAATTAGTAGTAAAAAGTACTTCAAAAGAACGATTCATTTGTTGAATGTATAATATCTTTGATTCAAAAGATTAAATTTATTTCTCGCGTTTTTAAGAAATTTTTCAATGAAAATAAAAACCAAAATCTAATGACGTTTCAAAAATTATTGCACTTGGTAAAAGTTTGTGGAAAATGATAGGACTTTTACTCCTTAAAATCACACAACTGATCGATTGAAAAAAAAATATGGTTTAAGTACTTTGGGAGTTATTAAAATTATTACATTTTAGCATATCATTGTATTGGAATGAGGTGATTCTCATACCTTTGAGATTTCTCCACATTTCAATCTTACCTCACAAATTAATCAAACATTCAATTATTTTGTTTCAACTCACGCCGTGAATCACATAAATTATATTTTCATTAATGTTTTATTCATTTCTTTTATTTTCTTTAACCTTTAAATAGTTAATCAAGTGTGAGCTTCTTACCCAAGTAAATTAGTTCATAACTCCTACTTCCACTATACATTGTTTGGATTGGATTGTATTGTAGTTGAAAAATAAACAAAAACGAAATATCTATTTTCTTTATTGATTGATGTTGAAAATAATGCAACAACATTAATGTTGATTTTTAGCATCAATCAACTTCAAGAGGAGTAGGACGTGAGAAGATTACCTTTGAATATCTAATTTTTGAAGAAGAAAATAAGAAGAAGAGTAATAATAAGTTTTAAATAAGAGGGACAACTTATAACAAATGAGGAGGAGCGACGATGATGGTTGAATGCTAATGGTGGTGCAACTGTGCGAGGAAGAACGTGTAACTTGTGCAAATGAGGATAAGATCAAATCTAAAGAAAAAGAATAAATGAAGAAGAAAAGAGGAAGAAGAAGTTGAGTCCAAAAATCACTGAGAACTTGGATCAAGGACTGAACGACTCTTGTCTGGATCTCGGTACCGTTTCCAATCTTAGTAGTCACCATTATTCTTTTCTTTATGCGTGAGGACTCCAAAGTCCCCATGGCGGTGCCAAACATATCGAGCCATTTTTGCACCTCGACTCTCGTGATAAATACTAGATCTCGATCGACTGTTGCGATTGACTCATTTTCGTAGAGTTGGAACGACGAAGGGGGTACCTACAATGATTCTCCGATACTCAAGTCGGTGTGAGTTTGAAGTGTGCAAGTACAAAATGAGTTTATTGCATACCCGATGTACTGTCAAACTCTGTATTTATGCCTGTCTATCTGTTGGTTTCTCATTAGTTGGGGAAGCCCTAGCCATCTTCTCATAATCTTAGGGGCAATTGTATGCTGAATCTGGACTCGTTTTGGTGGTCTAGCATGCGACGACTCCCTTTCACTGGGTCAAGTGCAAGCTCACGAGTTCATTGAGGTATGAGTGATCTCGAAAGCTTGAGCTAATGGAAGGGTATGCTGATCAATATCGATCAAGGTCTAGTCGACGATGGGTTCAAGCATTAGACTCTTCTGGAAGCCTCAGGGCACAAATCTGAGGTGTGGTTTGACCTTCACGCGTCCTGAGCCATTAGAATGTGTAACTTGAGGCAAACGTTTGGCGAGTTCTTTGTTGACTGCAACATGGGCTGTTGACTTTAGTCAAGTTTGGTCTATCACAGACATTATATTTTGATTGACATTGTAGGGGTCCATTGTGATGTACGATCTTGCTTGCCGAGCATCTCGTGGCTCGTCTAATTGTCGAGTGCTTATAAACAAGTGAGAGAGGGGGTTTTGAGTTTTGGTTAGATACGGGTCGTACGTGCAAGTGGAGAAAGCTGAACTGGAGTCAGTGTGGGAGTCGTATTCGTCTTGGTCGCCGTAGGGACGGAGGAGAGTAATAATAATAATAATGTCGAATAGCAGCGAGGAACCCTATGGCTCTCGTCCTCCTCCGCCTCCTAGTAATCAAAGTCATCCCAAGCTTGGTCTTGAAGAGGCTCTCGAAGTTAAATCTCTTCGCCGAATCATCAGCGCTTATCTCAAGTAATTTCATTCATTCTCCTTCGTTTCCTTTGATTCTTTCTTTCTTTCATTTATTGTTTTCCAATCCAATTCAATCATCATCATCATTGCTTATCATTTATTTTTGTTATGTTTTAACTTTCATCCTTCTTGAATAAAATCCCCAAAGAAAAGAACCTCTTTTTATTTTTATTTTTTCCATGTACAGTTATTCGGATGCTGCAGAGGAAGATGTTCAAAGATATGAAAGTTCTTACCGGAAGCTACCTCCTGCCCACAAGGTATATGCCAGAACCACATTTTTTTCTTTTTGTTTTTGTCCATTTACTAGTGGTGTGCCTTAAAATCGCAAAATCGCAATTATCCTATACTACTTGTATTACTTCTTTCCAATTTTCTCGGAAATTGTTACTTGTTTCAATCATTGGGGTGGAAAGACAAAGAGTAATATTGGCTGGAAATGAATCATTAATCTTTTCAATGGAAAAAAAAAACATAAACCTTAATCTATTGTCAATTCCATTGGACTCGTTTGAGGAGCTTACAGTGTATATGGTTTGGCGAAGATTGATAGGAGTTGGGTCCTCAGCTGGATTACAGCATGATTGAGCAAAGAATAAACAATTGCACGGCATGGTTTGGACTTTGGATGAAACATGTCCCTCTCAGATCTTGCTTCCTTCATATCAATTGAAGAATCCTTACAGTTGATACCATCCACAAATGTGAACTCATCATCCCGAATTGTTGTTTTTTTTGTGGGAAGGCTGAAGACACAGCTCAACATTTCATGTTTTGCAGTGAGATCACGCTCTGAGTTCTTGCATGGGCAAGTTGTGGAATTCCTCTAAAGAAGATAAGTTGAAGCTTTCTCATTTGTGAGAGAATACCAACTAAACAAACAAGAATAAAATGGTACATCTTTTAGAATACTCCAAGCAATTCACAAGTCCAAACTTAGGACTTTGATGTCTTTACTGATTCGGGATGAACCAACCCCGTTGGAAAATTCTGTAGTTCCTTTGCTTCCACAACACCAATAATGTGGCATCAAACAAAGATCCCAAATCCGCTTCTCTTTAGGGCTACGTTCTTCCACTGATCTGCCCATGAGAAGACCTGTTGGGAGAGACCCACCACAATCTAAAGCCAACTCTGACCAAATGGCTCTTCATAACGGGCAATTGAAAATCAGGTGGCTTATGGTCTTATGGTTCTGGGTGTAGCTCACGAAATCTACATGCTTTGTTAACAGTCATCCCTCTTTTACCCAAGTTGTCGATGTCAAAATCTTACCAAGAGCAAAAAGCTCAAACAAAGAAATTAATGTGCGATGTGGCTTGCTTCACCCACAATCCATAAAAATTGGATATTAGCGAGCTTAGTTGGTTTCAGCCTGGAGATTTGCGAGATTAAGAAGCTAATCCTATGGAGATTCAGTTGGAGAAGAAAAACTAGAGGTTCACGATAGTCCTCTGAGACTCAGTTGCATTTGATCTTGACCTCATTTGGGTTACTTCACGAATCATAGATGAATATATTCATATTCTTCTGCCCAGATATAGTAAGAGCTAAGAACCAAAATAAAGATTTGTTGGATTTGGTTAAGGGGGCAATGGGAAAGAACCTAGTGTTATGGACACAATCATTGCTATCAGGAGTGGTAGGTTTACTCATGTTGGGAGCACTATTAAGCCAATGCATTAGAAGATTTGTTGAACATGTTTGTGGGGGGTTTTGGACAAGAGCGCCGTGTTACAGAAAAACAATTTTTTTTTTCTTTTTCCAAAGAGTTTGGTTACTCACATTAGAAGAATCCTATTAAGCATGCGAGTACAATAAGTCCATATTTCAAGCTCGAATATTAAACTTATTTTGATGTGAATGGGCATAACATTGGATTAATTGGGAGTTGGGGTTCGATTGGTATGCAGTAAACAAATGCAAATTTATTTGTACCATTTTCTTATTTTATTTTTTTGGGTTGTTTTGCAAGGGGGCAAATTAATGATTGGTTATAGTCCAAACACTCTCCATTTCTACTATCCCCGTCAGTAATTGGTCCCTCTTTTAATTATATTTACTGATTTTTCCGTTTTTGACAGCCTTTTGCCATTGGCATGTGGTCACATGTGCAATTTACCAGGGTTAGGTTGTGGGGTTGAGATGGCCGTACAAATTCAATGCCAAACATTTATGTCACCATCTAACCTTAAATATAAAAGAAGAAATGTAACATTTATCAAATAAAAGAACTCAGTTGGTTTCACTTGTGCATCACCTGCACCAAAATCAACCAAAATCAAGGACAGAGTGATAAATACGATTAAAAGGGGACTAATTGCTAATTGGATATTAGTAATGGGGACCATTTTAAAATGACATATGCATGGTGTTAGTCTCGTTTACTGTTATGTTTACTATTAAAAAAAACATCATATTCGAAGCTAGCTACTTTTGGCCTAAATTCAATTCAGGAATCCAAACACAAACTAACGCGTTCTTTTCCAACTCTTATGTCTCAGCATCTCAAACTTTCCTTCCTATTATCCCAAACCCAACATCTCCTTTCCTCAATTCCCCTTCTCCTGTTTAATCTGTTCATTTTCTATAATTAATTTCTTAGAAGTCCAATGTCTTTTCCTCTACCTACCTAAGAGCAAAAAGAAAAACACGTGGTACAAAAATCGTATATTTAATTTTGTGATGAAGCTTATGTTGTGGAGAAAACACGAATCACGACTATACATGAAAAATAGTGGAGTGGTGGTTGACTATCATCCTCTGCTGTTTTATTGCCCAAACTCTAATGTCTATTACTCGCGATGGTGCTTCAATTAAAATATTAACACTTAGAAATATGTAATAGATTTGAAAATTTAATAGCATTGGTTATTTGTTTATTTATTTTTAGTTTTTATTGGTTTCTTTCTCTTCATCGTAGCCACATGTTTGGGAAAGATACTTGAACTTAATTATAGTTAATATTTGGAGTGAAATTTAAGTGACTTCAACACAAATTTTTTAAGGAAAAAGTATTTCTAGAATCTTCTATAGTTTTGTTGCAACACTTACTAGGGTATTGGGTTTGTTGGATGGGAGACTTAGTGAACATAAAGGCATATATAGTTTCAGTACATACTTGCAGCTATAGGATGCCCATCGATGATGATGATGATGAGAGAAAGAGTGGTATGAAATTATCCTTGAGCTCATTTCCATTGATTAGTTTTAATTTTTAAATTTTCCCTATTTTATCTTTGTTTATCTTGTAAAGGTAAAATTTATGGAAAACCCTAACGACTATTACACAAAGGGAAACCTCAAAAGGATTAACGCCCCAATTAATCTTGGAAGCACCAATACTTATAAAAATTCATCATACTAGTGTCGGTCCAACACCGATAGATTCTAAGCTACAACTACAATTAGAACTAAGCTAAATCTATGATAGACCCTAATTCAAAGATAAATAAAAAAACAAATTATTTCATTAATCAATCAATCCATCAAGAACAATGTTTAATGCTTTGCCTTATTTAAAATCTTCCTAACTTCTTTGCCAAGCAAATTAATATAACCCTAACCCTAATTAATATGAGCTTTTCTATTCTAGGCCCAATGCGAAGTGCACTCGAAGTAGTGGCCTCGGACCCGTTCACGATACACACTTGCTAAAAACAGCTGAACCAACTCAGAAATAGAACAAAGTGACTTAAAGAAACATAATTTGCAATAAATCTGTTGAGAAGACTCATGCGCATAAGCTCATGCCACAAAAACTTTCCAATATTGATCAACATAATCATCATCACTCACTGTGTTTGCCGCTGTAGAAACATCATACTCTTAACAAAAAATAGGGAAGAAATCACCAAACTCAAATATGTCGAAAATCGAGTACGTGTGACGATGCCCTTATTTTCCACAAAAGGCTGGAGGGACTCTGGCAAACATAATGGCTCGTCTTGAACGTAGTTTGGGATACTAAATTGGTTATGGGTATTAAACACTGCAGGGTATTGGATTCGACTTAGGCTTGGGCTATATGGATATTGGTATGGGGCAGAGAATAACATGGGCATGGACAAGAATAATAGGGGTATGGATTATTGAGAATAATATGAGTCACACATTTTTTTTTTCAATGTTGGGGTGCTCTTTCTGTTTCTGGAGTCCTTATAAATATTGTTTTAGGTCAGGGAAGTTTATGCAATTTCTAGGGTTTATGGGGAGTTTTTTGAAATTACTGGATAGTTCGGAGATGTACTTTGAAATTATGAAACAATGCTGATGAATAGTGTGATGAATAGTACCTATGAACAGTGTGATGGTGTTGATTTTTTTCCACAATCTTCAATCAAGCTTTGTTTCTTCTCTTCTATTTTCTTTCTCTAAATTCTTTTAATTCAAATCGAACCAAATAACTAAGAACTGTTTTGGCTTTGATACCGATAGATAAATTCTAAGCTACAACTAAAGCTTGAACTAAACTAATCTATGATAAACCCTAATTCAAAGATAAATAAGAAAAAAATCTATCATTAATCAATCAATCGACCAAAACAATGTTTAATGCTTTGCTCTATTTATAATCCCCCTAACTTTTTTGGCAAACAAACTAATCTAACCCTAACTAATATGGGCTTTTCTATGCTAGGACAAATTATACATAATACCAATTAATTATCCCTAATTAGCATGCTTACATCAAATATGATGGATAAGGTATGGTCCAGTCGCAATTTTGTTTTTTCGCTTATGCATTATGATTTATGATGCGTGTTTGTTGATGTTTATGAAGTTATTTTTTATCGGTGTGTGGATGTTTTATGAATTATGAACTGATTTTGGTTTAAATGATTGAATGACTTTGGTGTTTGTGACTATTCGTTCACTTATTGTGTAGATTTATGGGTTTTTTTCTTCTTATGAAAATGTTAGTTAGGTTAATAAGAAAAAATAAAGGGCAGATACAACTGAGTGAGAAACTCGAGGGTCTGAAAGAAAAGAAAAACCTCCCTAAGGGTGTTTTTGGTTGCGAGGAAAATTTTGGTCGTAAAAGAAAATTTTGTCAAGCAAATATTTCTTGGGACAAATTTTTATCGAGCAAAATTTTATTTATGGGGTGAGCTAAGAAATTTTTTCACACAATGAGTGGGAAAATAGGCAAAAATTGAAAATTTTTCCGGATCCAAAATTTCAATCAAACACCTAGAAAATATTCCTTCAACACTTGAAATTTAATTTAATTTTCTCTTGCAAAAAAATTCTTTTCCATGTAACCAAACACTTGGAAATTTAATTTTGTCTAGAAAATTTTTATTTTTCAAGCAACCAAACACACCCTAAGAGGAAGGGAACAAAGAGAATACAAAAACAATTTAGTATTCAGCAGCTGGTGATCCCGAATCCCCGATTTTGAAGGGTGGTGGCAGGGGAGCCTTCTTCATGCAGAATCAAGGCTTTTGCCCACTGGAGAAAAGGATTTTAATCACAATGCATATGTTGGTTTCTTCTGTTTTCTTCCCATATACAATTATTTCTCTCTTTGGGAGGTCTCTTTTCTCCAAAAGGGCGGACAGGAGAACTTGAAGTCTGTTTGGATTTGGATGCTGGTGGTTGAATTGTATTTAGCGAAGAAGTCTTTTACCCTGAAGCAGCTAGTTTTGTTGTCCCAAACAACCCTGTCTTCCTCTTCATCCCGGTAAATCTCCACAACCATTTTTCCAAAATAGTGTTGTTCAAATCCCTGACTCTTGTAAGACCCAGCCCTCCTTTGTCTTTGGGGAGACAAACAGTAGTTCAATTACCAAGGTGGGATTTGTGATTGTTGGCAGAAATGAGACTCCACATGTAGTCTCTACAAATTTTCTCCATAGCATAGGCAACTGAAGCAGAGATGGTGAGAGAGTGTGTGTTAGGGTGTCTGACATAGTGCTTTTGATAAGTCAATCTAACTACTTTAGATGAGAGAGAGTCGACTTTACATCCCAGAGTCATTGATGTGGGGACATCACCAACTGGATACATTACTGTTTTTGAGAAGTTGACTAGCAATCCGCAAACTACCTCAAACCAAGGACAATTTTGAGATTTTGAAGTTAGGAGTGGACAACCTCCAGGAAGAAAACTGTATCATTAGCAAGTTGAAGAATATGAATTGGAGATGCTATTGTTGGTTGCCTTGAAACCTGTGATAATACCTTGCTCATCGGCCCTAAGACCATTCTAGTGAATGCCTCTTGTGGCTTTGAAGAAACCCATCGGAGGGCCATTGAGATTTATGGAGGAGGCCATTTTGATGATGGTTAGAACCTACTTTCGGATCTTGGCCCAAAACCCATTTTGTCAAGCACATGATTGATGAAAAAAAAAAGTAAGCTTTGGAAAAGTCAATTTTAACTTCCATATACATACGTTTATGAGCTGACTGTAATTTAGAAAGAAGCGTGTTGCACACTTGTTGTTAACATAAAAAAGAACACTATATATGATACTCGTTTCTTTGAAACCAATTTTGTTAGAATGTTTGTTGAATGCACCCAATACATCCAGAGGGCAAATTACAAATGAAATTTTTTTTTGTTTTTTCCTGACATCCTTCCAGACCCGTTTATATTTGTCATCTCCCAAAATTACACCTTTTAACACTGGAAAGATTCACAGATTCAATCAATTCCCACACAGATCAAGCCACCGAACGTAGACAAAAATCCTAATTTATAGGCTGGTTTCACCCAATTTCACCATCAATCACTCTTCCTATTACAAAATGCAAAGAGCCTTGGGAAATCTGCAATTAAAAGCTTCACCCTCAAGCCAAGCATTGTACCAAGACTTGACCTATATCCTCCACCGAAAACCACTTCAACTCCTTGAACAAAATCATTCATATAAGCTGCAGTTTGAAATTTGTATATGTCTGACGTTTATTTATTTGTATATTTTTGTTTAATTAAGTTTGAAAAGCCGTAGTTGCTATGCATTTGCAAAATAATGCATTTGTATCAGTATTCCAAATTCATCTTTCTGCAATGTCCTAGCTTAGCGGTATCTGTTTGGCCTCTTAATAAGATGTAGAGGTAAGAGATGGTCCCTGTTTGTTTTGACATCTTAATAAGAGGTGGTTTCCTGTTGATTGCAAAACTCTAGTTAGAGACTCCTCTACCTATTAACAACCTTTTAACCAATTTTTTTATTTTTACTTTTACTAACTGTTAACAAATAGTCGTTTTACTAGACTACAATTCTTATACAAATTACTAGGCAAAAGAGTTGTTTACTTGTACCCTCTAGTTAGCAAGAGCTGAAAAAACACTTAACCTTCAAATAGAGATTAAACAAACACTTTTAAACCTTCAATTAGAACCTGCTATTAAGAGGTAACCTCCATATAGAGAGGTTAACTCCAATTGATAGACCTCTTATAGTGTTGGGCTTGTTGGGTGGCGTTAATCTATTAAAAGACCGCGACTGATGGATATGCATTGCGCGTCCACATCCGAGTATGAGGAGAGTTTTATTATTATTTTTCCACACTTAATTAACAATAATTTACCTTTTAAAAATAAAGAGGAAGGTTATTTTGACACAAATTCTCATGACACATTTTTTACCAAACCTTGGCCATTCATGTATGATTGAATCAATGGTTGAGATTAAAAAATCAATATTTCTTTATAATGGTTCAACCCAAGCCAAGCTACTAAAGAGTCATTAATGACATTAATTGTGTCAACCCAAATGCCAATGGGGGCTTGGGATAAGGAGACTTAAATAGTTCAACAAGGCCTTGCTTGCAAATGCATTTGGAGATTTGGAGCTGAACCTAACTCCCTTTGGAGACATATCATTGCTCACAAGTGTGGTGCTTCCTCTTCTGACTGGTTTGCCTTCCCCAATTTGTCTACTCATGGGTGCTCCCTTTGGAAAGGAATTATGAACTTTAGAAGCTATATTGAGGGTGCAATGTTCTTTGAAGTCCACAATGGGGAGAGGATTCAGTTTTGGAATCACAAATGGCTTAGTGATCAACCCCTCAAACTCTGTTTTCCCTGTATATATAATCTTTTCACTCTTGAGCAAGGGAAGATCAAAGAATTCCTCACCATACAAAAATCATGGCTGGAACCTCTACTTGAGAAGTTTTAATGATTGGGAGATCCCCTATCTAGCAAACCCCATACACTCCCTTCAATTTGTCATCTAGATGATAGTCATGACAGTTGAAACTGGGATTGGGGTGGAAAAGAGAGAGCAAATTCTCTAATAAAGAGTGCTAGCTCAAGGTTGGTCCTCACATCAACATGTCTCCTATTGATCAAAAGGGTGAATCATGCATGGTAGAATCATTGATAATGTTAACTGAAGGGGCTCAACATTCTTAACTATTGTGTCATGTCTGGCCAGGTTTCAGAATCAGTAGACCATCTCCTTCTGTCCTACCACTCAGTTCAACAAATTTGGAACAAATGTTTTTTCTGAATTCAGGGCTAAGTTATTAATGCGGCGAGAAATTGCTGATTAATCGGCCCAGTCGACTCGCCGATTTATCGCTGTTGGAAAGTTAGGTTGTTTGTAGTGATATAAGTGTTATAACATGCAAAATTAAATTCATTTGATTAATTAGTCAAGTAATATATGACTATGATTAATTAGTAAAGTTATATAATTACAAATTTACAACATTTTGATTAATTATTTATTTTTGTAATATATGGCTGATTAAATTTTAAAAATATATGCTTTGAAAATTTGACTGTTTAAAATCCTGCCTACCGTAATTCGGACTTGGACTACGTTGCGACCACTTTCCGATTTAACTGCATAGATTTCAAGGTGGCAACTCCCAACTCTCCTTTCCTCCAATGGGCTGAGATTTGGGCATGTTCTAAAGCAGTTAATTTGCTCCTCAATCACACTGGGATTTTGATTTGGAAGGACTTCTGCATGCATTCTCTTAGATCATCTGAAGAGAAAGGAAAAATAGAGTTTTCATAGACACCTGCAAATCTATGATGCATTCTCTTGATCATCTGAAGAGAAAGGAAAAATAGAGTTTTCATAGACACCTGCAAATCTACAAATAACTTGTGGACAAATATAAAAATCACGTTGTGGCTGTGGGGTGTCACATGGGCTGTGTTTAGGGACACTACATTATCTTTTTGTGTGTATGACTTGGGTGATATTGTTCATACTTTGATAGATCTTTGATGATCTAATATGATGTATGCTTTTGCAGCTTGTGATCAGGCTCCTTTTCTCCGTCTTGGTCATATGCTTATCAATACAAACTCCTGATTTTACTGATAAAAAAAGAATAGTTTGCCTTTGTTGTTCGCTGATAGTAGCGACGCCCCCTCTATTGTTTGTTGTTTATTCGTGTATTCTATTGTTTGACCTCTTTAAAAAAATTTGTAAGGTAGTTGAATTCGAAATTACTATGCAAATCCGAAAGGTTTTTTTGAATGATTATCATGAACAATATCATAAATCGTATGATTTTTTTAAGACATTACTCTGTATTATAAAAAAACATCAAAACCATACATAGATGTATCTATGTGTTTCCATTCAAAAAAAATAAAACAATTTATTGCAAAAAATAAATTACACATGTTTATATTTATTGGGCACATTGACCAATTTTCTTTATTTGCTATGTTAATATGTTAACGGATTTTCATGGATATGCAGGCTCTTCTATCGCATTTACCTTCCAAGTTTCAAAGACTAAGGCGGTATGCGATTCTTTCAACTTACAAATTGCTTAGGAAAAAATAGGAAAAATAACCCTACTAATTAATGAATTTAAGATATAAAGGTATATAAAAGTAAGAATTCACAAACATATTGGCTTGTTGGTTAATTATTTTTGTTATAGTTGCATGCTAGATTCACTTGTCAATATTTTGTACACTACAATTTTCTCAAAGTTTATAGTTCCTGTTGGTGATGTGAAGAATTTCGCAACTTGTCTCCAAACTAACCAAAATAAATTATACAAAACTCAGCTAGAAACTGATGTAATGCTACAAGTAGGGTATAGTCCCTCCCTAGGAAGCATGGTCACAAACATGACACACCGACACAAAGTAATCTAAAAAAAGTAGGACAAGAACATGGGACTAATAATGCATGTAAGACATTAACTAAACAATGGTCCAAAACCATATTAAGATCAATGTTAAATCCAAAACATTAAAATAATTTGCATTTCTTAAACTTACAATTTACATTCAAATGCATCACCTCCAATATCCCACATCCTAGTCTCACTTTGAAGGTATTTGGAGGTTTTCTTTTGTAGAAGCCGAATGTTGGACCTGTTTTTAAATCCATAAACCAAAGCATTTAAATAAACAGTGGCCAACTACTGTCCAGCCAGTGTTAGACCTGTTCAAACATTCCGGACATGCTGACCAATTGTCCAATATGTGTTCGAGGAGTGTCACATTAAAACAGATAAAGATAATTGAGCAGTCTTGCTATTTATAGACAGGTAAGATGCTGCTGAAGCGTCTAAAACTTCAGATAAGATAGATATAAATGTGAAAGGTCAATGGAAGAGAATTCTTTTGTCTTATAGTCATAGCTTTGCTGTAGTTTGATACATCTAGCCAGATTCTGATGTTTCTGATTTTGCATTGGCAGGTGTATATCTGTAAATTCATATTTCATCTTAAACATGCTTCAGGTGATCCAGCCGCAAATTTCCAAAGGCTTTCTACAATGTGCTTTCCAGGCTTTGTGGAGTATTGAACAGATTTCTCTTTGACTATGGTCTAATATTGCACTTTGTTTTTTCGGATTCTTTGGCAGGCATTTGATCCCCCACTTGACATGAGTCAGGACATAGATATATGTGAATGCAAACATTTAAAAGATGTTCAGAAGGATTGTCTCTCAGGAGAGAAAAGCTTTTGCTCAGAGCACTCTTCCTCAACCAGTGGAAGAACAAGACCTTTTGAAGCTGACCAAACCAGTTGTGTCAAATCGAGTGATCCTACTTGCAAGGCGTTGAGAATGAGTACTACTAATGAGGTGCTTGCATTTACATAAACCTTCTCAATGACTGAGAAAGCTAAAAAGAGCGAAACTTGGTTAGGTTTCTTACATATTGTTTCTTTTTTGTCATATAGAAATTTGACTTATGTAGATAACAACAGGAGGTGCCACTGATTTCTGAAGCTGTTACTGGAGGTTTGCATGTGAGCTCGGAGTACAGGAAAGAACCCGAAAGTGATGATGCTAATGATGTCATGGTTGTCAACAATGGGATAGTGGATAGTGCAACCGCAGATTCCAATGGAAATGTAAGCTTGGGTTGATCTTACCTTTTTCTTCTCTATTAAACATATATAACAAATATCGACATAACATACTTAATGTTTTGTACTTGCATTACCTTAAATTGCACATTTCTTTCTTTGCCCATAGAAAACCTACAGATTGATTTTAGTTGACTATCAAGCTTGTCACACGAACTTTTGATGTAAGACTAAGTAGGAATCAAGTTTTAGATGGTTATATTTTGATAGTATTTAGTGTTAAGCAACTCTTTTTTTGCATTTGGGTAAGAAAATAAGTACAGTGTAGTAAGTTACAATGAGATATCCTTAGCTTACAAAAACCCCAAGGCAGCTAAGGGTCAAAGATCAGTGGATCACGAAAACACCAACCAAAAGAGCAAGGACTCGTAACCTAATTTCATCTCAACTCTGCAGAAACACCTTGCTAAACCCTAAGAGCACCATAGTAACTTTTGTTTCTGTTTGATCTGTGCTATTTTTTTTTTCTGGTGGCATATTTGGTCTCTTTATTTGGCAGAGTTTGGGACTTTGGAATCATCAAAATAGTGGCTTTAGTGAAACAACATGATCTTTCATCCATCGGTAGTTGGCTTTGGATGACAATTTACTTAGCTATTTGTTGGTTACCATGCATGAGAGAAATAACAGGCTGGTCGAAGGAAATCAAAAATTGATTTTGAACCTTTCAAGGCTATTAAGGCATCTCTGTGCTCATGGCAATACATGGAGAGTGTTAGATGGGAGTTCTTAGAGAGATTTCTCTTTCATTGGGACAGTTCTGTGTTGAATAGTCGGCTCTTGTATTTCCTAGGTTTCTTAGTGAGATTCCTCTTTCACTTGGGGGTCTTTCTATCTTCTTTTTTGGGAAGACTTATTTTGAGGATGCTCCGAAATTGTTCTTTTTGTGATAGATTCTGATGTTTTGCAAAGACATTAGCATATAGGCAAATGCTTTTAATTCAGTTTACAATAATCAGCGGCATGCATTTGTAACCCTTCATTAGTTTAATTTGAATCATTTCTATCTTTTTCATATTCCAATAGTTGCCCTTAGCTTTTTGTCCGATTCATGGTCCAAAAATTTTGACCCAAAACGTGGTGTGTTCGCACACCAATTCACCACGAGTATAGCAAAACATATTTGTGCATATATAGGATGTTCGTTCCCATTCACGTTTCAATGAAAGTTACAAGGACGACCCGAAATTGAGATCTAAATCCGGAGCATACTTATATAGATAATTTCTTCGTGAGATTAAAAGACATGCAATGGAGATCCCTAGATGGTGATTGCGATGATATTTTAGTAGATGATGTACTATCTTCACATGCTTCCACATCCATTGCTAGTACCCAAATAACTACTTCTAGCAAGCGAATCATTCATTCCCTAACACTACAATAACACTACAACAGACTACCATAATTTGCAAGGAAAATGGTGGTTCAAGCTCAAAGGACAAGGAAAAAAAAGGTTTAACATTAGCTATTACTCCGCCCTGAGTGGGATTGCTCCTTCGTACAACGTATCGCGTTCCACTTATGTGCTGTACCCTGTATCCGTATTCATACTACATACCTGAGCGATCCATAGCTCGAGGTAACTATGGCTTCAATTGTAGGAAGATTGGAAGATTGATCAAATCATATATATACATATAGTGTTCATTTTCATTGCTAAACTAGTAAAATAATAATGATGCCCAAAGCACAAAACTTAAAGGAAAAAAAAAAAGTTAAACTCTAAGGGGGACTCGAGCAGATATTGAATGTGCCAACACAACAAACCAATAATTTCTCCATCATTCATATTCTAATTCTAAGTTGTTAACCCCATAATCAACAACATATCTGTTTGCATAGATACCTAATTCTTAGTCGTCAGGAAAATATCTAACACTTCATAGGATCCGTAACTAGATTCTTCCAGTCATCTTCGAGGTTGTAGGTCTCTTATGGCATTAGGGGTTGATTTATCCTTGTTTCAAGGGGATTTTCTTTGTAAGTTTGCTATTGGACTTTGGAAACATCATGTACAGCCCCTAAATAAATTGAAGGTGTTGTAACTCATAATGTATATATTTTAATTAGAAGCTCAATAGGTTCATTCCCCTAACAATTTTCCACCTAAGAGAACAATGATCATCTTTACATCTCCCTTTTCGTCCTCCTAAACCTTCTTATAATTCCCAACTATCTCCATCATGCTCGCGCACTGGAATCCACTCAGTCTCTCTAACTTACTCTTTGCTACATGCTCCTCATCAGTTGGATGATTTGAACCCTAATGTTGTTCATCCCATCCTATCCTCGTCAAACTGTTTCGTGGGAATAACCTGATTACCAAGCAAACTCTCATATGCCAGACTGAAAGGGTTCATACCCCAACTCTCGCTGGCTCTCCTTCATGATTGAGTTCGCATCGTTATGAGAAGAAATTGGATTCAAATTTCACACTTGCAAGCCACTGATATTCCTTAGATGTTGGACCTGAAGAGCAAGAGTTGGGCTCCTCCACAATAGCCTGGTTAGGCTCTTGAGAAACCCTCAAGCTTGGTCAAAAGTTTGACCGAGACCCATTAGTCTGTCATCCCTCTAGTCAAAGCATGTCGAACAAACGCTCCACCGGAGTATTGGACCTCGAACGCCAAACAAAGAGATCCATTTCACACCAAGTCGGGTTCAGTTTTTCGTCGACCTGTTATCAAACCTACTCCACAAGTAATCTGGAAGGTTCTTTTTCTAGCCACACTTGCTCATCGATGCTGGCAAAATCTATCCCCACCGCCTCTCTTGTTCAATTTCCGTACACCTGCTGGCCTACTTGGTCTTCGTCGACCTGTTATCAAACCTACTCCACAAATAATCTGGAAGGTTCTTTTTCTAGCCACACTTGCTCATCGATGCTGGCAAAATCTATTCCCACCACCTCTCTTGTACAATTTCCGTACACCTGTCTGGCCTACTTGGTCTTCCCCACCTAATACACCCCGCATTCCCATCCCTCCTATAGGTACGTGTCTTGTCCTCCTCCCTTGTATTTGAGCTTTCATTGATGGTGCATATTTTTCACATCTCTTGGCCAACCTGTTTCCTTGCCATTCAGTCTACATTTCCTCGCTACCCTCCCCAACTTCAGCTATTTCACTTGGTGATGTCAGCCAAAATCTTCAAAGCCCTTTAGATCTGTTTGGTCTAGATCTCTCGATTCTCTCCACTCACTCTTTTGCCTCCTCACAACTGCCCCATTCTACGATCTCCCTGAACAAATCATAGGATTACACTGTGGCATCCCCTTTATCAGCCAATTCCCTCTTTTCTGATTCCAGTCCATAATTAAAAATTCTAAATGAAAAATAGTTACCTCATCCCATATAAGCATTTGTTTGCTACCTTTCAAGTTGATTTGCAAAGAGACCTCCATTGCCACTGCTCAGACCGCGAGTATAAGTCCTTACTCCCGTTATCTTCCTGTCATCTAGTCCTTTCTTATATCTAAGTATATGAGTGGACACCAAACCCACCTTTCACTCCAATCAGTCCTGACTCCTTACTCTTCTTGTGATTGTTAACTAAAAGACAGCTGATAAGACAGCCTTCCATTCTTCTCCATTGCAGGATACCCACCCCTTCCGAAAGACAAATGCATTCCAATCCAGCCTCTTCATCCCATGTGATTCTGATGTAGATTCCAGTCACCTTGGGTCAATCTTTTATCCCCAGGTGATTCTAAAGTAGATTCCAGTCTCATTGTATCAATCTTTCATCATATCCCAACAATCTCGATTTCTAAACTTCTTAATCCTCATTCTTTTACCCTTATCCAGCCTTCATTCAATCTCACTTCATTTTACTCTTCTATTCTACCATCCTGACCGTCTCTCTAGGAACACCGCCAAGAAAAAATCTCATATTCTCAATCTTGAGCTCTCTCAATAACTTCCAATCATCATCACTCCATCTTGACGATTCTCACGTCCTTCAACGAAATTCATATTCGTGCCCAAAGTCGGGGAACTCACTCGTGCTTCTATCAGTGCAACACCTTCTATTCTACCCCTCCTTGTACAAACTGCATGGAAGATCTGGATCTGAAATGATAGTCTTTAGAGTATGTTATCTTGGGCACTACGAGAGGCACGAGGGTGATCCCTTGCTGTAAATAGCCTAAAAAGTCCCCTTTCACATGCATGGTCTGTTTGGCTGTTTCCTTGTTAAGAAAGATAGTTTTTAATTCTTTACTCATGTTAGAGAAAAGAAGGAAAAATAAATAAATTTAAAAAGCAAGTGCTTGATAGGTGAGTATTTTTGTTGACCCAACGACTTCTTTTAACTACATACTACTGGCAATAGCCTAGGGAAATTGAGGCTAGCTACTTTTTAGTGACCTAGACGTCACCTTTTGACTACATAATTTGTAGGTTCATACAATAAAATCGGGAAAATTAATTGCTCACCGAAATTGAAATGGAGTTTCTTTCCAACAAATGCGCCCCCAATTGGCCATAGGCTGAAACTGATTTCCATTCCATTTGCTCCATATTTTCTTTCCATGCTTTGCAATATCTCCTCAAGTTTTGTTTCACACAAAAACACCAAAGGCCTACATTTAAAAAAAAATGACTACAATTTACCTATATAAACTTTCAAGACACGAATTCAAGACAAAAATTTATTCATCATTTCAAATATCAATCTCCACAAGCATAAGCTCAATCCATTCAAATAGTCGTCGCGCCTTAGTTTTTCGTTCAATTGGCATTTTGAGAATTCCAATCCATAACGTAGTGCGCCATGCAACTCTCTGTTTTTTTCCACCATCATTACCCTCATCCTCTGATTTCTTAATTTCATCATAATAGTTGCCCAGATCATAATTGCTAGCTCTAAAACACTCAAAATGGAGGAGTAATTCAATTGAGGGAGGAGTAATTCTATATCTAGTGTGCAAATTTGGTTGTGATTCAAGAGAGAGGAGTAATTCAATTGAGATCGAAGGCATGGAGGTTCCAAAATGTGAGGCTTTTAGATATCTAGGATCTATAATTCAAAAGAATGGGACTATTGGAGAAGATGTAGACCATATGATTAAAGCTGGTTGGACTAAATGGAGAATGGCAAGGTTAAAAGGGAAATGCTATAAGACAATTGTTCAGTAAGCCATGCTCTACGGTTCAAAATGTTGGGCTACTACAAGACAGCATACGCATAGGATGGTGGTAGCATAAATGCGTATGTTAAGATGGATGTGTGGTAAAACCCGTAAGGATAAAATTAGGAATGAAAGAATTAGGAGATACTTAGGTGTAGCGCCCATAGAAGACAAAATTAGAGAAAAGCGTTTAACGTGGTTTGGTCACGTGCGGAGGAGACCAAGCACGTCGCCAATTAGAAAATGTCTAGATTGACAAGTTAGTGGAGAGTGTAGATGGATGGGACAATTGTTGAAAACTTGGATGAAGGCGGTAAAGGAAGACATCCTTAAGCTTGGATTAGGCGAGGATATGTAGGAAGACCGCATTGCATGGAGAACCAAAATACATGTAGCCGACCCTTAGAGTACCTGGAATGGGCTTTGATGATGATGATGATCTAAAACACTCAAAATTGGGATACCCTCCACTCTGTGCTTCTCGATGGAAATTTTCGTCATCAACTCCACAATCTTTGATCACAGATTGTCTGCATTCGCGCTGTTGATAAGCCTGAGATTCTCTTTTTTTCTTTCTATTGTTTTCTCCAACTACATCCCCATCATCAGTCCATTTCTAACCTTTTTATTCTGCTACTGCATCTCTGATTCTACCTTGGTAGTTTTATTTATCCCATAGTTTCATTCATTCCATCCTTTTCAGGGACGTGCCTAGTTTCCCTTTAAGCCGAAGAAGATGTTGACTCATTGCAGGAACTGGATTTGGATAAATTGGCATTGACTGATTGGATTTCGATGGATTTGCATTGAATTCAGCGAAACATTCACATTAAGATCTGTGGGCCTTCCTATTTCTAATGCATTTCCTTGACAAAGCCTTGCCACCCAACAAACAGATCGGAGTCCAGTCCATCACTTTCTTCTAGGCTCAAATTATTAGTCTTTGGAATGTCCTTGTCAAGATTCATGAATAGTTGATTTTGACTTATGAAGCATGCTTTCACCATCCACCTAGTTAACCATTCATCCACCCGAGGGAGAGACAACCCACTGCCTTGGTCCCGTTAAACGTTTTTCTCAACCTTGTCATTCACAGAGTGCTATTGTTCAAGCTTCAAACTGTTTACTTGCAATGTTTCACTTGGATTTGTTCTTTGGTCCTAAAACTACAACTCGGTTGTGAAGATCATCCATTGGGAAGGACCATTTGAAGTAGTTCATTTGTCTGATTTTGTTTTCAGTAGAGAAAACCCATGGCCAGTGCAGTCAAGGCGACCGCCTAAGCGCGCCTCAAGGCGGTTTTACAGAATTTCGCCTCAAAGTGAGGCAATGTGGTGCGATGAAATGAGGTGTCCGCCTCGCCCCGCCTCAACCCAAAAATGGTTGCAGCTAGCACATTTACAACTCATTTGTAGCCCAATTTTAGTAAAAAGAGGTTGCAATCCACTATAATAATATTTTATGTTTCTTGGTGTAATATTTGATAAATTTGAAAAAACAAGATAAAACGTTTTTAAGTTTTGATAAATTTTTCACTTCCTTTATTATGTTTTGATCAGTATAATCAATCTTGATTTTTCGTAGCATAGTTTAATGATTTTTATGCTTATTCCAACAATTTCTTCTAACAAATGCCCAATATTCTCAAGTTTATATTCTTTCAAGATTATTGATTTTTAATAATTTAGTAGATGTTTGCAAGTTACTTGACACTTATGTATGCATCTTTTTGCTATGCTATACAACTTTATTATATTTCCATTTTGATTGTAGGTAGTTGTGTCACTTTTTGTACATATTTGCTTATGATACTTATCAAAATGATGATATTTACTACTATGTTGTTAACAAAAAAATCTTTAAAAAATGTTAATATCGCCTCACTTCACTGAGTCGTCCGCCTCACGCCTCAGGCGTTTTCAGGCCTATCCGCCTCGCCTCCACCTCAATGCCTTAAGTTGCAGTGCCCTTAACTACAATGCCATTGGCATTTCCTAAATCCATTAACTCGAGAAAGGAAACTAAATTTTTTGAAGAGATTCTAAATATTTTTGCTTGGGGGCGTGTAAAGCACCACAAATCTACCATGGGTAAACTATCCATATAGTAGGAACCTGTCACATGAAATTCTCGACTCATGAATTGACTAATTCAACTCGTTGCTTCCACTCAAGACCTTGTTTGCTTAGTAGAAAGAGAGACTCCTAATTCCCTTTCCACTAGAGTGGATTTTCAGAACCACCAGTTTTTAGTGCAGTCCATAATTTTGTGATACAAAGTATCTTCTTTTAGGAGTTTTGTGGTTAATTAAGGAAAAATTTCCTATTTTTATAAGGTTTCCTTTAATTAAATAAGACTTCTTTGTTGGATAAAAGTTTCCTTGACCAATTTTACACAAGAAATTTCCTATTTGAATTAGGTTTCCTTTCAGTTAAGACAAGGAAAGTTTCCTAAATCAATTAGGAAATTAAATAAAGAGAAGTTCTCCTTGTGGAACAAGGAAGTTGATATGGAAACACTTCCATATTACCAATAGGTTTCCTTATTTGGTTGAAACAAGAAAGTTCTCTTGTGGGACAAGGAAAGTAATGTGGAAACACTTTCCTATTAGGAGTAGGCTTTCCTTGTTTAGTTAAAACTAGAAAGTTATCCTTGGGGGACAAGGAAAGTAATATGGAAATTTTCCTATTGGGAGTAATTTTCCTTGTTTGGTTGCTACGTGTTTTGCCTATATAATGTCTTTGTATGTAGGTTGAAGGAATCCAGAAACACGAGAAATTTAGAAGATTCAGGCTAGAGACATTTAGATCCTTAGCTTGTTCAGTAGAGCTCTCAAAGGAGTTGTAATTGACGGAGAGTCTCGAGAGTTTGTTCTTGAGGGAGAGCTTGTTAAACAGCCTCTCGAAGAGTTTGTGCTCGAGTGAGTATTGTAATTTTTGTTAGTTATTCATCAAACCCGTGTTTTTTGCATAAATGAAGATATTCTCTCGTAACGAAAGGAGTCCAAGCCGAGTTTTGAATTCCTTAGCTCGGTGATGGATGCAGACACCAACCAACCGCTTTACTTGCCAATAGTAAAAAATCTTTCAAGTGTGGTCTTGGACGACCTCGAAACTACTGAGCAAGGGCTTTTCCCAATTCATTCTAGTGCCTACCTCTGTAACAGCTATAATCACATAAATAATATGAAACAGAAAAAAACTTGTCTTCTTCCTATTCTTTGGCATAAGTAAGGTGTTGTCTTTCATTTAGGCTTGACTTAGTTCCCTTTGAGGTTGACTGTGATGCCTCCCCCATTTGATATATGCATTGGGGCAGTTTGTAGCTTTAAGCCCAGAGAGGAGGAGAAGACCGATTGTGGTGCTAGAAATGGAATGAAGCGAGGAAGAGTTAGGTAACTATTCCTACCCTATGATGTAGAATTCTACGCCATAGTTCAGGCTCTTTGGCATCGGAGGAATTACCTCATAATGAAGGACTTTATTGGATTTTCTGGTCATAGATAGTGGCTATCTCAAGGTAGATAGGACTAAGACTACTCTAAATAGCAAAGGTTGGATCCTTGAGAGAGTTTGTTCTTGGAGGTTAGAGCCTCAAGAGAGTTTGTTCTTGAGAGGTTTGAAAGCTTGTTAAGCAGTTTGGAGAGTTTGTTCTTGAGATAATTGTAACCTTTGTTAGTTAGCAAAGGTTAGAACCTCAAGAGAGTTTATTCGTGTTAGGTTGGAATCCTTGTTTTTATAATATAGTGGAAGGATTGGAAAGAACTCTATTTTGTCTTTTTTGATTTATTATTTCCACATTAGTTTTGAATCGCTTGCGTATCATTTTGTGAGTTTCGTTCCATTTCAAATTATGTGAAGCCACGACTGCTTTCAAAGTAAATCCGCCAACCGCGATGCCTGAAAGTCACTACTGCTTTCTTAAAACCCCTAAATTTCTATAGAACTTTGCTAAGGATTCAGGATGATGTGTCACGATCTGATAAGATTTACACATATCTCGAGCAATACATGATCCTCGCAGATCAAGCCATGTCACCTTGGTTGGAAACATGGTTGCAAAATCATGGTTCCCAAGTATTTTCGATTTCTAAATCCTTGCACTTTCCATTCACAATCATAACTCTTTCCTCATCCTCTCATAAATTGGTATCTGCGTTATATTATTAATTATCGCAACTTCCAGATATATTTCTTCTTTTTTGGAAAATGAGTTGAGATTGCAATATACATAACTTTCCTAAGTACATTTATATATCCGCTAACCAAATCAAGCACTTTCAAATATGGTGATCGACACTCCAAATCTCACAAAATGGCGATCGATCCTTTCCACTTACATGCGAAGACCACCACCTTCCACGAATTGAAAACTCATTTATGAATTCACTAGAGCAGGTGGAAATTTTTGTTGGATAATGTCTCAATTCTTCATCTTCTCTATCTTGTATTAATTGAACGTGACGTTGGTTAAAAAGACGTTAGTTGGCCCAAGAGGATTTTTATTTTTAGGGTTATTTTGAATTTGGCCTCCATTAGTTTATATACAACTATGTTTGGACCCCATTTTAAATGTGAATTAAGTCTTGATCCCCATTTTCTAATAGACATGTTAAGTGCAACATGTTGACTTGTCAAAGTTTAGAGATAAATCAAAATACCCAGTTAGAACGCACATGCCTTGCATGTGCAAGCTTCATAAAACAACCAAAATAAATCCAACGGCTTGGATTTGCAATGCTCATCTCGATGTTATCCTATGGTGGGGAAAAAATTTCTTGTTATCTCTTCCTTTTTCATTTTCCAAAACACAGCCTCATCCAAAAAACATGTCCTCTCCAGCTCCCTCCCTACACTGTTCTTCCTCCTTTGTATATGATTAATTTTTAGATAGAAGCATATCTAGAGTTAGGAGAGCCAAGATCAATGTTAACTAAAACCCTATGATGAAAAAGGGTTCTTAATTTGAAATGTTATGAATCGAGGGAACAACAAAGAGTATGAGATCAATCCAAAAATAACGATGGAAATTGGGAGATTTGCTTTCCCTGGTGATGGCAAACAATTGTAGATTGATGGAGGGAATTGAAACTTTCAAAAAAATTGAAAGATTGAAGGAAAATATCTAATGGAAAGGGGTGTTGGGTTCCAGGATCTGACACAATTACTTGAAACCAGAAGATAGCAGCTACATTTTACACATCTCCCCTTATCTATTGAAGCACACAGATGTCTCATTGATAACATATGCTTCGAATTGCAAGCGCATCCCATGTATTTTTTCGACCCACAATCAAAACTCGACCATCTATTATGGCGAGGTTGGATTAGAACCTGTTCAAGCTTTGAACCCATTCAATCTGTTTATTGTTTTCGCTGCCTCCAAGGAAAAGAGATCAATGGAGTAATTGCCCTATTGCATGTATTTAGTGTTGTTGAGTGATAGTGAGCTGTAGAGAAGATGATGAATGAAGAGATAGAGAAGAAGATTTTTTTTTTTTTTTAAATTTTATTATCATTGGATCACCTCGAGATGAGCATTGCAAATCCAAGCCATTGGTTTCATTTTGGTTGTTTAATCACATGCAGAACATCTGCTTCTAGCGGGGGTATTTTGGTCCATCCTTAAAATTAAAACTTTGACCAGCTAACCGTGATTAACTTAACCGGTTTGTTAGAAAAATGGGGGTTAGAATTAGCATTTAGAATGGGGCCAAACAGAGTTGCATATAAACTAATAGGGCCAAATTCAAAATAACCCTTATTTTTGTAGACACCTCATAGATTTTATTGAGGAAAAAAAAATGAGTAAGAAGCACACTGTACAAGGTTAAGGGAAAAAAATAAATACAAAAGCAATAGATTATAGAGCAAGGAAATTATCCCTGGTGAACATGTATAAAACAGAATGGACTGGGGGCACCAAAAAATACAAGCATCTCAAATTAGTTCATGGCCTAGATTTCTTTGAGTTCAACAACCAGAAATGAAAAATCCAGATTGAAGTTCATGATAAAACCCTTTATACATCTTTTGCCTCGACTCAAACTCTTCACTCTCGACAAAAAATTGCCTTTCCTCACCACTCATCTCCATGTCCCTCAAAACCCAATGATTTGAGTCCCCTCAAATTCTCATCCATCTCTCTCCCAAGGCTTCACTGTATCTCAATCTCTCTTCTCATCTTTCTCATAGGAAGTCACTCAACAATTCACTTCTCCCCAACGAACAAAGTGAAGTTTCTCACGCTAAACTCTCACCCCAACAATCTTTAAAGATGGATGTATGAGGAGAAATTGATCAAAATTTGTTGCACGAACATCGTCTCAAAATGGACAAACCGCCATCACCAACAATGAACAGATCTTCAACTCTCTCAGACAAATCCCCACCCAAACCGGTGAGTTTCATCTCTGTTTTCTTCAACTCTCTCCAGCGAAGCCCCACCTAGATCAGTGAGTGTATCGCCTTTCTTACCAATCTAAAAAATACGACCCATCGACTTCTTCAACTTTCTCATACGAATCCCACCCAAATCCTTGAGTTTATTGTACCCTGTTGATGTTGTCATTGTCGTTAGGATGTGGGGGTGATGCAAAGTGAGAAGAGAAGGTAGAGAAAAGATTGGGTGTTTTAGTTACACCCCTAGGATGATCATGGAGATACGAAAAAAATTGCTTTGGATGACCATCACATTTACTTTTAAATAATGTGAATTCAATATGAATTATAGGGTTTATTAAGAAATTTTATTCTTACTTCAAGGTGACGATTGGATACAATAAAAAAGTAAATGCATTTAATCAAAATGAATTTATTATCACTATCACAATTAAAAAAACAAATGTTATACTTTATTCCTAATCATGATCAAATAATTCAATGAATTAATTAGAAATATATATATATATATATAGTGAAATATACCAAAGGAAGTTATTTCCTTGAAACATCTTTGAATTAGTTTTTGGGCACTTAAGCTATATTTCAAGATGTTGTCTTTTCTACACATTTGGTTATATATTGTATTTTCCACTCTATGACCATATAATGGTTCAAGTTCTCTGCAACATATTTTTTACCAAACTTGTTGGGCAGTGCTGAAAGCATGACCCAATGACCATGGTGACATCCCAATGCAAGACATGGTGCATGGGTATATGTTATAAGGAAAAAGTGTGTGATCTTGCCATGAACTGATCCCTTCCATATGTTCTTTAAAAGCAAGAAACACTTATTACAGCAGAGGTATTCTCCTTAAAAATTCTTCTGTTTCTTTCATTTCACAAAGCCTAGGTGATAAAGTGTATTCCTCTTCTCCAAATATAGTTTCCCAAACCAGCGATGTTTGATATGCTTCCATTCTCTAACCGACGCCTTGAAGGATTCCTGAATCCTTGAGGAATCACTATATGGAAGTTCAGAACTTGTTACATGACTTAGACATTGCGACACAACAAATTTCCAAAAGATTAGTACATGCCGACATGTTGAACCTTATAATATTTTTATTTTTAATGAATATGAACATAAACAAACATCAAAAGACATTATGATGCAGATTTATAAACATAAATGAATTAATAAGATTTTTAGAGAAGTTGCGAATGATGTACACAGTTTTTGGATGGACATCAAAGTCACCTTATGGGTTTGGGATATAGTTGGGTCATTTTCAGAGATTCTCACTACTATTGTATGTTTGATTGGGGAGGCATAGCAAACACTAGAATACGTAATGTATAATCTTATGCTAGCAGTTGGTTTTCTATAATGAAATACTTCTTGTTTTGCTGATAAAAAAATGCCGGTGCTTCCTTGGGGACCACGATTAAAAGTTGGGGATGCACTTTTAATCTGTGCTAGATGTGTCTACTGTCATCCTTCCACTTTTTTCTTCTAGTCGTCCAATACAGTGGTATTATTTATACTTTATTCTTCTAATCCTATAATTCAGTTGCATTAAATTATTATTTTTTGTCTATTCAGGTAAGCTTGCCCCTGCGTGATTGTCTGGGTCCATCATTTCAACTGAATGTTCCTCTAGTTGATATTGACAAGGTATGTTTGCTTTTTTTTTTTTTTTTTTTAAGATCTGCTTTTTACTATGTTCTGAGTTTGAGCAGGATAAACTTTATGAGTTCCTGTATCCCCATTTCAATTAACTAACAGTTGTTGAAGGTTTTTTTTGACAATACGCATGTACTGGATCAACATGAAAGAAGGGCAGGCTTACCCATTGTTTTTATTTTTTTATTCTTATTATAATTTTTTAACCTATGGTTTCACCTGTGGAATTGTTCATATGTTAGAAATTTTGGAGAAATCTAATATGATGATCTCGTTGCTATGTTAAGAAGGTTTCAGCTAATTCTGAACTCTTTAGGCCCCTCAAATTTTATCGTAAACTGTTGAAAATGGATGGTCAATATTTTTATAAGCTATTAGTTTGGGTTCCAAATGTTGAAATAGCTGATTTTTTTGTTGGAACGGTTTTAAACATTATGAAAATCATCCCCTCAAGTTATCTGGCAATTCTAAAATTTCTAACCGTAAACAGTTGCAATGATAAGGCCAGGTAGCCCTCCTTATGAAATGAATTTTGTCTCATGGAAAATTTATATTATAGTTTGCTCGTCATGTCTAGTTAGTTGATTAATATTTTCATGCTCATCTCAGGTCAGATGTATCGTAAGGAATATTGTTAGAGATTGGGCGGCAGAGGTACATGAACATCTCTCCATCTTGTAGTGGGTTTATCATGAACATGTATTGTTACATCTAACCAATTTGTACCAATTCTGGTAGGGGCTGAGAGAGCGTGATCAGTGCTACAAACCTATCCTTGAAGAGCTTGATCGCCTGTTTCCTTCTCGGCAGGAAGGAAGGTACATTATTCTGGCTGCTTTATTAGCTTAAATAGAGAACAGTAATGTTTTCTATCCTAGGAATCAACTTGAAAGATGTGGAAGAGATCTTTTCATATATACATAATATATAATACAGGCACCCTTGCTGTTTAGTTCCTGGGGCTGGACTAGGGAGGCTGGCTTTGGAGATTTCATGCCTTGGTTAGTACTGAAATCGTAATCGTAAGAAATTGGATATTCACTGTTTTCAATTTTGAAATTAAGGACGGACTTTGTTTATGTTTATGCAGGTTTTATAACCCAGGGGAACGAGTTCTCCTATTATATGATGATCTGCTCTAGTTTCATTCTGAACCAGTAAGAGATCCTTGAGATTTCTTTCAAAATTTGAAGATATCATTAGATGAGGATGTTTTCCATATGCGAAGATTAATCATTTTAATCACACATCCATGTTTCACCTTTTTGTTAAGGACGCAGAGTGCTAGGGAGTGGACAATTTATCCCTGGATCCACAGCAATTGCAACTCTGTTTCTGATGACGATCAACTTCGGCCCATCTTGATTCCAGATATTCATCCAGCTAGGTATTGATTCTGAATTTTGGACATTCCTTTCATTTGTTTCTAGTGGAGCACATCCATTTGCAGATCCTTATAGGCTTCAATCATCTGATCTATTATACAACCCTTTTATTTATATATATATATTGTGTAGTAAAGATTAGTTTAACTCTGACATTGATGTGCCTAACAAAAAAAGAAGAAGCAGAAACACGGAGAGAAAGGAAACAAAAAGATGATATTTTACTTTATGTGAAATTTAGCTATCTTCAGTCGCCCCATGTAGTTGGCTGAACTGGTTGAGAAAGATGCTCATTGGAACTTGATATCCTGATAATGTTTGAGTGTTTTTATTTATTACTTATTTGATTTTTATTTAACAAAAGTATAATTTATTCCAACTTAACTTTGGAATTGGTACAATCACAACCTCAAGAGCATTGAAGTTCTAAAGTGATGCCATCCCAAATAGTGTATAATGATTCAAAATGAAAATGTTTTAATAATGAATTATGTGATGCCAACTCCAAAGAGTAAAAGGCATAGTTATCAAGACATTTATCGTATCGTCTATCGAAATCCTAAATTTTGAGATAAACGTATTGCATATCTAAGTAATGGTGCAAAGTATATACTATATATTTAAGCATATATGATAATAGGCTTAGTAGCGGAAATAATAATAAATAAATACGAAACTTGTATTGACAAAGTTTCTTTTCTTTGATAGTAATTCTCTAAATTTAAAAGAAAAAATTATTACCAACTTTGTTTCTAACTTATTTAATCAAAAACTAAACAAAACCTTAAAGAAAACCCTAAACTTAATGGACTCCTACTTAGGCTTACATTGGACCAAATTATGAAAATAATTAAAACAAAATAAATAATACTAATATACATCATTCCCCCACACACACTTTGAAAAAGCTCATCTTCGAGCTTGTCAGCCAAGCCATCAGCGACCAAGAAAATGTGCTCATGATCTGGGATGTCATCCTGAGGAGAGGAAGCATCAACAACAATTGATCTCCATCTGCAATCAGTGTAAGCTTATTCTTCGGGCGACCTCTACGAAGATGACCAACTAGTCCACATCCGAACCATTTGAAATTAGGATTGTAAGCAACAGTATGTGCAACCGATTTAACACGTGTGGTAGGACCAAAGTTGTATGAGATGTAACTGGACCAGTCAAAGATATTGTGAACGTGCTTGGACCTTCTTAGCATCTTGTTCAAGCTTCGACCATGGTCCTAATTAGAACTATATTCAAAGCCTCCTGTGTAGGTTGAGAAAGTCCAAGCAAATACCTGTTTACGTTTTGTTGTTCAGATTCAATTCATTTTCAACCTATTATACAACAGACAAAATTCCTCAGTGCATTATGAAACTATAGATTTTCCCTATATGCAACCTATCAAACAAATCTCTATGATAATCTTTGGGGATGAAGACACGTTATAATAATTTTTTCATCTTATGACAAATCTGAATTGGTGCCTCACCCAACAAATGTATATCCGTGGTCAAATCTCTCCACCAATTAGATGCAATACCCTGCAATTTAGTTGCATTTTAATGCACAACCTTAATTTCTGTAAGAGATTTATATTCCAAAACTTTATCCATTTGGTCAACCCAATCAACACAATCAGTAGGAATATCTAATTTAATATCTCCACATTGCACACGTTCCAAACATTTAACAAAATGATGCACGACAAAACTTCAAAATAATGCTCACCTCGATAAGCATCATGATGGACTCGTTCTCTTTGATTAGAAGGGTGAAAGTTGGCTCGTTGCAGTGGTTTATTAAAGTTCATATTATATTCATAAGCTTTTTTTTTGGAAGTTTGTAGTCATAAGCTTTGTCCCATGGTGGTACATATTCAGAATTAGAAGAAACATAGGTCTGTGGTGATACTTGGTAGTTTCTACTATTATGAATAACACCTTCCTCATCAATCTGGTGTGGTGGCATAAAAAGATTGTTGGGGTATCGATAACTTCGGCTCCCAAAATTGATTTCACGAACAAAACTTTCACGTTCTTCAAAAGAATCGTTGTGAAAAAGTACGGCTAGACAACGGGGAGTTGGACGATGGGGAGAGAGATCACGCCAGGGAGGTTTGTAATCAGTCCTTCGAAGTAGGGTCGGTAGACGCGCAGCTTGTTGTTTTCTACATTGCGTGTGTTTCTAGGGCGAGGCTTGTTGTCGCGAAGGATGCCAGCAACGAAGGGTGGTGGCTCCGATGTGATGACATCCAAATCAAACACTGTTTTGATGTGCTCTTCAATACTTTTGTTTAGTCTTCCTCCTTGGGTTTGGGTGGGGCTAGCATTTTTATCAATTTTCTGATGACAAATAACCTGTTGGCGATTCTGTGCAAATCGCAACTCACGATTTGCTAAGTTCATTTCTCTAGCAACCCTATGGGACTTCTAACAACCACTAGTGTAGTCAAGGCGATCGCCTGGGCGTGACTCAAGGCGTTTTTACAGAATTAAGCCTCAAATTGAGGCAATGCAATGGGGTAAATGAGGTGTCCGCCTTGGACCGTCTCAACCACGCCCAAAAGTGGTTGCAGTCAGCCCCATTTGCTGCGCAATTGTAGCAAAAAGAGGTTGCAACTCACTCTATAATAGGGTTTTATGTTTCTTGGTGTAATATTTGTTAAATTTGATAAAAAAACATTTTTAAGTTTTGATAAATTTGTCACTTTTTTTATTATTTTTTTTAGAAAACATATCATGTTTTGACTAGTCTGTGGTCAACATCAATCTTGATTTTTATAGCATGGGGCAGTGATTTTTATGCTTTTGAAATACCAATAGTGATCATACTTGTGAATTTTTGCCAATCATTCTAACAATTTCTTTTGACAAATGTTCAATATTCTCAAGTTTTTATTCTTTCAAGGTTATTGATTTTTAATAATTTAATGGATATTTGCAAGTTACTTGACACTTATGTAGTGCATTTTTTCGCTATGCTGTTCAACTTTATTATATTTTCATTTCGATTCTAGGTAGTTGTCACTTTTTGTATATATTTGCTTATAATACTTATCAAAATGATGATATATACTACTATGTTGACATGTTTCAATTTAATATAAAAAATTTGTAAAAAAATGTTAAGACCGCCTCAGTCCACTGAGCTCACCTCACACCTCATGCCACAAGCGTTTTCAGGCCCATTCGCCTCACTTCTCCCTCAATGCCTTAATTACAATGTTCTCCACAACCACCCATTTTTTTTCTTTCTATCCTCTTTGTAAAGAGCGTTGTTGCGAACTATTGAGTTTGGGTTTCCTCCAAATCAGTAGCGTGAGGTTTAATGGCCTCACGGTGTGACAACTCGTGGATATCCTGAATATCTGAATCTGAAAGATCAAGTTCATCTTCCTCTCCTTTATAGTTATTGAACAAAAATGCTTTTTCCCAATCAACGATAATTGGGTTCACCTTTTTTTAGAAGAATCTGAAAAGATCCCATCTCATTGTCCAGTCTCACAATGTGATTTTTTATGGATAATTTTAGGTACCTGACGAACCAAGACAACAACCAACTGTTTCGAGATGTCCGCCAAGGCTTTCTCCATGTGTTCCATCCGTGCTATGGTAAACTCTGGTTCCCCTTGGCGACATCTTTTTCTAAAGATCTTACTCCTTTGATACCAAATTGATAGGTTTAATAATGGAAACAATAACAAATAAACTAGAAACTTGAATTGACAAAGTTTCTTTACTTTGATAATAATTATCTAAACTTAAAAAAATAAAAATAAATTGATTACAACCTATTTAATCAAAACTAAACAAGACCCTAAGAAAACCCTATACTTATTGGACTCATTGGGCTTACATTTGACCGACCCAATTATTAAAAAAAATAAAAACAATACTAATGCACCATCAATGTAAAAAAACGTAAATAAGATTTATTCAATCGAAGAGGTCCCAAAAACACTTCCATTGATATATGACTTGTGTAACATATTTGAAAGCTATTGTTTATCATTCACGTCACTTGTACAAGGATAGTACATCCCTAGATCATCATATATCAGTTTATCATAAGAAATATGTACCGTATCAATGACGCTTACATGCGCTACATATGGTTATCGTATTGTATTTATAGTAAGATATTAATAACTATAGTAAAAAGTAATTCCATCATGATAGCTATGACATCCATAGTCTTATCCCAAGAGATAAGAGATTCCACCAGTCCTTTCATTCGAGACCATCCACCACGAAACAAATGAAAACACTTTCCATAAGACATTTCCTTTCAAAACGATGTGACATGGAGTCTTCAAACCCCTCAGAAGCTAATGGCATACCCCCATGATAAGCTAAGCCGAACCATGCCTAAAAAAAGTATCATAACTTGATCAAGTTGCAATTAATAGGAAAATGGTTTGTGGACTCTTCTAAATTGAACAACAACACCAAATCTATACTCATCCCTATGTGACCTAATTTCAGCTCCAGCTCGTATGAGAGCTTGTTTCACATTGTTGTCCACATAAAGAACACTCCTGAAGGTACATTTTTTTTCCACACTACTTTATAAGAAAATTGCTTAAAACACCAACAAACATATGGTCCCATGCCAAACTAGAGAAAAAATAATTAATAAAATCCAATAAAACTTCTCTATCATCCTTCCAAATCGTCCTTATTCCTCGAAGGTGATTCATTGATCAACACATCTGAACTAAATAACGTGAACTCTCCTTATGAACAGTGAAAAATGTGTTTTCAACCCAATTTTAGGGTTGACTAAAATGCCCTCCCAATTCTATCATAGTTACAAGAAAGCCCAATAGGTATGTGAACAGTAATTAGGGGTAATTTTGTAATTGAAGTAAAAATTTTGCATGTACCATTTTACCCTCCCAAATCCAGATTATTTACGATCAAAACCGTCCCCTCAAATATTGTTAATTGTTAAGAGATTAAGAGAATACACTAATTCGATATATTCATTGAAAGTAATACATGTATTTATATACAACCTATTGTATCTATACTAGGAAACTATATCAATTAGATTCTCTAATTGACAGCCTAATTGCCAGCTATATACACACTGTAACACTCCCCCTCAAGCTGGAGCATAAATGTTAATCATGCCCAGCTTGTTACAAAGATAGTCAACCCGAACCCTATTTAAAGTTTTCGTGAAGATGTCCCCTAGTTGTTCTCCAGTTTTCACATATCCTGTAGAAATCGAGCCTTGTTGAATTTTGTCACGAATAAAATGACATTCAATTTCAATGTGCTTAGTCCGTTCATGAAACACAGGATTAGATGCAATATGAAGAGCAGCTTGGTTATCACACCACAATTTCGCTGGTACTGTAGTTTTAAGTCCTAATTCAGTCAAGAGCTGATATATCCACATTATCTCACATACAGACTGTGCCATAGCCCTATATTCAGACTCTGCACTGGATCGTGACACAACGCTTTGCTTCTTACTCTTCCATGAGACCAAATTCCCTCCAACAAAGATACAATAACCTGAAGTGGATCTTCTATCCATTTTGGAACCTGCCCAATCTGCATCTGAAAAACATTCAATATCAGTGTGCCCATGATTTTTGTACACGATACCTCGTCCTGGTGCTCCTTTCAAGTAACACAAAATTTGCTTTAACGCTGTCCAATGATGAATTGTTGGAGATGACATAAACTGACTGACAATACCGAATGAGTATGCAATATCTGGGCGAGTCACGGTAAGGTAATTCAACTTCCCAACCAACCTTCGATATCTTCCAGGATCTTCAAATGGTTCCCCTTCTTCTGTAAGGTGTACATTTGGAGTCATTGGAGCACTACAAGGTTTTGCTCCCAATTTACCTGTCTCAGTTAATAAGTCAATGACATATTTTCTCTGAGATAGAAATATACCTTGTTAACTCCGAGTAACTTCAACTCCCAAGAAATACTTCAACACTCCCAAATCTTTAGTGTGAAACTGAGTATGAATGAAAGATTTAAGGGATGAGATTCCTCTAGTATCATTTCCAGTAATTACAATGTCATCCACATATACAACTAACAGAATGATACCAGCTGCGGATCGTTTGTAGAAGACAGAGTAGTCAGACTTGCATTTCTTCATACCAAATTTCTCAACAGCCTGACTAAATTTTCCAAACCAAGCACGAGGACTCTGTTTCAAACCATATAAAGATTTTCGAATACGACAAACTCGCCTTGAGCAACAAAACCAGGAGGTTGCTCCATATACACCTCCTCCTGAAGATCGCCATGAAAAAAAGCATTCTTAATATCAAGCTGATGTAAATGCCAATGATGGGAAGCCGCCATGGAAATAAATAACCGAACAGAGGTCAACTTTGCAACGGGAGAGAAAGTGTCAGAGTAATCCACCCCATAGGCTTGAGCATAGCCCTTTGCGACAAGACGGGCTTTCAATCGGGCAACTGACCCATCTGGATTGACCTTAATAGCGAATACCCATTTGCAACCTATAGCCCTTTTGTCTGAAGGTAAATCGACCAAGTCCCAAGTACCATTGTCATCTAAAGCATTCATCTCCTCTATCATTGCATTATGCCAACCAGGATGAGATATGGCTTCACGAACAGTTTTAGGAAGAGATATAGAATCAAGGGAAGCAATAAAAGAACAAGAGGAAGACGACAAGTTATTATAAGAAACAAAGGAAGAAATAGGATAAGCACACTGGCGTTTACCTTTGCGTAATGCAATAGGAAGATCATCGCTCGGGCGGGATCTGATGACGAAGGAGCAGGTGCAGGACATGAATCAATAGGTGGACACCTGGAGTAAACCTGAATAATAGGAGGCTTGACAGGAGCTGGTTCCGAGACAGGTGCCGAGACAAGTGCTGGTGCCGAGACGGGTGCAGAGGACGTGATGGAATAGACTAACAAATCATCATCCTCCCCCTGGCGAGTGAGAACGGATGAAGACGGGAAATAAGGCGTGTCTTCCAGGAAGGTAACATCAATTGAGACTAGATATTTGTTTAGATTGGGATAATAACACCTATAACCCTTCTGAAGACGAGAATAACCGAGGAAGACACATTTCAAAGACTTGGGATCTAATTTAGTGACATGCGGACGAACATCCCGAACAAAACAAGTGCTACCAAATATTTTCGGGTCAACAGGAAACAATGGCTTATTGGGAAAAAGGATTTTGTAAGGTATCTCACCATGAAGAACAGAGGATGGCATACGATTAATGAGAAAACATGCTGTAGACTCTGCATCGGCCCAAAAAGGTTTATGAACATTCATTTGAAATAAGAGAGCTCGTGCCGTTTCAAGAAGATGTCTGTTTTTACGTTCTGCCACACCATTTTGGGATGGGGTATACACACGAAGTTTCATGAAGTATGCCATTCTGAGTCATATAAGACTGAAATAAAGCTTGAGTATATTCTCTGGCGTTATCACTTTGCAAAGTACGAATTGAAACATTAAATTGAGTTTTAATTTCAGCACAAAATGCACAAAACAGAGAAAACAACTCAGAACGACGTTTCGTTAGATATAACCAAGTTACACGAGAATAATCATCCACAAATGTAACAAAATACCTAAATTCAGGTTTAGACAAAATAGGACAAGGACCCCAAACATCAGAATGAACTAATTAAAAAGGAACACTAGCACGTTTATTGACTCTAGGACTCGAACTAAGGCGATGATGTTTTGCAAACTGACATGACTCACAATTTAAGGAAGACACCTTATTATATTGAGGACAAAGCTTTTTGAGTAGAGGGAGAGACGGATGACCCAACCTGCAATGAGCCTCGAAAGGAGCAAGCAATGACACTGGAGCAAGCAATAGAACTCGGGACCGATGTATCAAGAATGTAGAGGCCTCCAGACTCATGTCCTTTACCAATAATCTTCTTCGTCATAAGATCCTGAAATAAACAATGATCATGATAAAATGAGACACAACAATTAAGTTTACGAGTAAGCTGGCTTACAGAGAGCAAATTAAAGGATAAATTAGGTAAATGTAAGACAGATGACAAAGATAGCGGGGGGGTAGGGTTGATGGTGCCATACCCGCGAACATAAGACGGTGACCCATCAGCTAAAGTGACGGTAGAAGTAGAAGCATAGGATTGAAAAGAAGAAAATAGACTATAATTACCTGTCATATGATCTGTGGCACCAAAATCAATGACCCACTTGAAGGATGATGAAAGAAGACATACATCGGGTTTACCTGAATCAGCAATAGCGGTGACAGAAGGAGATGAAGACTTTAGTGATTCCTGATACTTTGAGAACTTGGCAAATTCATCAGCAGAGATAAGGACCGATTTGTCAGAGGCATCAGTAGTGACCGCAACATGAGCTGAGTGTTTTTGCCGGTTTTTAAACTGTAGCTTTCTACAGTCAAACTTGGTATGGCCCGGCTTACGACAATAGTTGCAAATAATACTTTCAGAATCTGGCGTGCGAGTTTCAAACCCTTGTGAGCTGCCTCCTTTGTGTCCACTGTGATTAGACGGTCTCCCAGGTGCAGAGCTGTTATTTCGACTTACCAAAGCACCACTAAGCGGAACAGGTGGAGTAATCTCGGTGCAGAGAACACGACTAAAGACATCGTGTAAAGAGGAGATATCAGAGCCAGAAAGAACTTGTGCCTTAGCAGAATCAAATTCAGGAGAGAGCCCTGCTAGAAAACTCATGATAGCCATTTGCTCCCGTTGGCGTTGTTGAACCTTCACATCAGGGCTAAATGGAAGCAAATATTATGCTCCTCATACGTTTTCTTAAACGCCATAAAGTAGTTGATAAGGGGCTGATCTTGTTTTTCCACATGGTAGAATGCTCGGCAAACCTCATACATGTGAGAGAGATTCCCTTTCCCAGAGTACAAAAAGTCCAAATAATCCATTAGTTCTTTAACAAATTCACAGTGATTGATCAAGCCAATTACCTCACTATCAATAGAATTTCGAATCTGAAGGAACAAGCGAGCATCTTCCCTGAGCCAGATCTGCCGCGAATCCTCAGGAGGATCATTAGTCAAATGGTCATCTTTGTCAATACTTCGTAAATAAAGCCGAACAGTCTTACTCCAGTCCAGATAATTCGAACCATTTAGCTTATGGTCCGTGATTTTAGACATCACAGGAACTACATCAGATACAACCACTGACTTTGTCTCAGCCATAACAGGTCAAATAGGTCAGAACTCGGAATTAAAAAAAAAAAAATTCACTGAGAGAACTCAAAAATCATGCAAAATCTCCCCCAAATCAAGGGAAATCAGAGAGGAATCCACTGAGATGTTTGGGTTTCGATCACACAAGACGCATGGAGGCTTGAAAAGCCAGAAAAGCAGAGGGTCGATCGACCTGGTGAGGGTCGAACGACGGCTGAAAGGATCGATCGACTTCGATCGGTGGTCGGACGACTTCGAACGGCGCCTGGGAAGAACGATCGACGCCTGTGAGGGTCGATCGGTTGCTGGGAAGGTCGGACGCCTAGGAAGAATGATCGACTCGGTTGCTGGGAAGGTCGGACGGCTTCGAACGTCGCCTGGGAAGAACGATCGACGCCTATGAGGGTCGATCGGTTGCTGGGAAGGTCGGACGGCTTCGAACGGCGCCTGAGAAGATAGATCGACGCCTGTGAGGGTCGATCGGTGGCCTGGGAGTTCGAACTGTGGTAAGAACCAAACTTCAAGTTTCAAACTTCGAATATTAAGCCCTAACTTCAAACTTCGAATCTCAATCTCAAACCCTAAGCTCTGATACCATGTTAAGAGATTAAGAGAATACACTAATTCGATATATTCATTGAAAGTAATACATGTATTTATATACAACCTATTGTATCTACACTAGGAAACTATATCAATTAGAATATCTAATTGACAGCCTAATTGCCAGCTATATACACACTGTAACATTAATTATACTTATACCCCTAACACAATTTATTCAAAACCTCTAATTATTTGTAAACTATACATACGCCCTTAAAATATAAATAATTATTTTATTTAGAATTTCAATAATATTTTTTTACTTATTATTGAAAGGTTATAAAATAAAAAATACTGAATATTCGCACACGTAGAGCCTATGACGCCGATATAACTCCGATATAACGCTTAACGAGGGTGAGCCGTTACATTTTGACATGATCACGTTTTGGTATCATGGCTCCGATATAACAACCGATATATGGACGTTATTGAGATAACTTTTTTTTTCAATAACATCATTTTAACATTTTGTTCTAATACATAAAAAAAAACTCACCCATTTCATTCTCGATTGAACCAGAACCCTAGACTCAGAGGAAAGAAGAAGAAGGACCAGAGCTCGCCATTACCGATCGACAGAGAATAAGATCTCGTCGGTTGACAGAGAACGAGAAAAGAAGATGAAGAAGAAGAAGGGAAGAAAGATGAAGAGTCGATTGCGCTCTCTGTTGCGATCTCACTCTCATACGAAGGGAATATATTTTTGATTAATGTTTTGATGTCATTGAATTGAATGTTATGAACATGATTTACTTTTTTTCTTTATAATACATTAATACTTAGTGGGGTATAAAAAATATTTCGTTATATCCCGTTATAAATCTATAACGCTCCTGGACCGTTATGGGTGCGTTATCTGTTTTAACTGCATGGCGTAGAGCGCATCAACACCCTAGTATGTGTTCGGGAATGTGAGACATAAAACTCCAGGATGATAAACTGAAGGGTGATTCCTCTTTTAGAATTGTATTCCCTCAAATTAACAATATCTGATGTTTGATTGGGAGGGATGTGACTCAATAACAACTTGAATTTCCACCTTACAAAGCTAGTATATGTTTGAGAACTTGGCCAGGAATGATCGATCCGTTCGGATTTCAGAGGAAGATTATTAAACTTAAGAATCTCAAACTAATAACTAAGTATTTACATCTGGAAAAGGGAGAGGATAAAAAGATGGTGAGAAGTGAGAAAGAAAAAAGGAATGGAGAAAGGGTGAGAACAACGTATTTAAATTATTTCACCATGTGTATTTATGGTATAAGATTTTCCACAATTACATGTAATTCTCATTACACCTGCTCACTTTCAATGGAAGAAGTTGAACACAAGGTACCACAACTTGTTCTTCCTTTGGCTGAAAACATAGTTGTTTTTTTTATGTTGCGAGAGCTCTACGCTTGTCTACTACGGCTTTCCGATAGCTACACAGTTGTCTACTGCAGCCTGAAGAAGTTTTGTACCCTTAACTGATTCGATGCATGCTTTTATCACAGCCCTTTCAAGAAACCTTCTTTATTTTTAATACTATTTAACCAAAATATCCTTGGTGGATGAAATATGTGAGCCATGCGTTTCACAATCTCCACCTTGGCAAACAATTTCAGGCCATTGCACAAACACGTCCACCTTGGCATGAAACCACTCACGAAAGCTTGAGTTGTCGTCATGCCCCGAAAAGGCCATGCTCCCTTGGTGCCCTAACAATGACAAAGTTTGATCAAGTTGAGACAGAAAATACCTTTGTCAGCATATTAGCTGGATTGGTTGGAGTATTCACTTTCTTCAAGATAATTATGCCATGGCATCCGTCACAAAGTGAAACCACACATCCATGTGCTTCGTCCGAGCATGGTGAACTTGATACTTTGCCAAATGGATGACACTCTGGCTATCACATCAGCCCGAGTAGCAAGCTCCAAAGCCAAATAGCTTCTTACATTGCCTTACTGTAACTGAGACTTCAAGCGCATGGAACCCGATGCCAGTGTAAAACAATAACCAATAATAGATCGACGCTGGTGAAGGTCCCTTGCATAATCCGAATATACATAACCTCAGACCATATGAGATGTAGTTCCCTCTCATAAACCAAACCAACATCCAACATACCCCGAAGATACCTCAATATCCACTTCATTGCCTGCCAATATTGCTTACCCTGGTTTTTGATAAACCCACTAACCAACATCCAACATACCCACTAACCACACTGATTGCATGAGCAATATCCGGACGTGTGCAATTCATGGCATACATAAGATTGCAAACTGCATCACTCTGTAATAGGAGATAACATACCCGAGAGCTGGAAGTGTGCAGCCAAAGGTGTAATAACCGGCTTTGCCATATCCATGTCAAACTAACTGACAACCTTTTCCAAATATTGCTTTTCTGACAATGTCAGCCTGCGCCATACTATCTACCAAGATATGAGTTTCGATAAAAACAACTCTGAATTTTCTCGAAAATTTTCCTTTTCTCAAGGTATCAAAACTAAAACACCCGAGTTCTCGGTTCACTTTTTTTTTTTGTGACCAAAAAAATTGAAAATTTTAGTTTTCTTAAGAAACCATTACACTCGCTTAACAAAATCACATTTTTTTAATTTGTGAAAAACTTAGAGCCATAATTTTTTCGATGACAAACCAAAGTTTTCTCTTGTGAATGTTGCCTGACAGTTTAATCAAAATTAACTGAGGCTTAGCCATGTTTGGTTGCATCCAATGCAAGGAATCTCAGTTGATATATGATAAGTATGATCATGGTGTATTATAAACTTTTTGACAAAGCATAGGAAGTAGGAACTGTAGATTCATGTTTTTCTCATCAAATATGAGAATTCGATTCTTTAGGGAAAGGAAGGATGTGATTCCCACATAACAGATTGAAATGTGAACTTCAACCTTCTTACTCTCCTTTCCTATCTCTTTCTATCCATTCCACTTTCATTCCCATATTTTTTGGAATAGGATTCCATGCAACCAAACATACCCTAAGAGTTTTGCTTGTGCAGAAATTAATTGTTTTCATACCATATAAACATGTTCAATATGGTTTTGTGTATTTTAGTTGTATCTAATCGTGTTTTTTTCCACATGTTTTTATATTTTTTTCCATGATATTGTTTTTTTCCTCCATTTGTTCACTTTGGACCGAATTTTTCCGAAAATTACCATGTCTTAAGTGACCAAATTTTTATCGACTATAAAAACACGAACCTTGCTATCGCCATCCCAACTATCTTCTTCATTGAACCAAGATCCTTCATCTCAAACTCCGTGGTAAGTTTCATCTTCAACATCTCAATTTCCCTTATGCTTTTAGCAGCAATGAGCATGTTATCAACATAAGTCAAGTACTTCCCGATGAATACAAAAGTGTCATGTTGACTCCTTGTGCACTCTGCTCAATCATAAAAGTATCAAATCCTCCAATGCCACTCCCTCAAATATTCATTCAACCTGTACAACGACTTCTTAAGTTTTCATACTTGTTTTTCTTTGCCAACAACAACCTGTTCCTTGGGTGGTTAAGTATTTGTTGATGATTTATAAAAAGGGTTCCATCCTTTCATCTCGTGCTATTTAATAATAATAATAATGATGATGATGATAATAATAACAATAACAATATAATAATAATAATAATAATAATAATAATAATAATAATAATAACAATATAATAATAATAACAATAATGATAATAATAACAATATTAATAATAAGGTATTGGGCCCCAAAGAATTTGTGGTTGTTGGCATTTTATGTTTGAATCGGTGTTGTTTTTTGGAAGTTATTTATTTCTGAATTTTGAAAACAAATCATAAATGCAAACTAATCAAATCACATGTTCCATATTTCTTGGAATAGGATTCCATGCAACCAAATATATCCTAAGAGTTTTGCTTGTGCATAAATTAATTGTTTTCATTCCATATAAACATGTTCAATATGGTTCTGTGAATCTTTTTTTTTTCACTTGTTTTTATATTTTTTCCAAGATATTTTGTTTTTCCTCCATTTGTCCAGTTTGGACCAAATTTTTCCGAAAAGTACCATGTCTTAAGTGAGCGAAATTTTTATCGATGATAAAAACACGAACCTTGCTATCTCCATCCCAACTATTTTCTTTGTTGAAGTAAGATCCTTCATCTCAATCTCTGTGGTAAGTTTCATCTTCAACATCTCAATTCCACTTATGCTTTTAGCAGCAATGAGCATGTCATCTACATAAGTCAAGTGTTTCCTGATGAATACAAAAGTGTCATGTTGACTCCTTGTGCACTCTGCTAAAAGTATCAAACCTCCAATGTCACTGCCTTGAATATTCCTTCAACCCGTACAATGACTTCTTCAATTTTCATACTTGTTCTTCTTTGCCAACAACAACCCATTCCATGGGTGGTTATGTATTTGTTGATGATTTTTAAAAAGGGTTCCATCCTTTCATCCCATGCTATTTAATAGTAATAATAATAATAATAATAATAATAATAATAATAATAATAATAATAATAATAATAATAATAATAATAATAATAATAATAATAAAGTCTTGGGGCCCCAAAGAATTTGTGGTTGGCATTTTTATGTTGGAATCCATTTTTTTTAAGTTATTTATTTCTGAATTCTGAAAACAAATCATTAACACAAACTAATCAAATCACATGTTCCAATCTCTTCGAGTATCATCAAGTGGTTGAGTTGTACATGGTCAACAAATAATCGTGTCATTGGAGTAAGGATGTGGGGTCGTAAGAGGAGATTTGTGATTGTCACTGGGGTTGCAGGGTGAGATTCAAGTAGAGTGGGCGACTAGGCGTACTAGTAGGGATGCCCTGGTTGTCTCTAAGAGTGCAAACTGCAAAGACTAAAATAGGGCCCTTTTGTACTAAAAGCAGGGGACCTTTTACTAATTAAGTATATAATCTAAAACCAATGCAATGATTGCTTTTTAAATTATTTAAAAATAATAAATAAAAGACAAAGGTACTAGGTTAGGGAATAAAATTTGAGCCCATGACCTTGTAAGAAAAAGGGTAAGTTGATCACTATCATAGCAATACAAATTTTTAGTTAACTCAAATATGCACTATGTCACAAACTTGTTAGGGTTTAATATTTGTTATCTATAATTTAAACTCTCATTTCTTAGTTCCCAAATCAACAATTGCTGACTGATATCGGTTTACACTGAGAACCAGAAATATTAATCTTTTATTGCTTTTGGAAACAGTGCTGGTATAACTGAGGGATTTTCCATGTGTGGTGGCGATTTTGTTGAAGTGTACAATGATCCGTGTCACGAAGGTATGCTAATGATCTCTCTCCCCAACCTCTCCCCCCCCCTCCTCCTCCACACACACACACACACAAAACCCGACACTTTAGTATTTTTCAAATATAGTGAGTAAATTGCCAAATGTAAAGGTTTAGTTAAAAATTTATCCATTTTTCATTTACCTTTTGATGTCGAATTCTATGTCAATTTTCAGGGAGGGGGGGGGGATAAAACACGCACAATATATCAATCTAACAAAGATAGCAGGAGGGGGAAAAAGGAAAAAATACACCACTACTTGGACATCAAACAGTGCCAACCAAACATGAAATTGTCTAAAGAGTGTAATTAATAGCACTGAATGCCCGAAATCCGTCTCCAAGTTTCTTCTTTTCTCTCATTGAAGATCTCTTGGACATCCCTCAAAGGTTCTCCTTGTTCCTTTCCTTCCATAAGTATCAATAATAAACTGCAAGACTACGGAAAGAGTAATGAATACATACAGATTAAGAAAACATCAATCTAGGTCAAAGCCTATGTAGCACTGATCAGTCAAGTATGAATTATGAAGTGAGCGATTATGGAAAGAAACTAGGCACTTTGGTGATATGGAATTTCCTTGTTCTGAATTTCTTAACTCTCTTCTGAAAATAATTACCATACAGAGGATCCACTTGGTTTCTTGTATTTCAATGCATCTTGCATTAGAATGCAAATGCATGAAAATCCGTATGCACTTAAATTTGTTGCACTTCAACCTGTCCTTGGTACTTTTCGGAAAAAAATAAAAAATCACAACTTTTATTGACTAATGCCTTCTGCCCTTTAACAAAGCCTTTTCATCATTGTCAAAACAATGGCTGTGAAGAACTCATACTTTCGAAATTTCACAGATTCAATATTTAATCCTATATTGGGGATTTTCTCCGTTAAATCTTCATGATTTTGTTAAAATAAAATAAAATAGTACCTGTCTTCTGCTAAAGATGAGATCTGACAATGAAACTTCTTTATTTTGCTGTTATATTTAAGTAATTTATAGAAGGAAGAAAACGATTTAATGTAAGATTTAAATAAATAAATTAAATTATATTCCAAAGTTAGATCAGTAGCACAGCAAAATCTGACAAAACTTCTTGTACTCACTAGAGTGATTTATAAGCTTCCAGATCTAAGCTCGGATAGTTCTGAAATAGGTGGATTTATTTTGAAGCTTGCATAACCGATTGTTTCTTGTGAGCAATGATCTTTTTCATTGAGAAGAGTTGAGGAGAAGAGAGAACATTACTGTGTTTGTTGGGTTCCCAAATTGTAATTCGGTTGAGTATTGGCTGATTACATTGCAACAACTTTTAATAATAATAAAAAGATGTGTGCCAATTTCAATATTGTACATGTAGTGAATTTAATGAAGTATAACCAACCACAATAATAATGGTTAAAATGTCTGTAAACAAAAATAGAAATTGGGCCTTTTCTAATGCGAGTAGGACCCATTTAAGTTACTAAAACTTATTTTATTAATTCATTTGAGCTAAAATTTTGAGGAAAATTATGTACTCACATTAGAAACGTGAGTTTCAGTCTGTTTCGACTTAGTGCCTTGAGATACGCGTTAAATGTGATATAATTGGGATAATTGATAATTATCACAAGCAGGGGAGGGCCCACCTTAGGTGCGACACATGCAGGTCAGCCAACGCCTATTGTCCTAAACCGCCCGTAGGGACTAAGAGCATATTTGGTTGCATGGAATCTCATTTCATGGAATGTACGGGACTGGAAAGGGGAGTGGGTAGGAAGGATTGGAAAGAAATAGAGAAGGTGAAGTTGTAGCTGACATTCTAATTCGAATCTAATTCCCATGTTAACTTAAGCATGTGATTCTTATGTCTTCTAAAAAAAAGTCAATGTTAACAATGATGACATACTTGAAAATGCCTTTGATATGAGTTTATATGACAATTTGGAGAATATGCATAATAGGGATATTCCAACCTTCTAGAGCATTCTCTTGAGGCTACAAACTCCAATATAGTTGTGTAACTCACGCAAGCTGTCTTTTTATCCCAGATGGGGCTATATGAATAAACATCGCCTTCATATCAACCAAGGAAACCAAATCCAAAGAGGAAATTCCAGGAAGAGCATCATTTAAGAAAGTTCAAGAAACATCATGGACATTTAGGGCCGATGCTCTCGGAACCCATGACCCCGACCCGTAATACGCAAGCAGTCATGTCAGTGAACAGGAATTTATGTAAACAAATGTCCCCTAACTTGGTTCAGCCTCTTATATAAAATCGCTAAGAAAGAAAAAAGTAAAGTTGTGTCGAGTCCAACACGTTCGCACACACTAGTTTGTGCATTACACATCTTTGGAAGCTAGAGTATATGCTTATTCTACATACTTGTCTCTCGGCTTGGTGCATACTACTATTTGATTGTCTCATAAAATTCTGTAGTTTGTTTTCTGTGTTTTGTTGATTTGGTCTGGGGTTTCTTTTACTGCTGCAGGAGCTTGGGATGCTGTGGTTACTTGCTTCTTCCTGGATACAGCACACAATATTGTCGAATACATTGAGATAATATCAAGAATTCTGAAAGATGGTGGAGTAAGGGCATTTTTGATCTGTTTAGGCAGATGAGCATAGCCTGTGATTTGGATTTTATGGACCATTTTTCGATTTATTAATTGTTCTATGTTATTTTTCATTAAAAGGTTTGGATAAATTTGGGGCCCTTACTGTATCACTTTGCTGATTCATATTGGGCAGAAGATGTAAGTCTCTCCTGCAGATGAAAAATTGAATATTCTTGCCCCGATAGTCTACTTATTAATATCTGACAGCTGATTTTAATCTCTTATACTTGGACTTTCAGGACATGTCCATTGAACTAAGTTTAGAAAATGTCAAGCGGGTTGCAATTCATTATGGATTTGAATTGGAGGTATCTTAAATCTTCCTTGTTTCTTTTCGTAATTAATTGACAGATATTAATGCATGCTGGTGGGGTTCTTTTCTTATTGATGGCAGAGAGAACAGACTATTGAAACAACATACACAGCAAATCCACGATCCATGATGCAAGTAAGCCTCTCTCACTCTTTCAATTCTATAAATATTGACCAATTATTTGGCAACGATATGTTCAAAACTTGAGGTTGTAATTCTATTACACTCGAACAATCAATATTACAGAATGAAAAGTGTTTTGTATTGATTTTCTATTGTCTGCAGAACTGGTTTTACACTGCATTCTGGACAATGATAAAAAAGGGCAAGCCGTAGAGTTTTCAGGCTAGAATTGCTTTGATTGCATAAGTGCCCTTTTGTTTTATCCATCTAAACCGTGAGATTAATGAGTTTACAGGGACTTGACGACAGCGCACCTACCAAACCTTTTTTTTCCCCATTTATAGTATGGTACTTTTCATGTAAAAATAAATTCATTATGATAGTTTGATTCATTGCTCTTCTACTTATTTCATAATCCAAAAGCAATATTTAGTTAGACTCATCTGACATCAATTTGCTAGATCGTCAGTTAGCCTGCCTGTCTTTGGATTTTGTTGGCTATCCTGAAGCTTTTTCTTTTTGTAGTACCCCTTGTGCATTGATGGGTCTTGTATTAGTTTTTTTTTTTTTTTTTTTTTTTTTATGTTGAATTTAGTTTTTAGGTCAGGGTAAACATCTGTTGGTGTGCATACGTTTTCTTTTGGAATTTTGTTCATAATAGTAATAACTATTATATTAACGAATCATTATTATGATAAAGAAAATAAAAGTTGTATGCATTATGTAGTCAAAAAGTGTTGAAATGATAAACAATTGAAAAAAAAATGGAAAATGACACTTAAGGCCTATTTTTTTTTTTTCACAAAATAGACAATTTAGATACTGTAGTTTATATAATAACTAATTTGTGTCTAAATTTATACTTTTATGACCATTAATGACTCTTTCATTAACCCAGGTTAACTCATAAAATTATAGGACATATTTGTCCTTTCTAAAAAAAATAGAAAATCTAATTTTATACTTTTATGATCAACAAAAACCCTTTTATTAATGATTATATTTTTATTTTTATTTTTGTTATATTTTACTTTTTACTTTTTTTTACCCTTAACCCCTCCTATTATTTGTACAAATAATTTCTTTAACTGCAGTTTGAGCAATTATTTTATGTCATTTGTTTGTTATAAATGACTGCATTAATATTTTCATGTTAGCATTTTTTTATTCATAAATGTTTTCACTTTGAATGTGTTTGTATTTGACCGGTCGTGAAGGTATATTTGAGTTTGAAGATAAAAAAATTGTTTCAATTAATGGTTGATTCAATTTTCTGTCACTATTTTATTTACATGAAATTATCTTATTCAATATTGTTTCCCATTTTACCTATGAAGCTATGATATGTTCTGTGGTAGATAGCATGTGACTACATAGCGACAGAAAATAAAATTTATTACTTTACACGTACCAATGCATTGAAGAATAGGAAATCAAATTTCGATAGTGAAAAATTTGATTTATTAACTACATTATGGAATAAAAAAAATGATAACTAAAACTAAATTTATAATTATCATCAAGAAAGGTAATGCACGAGTCCCTGTAAACTTTTCGAATCAAATTTATGACAAGTTAATCAAATTGATTTTATTAACTAATTAAATTCAAATTTGTAATCATCTTTAACTATATTATGAAAAGTTTATCAAACCTTAACATAATAATTTAATAAATTTTTCAGTTAATGAAAACTTATACAAATTTATAATTGGTTAGTCATAATTAATATCATTAATATCGATACCTACCAGCGACATGGGGTGGGAGGGGTCAAGGGGAAATAGTATTGGTGAGTCCGAGGTACTGTTGGTCAGCCGTTGATAGCGTTGGTAAATCTATAAGGTATGTTGATCAGCCGTTATGAGCCCTGAGTAAGTCGCCATGCTGAGCGCAGTGTTTACGGGTTAGGTGGTCCCATACTGGTGTTTCAGCTGTAGGTGGTCCGAGTACAGTGTTCCCAATCCTCCAATCTCAAAGGTTTTGACAGTATGTCTTTGCTTTCAAAATTTACCCAAGCTTCTAGCTCTAGGTCAAGACAGATTTCAGAAGGTATAAACCATATGGAATGTAGAATTTCTGATGTAGAAATTTTTTTGCAAAAATGGTCAATACCAGAAATTCCTTACAAAAATGTTTACAACATTTCAAAATCTCTGTTTCCTCAAAAAACAGAAGACCTGATTGATATGGTTGAACAAACTGTATCTTTTGATGGATCTATGGATTCAAAACAATTGTTTTCAAATGAAACTTTACAATATTTACAAAATTAAGAATACAAATATATCCATATTGGATTGATTCAAATCGGGATTAAACCTTTGACAAGAACAGGATTAGACACCTGTGCTTTGATCGCTCTTCGTGATTGTCGGCACAATAGTTTCGATGATTCTCTCTTAGGAATCTGTGAGTCTACTCTTGCGATGGGTCCAATCTATTTTGATTGTTACCCAAATTTCTCAGTGTCTCTTTCGGACCCAAATGTCCTTGAAACTCTAACTCTCAATATCCAGACCTCTGGATTTGATATGCTTCCAGGATCAAAACCTTTGGCTTTGATCTACAAAATTACCTACAAGGCCATGAAGACTCAACTGAGTCCTAAGGCTTTGATGGAGTCTGCAAAAGGATATACCATCCTCTTCCAGGCTAATAAAGAGAAAACTAGTGTTATTGTCCCAAAGACAATCCACTGGAGCCAAGTCACCCTTCCAGTCACATGGCAGGTTCCCACAGAGCCAAGAAAGCCACTTCCCAGTAGATTGAGTCAGATTTTGACTCTAGAAGATGGTACTGTTGAACTTCAATTTTCTGAGTCCAGAAAGACTAGTCTAAAGCTGTCTGACTCACAATCAGGAAGAAGATCTACTTCTTCTTTTAGAACTGCACCCTCTCAAATCCTGAGGACTCAAACACCTCCTGATGTCCTTCCTCATCTTGATCTTGCTAGTCTGGGAAATAATCCTTAATTTCCTCAGATCCCACAACCAATTTACAATTCGGAATCTACCAGCCCCCAATTCCTGTTTCCGAACACGTTTTGTCTCTCTGGTTCTTCATCAGATTTGGTTTGTTTTGGATATGTTGTTGGGACTACGTCTGTACATCCCGTTCAACTCCGTTTCAATCCAAGCAAGCTTCATTGTGGTTTTGCTGTCGTTTCAAGGTTAAATGGTGGGCACAGTTTGACCATTCAAAGGTTACAAAGGAAGGAGTTTTTCGCTTCTTCTCAAACAAAGAGTTGTCTTCTGCTTCACAGATGACTCCTAGTAATCCGCCTTCTGACGCCAAGCTTCTTTGTCAGCATATCAAGAAGCAGCTTCAAGGGAAGCCTACAAAAGCTCAGCTGTTAGAAACATTGTCCAAGATCTGTTCAAAAGATTCAGACGGGGACGAATGTTCTATAGTTCCGCTCAATGAAGACGATTGCTACAATGTCTTATCTTTTCATGATTGATGGACCCACTGTCCAATCACTCAAAGGCAGCATCTGCCAGCAGTCATTACAAACAAAATGCTTTCGGTTCCGACAACATCTTTCTTTTCAAAAGGCATCCGCGTGCAGCCACAGTTCCAGCACTACAAAAGCAGCAACAATCGAAGCATCTTCAACAGTTCATGTCGACACTCAAAAGCGAATATTATTTATTCGCGTTTTCTTTTCAAATAAGGACAAATTGTCTCCTCTCTCCCTTATCTTCCAGGGAGGCTTATCCCCTCTACGCCTTTTCCATGTAAGCTTCATTCTTTCCATATAAGCTTCCTTCTTCCAGTTTTGTAAATTACTTCTAGTATTAATAAAATATGTATTATCTTTATTTATTTTCAACATTATTCTATGGACTATTTTAGTATGATCTTATAGATAATCCCCAAGTGTAAACCAGGAAACTGGCTTGAGGCTGTATCGATCTCTTTAATAGTTTAAGGAATAATTTTAAATTTGTAAATTTTTCTGCGCATTGTTCTTGTTCTTCATCCTACTGTTTTGTATCTTCTATATTTGTCTCCTAAATGTTAGCAATCCTGGGTGTAAATTGAAAAAAAAAAAATTAAGTTGTTTGAGCTTAAATTTTTAAGGAAATTAAGGATTAACGCTAGAAACTATTGCCAAAGTTTCAACCCGTTATGATATCACCAACTTAAAACTGGAATCAGCAAATAACCAAAGCCTTGTCTTGGTGAACCCATGAGTCACCTTTCACAGTAAGGAAGGTTCCATCTAGGGGACAACCAATCCTAATAAAACCAAAAGACTGATTCAAACAAAATCCATGAAAAAGAAGAACTAGGCCACATTACTGGAATGAGTTATTGACATAGGGTCCATTTAATTAGTGTTACTAGATTATTGATGATATATTTGACAAACCTCATTGCATGTTAGGTTCACGCCATTAAATATCTTGATAAATGGTATTTTTGGGTAGTTAAGGACAACCCTTTTGAGTGGTTTGGAACAATGGGCATTGGTCGACCTATCGGCCAGCTAGGGCGTGCCCTAGCTGTGCCCTCCATCATGATTATGATTGAAATCAAATTATGACATTTAAGGCGTATATTAAATTATGACATTTAAGGCGTATATTGAGGTACACATGTCGAAATGGGCTGAAATTTTAGCATGCTATTTTTTATACGAATTTATAATTTCCTCGAATTTTTAACTCAAATGGAGCTCAAACGAATTAAAATATAATTTATTATTATTATTTAGCAGTCTCTTAACTAAATGAAATTCAAGTGGATTCAAAACTTTTAGTTAAGAGACTGCTAAATAATAAAAAATTTAATATAAAATAAAATAAAAATGAGCAGCTTTAGCATGTTTGCTTGGTGTAAAAAGTTCTAAAAGACAATCATCTCTTTGTCAAGAAAGAGAAATGCTCTTTTGCCCAGGAGCAGATCAAGTTTATCGACCATATTGTTGGAATTAAAATAAAATACAAATTAAAATAATAATAATAATAATAATGATAATGATGATGATGAAATGATGATGATGATGATGATGACGACAACGATGACAACGATGATGATGATGATGATGATGATGATGATGATGAAAGATTCAAAACTTGCAGTCAAACTCCAAATTTGGCCCTTTTTAGCCCAATCTTTAATAATTGCATTTTAATCTCTCATAGTACACTTCCTAAAATTTCTCAAGGGAGTAGAAGTGAGCAAATTTTTATTGGGAAAAGTACATTATGTGTAAAGCATCTCTCGTTGTGTCACTTGACATACGAAAAGAAGGGGGACTTTGTGGTTATGTTAGACCATTAAAATAACATAATTAATTATTTTATGACTAAATATAAGGATTTACTTACTATAGAAATTATGTCTATGCGTGTTGATATGTACTTAAGCACATAATTAGTCTAGTATCCTTAGACAACATATGTTATAGAGAAGAAAAAAAATGTTATAGAGCCTACATTTTACCAAATAAATACATATTTACTACACAAGAACATAAATATTTGTAAATAATACCATGTCAGTTATCTCAACAAAATATATATATATATAGCACTTCCTTGTTAGTTTTAGTTTACAAAAACACCTATATGTTATGTATATATATATATGGACAAATTGTTTATAGTATCATAACTAAAACCACATCATTATACAAAAGAAAAAATTAGTTCATCTTACATTGGTTTACTTCACATTTTAAATCGCTTCTAAGCCATCGAGAGAGCAGTAGAGATACCTTTGTGTACTTATGTAAATAACCCATTGTCATAACAAACTCAACAAATCATGAATCATTAGATTCAAATAATGCCTCCTCTATTGAAAATGAACCATCAGATCCAAATAATACATGTTGTTAGTGTTGTTGGCAATGACGGTCCGTGGTGTGAAAACCTAACGTGAGTATGACAAATCTAAGACCAATATGGTTGTACGAAACAAGCCATCATCCCACCATCCATAATTCAAACTGGCGAGCATTCTTGTAGTTAATTTTTTATTAGATGACATCAATCTTTGAGGAGTACTTCCCACCACCACCACCACCATGTCATCATGGCATAATTTTATTTAATTTTTAGAATAACCTTTCTAGATTGAAAGTGTGCTAGGCTAATGACATTGGAGGGGGTGAACAGTCTGTCTTCGAAAAATGATGTAGATTTGAAAATCTCTAGCGAAATTATTTTATGTAGAAGATCTTCGCCTAAACACATGGGAGAACAGTGTTGTCATGCCCCAATTTTCTAGACTCCAAAAATATAAAAAACTGAGACGCAACATCAACCAACCATTTTTTTTCTTTTCCTTTCCAATATCTTCCAAATTCCTTGTCATTTACTTTACTAGCCAATGATCACAACTACAACACATGACATAACAAATTCCACCAAACAAAACTGGAAACCAGAAAGTAAAACCCACTTTTAACTGCATAACCACGTAGATAATCACTCGATCATCTAGTGACTCCTGCATCACTACTACCAACAACACCATCACCTGCACCCAAATACGAGTACACCCATTTGCCACAAAACAAAGAAACCGGTCAGCTAATGTTGGTATGAGCAGAATAAAAATCGACAACACAAACATAAATATCATGATCCACATTTCAAGATACATCCATATTTACCTTTCATTATACTATACAACTTATTCATCCAACGTATGACTAACTATTCATATTGCACAAATCATATGATCAACAAAGGGATAACTTTCCAATAAACCATTCATTTCAAATAGATGCGCATTTTCATAATCTCTTTCATTTACTCAATGTATTTCATTTTCAAATCACGACACACCATTTGTAAATTACTGTACATCATTTCCAAATCATGCCATACTATTTTCAAATCAGTTTCATACCATGACATTTGATTTTCAAATCATGACATTCATTTCAAATCATGTCATACCGTTTTCAAATCATTTCCATACCATGACAACTTTACACTCCTGGTCCTCAAGAACTCCCCACTATATTATGCGAGTCGAAACTCGTACAATGGCTTAGTTTTCCTTTCGAAGAACTGGCTACATACAAATTTCCAAACCATGAATACCCTATCGCACCTATCCATGTGCCGAATGTGTCTCACCCCGACACACCTCCATAGTGTACCAGTACCCACTTCGAGTATGTATGCATTCCAAACGGGGTGTCGTCTCTAAAATGCATACTTCACCTCAAAAGACTATACACACGGGCCAAATCACAAACAAATCTGCGCACTAGAAGAGGCTCAACTCTTCCCCTGACCTCTTAGGGCAACTCCACTATATCACGAGAGTCAGGACTCGTACAGTGGCTTAGTTTTCCCCTTTTGGGAATCAGGCTCTGCTCCTTAGGAACACTCCACTATATCACGCAATTCCTGACTTGTATAGTGACTTAGTTTTCCCCTTTTGGAACAGGCTTCGTACAGCTCACTCTGTACGAACAATCACAAAACATCTGTATCACAAACCAAGGCTTCCATGGCCATATTGTACCACTGTACATCCACAACGCCGGAGTAGGGTATTCATGTCCACATCAGTGTTCTAAATAAAGGCCTGGGTGACCGCCTAGGCCTTAGAGAAACGCCCAGATTAATGGCTGGGCGGGGTGAAAAATCGAGTAGGCGCCTAGGCTGGTTCTGAGCGGGTCTGGAAGGTCTGGGCGGGTTTTTTTTTCTTCCTGGTTGCAAAATTTTATGTTAACAAGGAGTTGAGATTGGTTGTTCTCAGGCCGACGAAAGAGGATGCTGAAACTAATTTGAATAAGGCTTATTGTGTTTTTATTTTATTTTTCTTTCCCCTTTTTTGGAAAGAAACAATTTAATTGTTTTTTATTCAATATATGTCTGAATGTAGCAAAGGATGATTATTTAATGAAATTCTCAAAGGATCTGCCGGTACCAATTTTAGTAATGTAGATTTTATCAAACATGACTGAGGTCATTCATGCAATTTGAAGAAAAATAAAAGAGCAAGTTTGGATATTTATCCACAAAATCAACTTTGTATAAAGTACCCATCAAGACCAATTTCAGTCATTTGAGTTTTAATAAATTTGTTCACGATTGTTAATTTTTCATGTTTATAAATTTTACATATGTATCTTGGCATTAAATTGGATGTAGATGATAAGGTATTATGCTTAACTTTTGTAAATTATTAAAGTTATAATACAAAACCTAAAACCGCCTAGGCGCCCGCCTAAGCCCCTGGGCGCTAGACACCGGCTCACCGCCCAACGCTTTTTAGAACACTGGTCCACATTAACATCATTAACTCAATCTCAGTATAAAAATATCATAATCATATTCCACATAATTTTCCAAATACCTGGAATGCATATTTCATTATGATATCACTTTCATATGGTTATCATAGTTCAAAACAGTAAGTCATATACTATGTTACCAATTCAGTATTCATGCAACCATGCAAATGATCATTCTCTAACACAATACACTTCCACACACTATGGCATTACAACATATCTTTTCAACATCTCATTGGTAAACAAATATTCATATGTTCATAAATACCGTTATATCAATATATAAGAAAGAATGTTATCACTTACTGAACGGGAAGGGTTCGACAACCAAACATCATACAATACAAAATAGCATCATATCTACAACAACGTACCTTTACACTCAGCCAAAACTTTCTTCTACAACCCAAATAAACCTATCATAATTTCCGCTCAAAACTATCATAAATTCAAGCAAACACACACTAAAGTCTTAGCCCAAAATCAGTTCTACATTCCATCAACACAAGCTCTGAAATCATATTTGAAACAACCCAGTTTGGGAGTCGAAAAACAATCAAATCCAGTCCTGAAATAAACCTATTTGGAAGTCGAATAACAACCCATATTCAAGCTTAAAATGACTATGCGAACAACCATACAAACATCACTATTTAGGCGACAAGACTTTAACAATTCAACGCTACAAGCAACAATCATTTGCATTAACTAATCAAACACTCAACTTTAGGTAATTCAACCCTCTCAACCCAACAAAAATCACCCCAAAAATCTGTTAAAAGTCCTCCTTAACTATATTGAAATAAACCTCAAACTTTATTGGAAACAATGCCAAAACTCTGCTGATACACCCCTCCTGACCTCAATTGAAACCACCCCAATACTCAGCAGGAAAAGCCTAGTTTCTATCTGTAAAATAGTCACAAATTAATTATGTTGCAGACTACTCAACAAACGCAAAATATCTTGATTTCAGTTCCCACAACAATCCCAAAACAACCATATTTGAGTGTCGACATAAACCAATTTGTCCTTACATGCAGCCCAACAAGTAGCCATGTTTAGGCGATAAATTGTAACCCAATTCACCTCCAAACAACAATTGTTTTAACATTAAATGAAACTCCAAGACATACCAAAAAACAACCACATTTCAGTATCAAAACAATCAAGTAAAATAATCCCGCAAACAATACCGAAATGAGCAAGTGGTCCTGACAGAACAACTTGACAAGTCATCATTCAAATGTACATAACTTTCACATACGAACTCCAAATTGAATACCGTTTTGGGGCTATAAAAATAGATACAAAGAGGTTTCTAACCATATAAGGCATACCCCAACATTTCATCAGTAACTATACAAATGTTTCGAACGAAACAGGTGATCTGGCAGCCTTTTGCAGATTTACCTCTTGTCACTAAAATGCATATATCTTTTTTCCCAAAACTCGAATTGTGATACCATAAATTCCTTTAAAAACTAGACTTAAATAGGAAACTTTTGGTATATATCATGATATTGTACTTACTCAAAACCCCAATCAAAACCCTTGTAGAAACCTACATAAAATTAGTCCAACTACAAGACACCTGTTGTGAACTACTAATACTTGTATCCAAGGACCTTAAGGAAAAATCATCCTCATCCTAACACCAAAATTAACTAACATGGAAGCTTAAAGCATGAAGAGTCAAAAGATCACACAAACTTCATAACTTAGAACTACTCCAGTCAAAAGATCGACTCGCAGTAAAATATATATATATATATATACACACACACACACACACACATATATGCATTATGCTTTTCTACTAGATTTAAAGGTATTAGCTTAAGTCAATGTAAGTGTTCATATTGCTTGCAATGTTATGATGTTTGTTACAATTCACTGCAACACCATACTTCCAACTAATGTCTTCCCGAAAATTACTCTTCCTTGTCCCATGATTTTATTCTATAATCATCACCTCAATCACCTTAAGTAAAAAAACAACAACAACATTATTAATGTATAGATGTGAGTTCGTTCTTCGGGGCCATGATAGTGGAAATTTTGGTAAAACTCTGTTGAAGATAAGAAGATTCGTACCTCGAACAAGATCTCCAACTCTTGCTATGTTGAAGCTATTTGATTCAGTCGTGAAGCTTTAAAGAGAGAATGAGGAAAAAATATGAGAAGAAAAGAAAGACCAGAAACGCAAAAAAAAAAAAAAAATTTGTTTAATGAAGCCATGCCTTTGGTGGCTTCATGCTTTAACAAAAAAAGATGGCTTTTGTGGCTTCAGGGTAGTGGCCTGGCTTTGACCAAGGCGAAGTGAGATGTCATGGCTTGGCTTGGCTTTTGGCTTTAAGCGGTGCCTTTGGATGGCTTTGACTACACAAGCAAATTCTAAATATTATATAAAGTGATGGATTTTTAGGTCTTGAGCTTTGAAAATATCATTTAAAGGTTATCCAGCTCAAAAAGACCAAATTCTATGAAGACCATTTTAAAATCATAGCAAGAAGTCAAGGAAGTCATCCCAAGTCAAGAACTCGTTGGTTAAAGGTGAAGAAAAAGACAAATCAAAATGAAGACAAAGAAGAGCCATAGACTCTGCTTGAAATTTAAATTTGAATTTTAACTTAGTTTAGTCAACTATGACAAGAATATGACTGTTACAAGCCATAGTCAACTACGGTTGGTCATATGTCACATCAGCCAAAAAACGATTTCAAATGTGATTGTTGGAGCATGTCAGGCATTCTACTACAACATTCTTAGAGCAAATTGTTTTTCCCATAAATAGGCTTGAAGACACTCATTCAACACCACATTCTTCAAGGGTTATTCTTAGGTGTTCTAAAGGGAATATCTCTTCTCTTTTTTTATGCTTGTGAAAGTTATCTAAATAAAATAGATAAGAGAAATGAGGTTGAAATAGGAAGAGAATTGGTAGATGACTCCATTGGAGAGTTGCTAAACCTTGAACCACTTCATGAGTTTGAAGCTTTTGTTCTTCCATTGAGTGAGTAAATTTAAAGGGCGCATTGCTTTTATGTTCAATAATCGAGTGGCACTAGAAGAAAGAGAGTGAGTTTGAGTTTGTCTTAACTCAACTTCACCCTATTGTGGGTTTCAAGCTCTTGGGCCTCAAGTTGGCCTTGCGAGTTTGTGGATCGAGACTAGCTTTAGAAGGAGTATGGTTCATACGCAATTCAACTATCAAAGCCAATCAAACTTTGATTTATGTGAACCTCGTTATATTGGTGTCATCTGTTTGGTCTATTTTCAACTCCCCTTATTTCTATTTACTTACTCACATATTTAATTTGTTGAATGCACTTACTACTTGTTTTTTCTTTCATTGCATGTGTGTGTATCCTTGATTTTGGGAGTTATTAAAAAACAATTCACACACAAGCAAATGTAACTAATTGGTGCTTAATTTCAACTTTCTACATCTTGTTACAAGTAGCCAATTAGTACCTTGATTTGATTTCAAATTTAACTTGCATTTCTATCAAAATCAAATGAAGGATTTTTCACTTCATTTTTATTTTAAGTGAATCAACTAAACACAATGGTAGATTATTACTTGTACTCAACCTCAACCCTTGTAATACCCGTAAATTCTATTATGGCTAATTGATTTAATGATGAAATTTTTGGAATAAAAATAAAACATTTATTGGAACATATTGAAATGATTTTTGGAAATTCTTGAAGAGGGTGCCCTTAGATTTTCAATGGGGGTGAATAGCCACCCAATTATAAGAGAAAAACATCTTATTTTTCTTCCCCATTTTCTTTCTCCCTTCCCTGCACGTCCCTTCTTCTTTTCCGGCGAATTGGATCTGTGACCGAGCGTTGCAGCGGATTTTTCCGCCCAATCTCTTCCACTTTCTCTCTCTTTCCCCTTCCCCTCTCCTTCTCATTCGATTTTTGCACCAAAAATCAGGTTCATAGGAAGAGAGATAGCTTGATCGGAGCTGTCACGGGCTGTCCGACCAGCTCCGCTCCAATTCCTCGTTTCGGTGATGTCGGCTTATCCGTTTGAAGGGAGTAAACCCCATTGTAGAAGGGCTTTGGGAGTTTGGCTGGAAATTTCAGAAATTTGGGTTGATGAGTTTGTTAGGGAAGCTCTCCGAACTGATTCGGAGTTATGATTGCGTTAATGAGTTGTGATCTACTGTCCAGTGGCTCGGTAGTGATAATTCGGCCAGTCTACGGGTTGTGGCCCTGTTCGAAACAGATCAAATCGGTGTAGGGTATTTTTGTAGAGTATTTACCAGAGTTTAAGCTTCATCAGGGTGATGATTGGTTCAATTTTACTATTTTTGGGAGCTTGCTGAGCTGAATTTTTAGAGGATTCAGGTGAGCAAATGAATTACTCTTTAGTTGTTTTATTTTTATTGTTTGTAGATTATTTACTTGTTTTCCTTTTTACTGTGAGTCGATCTTTTGACCGGAGTAGTTTTTAAGTTATGAAGTTTTTGGGATTTGGTGATGTTATGAGACTCTTCATGCTTTAAGCTTCCATGTTGATTAATTTTGATGTTAGGATGTGGATGATTTTTGCTTAAGGTCTGTGGATACTAGTATTAGTAGTTCATAGCAGGTGTCTTGTAGTTGGACTGATTTTGCGTAGGTTTCTACAAGGGTTTTGATTGGGGCTTTGAGTAAGTACAACATCATGCTATATACACAAATTTTCTTGTTTGAGTCTATTGTTTAAAGGATTTTACGGTATCACAATCCGAGTTTTGTACAGAAAGATATACGCATTTTAGTGACAAGAGGTAAATCTGCTAAAGGCTGTCAGATGATTTGTTTTGTTTGAAAAATCTAATTACTAATGAAATCTTGGGGCATGTCTGATATGGTTAGAAACCTCTTTGTATCTATTTTATATAGCTCCAAATGGTATTCAATTTGGAATTTGTATGTGAAAGTTATGTATATTTGAATGATGAATTGTCGAGCTGTTCTGTCAGGACCACTTGCTCATTTTAGTATTGTTTGTGGGATTATTTTACTTGACTGTTTTGGGAATGAAATGTGGTTGTTTTTTGGAATGTCTTGGAGTTTTATTTAATGTTTTGTTGTTTGGGGGTGAATTGGGTTACAATTTATCACCCAAACATGGCTACTTGTTGGGCTGCATGTAGGGACAAATTAGTTTATGTCGACACTCAAATATGGTTGTTTTGGGATTGTTGTGGGAACTTAAATCAGGATATTTGGGTTTGTTGAGCAGTCTGCAACATAATTAATTTGAAACTCTTTTACATTACAGATTGAAACTAGGTTTTTCCCGTTGAATATTGGGGTGGTTTCAATTGAGGTCAGGAAGGGTGTATCAACAGAGTTTTGGCATTGTTTTCAGTAAAGTTTGAGGTTTATTTTAATATAGTAAAGGAGGACTTTTAACAGATTTTTGGGGTGGTTTTAGTTGGGTTGAGAGGGCTGAATTGCCTGAAGTTGAGTATTTGTTTAGTTAATGGAAATGATGGCTGTTAGTAGCGTTGAATTGTTAAAGTCTTGTCGCCTGATGTTTGTATGGTTGTTCGCAGAGTCATTTTAAGCTTGAATATGGGTTGTTATTCGACTTCCAAATAGGTTTATTTCAGGACTGGTTTTGATTGTTTTTCGACTCCCAAACCGGGTTGTTTCAAATATCATTTGAGAGCTTGTTTGATGGAATGTAGAACCGGTTTTGGGCTGAGGCTTTAGTGTGTGTTTGCTTGAATTTATGATAGTCTTTAGCGGAGATTATGATAGGTTTATTTGGATTGTAGAAGAAAGTTTCGGCTGAGTGTAAAGGTATGTTGTTGTAGATATGATGCTATGTTGTGTTGTATGATGTTTGGTTGTCGAACCCTTCCCGTTCAGTAAGTGATAACATTATTTCTTATATATTGATATAACAGTATTTATGAACATATGAATATTTGTTTACCAATGAGATGTTGAAAAGATATGTTGTAATGTCATAGTGTGAGGAAGTGTATAGTGTTAGAAAAGATCATTTGCATGGTTGCATGAATACCGAATTGGTAACATAGTTTATGACTTACTGTTTGAACTGTGATAACCATACGAAAGTGATATCATAATGAAATATGCATTCCGGGTATTTGAGAAATTGTGTGGAATATGATTATGATGAGATTGAGTTACTGATGTTAATGTGGACATGAATACCCTACTCCATCGTTGTGGATGTACAGTGGTACAATATGGCCATGGAGGCCCTGGTTTCTGATACAGATGTTTTGTGATTGTTCGTACATAGTGAGTTGTACTGAGCTTGTTCAAGAAGGGGAAAACTAAGCAACTATACGAGTCAGAACTCGCGTGATATAGTGGAGTGTTCCTGAGGAGCAGAGCCTAATTTCCAAAAAGGAAAAACTAAGCCACTGTACGAGTCCTGACTCGCAAGATATAGTGGAGTGTTCCTGAGGGGCCAGGGCAAGAGTTGAGCCTCTTCCAACGCGCAAATTTGTTTGTGATTTGGCTCGTGTGTCCAGTCTTTTGACTTGAAGTATGCATTTTAGAGACGACGCCCCGTTTGAAATGCATACATACTCGAAGTGGGTACATGTACACGTATGGAGGTGCGTCGGGGTGAGACACATTCGGCACATGGATAGGTGCGATAGGGTATTCATGGTCTAGAAATTTGTATGTAGCTTGTTGTTCGAAAGGAAAACTAAGCCATTGTACGAGTTTCGACTCGCGTGATACAGTGGAGAGTTTCTGAGGACCAAGAGTGTAAAAATGTCATGGTATGGAAATGATTTGAAAACAGTATGACATGATTTGAAATGAATGTCATGATTTGAAAATAATATGTCATGGTATGAAAATGATTTGAAAATAGTATGGCATGATTTTGAAATGATAAACAGTAATTTAGAAATGGTGTGTCGTGATACGAAAATTAAATACTTTGAGTATGTGAAAGATATTATGGAAATGCGCATCTATTTGAAATGAATGGTTTATTGAAAAGTTATGCCTTTGTTGATCATATGATTTGTGCAATATAAATAGTTGGCCATACGTTGGATGAATAAGTTGTATAGTATGATAAAAGGTAAATATGGATGTATCTTGAAATGTGGATCATGATATTTATGTTTGTGTTGTTGATTTTTAATATTCTCGTACCAGCATTAGCTGACCAGTTTGTTTGTTTTGTGGCAAATGAGTGTACCTGTATTTGGGTGCAGGTTGTGGTGTTGTTGGTAGTAGTGATGCAGGAGGCCAGATGATCGAGTGATTATCTACGTGGTTATGTAGTTAAAAGGTGGGTTTAACTTTCAGGTTTCCAGTTTTGTTTGGTGGAATTTTTTATGTCATGTGCTAGTAGTTGTGACCATTGGCTAGTAAAGTAAATGACAAGGAATTGGAAGATATTAAATGGATAGGAAAAGAACAAAAAAATGGTTGGTTGATGTCGTGTCTCAGTTTTTGAGATTTTTGGTGCCTAGAAAATTGGGGCGTGACAGTTTGGTATCCGAGCCATGATTACACTAAGCAATAATGCTTAGCTTGCCTTCGGATGTGGGATTGGGTAGAGAAGTTAGAAGTGTTAGTGTGTTGTTTGGTTTTTGTGTAAACCAAAATTTTCTTTTTGAAAGTGATGACTCTTAATGGATGTCCGTTGTTGATGTCTTGTGCAGAGCTGAGGAGAAATTTAAAAAGTAGTTTGAGATGTTTGTGATATCCTTATTTAGGGAGTCGTTTGAGATATTGGTGGATATGATTTTGTCTTGAATGAACTTTATTGTGTTGGCTATTGGAGGCTTCAGTGAATATTTCCATTGATGAGTACTCAGGAATTTTAATCTGAATCACGGTATTTGAGGTGAACATTTGTATTGAAAGGAATATCAATAGTTCTTTTGAGGTGTGTATGATTATCAGTTTTTGGCCGAATAGTTTTTCTTGGTGTGCTCCGACCCGTTCTATTATATGTTGTATGTGTTGTTTGTTTTGATTGTTATGTATTATTGTTTTTTTTTTTTTGCTTATTGGTTGGATTATTCTAGCATGGTCCGGGCTTTATGCTTTTCGTTGTATGAGTTTCTTTGATGGAAGAACTAGAACGAGGGAATGTAATCAACTTTGTTTGCATGATCAGTGAAGTTATAGGCTATGAGAAATCTGAGCAGTGTAATACCTTATTGTGTACTCTTGGGGTGTAATTTGGTTGCGTCTAGTGGTGTAGTTTTGGAGCTATGTGTTAGATTTGAACCGTTTGATAAAGGAATTGTTGAACTGTTGCTCGGTGCATATGAAAAATAGTAGATTGTTAATTATTTGTCGATTTGGTTCTTGACAAACTGAAGCTAAGGAGTTGTATATTGAATTATGGGAAATGACATGCTGATAAATGGTTTTTGTTAATTCAAGAGATTTGGGTCTTGAAAATGTTATTTAATGGATAATATTAATATGTGTTGCGTCCACTCATGATTTAGTAAGGAGTGATGCGATGAAAGGAAATAATTTTCTTTGGAGAAACTATTTTTTTTTATCTTGGGTACATTCGCTATACCTTCATGGGTTAGACAATTGTTATTCGACTAAACTGGTGAGCAAGATTTTAGTTCTATCTCTATCTTGGGGCTAGTACTTGTTGAGTTTGAGGGCTATTTCAGTGATTTTAGAAGAGTTGGTGTGAGAATCATTTTTTGTGTTTAGATACTAGTTTTATTGTTTTGATAAATTTGATTGGTGTGATTTGGTTACTAAGATTTTTTTATTCTATGGCATTTTGATTGTTTATCTTTCCTGGTGTATGCAAGCTCTTTTGCGTTAGTTTTTTAGTCGAAATGGATAGGTTAATGGTTCAAAGAGGAGATCTTTTTGTGAATTTGGGTTCTGAATTTGGCGGTGACACATCCATATGCTCCATTTTTTAGATTAATGATACAAACCCTTAGTATGGTTTAGTGGAGTCATCAGGAGGGCGATGCAATTTGGAAATTTTAATAGCAGTTTTGGCAGTTGTATCCTTATCATTTCCGTTAATATCGCTTGTGCTAAGGGTAATCTCGAGGAAAAGATTTCTTCGAGGTGTGTATGATGTAATACCCGTAAATTCTATCATGGCTAATTGATTTAATGATGAATTTTTGGAATAAAAATAAAACATTTATTGGAACATATTGAAATGATTTTTGGAAATTCTTGAAGAGGAATGTCCTTAGATTTTCAATGGGGGCGAATAGCCACCCAATTATAAGAGAAATACCTCTTCTTTTTCTTCCCTCATTTTCTTCCTTCATCCCCTGCACGTCCCTTCTTCTTTTCCAGCGAGCTCGATCCGTGACAGAGAGTTGCAGCGGATTTTTTCGCCCAATCTCTTCTATTTTCTCTCTCTTTCCCCTCTCATTCTCATTCAATTTTTGCACCAAAAATTAGGTTCGTAGGAAAAGAGAGAGCTCGATCGGAGCTGTCACGAGCCGTCCGACCAGCTTCGCTCTAATTCCTCGCTTTGGTGATGTCGGCTTATGTGTTTGAAGAGAGTAAACCCCATTGTAAAAGGGCTTGGGGAGTTTGGCTGGAAATTTCAGAAATTTGGATTGATGAGTTTGTTAGGGAAGCTCTCTTAAGTGATTTGGAGTTGTGATCGCGTTAATGAGTTGTGATCTTCTATCCAGTGGCTCGATAGCGATATTTCGGCCAGTCTACAGGTTCTGGCCTTGTTCGGAACGAATCAAATCGGTGTAGGGTATTTTTGGAGAGTATTCGCCAGAGTTTAAGCTTCGTCGGAGTGATGATTGGTTCGGTTTTGCTATTTTTGGGAGCTTGCTTAGTTGAATTTTTAGAGGATTCAGGTGAGCAGATGTATTACCTAGTTGTTTCTTTTTTATTGTTTGTAGATTATTTACTTGGTCACATCCCGCTTATAAGGAAAATCCCAATAGACAAGAATATTTCCTACAAACAGCACATGACATACAACCTAACCACATTCTCACATAAAAGTTCTCAGAAACGAAATTCCATTATATTACACAAAACTCCAAAATAATACAACCATTCCACTGGCAATCTTCACCCCCAAATCCACACACCAAAGCAAAGACACAAAACATAACTTGAATACAAAACACCAAAAAGCAAAATACAAAACATCTTACACCCTGGAAAGGACTAGGATCTACTTCTGCTCGGCTTGATCAACAAACTCGCTTTTAGATACTGCACTCCAATAAGAGTACACTCAATTGCCACAAAACAAAGCAAAATAGGTCAGCTAAAGCTGGTATGAGCAAAAAAAAAAAAAAATAGCAGCAATTAAAACATAAAAATATTGATCCACAGTTCCTGATACATCTATATCCGCCTTACATCATATTATACAACTTATTTATAATACAACAACCATATGATCTACTATTCGTATGCACAAATCATACGATCAATAAAGTCATAACTTTTTAATAAACCAATCCTTTCAAATGGATAAAAATTTCCATAATCTCTTGCACATGTCATTTTTATCAAAATCTCACATACTCATTTTTAAATTCAGATCATACATTTTCCTATCACAACTTTTCTTATTTTTAGACATATCATAACATTTTTATTATGACATACTCTGCTTCAAGACATGCCCCTTACTATTAGTCTTCATGAATACCCTATCGCACCCATCCATGTGCTGAATGCTCACCCCGACACACCTCCATACGTGTACCAATACTCACTTTGAGTATGTATGCATTTCAGACGGGGTGTCGTCTCTAAAATGCATACTCCACTTCAAAAGACTAGACACACGGGCCAAATCACAAATAAAACTGCGCGCTGGAAGAGGACTAAGTTCACACTCTTCCCCTGATCCCTCAGGAACACTCCACTGTATCACGCGGGTCATGACTCGTACAGTGGCTTAGTTTTCCCCTTTTGGAAATCAGACTCTCCTCAGGAACACTCCACTATATCACGCGAGTTATGACTCGAATAGTGGTTTAGTTTTTTCCTTTTGGAAACAAACTCCGTGCAACTCAATCTGTACGGATTATACAAATATCATAAACCAAAGCCTCTAGAGCCATATTGTACCATTCTGTAATTTCAAATGCCAGAGTAGGGTATTCATGTCAAAATCACGATTTCTCAATACTTATCCAATCACATCATTTCCATTGTATCATTAGATGAAACTAAGTTCTAAAGATCACAATCACATATGATGCACAATGATTCAATAATAAACATCTACTTGAAAACACGCATCTTGAGGCATAATATTGCTAAAATTAAAATATTTTATAAAACGAAATATATTTTTTCTAAAATTAAAATTTGGCACGGTGATCGCAACGATGAAAAAGGTACTCAAAATAGAGGTACAGTTCAAATTATATGATCAGTCAAAATTGGAGTCAAACAGATGATGTCAGCATGACGTCATCGTCTTCTTCCTTGGATCTGATTTTTTTCATTTAAACAGGGTAACTTCCAGTGCACACACAAGTCACAATTTTCAACCAAAATTAGCAATCTTTATACCGTTGGAAAACTCTCATCTTCTACTTTCTAAAGATGCAAGCTTTATACCTAATTTCTTTCTAAGATCGAAGATTCAATTCAGTTTTCATACCCTATTCATCACGTTTTGACTTCATACTTAAAATTTCATCAAAACACAGTTGAACTACCCAACTTCAAACACATATATATCATTCAATACATACTCAAATTAATCATATAAGATACCGAAGGAAAGATCTAGCACATCTGTCTAATGAAACCAATCACAGACAAAAATCTTTAACAAATCAGAAAATATCGTGTTGCAAAGTCACCTAGCAAACACATCAAAACTGAACTTAAATCCCCAATTTCACATAAAAAAAACAGTGAAAACAGGTAGTAAGCTCTCCTAATTGATAGAAATTGTTCAATTCGAAGAGATTTACTCACCTTTTACATCTTTTGCAGTCTTTAAAGCAAAAACCTTCTCCTTCACAACATGCACCAAGATCCTATATGTATTTCCTTTAGGAGCTCACTCAAGTTCTCTCATCTTTGAGCTTAGCTTTCTTTCTCTGAGAAACCAATAAACAAAAATATCTAAGGATAAAAATAAAGGAATGTAGAGAATTTTGTAAAAACTTGTAGAAGAATGGAGATTATGTGGCACCACAAGTTTTCTAATCACCACCACAAGGTGGTATAGAGAAAAAAGAAAAATCAGGCGTCACATAATACACACCTCAAAAAAATCTCGTCCTCGAGATTAAACTGAAAAAACAGAAAGCTATGAGAATAGATACGGATGTAACTGCTGAATACGATATTCCAATTCCCATGTCACATCACCCTCCTGATCACTCCACTGTACTTTTTCCAGTCTTATAGTCTTTTGTCACAATCGCTTTACATCTATATCAACAATAGCTATAGGTTGCACGGGATACGACAAATCCTCGGACATTTCCACATGAACTGGCTCTATAATTTGTGTAGAATCTACTAAACATTTTCGAAGCATTGATACATGGAAGGCATCATGAATCCCCGACATAGATGGTTGCAAACCAAGTCGGTACGCCACTGGGCCGACTCTCTCAACAACCTCATAAGGTCCAATATATCTCGGAGCTAGTTTTCTTCTTTCTCTAAACCTTGTAACACCTCGCATAGGGGAAACTCTCAAGAAAACTCTTATCACCTATTGCAAATTTCAGATTTGTACGCCTACGATCTGCATAACTTTTCTGACGACTTTGAGCTATATTCAATCACCGTTAAGTCAAATATATCTTTTTTGTAGTGTCTCAAATGATATCGGGACCTATTATAGAAGAATCACCAACCTCAGCCCAACACATAGGAGATCTACGAGGTTTACCATACAACGCCTCATATGGTGCCATACCAATACTCACCTGATAACTATTATTATAAGGAAACTCACATAATGGTAAATGATCTTCCCAACTACCACCAAAATTCAAAATACACGCCCTAAGCATGTCCTCAACTATTTGATTAACTCTCTCTGACTGGCCATTTGACTGCGGATGATAAGAGGTGTTCATGTCTAGACGAGTACCTAGAGCTTGCTGAAAACTTTGCCAAAATTGTGCAGTGAACAAAGAATCTCTATATGAGACAATCGATGCAGGGGCTCCATGCAATCTCACTATCTCTCGAACAAACAAACGAGCCAAACTATCTACCGTTCGATGTATACCAACTGGAATAAAATTAGCACTCTTTGTCAACCGATCAACAATAACCAAAATCGACTCGTTCCCTTGTCTCGACCGTGGAGTCCATCTATAAAATCCATTGTGACATTCTCCCATTTCAACGTCGAAATCTCTAAAGGTTGTAACAAACCAGAAGGTTTTTTATGTTCAGCTTTGACCTGTTGACAAGTCAAACAGCGAGAAACAAAGGCTCTTACATCCCACTTCATCCCATGCCACCAAAATGTATGGCGAAGATCACGATACATCTTTGTTCCACCAGGATGAATGGTCAAACGAGAATGATTTACTAATATCTCATTCCTCAAATCATCATCAGCTGGTACACACAATCTATTCTTAAACCTCAGTCCACCATCGGAACCAACATACCAATTCATAGGACAATCATCACTTGAGTCTATCACCAAATTCTATATTCTTTTACGTAAGATTGGATCAGAAAATTGACCCTGCCACACTCTACTAATTAAAGATGGTTGAATCAACAAATTGGCCATAATTACACCTTTTGACGCAGAAATAGGTTGAACATCAAAAGAAGAAAACACTTCTAACACCCGATACTCCTGAATTATCAAAGAAGCTATTTCTACATGTCGTCGACTCAAAGCATCAACAACTACATTCGCCTTTCCAGGCTGATATTGAATCTCAAAATCATAACTAACTCATCTTTGTTGCCTCTTGTTTAATTCCTCCTGGGAGAAAAGATATTTTAAACTTTTGTGATCCGTATACAACTCAAATTTCTCACCATATAGATAATGCCTCCAAATCTTCAATGCAAAAACCACTGCTGCCAAGTCTAAGTCATGAGTGGGATATCTCCTCTCATGGGGTTTCAATTGGCGAGTACGTGACCACTTACCTTCTTGCATCAAAACACACCCTAAACCAGTACCACAAGCATCTGTAAAAACTACAAACGTCACACCGAAAACAGGAATCGTCAACACAGGTGATGATGTCAACTTCAATGTTTCAAATGCTTGTTCACATTCATCAGTCCACACAAAAGGAGCATTCTTCCTACTCAAAGTTGTCATTGGTAAAATAATAATAAAAAATTTCTCAATAAATTGGCGATAATACCCAGCTAGACCAAGAAAACTTTGAATTTCTGACACAGTAGTTGGTCTCTTCCAAGACTTAACTGCCTCAATTTTCTTGGGATCCACAGCAATACCACTGCTAGAAATCACATGCCCTAGAAATTGACCCTCTAATTCCCAAAAATGACATTTACTAAACTTCGCATATAACTGGTGGTTTCTCAAAGTCTGGAAATTGGTATGTAGCCTGTTTTTCGAAAAAAAAACTAAGCCACTATATGAGTCATGACTCGCGTGATATAGTGGAGTGTTCCTGAGGAGAGTCTGATTCCCTAAAGAGGAAACTAAGCCACTGTACGAGTCATGACTCGCGTGATACAATGGAGTGTTCATGAGGGGTCAGGGGAAGAGTGTAAACTTAGTCCTCTTCCAGCGCACCGTTTTATTTGTGATTTGGCCTGTGTGTCCAGTCTTTTGATGTCATATATATATATATACACACATATATTATACACATTTTTATATAATATTAAAATCATTTTTTTAGGATCGCTTTACTTGCATAAAGCCATCGATTCACACTTAAACCCAAGCCATGGCAAATCGCTTTGCCTTTACTTCACGCTTTGACTACCTTAGAATTTACACCATATATTTTCATAAGAATCATCCATGTTTTGGTAACTCACAAATACAGTATCATAAAGCATTATATGTTCATTAAACTCTAGAGTTTTACACGGTTTAGGGCGACATAAGCTTGATATCTTTAGATTTATGTTATGCTTTCATCATATTGTACCTCCAGACAATTAGTGACGTTCACCATGGTTTCTCCATATGTTCTGAAAATATCTTCACCATGATTGTCAGATGAGACACAATATGCTCTTTAAAATCACTCCCCCACTTAATGGAAATGTGGTATTCTATCCAATTGTCGTATACACCATTTTTTTCGTCCTTCAACTTAATCTATCTTCTCTTTCTCCATTACATATTCTTCGTAAGCATAAAGAGGAAGAATGTGGTGTTGTGTGGTGATTATGCCCTTGAGTGATGTTTTGAGAATGAAGTATTCAAGCTTAAATGTAATACTCGTAGTTTTTTCGATTATTTGGTTTGCTTTTTGGTTGTTTGATTTTCTTAACTTCAGAGATGTTTTAAATTTTGTTTCAATAGTATAAATTTAGTAAGATTTAAATTTCGTTTAAAAAATTGATTTTGGAGGGTGGGGTGCCTTCAGAAATTTGGTGGGGGCAATTAGCCACCCACATATTAAGAGAACTTCCCCCTTCTCTTTTTATTATTCTTCTTCTTTTTCATTTTTTTCTTTTTTACAGAGCGTCATCTCTTTGCGACACGTCATCTTTGCCACCTTGTGTTTGAGCGATTCAAACGGTTCTCAGCCCAAATCTCATCCTCATTTTCTTCCTCTTTCTCCCCTCTCCTTCTTGCTCGAGTTTTTTTCCCTTTAAAAATAGAAAAATTAGGGTGTCGGCTTGATCAAAGTTGTCACTGCCGTAGCGAGCAATGCTGCTCCAATCAGCCTTTCTGGTAGCAGTTGAGGCATCGGTTAGAATCTGTAAACCCCACATACAAGGGTGGTTTCATGGTTGGCTAAAATTTCTAAAAAATCAGTTGTGCCTGTCCATTAGGGAGGTTCACCGGCGTGATTCCGAGCTGTGATCGCACGGGTGAGCTGCGGTTCATGGTTCTAGTCGTTCTTGACCTATTTCTGGTTAGTCTCCGGCCTGTTGTGTTGTTCGAAGGAGATCGGATCGGAATAGGGTGGTTTTCAGAGAGTTTTTGTCGTATTTTGGCCTTCGTCGGAGTGGTTGCCGAATTTAGTTTGCCAGTAGGTAATGTTTTAGTCATGCACCGACTGTTACTTCTTTATTTTTTCAATTTTCGAAAAGTTTGCTCACTGTTGGGTATGTTTTTGCAGTTTGGGAAGTTTCCTAAGTCGCAAATTTGTTGTTCCGCAAATCGGGAGCTTCTGTCGGTAAGATTTGGGTTTCGAAAATCCATTCCGCTTAGGTGAGTGTAACATAAGTTTACTTTGAGAAATATTATTTTAAATTTTGGAATTGAATTGTTACATTGTGTCGATGATTGTGCACGACTGAATTCAAGTTTGGGACTCGACACTCATGAGGTTTGGAGATTTTTATTGTTGCGTTGGTTCCTTTGTGAATGAATTTATGTAATGAGTTTATTGAAAGCATGATATACATGAATGAAATGAAATAGTGGTTAGGCTTTGGTATAATGTCATTAACTGCTGTGTTTTCGAGTCTGCTTGGTATGACACGGTTGAATTATTGTCCCGGTTTAATGACCTGATTTTTTATTGTAAAATTGTATTGACTCATTGTACAAAATTGGTGGGATGTGGTGGGTGTCGAGTCAGTCGCAGACAGCCACAAAAGCCCACACCCAAACCAGAGTAACAAAAATTCTCACCTCTTTCCAAAAGAGTTTTGATGAAAGCAACATGTGAGCAGAAAATTTCAAAAAGAGGAAGGAAACAAAATCTATAACAGAGGGAATCAAACAATTCTGACTACAACATCATCCTCCCCAACGAAAAAAAACACCTCGTAGAATAAATTTGAAAAAAAAAATGAATGATCGCTCAAAGTAACAAAAAACAAAAAGCACACAATTCAAAATCAAATTGAATTCCTCTAAGCAAGTGCAACTAGACAACCAAAATTCTACTGGCAATAAAGTTAGAAAATGAACTATCTGTTATGATAGTGGCTGTCCACCTTGTAAGTGGTTGTCCACTTTATGAGGTGTCATCACATCTTCTTTCTTTATCTCATCTAAGGTTGAGGTGTCAACATTCCATAGATACATATAAGCAATATGATCTTAATCGTAATAACAAAATCAGTTTGAAAATTACAGCTTTTGGAATTGATAACAATAATATTACATTGGATTCTCACAAAATATTCTAGACTAATCATTGTTTACAGGCTCTAAAAATATAAAATATTCTAGACTAACGCATGAGTGGGTTGTGCTTCAACTCCCACTATTGAACCGATTGCTATTCTTTTGTAAAATTAAAGTCACTGGTTACTACTTTTACAATTGTTTAAACAAACAAAACTTTTAATTATGTTAAATAGGTTATATGGAATTGATTTAAAGTATTATTCTTTACAATATCACTCACTGTCTCGCCTCCTCATCGAGCACGTGTGAATGTAGAAATGACTATTTATTTATATGGTCCTTGTTTTGATGTATTTCTATCGTAAAAGAAAAAAATATATAATGAGAAATGCACACGCTTTCTCACATATATCTCTTCATCTATATGGAGTACATCGTTTCTCTTTAAGCTTAATTATTTTAGGTTGTTTTCTAGTTTGGTTTTTAATTTGGAACCATCTAAGAAAAGGAGACAGTTGGAGACGCTAACACTTGTATTGCACTGGCTTTTACTCTCTCATTTATGCTGTTATTTGAATATGATTTTATCTATTTCAGTCTAACATATTGAAAAAATATTCTATCTTACATTTGAGAAACAAACATGAGAATGGGAACTTCTTTTAGTAAGATGAAATATATTGTTCTTACCTATTGGGCGTTGTTTAAGAGAGAGGAAAATTTTAGTATTTATTACTTCTTTAAAAAAAAAGGCATGATACTACATCATCTCATCTCACCACAACATAGGATCAATGTTGATCTAAACATCTCATCTTAGAAACTATCGGAAGTGGTGTATAACACCTGTTACAGAAAGTGAGTATTTCGTACAAATTTTCACTAAGCTCAAGGACTCATATCATATTAGATTGATATGCTCATACATTTCCTATTACATGTGGAACATATGTAGTATACCTTCATTTGATTAATTTATCTATTGCATATATTTTTTCTTTTACAACATGGTTTATAAAATGCAAATGATGCCAAATTATACTTGTGTAATTGCTAGTACCAAGTTCACAAATTTTTCTCTACACTGGCCTTTAAGACACAAATGGTGTTTATCATAGCTGGACATATGCAATTTCTTGAGGCCCCGACAGAGCCCGCCATTTATTATTACAGTTTCTAAAGAAACTTGCGTTATTTCTACATATATGCATCACATCTAATGTTGGAAGCTTGAAGCTTGCATTAGAGATCATGCATTAAGCCTGAAGCTTACAGTCCAGATACATGTATTACACTCTAAGGTTTAAAGAAATAAAGATAATATTCATTAACTTACTAAGATTATAAAACTCTCAGAGTTATTATATCACTTATCAGAAGCTTCTGAACGGTGACTTTACTTTATAGTCTTCACATTGTTTGAAAAACTTTTACTTGTATATTCTAGACTACCCCATCATGTTTTTTGTATTGCACATTGCACGGTTGCATAGTAATCATTTTATTCCCACCGTTAGCGGGAGATGTGCAGATAGAATGATGTGGAATACTTCCATGTGATCTTATATATACCCTAAAATTAGATGTGTCAGCTCTGAGTACACATGCTTCCTGAAGCACAAAGTTTAAATAAAGCAGCCAGTAAATCTACAACACGCTAGAAGCGTGGTAGACATCTACCCGAATTTGTATCCTTGAAGGACAAATTTGAATAAAGCAGTTAATGAATCTGTTGCACATTAGAAACATGGCAAACTTATAGTTTCCAAAGATTCAACTCTTCCATGTGGTCTCATATGGACCCTAAAATTAGATGTGTCAGATATAAGTACACATGCTTCCCGAAGGACAAAGTTTAAATAAGGCAGCCAGTGAATCTACAACACGCTAGAAGCATGGTAGACATATGCTCAAATTTGTATCCTTGAAGGACAAACTTCGAATAAAGCAGTTAATGAATTTGTTGCACGTCAGAAGCGTGGCAGACTTATAGGTTCCAAAGATTCAACTCTTCAAAAATGAAAAATTTGTAAAATTCATGCCCTAATGCTCCTGAAGAATTAATGCTCGAAACTCCTGCAGAAGTTATACATGCTCCAGAAGTTGTACATGGTGCTTCAGAAGTAGCATGACATGACGCTCCAGAAGAGGTCATGAAGTTCCAGCAGTAGCAGTACATAACGCTTCTGAAATAGGTCATGGCTCCAGCAGTAGCATTATATAATGCTCCTGAAGAGGTTATGGCTCCAGCAGTAGCATTATATAACGCTTATGAAGATGTTATGTTTAAATGCCTTGGAAGTGGCTCATATCACTGCAGTGACAATGAAAGCCCCGGAAAAGGCTCAGGTACCTGATAACAATGAGATCTCAATATATTCAAGAGAAATGTGATATCAAATCAAATGGTCATCGATGACATATGAGTACACTAGCTACCAAATTATAAAAGGACAATCATACTGATATTAAACCACGTATCTATAAAGTTGACAAATAAATAATTGGCTAAATAACAATATATTGTCCAAAGTAGCATTGGGCCTGTCAAAACGAAAATATATTGTCCAAGTGGAATTGGGTTCCCTTGAGAAACGTGGTATATTTGAACCTATAGTAAAAACACCTCAGTGTGTAAACCTTGTTGGTTACAAACGAGTGTTTATAGGAAAACAAAAAGAGAAAAATGAGACTGTCAAATATACGACAAGATTCGTGGCACAAGGGTTTCTATAGCAACCCAACATTTGATAAAATATATTTCTGGTTATGGATATAACTACATTTCCATTTAGTATTGTAGTTTCTAAATACTTGATATACGAGTTATGAATGTTGTAACTACTTATGGGAATTTAGACACAAATCCCTAAAGGATTTATTTTGTTAGACACAATTATTTTACATGAAAAATCCCTGAAGGATTTACTTTGCCTGAAGCAAAGTCATTACTCAATACATCTAGAACATGCTTTATATGATTTGACCCATTCCAGAAGAATGTAGTATAATTGTTTTAGTGTATATCTGTGAAAGAAAGGTCATTCAAATTTGACTATATGTCTTTCTTATGATAGCGTTAACTGTTTTTTTCATACTAACAGTATATGACAATAGTATCTCTTTTTGGACCATGAAAATATTGTTAATTGTATAACGACAAAAGTTGCAATTAAAGACCTTGGAAGAACAATTTTTGTCTCGGCCTACTCGGTCCTGAAGTACCATATGTGAATATCATTGGTGTATTGTTATATTTGACACCATGTACCCTCTTTTTCTGTGCATTTACAAGCATGGTATCGTTTTGCACAAACATTTATATATATTTGCATGGCATGCTATCTTCGTGGGATCTTTTATATGAGTTTTATTCCTGTGATTTATCTAATCATTCTCATCTAGTTGAATATGCAGATTCAGGTTCTCTGTTTAACCTTCATAAGGATAGATCACAGGCTTCATCAAAGGATATTAAACGAAACACATGACAATCAAATTCTTCTACCCACATGAGTTTCAAAAGAACCATATGCTTGAGGTCGAACAAATTTTTGTGCTTACATAAGGGGGAGTATCCAAAAGAGTATCACCCGAAGAGCATCCAGAAGGAACTATAAGAGCATCTTGAAATATATTCATGACAATATCCCGAGTATCCCGACATATATCTTCTTGAAAGTATCCTGAAGTATACTATATTTTGGGCACGTTGTATTCTTTTTTCTTCGATGCAGTTTTATCCCATTGGGTTTTTCCGTCAAGGTTTTAATGAGGTAGCAATATCCAGAAGAATACCCCACGGTGTGCATCCAGAAGTATATTACGAAAGCATCCAAAAGTATGTTACGAAAGCATTCAGCAAATATGTTATATTTGATTTGTGCGCATTGTACTCTTTTTCTTTCGACAAGGTTTTTCTTATTGGATTTTCCTGTCAAGGTTTTAACAAGACAACATTATGCGCATAGAACATCCTGAAGTATGCAAAAGTAGCAGTTGTACTATTTTTCCTTCGACATGGTTTTATCCCACTGGGTTTTCCTTTCAAGGATTTAATGAGGCAACATCATACGCACCCACCATATTCTAGAAGAATAGTTTTACTGACAAGGTTTTAGCAAGGCAACAATTGTGGTAATACAACCTTCATTGCATGAAGATATACTCATGTACTCTAGAATAGACGAAGGGCATTTCATCAGGGGGAGACCTGATTTTGCCAAAGACTTTGGACAAGTTGCATGCTGTACAAGATCATTCACTGAGGTTTTGTCTCACTGGGTTTTTTCTAGCAACATTTTAACGAGAGAACATTTTGCACCCACCATCTTTTTGAAGAATGTTGTATACCTATCTTTGTACAAGTTTTTCCCACTAGATTTTATGGGCAAAGTTTTAATCATGGTGGACATTCAAGGAGAAATGTTATGATAGTGGCTATCCACCTTATAAGTGGTTGCCACTTTATGAGGTGTCATCACCTCTTCTTTCCTTATCTCATCAAGGTTGAGGTGTCAACATTCCATAGATACGTGACATTCTCAACAAGCTCAAGTCATTTTTTTTTTGTAAGTAAAGATATTATGTAGGTGTAAAAATGAAAAGATGAGGAAGATACAATGAATGAATAAAATAGAGAATGTTTAGACGCCACTTATGTCCTTCTGCTTAAGATTGTTATATTATCGTCCTTTTTGTTTTTTCAGTGAAAACAAACAAACAGAATATCACTAAATGATAAAATCAATAAAAAATCGATTCAAACCCATGGGTTGAGTTTCTCTTAAATTCACATGAAGAATTTGAAGGATGGAAATTAAAAAGACGAATAATAAATAATATATAATCAAAAGTTGAGACTAAATTATTGATTGGTGACAAGAACAAAAATCGATTTGACCCCATGGATTGGTTTCCTTAAATTCAACTTGAACTAAAATAAAACAATGATTTTTTTTGGGGTTTTGAAAGCAACAATATTTTGGGTGCAAAATGGGGGTGGGAGGATTGAATGATTGGTTAATATTGAAGAGTGACTGAAGGAAGGAAGGAAAGGGAAGGGGAGCAAAAGTAAAAGCAAAAAAAGAAAAGAAAACAAAGGAAACCTGTAAGACTGGATGAAAAGGATGGGATGGAAGGCGGTCAGGGCAAATACTCCGACATTAGCCCAAACAGAAAATGATTTTTCCATTCTTCTTACAACTCAAGTGAGGCCCACATCCTTTGAAGAATCTCATCCTTTTTGCTATTATGGCTTTCACCCATGCCTCTTTCGCTTTCACTTTTGATTTTTCTCCAACATCTCTTTCTTTCTCATTTTCATTTTCCTACTTATATATATAAAAAAAATGAAGTAAAAATAAAAATAGTGAGTTTTGCTTTCCTTTCTTCTGTTATATTCTGCTCTGCTATAGAAAAAACCCTAAACTAATAATAAGCACTCCTCCCTCCCTCAAATTCACTTATTTATAGCCTCGGGAGGATTCTGGAAAATGAAACAAAAGAAGAGGCAGAGGGGTTGAGCATCTTGATGTTTTGTGGCGGGAAGGGAATAGAGGCTGCAACCCACATCTTGTACATTTTTCCTCTGTTAAACCAAATATAAACAGAAGAAATTGTATCAAAATAAAATTTCAATTTCCCTTTATTTTCTCCTATTTAGTTTTTTCTTCTTCTGCATATCTAACTTTTTTAGGGTTATAAATTGAACAAGTTCGAGAGATACCCTCTCAATTATCTTTCTCATTTTTCAAAAATTCTATAGTGCCTGGTCTGTTGTGCCTGGTTTATGCCTGGATGGTGCCATGCACCTATTTCTGCTGATGTGGCATTTAAAATTTGTTTGGAGAGATGACCTCCTAAACATGCCTTCAAATAAGGATTTAAAATAATTAGGGCTCAAAAGAGATTGCAGCCAAAGAAATCGCCCTTCTCCAAAGAAATCGCATAACATATAAGTAGTTTTGATGGATGGGATGATGGGTTTGGCCATCGATGAGATGATGGGATGGGATGATGAGATTTAAAATTTGTTCTGATGGATGGGATGATGGGTTTGGCCTTCGATGAGAAATAGTTTTGATGGATGAGATGATGGGTTTGGCAAAACAGATATTAAGTGCCACATCAACAAAACAGGTGCATGACACCATCCAGGCATAAGCCAGACACAAAAGACCACGCACTATTGAAGGACTCATCATTTTTATTTGTTTTACAATTATCTTAGTCCTTGATCTTAGCCACAACAATGCTTGGAAATTTCATAATTGCAAATTTTCAAGATTTTGATCCTGATCAAAAATTATTTTTGACAGTTTAATGATATTATTACTTATTTCTTTAGATAGTTCTTGATAGTATTACATACCCAATATATTGATGGTAGATATGCACGTCCTTTAATAAATTTTTTTTGGCTAAACCTGTTAAAGAATAGAAGTCTACCTATGTTACAAAATAGGAAAGTATTACAGAATAGAATAAGAAGTCTTAGGTTTCCTATCTCCACAAAGTTAGGTCAGAGTTAGCTTTATAAGCTTGTATTCAGACAATTACAATATAACAATATTACAATACAATTCTTTACATGGTATCAGAGCAAGGCTTCTCTGATTAACCAAACTCGAGCTGCCGCGTGCCGATAATCCTTCTCGCTTGTTAAAGCACCGCCTCACGCAGCTAGGCGATATCACCATCAACTGACCGAATAAGAAATCATTATCAACAACAACGATCTCGTCGATCCATCACTATCCATCATCAACAGGATATCATCAATCCATCATCAATCTCCTCGCCACAAATCGTCACACTCCATAAACTCAGATCGTTTCTCATCATCAGACACTGCATCATCTGACCATCATCAGACCGCCAAACACTACATCTCAGACACCATCGATCACCATCGAACACCGCCAACACCATCTCCTTCGCCGGGTTTTCTGATAAATCCATCACCATTGAACACCATCACCATTATCAGATCAACATCCATCATCTCATAACACCATCATCAATCAATCGACCATCGAACAACATCTCGTCATCATCAGATCTCGTAATCATCAACAAGAAAGGTAAAGTCATCAAGAGAGGTATTGAAATCGGTAACCCTTACTGTTGGTCGTCACAATAACCGATCGCGGTGACCGATCATCCATCACCAATCATCCTCACCTCAGTCAAACTCCATTAGTCAGATCTTGCATCACTTCATCTTGATTCACCTTCAGCCAGATCTTGATCACTCCATCTTGATCGGCATAAGCTTCATCTTGAAGGAGAAAGTAGCATCAAGCTTCCCTCGTCGATCTCATTGATCACTCCATCTTGATCGTCAGATCCATCATCAATCAGAACAATCGACCTCGTCGACCATCGAACAACATCTCAGACATCCAAGGAAGGATAAAAACAACATTAGCTCTCAAGCCCAGTGAAGGCGAAAGCTCTTAGGCAGCTAGAAGTGAAGAAGCAAACAAACAGACGTGAAGAAGGAGCAAACAAACAGATAAAGGCCCGATTTCTTCTTCTCTTTACACAGTCGTTATTTGCACCCCAGGTTTACTTAGTACCACCACAAATAAAAAACCGCCACCATGGCCAACAATACAAACAGTGGTTCCAACACCACCACATCACCATACAACAAGTCCAAGGCACACAATATTGGTAATGAATTTTCTATTACAGAGTTAACAGGTAAAATACTCTCTTTCAAATCTCATGGCTCTCGTTCACCTTGGATCCTTGATAGCGGTGCCACTGATCATATAGTTCATAGCTCTCATTTACTTACATTTTCCAAACCCGTCCATAAACGAACCGTTGAGCTTCCTGATGGTACACTTGCTGTTGTTACACACATTGGCACCATGACTTTCTATCTTGTTTTTACCTTGCATGATGTTCTTTGTGTTCCCTCTTTTAATCTCAATTTAATTTCCATTAGCAAACTCACAAAACATTCTCTTTTTGTCACTATTTTTCTCAACAATTCTTGTTTGATACAGGACCTTCGTTCGGGAAAGATGATTGGGACAACAACTGAGCTTGATGGTTTGTACTACCTGGACGGCACCACCACCACCACTTCCACCACTTGTCACATCACTCAAGACAACAACCCTGTGTTATGGCACAACCGCCTAGGTCACCTTTCAGACAAAACTCTCTATCTTCTTCCTGTCTCTTTTCGTGATGCTAATACTTGTGTTCCCAATAAATGTGTTATTTGTCCTTTGGCCAAACAACCTAGAAATAAATTCCCTTCATCCCATATTTCGAGTACTACTGCTTTTTCCTTATTACATGTTAACATTTGGGGAGGATATCACGTTCCTTCCCTTTCTGGAGCGTGTTATTTTCTCACCATTGTTGATGATTATACACGATGTACTTGGATTTATCTCATGAAACACAAGTCTGACACACGCACACTCTTAATTTCATTCATTAATTATGTTGAAAACCAAATTTCTTCCAAAATTAAAACCATTCGCAGTGATAATGGACTTGAATTTTTCCTTACTGATTTTTATGCTTCAAAAGGCATTACCCATCAAAATCTTGTGTCTCTACGCCTCAACAAAATGGGGTGGCAGAACGCAAACATAGACATTTTTTTAATGTCGTTCGTGCTCTTTTGTTTCAAACACATCTCCCTAAACATTTTTGGGGAGAAGCAATTCTCACCGCTGCCTATCTCATTAATTGCACACCATCCTCTGTTCTTAAAGGCAAGACACCTTTTGAATTTCTTTTTAACAAACAACCCAACTATTCTCACCTTCGAGTCCTTAGTTGTCTATGTTTTGCTTCCACACATGCCCAACGTCCTAGCAAATTTGATAGGGGTGGGCATCCCATCCCGCGATCCCGATCCCGTCCCGTCCCGTCCCGATTTTTCCGGGTCTTAATGGGATTGAATAATTTCATCCCGATCCCGTCCCGTCCCGATCTAGAATGGGATGGGATGGGATGAAGATTTTCAATCCCGCCAATCCCGTCCCGTCCCGAACTAATTTTTTAATATTAATTATTAATATTTTTATTTACTTATTTATTTATTTTATGAATATTTGCATAAAATGTTCAGGCTTTCAGCAGCAGGCTTCCAGGCCCAGCAGGCTTCCAGCAGGCCTTCCAGGCTTCCAGCAGCAGGCCTTCCAGGCTTCTAGCAGCAGGCCCAGCAGGCTTCCAGCAGGCCTTCCAGGCTTCCAGCAGCAGGCTTCCAGCAGTCCAGGCTTCTATTTGATATGTCCAGATTAGCACGCTGATCCCGTCCCGTCCCGTCCCGAACCCGTTTGGGATGGGACGAGGTCGGGATGAGGTTTTTCCCATCCCATCCCGTCCCGTCCCGATCCCGTATGAACGTGATGGGATAGGGATGGGCATATCTCGTCCCATCCCGTCCCGTGCCCACCCCTAAAATTTGATGCTCATTCTGGTCCATGTGTCTTTCTTGGATACCCTCACGACAAAGTCTATGATCTCACTCACAAAAAGATCATTGTTTCTTCTGAAGTCATCTTTCACGATGAGACTTTTCCTTATTTTTATGACAAAATGCACAATCACCTCACTGACCGGTCCGACACACTTCCCCGACCGGTCACTCATGCTCCACTTTTTGATCCTCCAACAATGCCTTTCTTTGACCAGTCGGACCACTCCCACCGACCAGTTGCTCAATCTGATGCCTCAGTCACCGACCGGGCAGAAACCCCGAAAACCCAAACCCAAGCAGATTGCACCCCTGCCCCTGCTCCACCCTTAGAAGACCCTCCTCTCCCACCTCGCACCTCCACTCGTCCTATCCGTGAACCACCTTATCTTCAACAATATCATCTTGATGCTCGATTGCCTTCTCGGTCGTCTCACTCATCTTCTTCGAACGTTGGACCTTCTACAAGTATTGTTTACCCCCTTTCTGATTTTATTTCCTATGACCATTTATCCACCTCTCACAAGGCTTACACCACTTCCCTTTTTTTAGTCAAAGAACCCACCAGTTTTATGCAGCCTATGCAGGATCCAAAGTGGCGTCAAGCCATGAGAAGTGAGATTGATGCTCTAGAAACCAATAACACTTGGACTCTACAACCTCTTCCTCCTAGCAAGCATCCGGTTGGTTGTAAATGGGTCTATAAGATCAAACTTAATCCAGATGGTAGTGTTGAGCGCTACAAAGCCCGTCTTGTGGCTAAAGGATACAGTCAAGTTGAAGGTATTGATTACAAAAAGACATTTGCTCCTGTTGCTAAATTGACTACTGTTCGTATCCTCCTTGCTCTTGCAGCCACACAGGGTTGGCATTTATGTCAACTTGATGTCAACAATGTTTTTCTTTATGGTGATCTTTTTGAGGATGTGTATATGAGTCTTCCTCCTGGATTCGACCGAAAGAGGGAGACTCGAGTATGCAAGTTGAACAAGTCCTTATATGGGCTCAAGCAAGCCTCGAGACAATGGTTCCTTAAGTTATCCTCTACTCTTATATCAGCTGGCTACAATCAGTCTAAGGCTGATTACTCATTATTCGTCCGATCCAAGGGTAACAGCTTTACTGCAATTCTCGTATATGTTGATGATGTAATATTGGCAGGTAATGATCTCCAATACATTGAAGAAACAAAGAAATTTTTGGTTGCAAATTCAAGCTCAAAGATTTAGGAAAACTGAAATATTTCCTTAGCATTGAAGTCGCTAGGTCATCCAAAGGGATTGTTTTATCTCAACGAAAATATGCACTTGAAATATTGGAGGACACAAGATATCTTGGAGCAAAGCCTTCATGTTATCCTATGGATCAAAACTTGGTGCTCACACGGGATGATGGAGTTTATTACCAAATCCTGCAACATACCGCAGACTTGTTGGAAGGTTGATATATTTAACGATTACGAGACCAGATTTGGTTTATTCAGTACATGTCCTAAGTCAATTTATGGACAAACCTAGAATACCACATTTGGATGCTGCACACAAGGTCTTGAGGTATATCAAGGCTTCACCAGGACAAAGTATTTTTTTCTCTTCCACCAGCTCATTACAATTGAAAGCTTATTGTGATGCAGATTGCGCTAAATGTAGGGATAATAGGAGATCCATTACAGGTTATTGTGTCATGCTTGGTGATTCACCAATTTCTTAGAAAGCTAAAAAACAAACTACAATAGCAAGATCTACAGCTGAAGCAGAAAATAGGGCCATGGCTTCTACATGCTGTGAGTTAACCTGGTTGAGGTACATTCTTAATGATTTGCACATTAATCACCCTCAGGCAGCTCTCTTGTTTTGTGACAACAAGGCTGCACTCCATATTGCATCTTATCCGGTTTTTCATGAGTGAACGAAACATATAGAGATTGATTGTCATTTGATTAGAGAAAAGATACAAGAGGACACTATTCAGACTGAGCATGTTGGAACGCTACATCAACGGGCAGATTTGTTCACTAAAGCTTTGAGCACATATCAATTTGATAATCTTCTTAGCAAGTTGGGTATTACAAACATATACTCCAACTTGAGGGGGAGTGTTAACGAATAGAAATCTACCTATGTTACAAAATAGGAAAGTATTACAGAATATAATATGTTAGGAAAGTCATAATAGAATAAGAAGTCTTAAGTTTTCTATCTCCACAAAGTTAGGTCAGAGTTAACTTTATAAGCTTGTGTTCAGACAATTACAATATAACAATATTACAATACAATTCTTTACAAAACCACCCTAAATTTAAACTGAAAGTCTTGCTGTTTGGTCCAGATCATAGGCATGGGCCAAGCTTAAGTTTAATCTAGTTACACTCAAAACAAAAATCAAGTTCTAAAAGGTTTGCAAGTTAGAAATAAACATATTGTAGCCAGCTAATGTGAGTTTGGGACACTCGCACAACATCAAGGTTGTCCATGTAAATGCAGGCTTCATTCCAGTTAAGTCATTTGCATGTGTTTAAAGCCTCCATCCCCGCCATGAACTCAGCTTCAAAACTTGACGTAGGATGCTCAACAAAAGTTCAATTGTTTTCCCCAATAGTTTTGTTCTGCCCATTTTTAAGTACAATCCCATAGGTACCGGTACACACATTGAGATTAAATCCAACATAAGCAAATGCCATAATCTGTGTAATTTTTGTTGCTCTAGGTTCTTCCAATTTGTGGTGTTTCTTCAGGCTCTTCTGCATTCATTTCTTTTTGTTCCTCTATATTAAATATTTTTTTCCCAGATCTTTTTCATCCTCTAAATGGTCCTACTTAGTGCCCATACATTAGGTTTAGTGCCATTGAATACGGCTTCATTATTGGCCTGCCATATAGTGTCTACCACGGTTGCTGTTGTGCTGATTGAATAGTCCAGTTGTTTCATAATGGTTGGTTCATCGCATCTTCTAATATAATCAAAGTAAGCAGTAACACTACCTCTAGGTACCATGCCAGTTAATAGGAAGTGATGACAAAGACCAAATCTAAGTAGTAATAGGATACAAGAAAATGATATGCTCAATGGTTTCAGTTGGGTCTCTACGGAATGGGCCTTCTTGAGGTGCATTAAGGTGATGTTTGTGGAGCTTTTCAGTGGTTGACAAGATGTTAAGATGAGATTTCCTCAGCAAAAATTGAACCCTATTGGGATTTTCATAGACCAAATAGAGTGGAGCAGTTTCTTATTGTAGGGGTTTGGAAGCTGATGGAATGAACTAATAAGGTGCTTGACTGCTTGTACATGGCCTTGACACTAAACTCACCTTTCTTATGACAAGTCCAAACTAAATTATCATGATCCCTTCTCTAGTAAATAGGTGTTGATTTGGTAGCGTCAACTACTTCTTGAGGGAATACTTCATCTATAATTTCTATATTCCAATATTTTTTGTCATTCTGATAAATGATAGTGTCTTGGACATCATCAATAAGCATTATATTAAGATCTGAGACATAGTCCTTCAGTGGGTAGAACTGATCTACCCATTTGTCCTCCCAAAGATTTCAAGTAGTACCATCAGCAATCACCCATTTACTTCCAGCCAAGACATGTTCAATAGTTTTACCTATAGATCTCCAAACAACATTGCAATTCCCATATGCTTCATTTCAAAATTCATTGACAGAAATTTATTGCTCTCATGCACAAACCATGATCAATACTTGCAAGCAAGATCTCATCTATATAAAGAATAAAAAATAAAAAATATGGACTTTCTCTCATAACCTTTAAGCATATACACTGATGAAAAGAATAAAAAATATGGACTTTCTCTCACTAGTTTAAGTATATACAATGATGAATGATGTTTTCATTAAAACAGTAATACTTATACCATGTTACTCCCACTAATTCTAAACGAAACACCATCTATCCTAATATCATAGTCAGATTCTTGTAGATACATCACGTAGTCATTCACAATAGCAAATCTCTCTTTGAGATTTTCGATTTTCGAAATGTTATTCCTTCTGGTGCTTTTACTTTCTGATTGATAATGATGATACATCAAAATAGATCGATCATCACGTTCGTATATGTGGCAGAGAGCATCCATCACAAGAATATAACGTCCAATCTATTGGGCTAGCCCATAAAGCTCAAGAAGAATAAAGTCAATCACAGAGGCCCAGACAAGGCTACCAATGAGAAGACATAAACAGAGCCCGAATCCAGGCTCGACACGAGTTCTCTCATAAAGAAGATGAATGTTGCACCAAAAAGAGTCGTGAAGGGAGTTACGCCTTCACATATGCATCTCCATTAAGGAGGAGACTGTGACAAGAAACATCTCATTTCGTTGCGCCTCACATGCTTAAGTGAAACAGAGAATTAACCGTGACCTTTATAAAAGGTAAATGGAACATTCGACACAGGTATGCAACTTTAACTGAGTTTTGTCCAGATTTTCTTCCTTCTTCAAACAATGTTGCTAACTTAAGCATCGGAGTGCATTCGGCCACCAAAATGGTGGTCCTTGGCAGTCTAACATTTGTTTTGCAGGTCAAACTCACTTGAGGGTGATTTTCGGAAGCATCAGTTTAGCGTTATCCGTGGGGAAGGATGAGTTTCCTTTCTAAAAACAAAACCCACAGTGACAAAGCTTACCATAATCAGATAGAAGATCAACAAGCCGTCAGAACAAATGACACGCTCTACAGATCCTCGACCCAGTGATGATCACAACAACTCTCCTACTGGCAACGATGCATCACTAACAGCTCACGATCAATAAGCATTCTGGATCATCGGGCCGACGACACCCGAGAATACGAATCCGCAACACGTAGTAGCCTAGACAACCCAAACATCTAATGACGCTGCCACGGATCCTTGAGTAGACCTGCTCATGGCCCAGATGAACCACATGACGAAGATATTGGAAAAAAATCACTCAGTAGCTCATCTAGCCAGCTGACCGTGTTCAAGCACTGCCCCAGCAAAATTCCTTCAACCGAACTCAAGGAAGTGACGAAGTCCCAGCAGAACCTCAATAGGGAAACTTCAAAAGCAACAAGTTCCCCCAAGGCAAGATTCCATAATGTGATGGAACGACTGCCGAAATCCCGTTCAGAATAGGGGTCACGGATCTCAACATATTATACGAGTTAGCCAAGCCGCCATTCTCCGACGCCCTCATGAAAACAACGATGCCGAAAAAGTTCACTCCACCAAAGTTCGAAGTGTATGATGGTACTACCGACCCAACTGATCACCTGAGACACTTCCACCACATGATGGCCCTGAAGGAAACCACAAAGTCAATCTTGTGCACGACATTTCCAACCAGCCTCACATCCACAACAATGAATTGGTTCAACAACGTACCACCGAGGTCGATTGACTATTTCCAAGCTTTAGCCACTGCTTTTATCACCAGATTCATCGGGAGCCAGCGGATGAGGAAAAGACCACACTACCTCCTGCATATTAGACAGAAACCCGAAGAGACCATATGGGAATATGTCACTCGCTTTACCTATGAATTGATAATGATCGATGGATGTAGCGATAACACAGCTGCAACAACCTTTGATGTCGGACTGAAGAGAAACCCCTTCTTTGATGCCCTTAACCTGGAACCTCTAAAAGGCATAGCGGTCCTGCTGAAAGTAGCACAAAAACACATCTCCCTTGAAGAGATGAAGGTGGCCAGAAGGGAAAATGACCAAAAAAGAGAAAGTCTTTCAAGGAAACGAGAGAGAAAGGAATAAAGGAGATGAGATGACGAATAATGGGAAGATAACATCCAATCAAAGAAACATCGAAATGGCGGAATGATTAATTCAAAACAACAAGTATCCGAGAAGTTACAATCAGTGCAACCTCGACATGAGTGAGTAACGAGTGTGATGAAGGATACATACAAACCATATACAACCTCAAAAACAAGTCGAGCCAATATACTGAAGCACATAGCAAAATGGGATATCATCAACTGGCTGCTTAGGATGAGAGGAGACCCAAAAGGAAGAAACAAAAGCAAATATTGTTCCTTCCATAAGGATCATGAGCACGATACCAAAGACTGCTACAATTTAAAAGACGAAATCAAGCATTGGGTTCAGAAAGGAAGACTCGACGAGTTCATCAGAATGCCAGATAAACATCTCACATGGAAGGAGAAAGCCGATAGAACTGCGGAATCCAAAGAGCTAATATATGCCCTACACTGCATAGCCGGAGGAAGCAAAACACACAACATAACAGAAGAACACTACCAGGAAAACTTCCCTCTCGGATTGATTTATATCAGAACAGGAGTACTAACGAAACCAAACAAGCCATTTTCACGAGTGCACAAAACATGGAGAAGTTTGCATCAACCAACTAATACGATTCAAAGATTCTACCGACGGATGCAAGCTAACCCGAATCACTAATGACAAAACTAACAGCAATGAACTCGATTGAACCTTGGCGTTTGCCACCAAACACGGAGCCAACATCAGCATGATTGGACAATTGGTGCTAATGTGAGCATGATTGGACAATTTGGTGCTGATATGAGCATGATTTGACATTTTGGTGTTGATGTGAGCATGATCGGACAGTTCGATGTTGACGAAAGCACGATCGGACAATTTGGTGATGACGTGAACATGATCGGGCAAGCCAATACTACTCAACCATTAAATAGAAAAACACCCTGAGTCTGCTAGTTACGACAACATATATGACATACGAGGACCAACATCAAGCAAAGGAAGACAAAGCAACAAAAACATCAATCTCTAATGCAAGGACCAACATCAAACAAAGGAAGACAAAGCAACAAAAACATCAATCTCTAATACGAAAACCAACATCAAGCAAAGGAAGACAATGCAACAAAAACATCAATCTCTAATACGAAGACCAACATCAAGCAAAAGAAGACAAAACAAATCATACTTCGAACTAGCGTAAATGCTTTAACAGTTAAGGCTGGTGAGAATATCAATAAGATTATGAATTTAGAACCCCCATTTTTTGCGTGGATGACAGAATAGATACATTGAAGAATTAGCCATACAAAGCAATCGACGTATCTAGTAACAAGAAACCACGACAAAAGTCGGATATGTATAAACTTCTGGTATGATCAACCACGAAATAAAAGTTGGACACCCGAGTCAACTTAACACAAAAACTTCGAATCGACTAGGATGTTGAGTTAACGAACTCTTAACACAAAAACTTCGAATCGACTGGGAGGTCGAGTTAACGAAGAAAAAGTTGGAAACCCGAGTCAACTTAACACAAAAAATTTGAATCGAATGGGATGTCGAGTTAATGAAGTAAAGTTTGCACCGGAGTCAACTTAACATAAAAATTTCAAATCGACCGGGATGTTGAGTTAACGAAGTCAAATTTGGACACTCGAGTCAACTTAACATAAAAACTTCGAATCGACATGGATGTCTAGTTAACGAAGTAAAAGTTGGCCACTCAAGTCAATTCAACACAAAAACTTCAAGTCGATCGAGACGTCGAGTTAACGAAGTAAAAGTTGGACACCCGAGTCAACTCAACACAAAAACTTCAAGTCGACTGAAATGTCGAGTTAACGAAGTAAAAGTTGAACAAACGAGTCAACTTAACACAAAAACTGAGTCTACCGAGATGTCGAGTTAACGAAGTAGAAGCTCAACGAACAAGTTGATTTAACACAAGGACTTTGAGTTGGCGGACACATCGAAGTCAGAATTAGAGAAACAAATCAACATGATTCTAGGAACTACAAGCAAAAGCAAACTCTTTGCAGTACATCAAGAAGGATAACCCTGACCCACCATTAGACGAATGATGAGCCACAACACCAAAACAGCTACAAAGGAATTCAGAGCAAAATACAAGACTACTACAACTGAATTGAAAAAAACAAGAAATAACAAAGTTCATTTCATTGATAATACTACTTTATTAGATCAGGTGAAGGAGATAAAAAAGTATGAGAAGAAACGGAGGAAACTACTGGATCATCACTCACAGGAATAGGGGAATGCCTCTCTTCAAGAAGGGGAAAAACAATGACTCCGAGGCATCAGAGGGTAGAGGAAGCAATTGCTCCTCAACTACTGGAGCAGATTCATCAACATCATCGTCCTCGAAAGCTTCATCAACCAAGTGACGGTACTTGGATAAATCCTCGTCGAGCCACTCGATATAGTCAATAAGCTCAACCTGTCCATCAACAACTCACTTCCAATCTTCAACTTCGACAATACATAGCCTATCCTTGGCAGCCAGCGAGTTCATTTTTTGTCGCGGCAAGCTGCCCCTCAGCGGTGGTAAACATAACAAAAGTATTTGCCTTGACATTGTCGAGCGCATAAGTAATCTGTTCTACCCACCTCTCAGTGATATCACAAATAATGGATTGCTCAACTTCAACACAAGAAGCTTTATCCAAAGTGGATAACTCTTTTTCCACATCACGTAGACGGGTACGAACCCCATCCAACTTGGCTTTCAAATAATCAAGCTCAGCAACAGATTTATCTCTCATACTTTTCGCCTCAACCAACGATTTTTGAGCAGCCTCTGCAGTTTTCTCCAACTCTGCACATTGCGCTTTCAACACTTCGAATTGGGAAAGAACATTAGAAAACACCAGCAACAGTGTTGCCAACCTCCTTTCCAAAGAAGCCACTTGATCATGAACAGTTCGATAGACTGAGCCCATCACCCCTGCATAGGCGAGATGATTCATCCCATCCATTATTTGCTCAAGAACATGATCGAGGTGATCAAATGGATCTAGTACGAAAATCGAAGGCCATTCAACTAATCACTTGTGCCACTCATTTATCAACCTGTGTGCCCTGTCTTGCACGTCAAGCTGAGCGAACCAGCAAAACTTGCCATCCAACTTGATACAAATATCTTTTGGGCCAGGCTCAGTTCAACCAACCCTTGGATGAAGAACACTAGGATCCGGAAGCACTGAAAGAACCACCTCGACAGCCGAAAGAGTGGAAGGAATAACAGTAACAACGGATGGGAGAGTGACGACAGGGGACCGCTTTTACCCTCTCATCGATAAACAACTGTGGCAGGAGCAGGACTAGCAGTGATGACAGGGGTAGGAGAACCCTGACTGATAGGAGAAGAAACTAATAACCCGGCCGCTTCACTGACATCAATAGAAGGAGAAGGAGAGTGAACCTCGAAACCCAGACCACCACCAACATCTTTAGACTGCTCCACCGCTAGCTGAAGCATTTTATCATTGATAACCCGATGATCATCATTAGACAACTCAGTAGAACCCGAGACACCATAAGAAAAAAAACCTATTTTCATTATCATCCAATAGATGAGTAGTCTCCTTCTCGCTCCTCTCCAACGCCATCCTCAGCTCCTCAGCCTATTCGAAAGATTCACGATCCCTTTTCGCAACATCGTTGTGGGAAAGACTTGCGTAAGAGGCAGCCTCTGTAACATCCTGAACAATATTCGGACGGGACGCAATCCGAGTAGAACCACGAGTAGAAAGTCGTTTCTTCCTCAAGACTCGACTAGGATCTACTGGCAATTGCCAACGGACTCGTGGACCTCGCAAGCTTTCTTTTTATCGAAGTAGGAACTGTGACATTAACAGGAACATCGAGATCCGCTTCATTCATAGTGTACACACCACTACGCTCCATGATGCCCTCGGAAAGAAATGCCACCATAGGAAACTGGTGAAGCTTCAGGAAGCCGTCACTGATCCTCTATTCCTCAGCAGTCAACTGAAAATCTTCCGTTTATTGGGAAATTGAAATGATCAAAAAATCAAAAGACCTCGCAGTTGGAAGTAGCCAAAGTTCACAGAAGCATAAAACCAAGAACTTGACCAATCGCGGATGTCATCAATAAGTTTCTCAAAGTAGATAAGAGATCCGAGGAAGCAAATATCCATGTTCACTAACAGACCAATCGCCGAATACAAAACCTTCATAGTCAAAGGAATGTCGGATAAAATAGCCCTCGCGTAAGAAAAAACCATTACCTTCCAACCATTAGGACCCATTTGGACAGGAGGAATGCCCAAGAAGTTCAAATACTAGCAAAAAAGCTCCAGATCTGGGAATCGAAAGCCAGAAGAAAATATGCACGAATACAGTGCAATGTATCTAGCCTTTGGATTACAAGGACTATCATCCTGTCCAGGCAGGATAATCTTGTGGTCATGCGACAGATTATAATCAGAACGAATATTGTCCAGCGTCGCCTAAGAAGCTCTATTGAGAGAAAAATGAGCCTCACACAGAGCTAGCGACTTACCACTTAGTTTATCACCAACGGACATCGTTAAAGAACAAAAAGCAATGGAAATGAAGAAGGCGAAGGAGAGAGTGAACCCTAATTTCAAAGATAGCATAAAGAGGGAAAATGAATTCGTCACATCTCCCTTTATAGAGCCAAGTAATGAAGGTACGACTCATGGGACAAAGTGCGAGATATGATGGCTACACGAAATCCCAAAAATGTGCGCAAAAACAAACAGGCAAGCAAAGAATTGAGACACCAACCCGCGAAAAGTTCCTGATAGCTTAAATTCAAGGCAATGATGGAATTGAAAGGTAAATCGTCACGAAGTTAGTGGCCACGTCATACCCACTAACTAAAGGGGGAGTAGCTGATAATACATCAAAATAGATTGATCATCACGATCGTACACGTGGCAGAGAGCCTCCATCATGAGGATATAACCTCCAATCTATTGGGTCAGCCCATAAAGCCCAAGAAGCATAAAGCCAATCACCGAGGCCCAGACAAGGCCCACCAACGAGAAGACATAAACAAATCCCGAATCCAGGCCTGATCGGAGTTCTCTCATAAAGAAGAGGAACGTTGCACCAAAAAGAGTCATGAGAGGAGTTATGCCTCCACATGCTTAAGGAGGACTTGTTACAAGAAACATCTCCTTCCGTTGCGCCTCACATGCTTAAGTCACGTGGAGAATTAACCGCGACCATTATAAAAAGTAAAGGTGACATTTGACAAAGGTATGCAACTTTAACTGAGTTTTGTCTAGAGTTACTTCATTCTTCAAACAAAGTTGTGGACTTAAGCATCGGAGTGCCTTCGGCCACCAAAAAGGTGGTCATTGTCAGTCTAACATTTGTTTTGCATGTCAAACTCACAGGAGGACGATTTTTGGACGCATCAGATAACATTTTCGTTATGGAGTTGAATATCATTTGGTTGATATCCAATGTTGTTGACCAGACATTAGGAACATCAACTTCATTAGAAGTTAAAGGTAAAGGGACTTGTACCATAACCTCTTTTAACTTAATCCACATTTTATGTGATTCTACTCTGACTCCAACTTGACTCCACTCATATGGCATCACAGGTGGGGCATAGCTAGACTTCAACTCAATTCCTAGTCACCTAATTTGCAAGCCCATTTTCACCAAAAGAAAATAAAACCCTAAAATCAATTTTGTTTTAAATAAATAATTGTTACAAAACAATATGGACATTTTTGTTAGCATTCCTGTGCACGCTACACACTCACAATTGTAGAGAAAAAAAATATTATTCCATTGGTTGAATAACTTAGTTGCTAGACATCTTATGGTATAAGCATCACTATTTAATTCAGGCATGTTAACTGAAAAAGTATCCTTATCATTTGAACAACTTAGTTATTTGATTACCCTTTGGGAATGAATGTAGTTACCGCTGATCACAACTACTAAGCATGGTTTAGTTACCTATTATACAATAATGTAGTCTTTGAGCATTCTTTCGATTATCATTCGAGATTTGTAATGTAGCAATTGAGCGTCATCGGCCCAATTAAAAAAAATGGAGAGAAAACTCTTCCAGATCTCCATGGATTATCGTCATTTTGAAGCTCAACAAAACTTCCCTTTTTAACTCTAGTCTTTCATTTCATTATTGGCACCATGTTTCAACAATTGCAAATACCCACCGACCACTCCCTTTATTTCAAATCCTCTCTTAACAAAGAACCAACATAGTTTTTTTCCTCAATCTTTTCCGTCCAAAATGTGGATTGAAAACAAAACTGACACAATACGTCTTTATTTCTTTCTAAAGATAAAAAAATGTGATAACGGGTCCTTAGGACGATGGACCCTCGCTAACTGTAAGGGTGTGTTTGGTTGTACCCATTTTATGCGAATTGTAATCCTATTCCCACTTAAAATAGGATTTGAGGTGTTTGTTTAGGTTTTTATTCATGGACATGACATGCCATGCCAGCACGTGCCACAGATTCCCACTTTTGATGGGAATCTGACACCTCACTTCTAGAGAGAAAACAATTCATGGGTCTCTTCTCTCTCGCTCACGAGTCTCTTTTCTTTCTCGCTCTGCTCTTAGTTGCCAAACCAAACCAAACCCTAGACACAAGTCTCTTTTCTCTCTCGCTTTGTTTTTCATTGCCATACCAAACCAAACCCTAGACACGAGTCTCTTCTCTCTCTCGCTCTGCTATTCGTTTCTAAACCAAACCAAACCCTAACAACACATTCTCTCCAATTTGCGAGCTCCCTCCGCCTCTTCCATCGGACTAGAGATGTTATCATCTTCTTCACCATCTTTGTGATCTCATCTCTTTCGAAGATCTCTTCTCGTCTTCGTGATATCGACTCAGATTTGTGCAGTCTTTAACATCTATTTGAATTTTTATCATCTTTAGCATTCTCGATTGAGGTTGAGTTTTTTTTTTTTTAATGTACCCAGGCTCAGATTTGTGGGTTTTTTTTTGGGGGTATTTTTTTGGTGATTTTTATATGATCTTCATGGACTGATTTTTCTGTTGAGGTTGAGGTTACTGCAATGTTTGTTTAAAAAGCTGGGTATGATTGGTCAGTTTGAAGGAGCATATCTTTGTTCATCTTAAGAAGCTGGGTATAAAAAGCTCCAAACTCAGAATGCTTAACCAAATTTTCAGCCTAATTGGTATCCAAACCAAATTATGGGCTCTATTTGCTAAGGATCGCCCAACTAGTGCTTCTTCTCGTCTATAGAATCACTAATTTTTAGCTCATTTGCTGGTTTTTTTATTTTTTATTTTTTTTACCAACACAAGTGGATTTGATGATAGTGTTCATTGTAAGCTTTACAAGTATGTAACTTGTATCCTTTTTTTTTCACGAGCTTATGTTATGGAGCATTCTTATACATTATTTGGCTAATTGATGGGTTATGTAGTAATGCTTATTCTCTTAAGTTGTGGCTTAGGCACGGTAGGTCCATCCTGATAAAAATCCAAACGATCCTACAGCAGCACATAAATTCCAGGTAAGTTTAAATACTGTCAAATTTTATTTCTTTTTGAAAAAATTGGACTAGTTTTGCTCTTGGTTAGTATTAGTTGATTTAGGAGTTGGTCACAATCAAATGTCAAAATGAAAACTGAATCTTTTGTTAGTAGCTGTATTTGAATGCCGTAAATGCTCTTAACCATGCTGACTATTACACTTTTATATGTAAGATGCTCTGAACCTTGCTGATCACTGTTACTGTTTTATATCAGCTTTCCTTAATCTTATTTATCTCAAGGTCTTGATTTTCATCTTTGTTTCAGATTTTCATGTTTACTACTAGTCTTGATATGCAATTAAATCCATGGCTGATTCAAGTGTTACATTAGGATACTTGTTGTGAATGAACTTGATCCTATATTCATTTGATCATTGTGTATGGAAGTTCACCATGCATGCTTGATTTGGTGTTCTATTTTTACCTTCATCCAGTGTTCTGTATGTTGATTTGTCTCATGTTTTTGGTAGGAAGTTGTGTGTGTGTTCTGAATTCATGAAATATATGGCCTCATCTAATCTTGACCATGTCCTAATGTCTTAAAAATGTGTAAGTCGCAATCGTAGAGTTCTTGGAAATTTCTTATCATGCTGAGTTCGTATGAGCGAATTTTATTTTATTTTTTCTTTTGGAGCTTGGCTTGTTTTGACTATGGGTGATGCAAAAATTACCAGGTACCAGGAATGGAGGATGGAGGGTATGAGTCTAATGGGCTTGTTAAAAACTAATGACCTGGATAATCTTTGAAGGTTAAATTTTGTTGAGATGTTTGTTATATATGATTTTGTAGCTGATCCTAAATTGTGTTCAATAGGGCTTGAGAATTGGAGATGGATTACCATAGGTTCCCTTAATTGGAAATGAGAGCTACCATTTTGAGGAATAGCAAGTACCAAGCCATGGAAGAAGAAGGGGCTGTTTATGAGATTAGTGAAAACTAGTGGGCTGATTTTGTAGAACAAATTTAATTTTTGTTGGTGTGAAAACTAGTTTGTTTATGAGATTAGTGAAAACTAGTCTATTTACTTGATCCATGGATTGTCTCGCCATATGGCTGATGCCAGAAGTCTGTATGTGTTGGTGTGAAGTCTGTATGTGTATGGAATCTTGTCATTTTAAATACACAACCTCAGCCGACAGTACAATCCAAACTGCAAGAAAATTTAACATAAGAAAAGCAAAACCAAATAGCCGAAAAAAGAGATATTCAATTCCTTTCCTTTATCAATGAATACATCCCCATAGTTGTTCAACTAATCATGATTTCAAGCCCTAAATGGAAACAAAAGCATTAAATGGGTTTATGGGGTGGTAACTGAGACTAGCAGACAGACAGACATACAGACAAGGTACACTATCCCTACAGACTCTCTTGTCCTATAACTGAAACTGGACCCCTACTACTAGTAATGAATGTGGACATACTTTTTAGCACAAAAAATGGGGCCAAATGCATCATCAGTTTTGGCAGAAGAACCAGTGGGGTTTGGGGTGGTGACGGTGGTAGAACCTGAGTTAAGCTGGTAAATGTTGGAAATATGGTTTTTTAAAATAAAAGAAAATGAGTATGTATTTAGCCGCTTTCTTAAAATCCACATTTTTCACATGTTTTTAATTGCGCTCTCCACGCAATGAATCTAGTCGGGATTTTATCCATGTATCTAGACGTTTTCTTAAAACCCCACGTTTTTCACATGTTTTTAATTGCATTTTCTAAGCAATGTATCTAGTTGTGATTTCGTATTTGAACGAATCTGTATTCTCACTATAAATACAATACAAACTTTGAGTTTAGAGACAAGAAGAGAAAAACAAAAAAGCATTTTGCAAAAACAAGAGTTCTTCTTTTGCAATCAGAGAGAACAAAAACATTTTCGTTTTTGCAATTAGTTTTTTCGTTTAGCATTTCAATCAAAGAAGAATTTTCTTGTTGTTGATTTATATACAATGTATTGGTGATTCCGAGCAAACAAGAGTTTAAGGGTGAATAGTATTTCGTTCATCAACAGTGCAATTGTTTGAACGAGACAAAGAAGATTCTGGGCTGTTTTATCCTGGGGACGGCGAGGCTACTAGACTGCTTGCACATTTTTGGGCAGAGCCGCGAAACGTCTTAAAGAGAGCGACCTAGTCCGCGACTCAACCCAAGAACAATTGGTACCTTCGTTCCTATCTTTTAATTTGAACTTATACAACATTTACAACAATTTTAAGACGATTTATTTCTGCCATGACAAATGCCTTCTTTCATAATTTTCTATAAGATCGAAAGAATGATCCCTTCAATAATATTTAGTATTTTCCATAATACAACTTACGAAAATAAAGATAGGTCATGTATGGCAGTGTGAGAAAGAGATCACTGGACTGCTGTAGGTTATGTCCTCCCTGCTTTGTCCACTTACTCTTTCAAGTGTTTTCCCCCTATAGCTGCTTCTTTGTTTACACAACTTCTGGTTAACTCTTCTAGATTTGTTAAATGTGGCTCGCTTAATTGATAAAACTTCTAATCAATGTATTTAACATTTTAGCCCAATAAAAAAAATATCAATGGTTTTGATATCGTAAAATGTATTGCATTGAGATATTGAAATGCAAACAGTGGACAACATTGATGTCATATTACATTTCATTTGCCATATCAATATAGATAAATTGGATTGTTAACCATTTGAGAACTCATCCATGAATTATATATAACACCCTGTCCATAGAATTGATAATGGCTCGCAGGATCCAAAATTAGAGTTTCTTATTATCACATGGTGATTAAGATATAAAGCTTTTTTGATTCGAGAGATTAAGGAAAAAAAAACTGTAAGGGATTTTGTGCCTGGATCACTGTATCACTTTGCTCTATTATATATGCATGCTTATCATAAGCATTGCAAAATATTATTATCACAGCCCATTTAATACACAAATGTGTTGGTTTTAAGTCTAGGTTCTAATTCCTCGGCAACTAGGGGATGTTTTGTATACTATCACGAAGAATAATGTTTTTTTTTTGGGGAAAGGGTATGCTACTGATGAAATGTTTAAGTTAAATGTTGATGCGAATAAAATTTCTAGTTCTGTTTCCATGTTGTGTACTTTTTGGCATGCTAAAATCTGTCATGTTAATAGTTTTGGATTTTGAAAGCCGATTGATCTTGTAACTATGCTCATAGTCCACACATCTTGAATCTCTAGCTCTGTCTCCATTTAGAACCTAAATTCGACAAGTTACTAGATATAATGGATTTAAACATGAGTTTTGTAAACTTCAGCATGATCTCTTTTCAGTTAGTTTCAGAAAATACTTGATGAATCATGCATCTGTTTTATTCGTATCCACCGCGTTTGACTGGTTGTATAACATCTAGAAGCCTGGAGGCGCTTAAGACAAGCCCTTCTTGATGTTGCCTCTCAGGTTTTGTATTGATGTTCTTGTGCAATCAGATAAGCTAGTCGTTCATAACATTTTGAATCTATTCAGGCTGCTTTAAAAGCATAGTCATCTAAATCCCTGTCAGGAAGTGAAATCAAATTAGTTATCATTATGATTAACGTAATTAGGGATTGACATACATGTACACTTGTTGACAAATGAAAAACTTTAGTCTAGACTCTAAACCCATGATGGACTAACTAGAGGAGATTGTGTATGAGTAGAACACCTCTTTGTAATTTCAAACATTGAATAAATGGTTTTCATCCTTGTGTATGTGGTGCTGAAGACAAGAGAAGCCACACATGAGGGTTTATCATTAAACTCAAATGGCTTTTTAGAGATTTTTCTTTCAGCAGTGGCAGCCCACTTGCACCTTAAAGCATACCCAATGAATGTTTTTAGGATTGAAGGGCCACCCACATCTGCATTGAGACATCTTCATATCTTCTTCACTAAGCATTCAATGTTTTACTTTTTGGTTGTGGATATTCTTCACAAATCTTCAACTTTTAGGGGAGGAAAGAAAGATATAAGCTTTATCATTTAACATTGATTCAGTAAACCTTGCTGCGCCATATAATCGACTTCAGTGAGTGTATACTCCCCAATCCACTCTTGAAATCTTTAGTCGGATGGTTGCTTAAGCATGTGCTAGAAGCTAGAAAACTTTGGGTAGTTTAGCTTATGCTAGGATTCCTGATCCTAAAAGGAATAAGCTTGACAGTAGGGCACATGAATGTGTATTCATAGGATTTGCCATGAACAGCAAAGCTTATAGATTCTATAATCTTAAAGATCACATTATTATAGAATCAAACGACGTTGACTTCTATGAAGATAAATTTTCTTTTCTTTCGAGGAATAGTGAGGGTTATTTCGAGGAATAGTGGGGGTACATCCTCAAATAACGTGCCTATGATAAGGATGAATGAAACTGATAAAGCCACGTAATCTGAGCCTAGGAGAAGTAAACGGAACGGAACTTCCAAAAAAAACTTTGGCCCCGATTACTATGTCTTTTCAGTTGAGGAGGATTCAATTAGCTTTCAATAAGCCTAATCCTCTATAGATGCGATTTTTTTGGGAAGAGGCTATTGATGATGAAATGTACTCTCTTGAGTCTAATAGAACCTGGCATATAGTTGATTTGCCACCAGGTTGCAAGACAATAGGATGTAAATGGGTATTTAAGAAGAATTTGAAACCCGATGGTAATGTTGAAAAGTTTAAGGCTCGTCTTGTAGCCAAAGGGTATAGACAGAGAGAAAATGTTGACTTCTTTGACACATATTCTCCTGTTACCCGGATTACATTATCAGAAGTTTTCCGCTGTCCTTGAAGGATATAGCAATGCTGACTGGAACACCCTTTCAGATGACTCCAAAGCCACTAGTGGCTATATTTTCAGTATAGCTGGTGGAGCTGTTTCTTGGAAATCGAAGAAACAAACCATTCTGGCACAGTCCACGATGGAGTCAGAGATGATAGCACTAGCCACGGCTAGTGAAGAAGCAGGTTGGCTAAGAAACCTGCTAGCAGATCCCTTTATGGGAAAGATCGATTCCAGCTGTCTTGATCCATTGCGATAGTACCGCGGCTATTGCAAAAATACATAACCGTTATTATAACGGCAAGAGACGACAAATACGTCGTAAGCACAGTACAGTTAGAGAGTTTCTGTCTACTGGTGCTGTGAGAGTGGATTATGTACGAACTGATGCGAACTTGGCTGATCCTTTGTCGAAAGGATTAGCTAGAGAGAAGGTTTTCAAAACCTCGAAAGGAATGGGACTAATGCCCTTAGATTGATGAGTTATTCATGACAGTAACCCAACCTATAGACTGGAGATCCCAAGAAATAGGTTCAATGGGTAATAACAAGTCGTGAATGATATGATGTGAATCATGCTGACAAAATAGCAATCTCATTCCTAGATTACAGCATGAATTCCTGAAACGATAGTAGGATGAGTTAAAAACTCTTAATGATGTCTATACTCTATGTGGATTGGAGTACCTAGCTACAGGAGTACTCTTGATAGACTCACCTAAGTGATTGTGGAAGTTTGGCCGCTTCCTATGGAATTTGTGGGCAAAATTCCTAGAGCCTTCACTATACTGGGATATACGTGCATGGCCGTAAGGCACGAGCTTTTTAGACTTCAACCTGGTAAGGTTGTGCGTGTAATGTCTGTTAGAGAAAAAGTTCAAAACTACGAGTTACTCTAGTATAATCTAAAGCATGAACACTACGCAAGAGTTCTAGTCGAAAGAGACTTTTGTTTATGCACAATCTTATATTTTTTAGATTGCTCGATGAAAATTGTTTTTAAAAATCCAAGTGGGGGATTGTTGGAAATATGGTTTTTTAAAATAAAAGAAAATGGGTGTGTATCTAGACGCTTTCTCAAACCCCACATTTTCCACATGTTTTTAATTGCGCTCTCCACGCAATGAATCTAGACGGGATTTTATCCATGTATCTAGACGCTTTCTTAAAACCCACATTTTCCACATGTTTTTAATTGCGCTCTCCACGCAATGAATCTAGACGGGATTTTATCCATGTATCTAGACGTTTTCTTAAAACCCCACGTTTTTCACATGTTTTTAATTGCATTTTCTAAGCAATGTATCTAGTTGTGATTTCGTATTTGAACGAATCTGTATTCTCACTATAAATACAATACAAACTTAGAGTTTAGAGACAAGAAGATAAAAAAAAGCATTTTGCAAAAACAAGAGTTCTTCTTTTGCAATCAGAGAGAACAAAAACATTTTCGTTTTTGCTATTAGTTTTTTCGTTTAGCATTTCAATCAAAGAAGAATTTTCTTGTTGTTGATTTATATACAATGTATTGGTGATTCCAAGCAAACAAGAGTTTAAGGGTGAATAGTATTCCGTTCATCAACAGTGCAATTGTTTGAACGAGACAGAGAAGATTCTGGGCTGTTTTATCCTGGGGACGGCGAGGCTACTAGACTGCTTGCACATTTTTGGGCAGAGCCGCGAAACGTCTTAAAGAAAGCGACCTAGTCCGCGACTCAACCCAAGAACAATTGGTACCTTCGTTCCTATCTTTTAATTTGAACTTTTACAGCATTTACAACAGTAAATGAAATGACTTTGGACTTGGAGTTGGGGTTTTTGGTTGTTTGGTAGTAGAAGTAATGACTTTGGAGAGGTTCTTCTTCCTGAGTTCAAGCAACATGGCTCTATTCTCTTGTTCTAAAAGCTCTGCTTTCTTCCTTAGCCTTTCATTCTCTTGCATTATGTAGAGGTTCTTCTAGGGATGGCAACGGAGCGGATTGGGGTGGATTTGAGCAAATCCATCCCCGATCCGTCAGGAATAACGGATCCCCCAATCCGCCCCACCAATCCGTTTACAATATTAATCAAAATCCGTAACCGCTCCGTGCGGATGGGCGGATATCCGTCCCGCCACGCCAATCCGCACAAAATTATAACAAAGAATTTCAGAGAATATACTTTATTATCTGATATAACTCAGATCTTACAAACAATTACAGAATCAATATCTGAATTCGTACAAAAAAAATACAAAAAATTATGAATTCTCTGAATTACAGAGAATTAAAAAGAATTCGTACAAAAAAAATCAATCTCTGAAATCAGATCTGAGATCTGAGATCTGCTTTAACTCAGATCTTTGATTTCAGATCTGAGATCTGTATCTTGAAGCTAGGGAAGGGAGGGGAGGGGAGAGGGAGGCGGCCGATAGAGAGATGAAGAGGAGACCACGATGGAGACGACCTTCGAGTGTTCGTGAGAAGGAGACGATGGCGGCCGAGAGAAACTTGTTGTTGGTCCGAGGCCGAGGTGGAGAGGAGACCGAGACAGAGATGGACTGATGGAGAGGAGACCGAGAGTTTTCTCTCTTCATCTCTGTGACTGTGAGAGTTTTCTCTCTTCATCTTTGTGACCGAGAATGGAGGGGAGATTTTTCTTTCTTCATCTCTGTGGAGATGGACTGATGGAGGGGAGAGTTTTCTCTCTTCATCTCTGTGACTGAGAAAAAAATGATTCAAATGAAGAGACGTGAGTAAGAGAGGCTGAGGCATATAGGGTTTTTGTTTTTTTTGTTTTTAAATCGAGGGTAATTTTGTAATATCAATACCTAAACGGATATCTGCGGGGCGGATATGGCTAAATCCGTATCGGCCTCGATTAATAAACGGATACAAATTAAAAATCCGTATCCGCCCCAAAATCCAAGAATCCTTTACCAAATCCACTCCAAACGGGGCGAGTGGGGCGGATATCCGTGAAAATCCGCCCCACTGCCATCCCTAGGTTATTCAAGTATAGCTCTAAGTTCAGGTGCTCCATGAGTGCCTGTTAATGTCACACAAACCAAATAGTAATTAATCATATTATATGACACTTAACAAGGACCAAGACCAAGACCAAGACCAAATTACATATCTTATTATTTTAAATTTTTTTTGTTAATTTAGTATTTTGCATGGGAAAAAGGAGTGGGTATTTGATTGATGATAATAAGGATGTATAAAAATTAAGGATAATTTAGAATCTTAGGTTCCTTTTGCATAAGCTTCAAATGCACTTTAAGACCTTGTTTGCATAGCTTGTTGACATTTGTTAGTATATTTTTCTCTTGTTTTTGATAATTGATAGGTTATCGTTGTAGGTATGGCATCCAAATTACAATGGAGTGATTTGATGGGTTTGGTTTTGATTAGAACATTGGTGGATGACACTAAGACCAAAGGAAAAAAAAATAGATAATGTGTGGAAGCCAAGCGCATTAGAGCGTGTGGTGGAAGAGATTAAGAAAACTCACAATATGGTAATAACCCATGATCATGTCCAGTCGAGGCTGAAGACCTTCAAGAAGCAAAATTTGGCAGTCCGAGAAATCCACAAGCAAAGTGCGTTTGGATTTGACTATAGTAGTGGGCTCATCACTGTAGACAACGCAGTGTGGGAAGACTATGTTGTGGTAAACTTTCTTAAGCATGGTTCGGTAGGACCTCATGCGAGTTATTTTTCAATCTTATTAAAAATGCTAGTTAGAACTTATTGAGAATGCTAGTTTTCTAATCTTTATTGAAAACTTTTCCCCAACTATCTTTATTTTCTTGATTATTCTAATATTTATTTTGTTAAATTAGATTGTTTTCTCAATTATATTTCTTAACATTGTTTAGGCACACAAGGAAACAAAGAAAGTTCGTGGCAAAATCTTTCCACACTATGTCAACCTTGCAATCATAATAGGAAATGATCAAGCAACTGGTGACCGCTGTATATCAGGTTGTGATGATGACAACGAACCTGTGGATGAAACAAGTGAAAGTGTTCATACAAACACTGGAGACAAGGAAGATGTTGCCTCAGGTTCTACTACACCGTCTCGCAAATGCAAACGAACGTGTGACAACGATGATTTCGAGTTTGCTAAGGCCATATCAAGTATATGCAAGGCATTTGAGCAAGCGAATGCTATGCCTATCTGATTGGAAACCTTCCCTTGGCAAGAAGTTGAAAAGGCTGTAAGGGCGGTTCCTGGACTTACCCAACATCAAATTTTGAAAATCATGAGGAAAGTTCAAGGGGAACGTAGAGTTTGGTACTTTCTTTTTAAGATTGACCGAATAAACAAGGGAGGGCTGGGTTCTTGCAGAGTTAGAGGAGAATTAGTTTGGAGCTGAAGTAGTAATTGTTAGGTGCGCGAGTCATTGTTTAGCCAGTTGCTATAGTTTATTTCCCTGCCTTCTTTCCCCTCCTTCCTATCTCTCAATTAGTATGACTTAAAACTTAATTTTCTATTTAATAACTTTTCCCTTCCTCCCTCCTCACTTGCTTGACGAATATGCCTACACACTTGAGGTGGGCGGAATTATATATACAATCACTGATGTGGAAGAACTTGGAGAGTGGATGAAGACTTGCTTGGATGATCACCCTTTCTTTGAACCTCTCTCAAAGGAAGAACTTGATTTTGACCCAGTTGTGGAGCTATTGAGTTCTGCAACGGAGGAGGGACAAAGGTTGCTAGGAATGAGGGACAAACTTTTCGTGCAGACATATCTCTCATTCAAAAACTGAAAATAGTGTTTGATTGTTTAGCTTTTTCAATTTATTTCAAGAACTTGGCAACACAAAATTTTGCTATAGAAGCCGATGAATTCTGAAATGAGAATCAGATTGTAGTTTTCAGTATTGTATTTACTGTAACAATTGTTCTATTCGAGAAATATAAAGGATTGCTTTGGATCTGTTTCAGTCGATTTATCTTATAAAATTCAAATTTCGATTGTCTCAGGTACGTTCACTATAAATCTCTGCTTATTATTGTTGAAGTAGCTTCGTGTTTCCAACTTTCCTGATTTGCAACTATGGCAGTGCTTGGCTTAGCTTGAATCAATAGTTGTTTGTTTAGTGCTTAATGTGTGACTTGTTAGAATTGCAGTATATATATTTTTTAAGGTGCGGTATATAATATATGATATTAAAGGAAAAACATGTTATAGCATTTTACCCAACACACAATCTCACAACTTGAGCACACATCAAAACCTTTTCAGGACTGATCACATAAATGATGAGGGGTCTGACTTTACCATTTCAGGAAAGTTCAAATTATTTACGTATTCATGCACTGATCACATAAATGTTTATGTTACGGAATGGATTTAGCTTGAAGACCAGCATTGAACTTTGCTTTCTCATTGAAAGATTTAAACAAACATTGGTTTCAAAATTATACTATAAGGATGTTTTGCAGGAATCAAAATCAAAACCATATTTTAGTTTATATATAAAGTAGAATTGTGGGATCTCCATAATAAAAAAATTCCCATGATTAGTTTTAGGCAACCTAACACTCACAATAGGAATTGAAATCCAATTCCCATGGACAACCAAACATCAAAGTTGGTCAAGTCAATGGCATGAGATTCCAATTCCCACCTTAAGATTCCATGCAACCAAACACACCTTGTAATTATCAACAACCAATATAGAGATAAAAAAATAAAATAAAAATAAATTTAGGACACTGGACCTTTCCTTTGTTCATCATTTTTTTGTACAATCAAGCCTCTACCAGAGTTTTGATCTCCCAATGGTGGTTCAAAGCAACGAAGGAGAGAACGAATTTTAGCCAACTATTAATGCTTATTCAGTTTTCCAATATAGGTCTGAGTAAAGTTTTTAACAAGATATGGCTAGGCAGGCAGGCAAGCAGCTAGCTCCGAGCTTTAATTTGTTTGAGAGAAATGACATTTCCGGCAGCCCGGACTCCGGATTGTATTTGGTGATGACTCTGCTGAAGTAATTAAAAAAAAAAATTGCCACACAATTGATAAAAAAAATCATTAAGTTCTAATTATGCGCACAATTCTAACATTGAAACTAACAAACCAACACAATTGATCCAAAAAATTGAATGATGAGAATATAACAAATTAGCAATAAACATTGTTATTTGCAGAACAAATAATTCTACATGCAATTGTCCGATGAGTGAGGTCGGTAGTAATTAATTTGATTAATTACAGACAACGACCCTGGTGAAAGCGAGAAGCAAGCAAGAAACCCCCACAAAGAACAAGCAAACCAGATCTCTATCCGACCATCTTCTCACCCCAACCATCTTGTTATTACTCTCATTGATTCTTAAACTCTTAGCCCTTCTCAAGGCATCAACTTCCTTCAACAGATCAAATTCCACCCCTTTTTTCTTCAATTCCTCGACGCACTGGTTCAATAGCTTTCCGTCTTCCTTTTCCCTTTCCAATAGCTTCTCCATCCGACTTTCAACATCAGTCTTGTACCGAATGCCCCAAATGATGACCAAGGAGCAAAGGACTGAACAAAGAGATGGGATCCAAAATCTGTTGCAGGCCTTTGATTTTGATAGGAAAGAGGAGGAGGCTGATGTGAAGAGGAGGAGAAGAGATGTAGAGTGGAAAAGGAAAAAGAAGCAGTAGAGTTGGGTGATCTCCTTCCGGACAGCGTCGATTTGAACTTCTTTGAGGGCAACACGGTTGAGTATAAGTTCTTCCTCTTTGAGCCATTGTTTGAGAAGGAGCTTGTGGGTTGGAGACTCCGCGATTTGGTTCAGAGGGTGGGGCTGCTTCGATAATGGCTTCATCGTCATTCTAGTGATTTGTTGGTTGTTTTCAGCTTCGGCCATCGGAATTTCTTGCAGATTGGATTGGAGAGGAGGAGATTGGAAACGTACACAAAGAAAAGAAAAGAGAGAATGGAATAGAGGGATTACTGAAAATACATATAAATTATATATACTTTAACTGTGGGTCATTTCATTTCTCTTCAACGGTCGGATCTGAAAAGGAATTTCAAATTGAATAGCTCCACTATCTTTTAAGTCTCCAACGGTCGGAATTTTGAATTCGCCAGCTGGAACCATTTAACGTGCACTTTTCTAGTTCTCTGTGTTGACGGAGTAATTTTAGCTCCCAAGGCCTAAACTTCAAAACGAAGCATCATGTAAAAAAAAATAAAAATTACAACAATTCTAGGGAGCCTTGTTTGGGGGCCAATTTTAGAGGTTTTTTTTTTTTTTTTTACACTTTTACCCTTTCTATGGATGGTGTTTGTGGTTGTGTTTTTAAGAGAAAGAGTAAAACGTATAAAAAAAATCAAAAGATGAACAAAAGAAACCCCCAAACAAAGCTCCGTGACTTACTAAAAAAAAATTTAGTAAAGAAATGGAAGATTTTCAGACAAATTTTGGTCCCGTGAAAAATATAGAGAAAAAGAAAAAATGTGAGAAATATAAAAACATTTGCTACAAATAAAGCTTAAAATTTGGAATAGAGATAGATACTCTAATTTGGAAGCTCGGGTCCTGAAAGATGAGCTAAGCAAAGGGCAAACAGAAATTGAAGGACAAGCTCAAAATATGCAGTAGTTGGCAGTGACAGAAAGAGGCATTCTCGAATAATACAACCAAGTATCAAGATCTCAAGAGGAAATAGATAAAGAAAAAAGTAGGGCAATATGGATGGAAGTTGGAGATAAAAATTTACCTTATTATTATCATAGAGTAATCAATCAAAGCCAACAGAGCAAATAACAGTATCAGGAAGATTAAAAGAAGAGATGATAGCATTGTGACAAACAAAGATTATATTATTAGTTAGGAAATTATCAGCTATTTCTATGACATGTTGGGACAGAGTACCCTATGGAAGTTGAAGACAGTTTTAATTTCTCCAAAATAGTTGAATCCCAAGATGCCAGCAACATGATTCTACCTGTGTCCAAAGAAGAAGATGCATTGTTCAACATGAACGAGCACAAAGCCCCTGGTCCGAATGGGTGTGGTGTTGGATTTTTCATGATTTACTGGGAGGTGGTGGGTAATTTCACTAATGCCAAGTGCAAAAAACTTCTTAAAAAAGAACAAGTTGATCAGAAGCATGAATGCATCCTTTCTCTGTTTGATCCCTAAATCTAATAATGTTGTAAAGGTAACTGATTATAGGTCTATTGCTTGTTGCAATGGTATATACATGTGTATCACAAAAATGTTTGTCAAAAGAATGAAGATGGTGATGGGGGACCTAATTAGTATCAACCGAGCAACTTCCGTGGAAAATACAAGTATCCAGGACAATACAATGTTGACCCATGAATTATTGAGGAACTACCACAGAACCAATACTAGCCCAAGATGTACCTTTAAGGTTGATTTTTCAAAAAAAAGTATGATAATGTCAGGTGGGATACAGTTGTAAGGTTTATGACCATGATGGGGTTTCCCGACCACCTCGATGTATTCGATCGGTGTTGATAAATGGGAGCCCAGCTGGCTACTTCAAAGGTAAGAAAGGGTTGAGGTAAGGGGACCCTTTATGTCCATTATTGTTTGTTATAGTTATGGAAGCTATGACAAGGATGTTGGAGAGACAAGTTGAGTTGAAGATGTAGGAATTTCTCTATTATGTGAGTTTATCAAATAACTGACTCTCTGGAGAGCATTTATTTTTCTTTAAGAGATAAGGTCTCTCTTCTCATGGTATTATGTATGTTCATTTTGGGTGTTGCTTGTCCTATTGAAAAGCAGAGAACATTTTTTATCCACAGAGAAGAAAAGATTGATCTCTGATTGCAGCATGGCTAATTCTGCAAATTGATCTCTGACTGCAGCATGGCTAATTCCGCAAGTAAGTAATATCCATATTCTTCATCAAGCATGTTTAATTGATACAATGTGATTTTATTGCTTAATTGTCTCAAGTAAATAATTCCAATATGTGGTATCAGAGCCAACAATATAAGCATCAAATTCATTTATATATACTCTCTATTGTTTCCGCTGCCATGAACCCTACATCAATTATATGCTTTGGTTTCTATTCCACAACCGAGTCCTATATTTTTCCGCTGACTATTTCATGTTTCCTACTGGTGTCTGTTTGCTTTTACTGCAGAATAGTTTGTATGTGTCACCAAAGTGATTTTTCATGCAATTAACCTTCTGTAGTCTAAGTATCTATTAAAGTTATTGGTTTATATACATTTAACAAGTAGACTAATTTCCAAAGAAATTTTTCTACTGGGTTTTATATAAACTGAAACATGGTGACTTATGAAGAAATGGTAGTCTGTGTAACTCTTCTTGCCTAAAGGTGTTGCATTTGCACAGGTTATTATTATTATTTTTTTTTTTATCATGCTAGATTTGATATTCATACATAAAGTTTATATTGACAGTTTCTTGCCTAAAGGTGTGACTGTTCTATAGTTTTCGTATATGAATTCTCAAATCAATTTTGGAAATTATGCAGATTTCAACATGTTGAATCTCATCAACATTGAGAAATTGAATGGCAATAATTTCAAAGCATGGAAGCAACAGATTGAAATGCATCTAGGAATGTTGGAGTTTAGCATTGCTTTCACGCTTCCGCAACCAACTGCCCTCACTGAAGAAAGCACAGTCTAGCAGAGAGACAACTTTGCTAAATGGGAGAGGGCAAACCATATGTCATTGCTGATCATGCAGAATGCTATGGAGGATCACATCAGGGGTGGTATAGCCACTTGTGATTTGGCAAAGGAATACATGGCTAAAATAGAAGAGAAGTTTAAGAGGTCTGACAAGGCTGAAGCGGGCTCTTATCTTTCTGATCTGATCAACACCAAGTATGATGGTACTAGCAGCATCCGTGAGCATTTACTTAAACTGGTGAATCTGTCCAACAAGTTGAATGCCTTGGACATTGGCATAACTGACCAATTTCTAGTTCATTTGGCACTCTTCTCTCTCTCGAGTGACTATGAACAAATTAAGGCCAGCTATAATATTCAGAAGGAAACCTGGAGTATTAATGAACTCATTTCTATCTGCTGCCAAGAAGAGGAGAGAATGAAGAATTCTAGAATTGGGGCAGCCAATCTGGTTCATGTTGGCAAGGGAAAAGGAAAGGTTGATGTAAACAACTCTGCCAACTACAAAGGATCTAAGCTGCCTGGACATAAATCAGGTTCTATTTCTGCTGCAAAGAAAGGTACTCATCCTCTTTTTGATTCATCTATTAAAACTGATGGCTCCTTCAGTTCTGGTTCTGGTCTCACATTTGTTAAGAAAAATTTCAAGAAATGTTTTCATTGTCAATCCCTTGAGTACTTAAGGAAGGATTGTCCTGCTTTTAAGGCTTGGCTCATAAAGAAAGGTACAACTTCTAATGATGTTTTTGTTACTGTTGAGTCAAACTTAATTTTTATTCCTCAAAACTCCTGGTGGTTTGACACTGGCTGTTCTGTGCACATTACAAACTCTTTGCAAGGATTTCACCAAAGTCAAACACGAAAAAATAAGGATGTCTACAATGTTTATGTTGGCAATGGAAGCAAAGTGGTTGTTGAGTCAATTGGTCGTGTAATGTTGAGATTGTCTTCTGGTTATGTTTTAGTTTTAAACGATGTTCTTTATGTACCTTCGATGAGAAGGAATTTATTTTTTGTTACTCAGTTTGTAAAGGATGGTTTTTCTTATATTGGAAATGACAATCAAATTCAGTTTTTCTTTAAGAGTCAGTTTGACAATCTCCTTGGTTATGCATTTCTCAATGGTGATCTTTGGCAAATTCAGTGCACTTACTTTCATGAATGTTTGAGTGTTGATCATTCTGCTTCCAAAAGATTGCTCCATAATGAGAGTTCTTCCATGCTTGGGCATAGGAGACTTGGGCATATATCGAAAGATTAATGAAAGATGGTGCTTTGCTGTCAAAGCTTGATCTTAATGAATTTGAGGATTGTATAGACTGTTATAAAGGAAAAACGACCAATTCAGCAACCAAATCAAAAGCCACAAGAAGTAATGATCTCTTAGAGATTATTCATACAGATATATGTGGCCCATTTCCAACGAGAACAATTTGTGGGAATTCTTATTTTGTTCTATTTATTGATGATTTTTCTAGGTATACATATTTATATTTACTTTCTGAAAAATCACAAGTTCTTAGCTGTTTTAAATCTTTTAAACTTGAAGTAGAAAAACAGTTAGACAAACGTATTAAAATTGTGAGATCGAATCGTGGTGGAGAATACTTTGGTAGATATACAGAAAGTGGGCAACATAAAGGACCTTCGCTCTGTTTTTAGAGCAAGAGGGTATAGTTGCACAGTACACTACTCCAGGTACCCCATCACAAAATGGAGTTGCAGAACGCAAAAAACCGAACTTTGAAGGACATGGTATGCAACATGCTATCTTATTCTCAGTTGCCAGAATTTTTGTGGGGGGAAGCCATAAAGACAGCCAACTATATTCTGAATAGAGTTCCCACAAAAGCAGTCCAAACAACTCCATTTCAGATTTGGATAGGAAGACAACCAAGCTTCAATCATTTTCACATTTGGGGTTGTCAATGTGAAGCTCGTTTGTACAATCCAAATGAGAAGAAATTGGAGATGCGAACCACCGCTATGCAGAAAAATCAAAAGGATTTAGATTTTACTGTCCTACTTCACATACGCGCTTGGCTGAGAGCAATAATGCAAAGTTCATTGAAGATTTTGGTTCTTTCCACTCCAAATCCAGGAACTCTTATGTTTTTGAAGAGCAATCTATTTTGGAACCCACAACAGCTAGTAATACAGTTCTTCTACCAATGCCACTTCCTGCAAATGTACCAAGTTCCAATCTGCCAGATTTTTCATCCCATGGGGTAGAACCTCCAGGTTAGACTTTGGTAAGTCAACCTTCATCTAGCTCAGTTCCTGATTTGCATGAGGTTTCTACTTTGCCAACACCTTTACCAATTGTTTCGAATGAGCCTATTCCATTAAGGAGATCAACTAGAGCTAGGACACCAGCATTTTCCAATGATTATGTGGCTTACTTACAAGAGATAGAATATGACATTGGTGATCATGATGATACTGTGACTTGTAAACAAGCAATGGATGGCTCACAAAGCACACTTTGGGAAGCTGCAATGAGAGAAGAATTGGATTCAATGCACAAAAATGTTGTTTTGACTTTGGTTGAAGGTTCGGAATCTATTAAACCCATAGGCTGTAAATGGGTTTATAAAACAAAACGGGATGCACATGGACAGATTGAACGGTTCAAAGCACGCCTTGTTGCTAAGGGTTTCACTCAGAGAAGAGGTGTGGATTATATAGAAACTTTTTCACCAGTTTCCACCAAAGATTCTTTTAGAGTCATTATGGCCCTCACAGCTCATCTCGACTTGGAGTTGCACCAAATGGACGTCAAAACTGCATTTCTTAATGGCAGTCTTGATGAGGATATTTATATGAAACAACCACCAGGATTCATTGAAAGGGGGAAGGAACACTTAGTGTGCAAGCTCAACAAATCCATTTATGGATTAAACACAGGCTTCTCGGCAATGGTATTTGAAATTTGACCAAGTTGTTCACTCATTTGGTTTCATAGAGAATAAGATTGATAGATGAATTTATATGAAGCAGGTTAAATGCAATTTCATTTTTATGGTTCTCTATGTTGATGATATACTTCTTGCTAGTTCAAGTGTGCAGCTACTTAAAGAAACAAAGCAAATGTTGTCAGCAAGCTTTGATATGAAGGATATGGGACATGCACATTATGTCTTGGGCATTGAAATTACCATAGATAGACTGAAGAAGACCTTGGGGTTATCCCAAAAGAACTATATTGATCGAGTTCTTAAAAGGTTTAATATGGAGAGTTGTAATGGTGGTGATGTTCCAATTGCCAAGGGTGATAAATTCTCTAATTCACAGTGTCCAGTGACTGATCATGAGATAGAGTTAATGAAAGATAAACCATATGCATCTCTTGTTGGTAGTGTAATGTATGTCCAGATATGTACAAGGCCTGACTTAGCCTTTGCACTTAGTGTATTGGGAAGGTTTCAAGCGAATCCTGGTATTGCTCACTGGAATGCAGGCAAGAAAGTTTTGAGGTATTTGAAGAAAACACAAGCTTATGTTTTGGGATTTCATAGTGTTGAAAATTTGGAAGTGCTTTGTTATAGTGATGCAGATTTGGGAGGATGTGTAGATGATATAATGTCAACTAGTGGGTATACTTTCACATTAGCTGGTGGTGTTGTTTCTTGGAGAAGTAGAAAACAAATCACTAGAGCTGTTTCAACAATGGAGTCAGAATATATAGGTTGTTTTGAGGCAATGAGACAAGTTGTGTGGCTTAAGAATTTGATTTTTGAGATGAAAGTAGTGAGAAGCATTGAAAGACCAATTAGAATTCTTTGTGACAACACATCTGCAGTATTCTTTGCCAAGAACAACAGAAGATCAGAAGCTTCAAGACTCATGGATATTAAGTATTTGAAGCTTCAAGATGAAGTCAGAATTGGGACTGTAGATGTGGAGCATATTGGCACCTATTACATGGTTGCAGATCCATTAACCAAGGCATTGCATGTGACAGCTTTTCAGAGACATTTGCCAAGCATGGGTTTGCAAACATCCATGGATAATGTTTAAATGTGGAGTAAGGTAATTGCCACATTTTGTTGTTGTTTGCATTTATGATCAGAGATTCCGCTTATTAAGATTATGAGTCCTTTTACATGACGATGTAATTCACTTATAAAAGTTCAACTCTAATAAAGTTTGTCTTACAATTTTGCAGAAATGTGAGACAAAAGATGACATCTGCAGTGTCATATGACCATTAAGAAATGTGAGAGTTATAATGGTACCAAACAACTTTCATTTGAAGCCTCCATAAGACCAACGTTTCTTTGATTTGATTAGTTTGTGATTTTGGAACACTAATACTCTGTTTTGTATTAAGTTGTCTGAAGTTCATCTAATAGATCATTGGATTCAGTTGAAAAGTTTATTGATCATAATTATTTAGTGATCATTGTATACTTATTTAAATGGTTTGATTGCACTCATGTGGGAGAATGTAGGAATTTCTCTATTATGTGAGTTTATCAAATAACCGACTATCTGGAGAGCAGTTACATAATGGAGGAAAACAAATAACTGACTCTCTGATAGGGAGAACAATTATTTTTCTTTAAGAGATAAGGTCTCTCTTCTCATGGTATTATGTATGTTCATTTTGGGTGTTGCTTGTCCTATTGAAAAGCAGAGAACATTTTTTATCCACAGAGAAGAGAAGATTGATCTCTGACTGTAGCATGGCTAATTCCGCAAATTGATCTCTGACTGCAGCATGGCTAATTCCGCAAGTAAGTAATATCCATCTTCTTCATCAAGCATGTTTAATTGATACAATGTGATTTGATTGCTTAATTGTCTCAAGTAAATAATTCCAATAAAAGAACATTATTATACTGCACCCAAAATGCCAAATTCCTCAAGTTGTGAGCTTGTGTTTTGCTGATGACCTGCCAATCTCTTGAATGCTTAAAAGTGACTCTTAACAGATTCCATTGCATATCAGGCCTCTAAGCTAACCTCACTTGGAGCAGCATAATGATAGCTGGTTTAAACCAAGTAGAGGCTCAACAAATAGCAGAAAGTACTGACCTGTGCAAATGATCACTTATAGAGGAATACCCCCTTATTTCTAGTATTCAAAACATCAGATTGCTTACCGCTCATTGAAAAAGTCACTGCCAGAGTTCAGAATTGGAAAGTTAAATACTTGAACTATGCAGGAAGGCTAGTGCTTGTGAATGCAGACATGTTTTCTATGCAGGTGTATTGGTGCAGAGTAATAATGATCTTGGTTAAAAAGGTCATTGATAGAGTGTTGTCCATTATTACGAAATTATTACTAAATTCCTATGGGGTAGTCCTAATATGGATAAAAAGTACGGTCCTGTAGGCTGGAAGAAAATTGTGAAACCTAAAGAATATGGCGAGACAGGATAATTGACATAAAGTTATGGAATCAAGCAGTTTATAGTGCTCACTTGGTCAGAATATCTAACAAAGAAGATTCAACCTGGGTAAAATGGATTTGGAAACATAAACTCAAAAATAAGTTCTTGTGGACCATGGCATCCCAAGTGAATGTTCTAGGACATGGAGGAGTGTTAAAAGTCTTAGACAAGTGCAAGCATCTTGTGAGGTTTTTAGTAGAAGGAAAAGTTTCCTTTTGGCATGACCCTTGGTCCCTAGAAGGGACACCATAAGAGCTAATCACTCCTTAAACGAGCTACATGCTCGTTGAACATCTTATGTGGTACATCCTTAATAAATAATTCACAGTAAGGTATGTATTAGTAAACTCAATTGTCATAAAATGATTCTAAACTTTTTTTTAACTACAAAAATCTTGAAGTCGATATAATTTAAAATGAACTATTGTCATTCTTTGAATAAAATCGGCGGCTTTATTTCATAATGTTCTCAATGAAACCCATAACCAGAAGCCCTAAAATAAAAATTCTCTAACCATATTGTTTGATCACATGCTTTACATCAAACAAAAAATTCTATTATCTAGGCAGTACACTAAAAGAAATTTAATCTGAATATATAATTCAATTGATTAGATCTTTAGCATGTTAGTATAATTTGTATTCTTTTAAAATACTACAATAGCCATTGTTTAGTAATCATTCTTCAGTCTGAAATATCTGTCAAACATTCCAATTATATACGAAATGTCCTAACACTGATAAAGTTTATCACACATTACACTCTCTACTACTTACACATGAGAGATAACTTTCATGTATTCCTTTCATATATAAATCATTCTTTAAACATTGAAGCAAACTCAACTTATTACTCGTAATAGTGAGTACTTTACCTAGTGCAAATACTAAGATAGTCAAAGCGTGAAGCGAAGGTGAAGCAATTTGCTATGGTTTGGCTTTAAGAGAAGCGATTACTTTACGCAAGTAAAACGACCCTAAAAAATTGATTTTAATATTATATAAAAAAAATGTAAATATATGCATTTTGTTTGTATCTAAGCTTCTAAATATATGCATTATGCGTTTCTACTAGATTTAGGGGTATTAGCTCAAGTCAATCTAGGTGTTCATACTGCTTCCTATGTTATGATGTTTGTTATCATTCACTACAACACCATACTCTCAACCAATGTCTTTCCAAGAACTACTTTCCCTTGGCCCACGTTTTTCTTCCATAATCAATTACCTCAATCACTTTAAGTAAACAAAAAATAACAACATTATTAATGTATAGATTATTAATGCATAGAAAATCAATGTATAGATGTGAGTTCCTTATTCAGAGTCATGACGGTGGAAGTTTCAGTGAAACTCTGTTTAAAGTAAGAAGATTTGTACCTCGAACAAGATCTCCAACTTCTGCTCTATTGAAGCTATCTGATTCGGCCATGAAGCTCTAAAGAGAGAAAGAGAAAAAGAAAAAGTTTGTGAAGAACGAGAAGAAAGACAAAAAAAGGCTTTTATTTAATGAAGCCATGGCTTTGGTGGCTTCACTTTTCAACAAAAAATGTTAAAAGCGGTAGTTTTTTGTGTTTCAAGGTAGTGGTCTGGCTTTGAATGTCATGGCTTGGCTTTTGGCTTTAAGTGGTGGCTTTTGATGGCTTTGACTACACTGGCAAAAACCTACTAATGTTCACATAATTATTACATAATATGTCTCCTAATTTATATTTGTTAGTGTTTCAAATAGTGTATTTTAGTTTAATTATTTTATTTTTGTATTTTTGTAGGATTTGGAGTTAAAATGACAAAAGTGCGTTAGCGTGGCGAATAATGGTGATTCATAGACAAATTGTCGAAGTGGAGCGGGAGACACTCAAGCCAGAGATTAAGATAACCAAAGAAATAAAATAAAGGAATTTAGCTTTGAATTTTGGTGGAACAAAGAAGTAATAGGGATAAAAATAGCCAAACCCACCTTTCAAGGGGTGGGACCCCTTGTTTGCAATTTGAGTTTGGTTTCAAATAAAAAGTCTATTTTTTTTTACCACAAATACAACAGCGAAAGGAAGGAACACGTTTCTTTGGGTTTCCAAATTGGATGGATTTTTCCAATTGGGACCAATGGGTTTTTTGGTTCTCTTTTTTAACACAAAAACAGGACATCAAAGAGTTTGCTTTTGGGGGAACCACAAAAGACAGCAAGGGAGAGGGACGTAAAGGGGAGAAATCCTAGCAGTTTTCTTAGCTCTTGGCCAAAAAGGCAGAAGAGAAAAAGAAAGAAAAAGGAAGCTGTCCAGGAAAGCAAGCAACACAGCAGCAGGGAGGCAGCCAAAACGCATGACTGCTGCTCGATGTTGTCCAGCAGTGAAGATGATGTCCAACAGGGTGCACACTTTTGTTGCTGTCATCACCATCGCTATGTGTCACTAAACCCCACGCAAGGCGAAGAGAAGAACTCCTAGATGTAACGCACTTATTTGGTATTTGATTCGTTTTATGCTTTCACGATGAATAATGGTGTTTATGATTTTCACTTTTATTTAATATAGGAGTTTATGTTATTTTAGTGACAAAGATTTCACTACACCAAAATGCTTGTTTAGCTACGGGGAGGTGGCCACGGTTCTAAACCGTTGGTTTATTTGCCACGGCTATAAACCGTGGATAGCGTGGCCAACGGCCTAAAACCGTGGCTACAAAATAGTTAGCCACGGCTATAAACCGTGGGTGCATTAGCCACGGCCAAAAACCGTTGCTATATTGTGCAACGGCCAAAAACCGTTGCTAAATTAAAATGTTTTGCACGTGCTGCGCTCCTGCGAGTGAGTGATTTGGAAGTGATTTCGCGCTCTGGCGAAAATGGGGGGAGAGTAGATTTCGCGCTCTGTCGCGCTTTGGCGAAAAAAATTGGGGAAAAAATTTGGTTTGGCGAATTTTTTTTTGCTATTTCGACCTAGATCAGTTTGCGTGGTCATTGCGAAAAAAATTTCGTCCTAAATCAGAGAGAGGTTTGGCGCAGAGGAGAAGAAGGACGAACTGAAGAAGAAGATGAAGAACCGAAGCAGATTGAAGAAAATGAAGAACCGAAGCAGATTGAAGAAGATGAAGAACCGAAGCAGATTCTCAACCTTTTCTTCTCCTTCTTCTTCTTTAGATCTTGAGAGAATCGAGCTGAAGAAGAACATCAAATTAATGAAAAGGGAATAAACTTGGCATAGTTTATGATGTTATCCGAGTAGAAGATGCGTTGAACCAGGAGGCAACAGAAACTGGGTTGGGGTCTCAGAGCTCTCTGCCGTGATCTCTTTGTCCAACACATCGAGGAGCTCTCTGCCCTGATCTCTGCGAGGAGCTTTAGATACAGCGAGAGCTTCAGATCCAGCGAGGAGCTCTCTGCCCTGATCTCAGATCCAGCGAGCAGCTCTCTGCCCTGATCTCAGATCCAGCGAAGAGGAGGGGTTCCAGCGAGGAGAAGAGGTTCTCGCTCTGCTCTCAGATTGGTTCAGATCTCCTTCCAGGTAAGATCCTTCTTCTTCTTTAGATCTCTTCTTCTTCTTCAGATCTGTTTCAAGAGAACAAAATCCTTCAAGAACCCACACAAAATTTGTCCTTTATAAGTTTTTCTCTGATGACCCCATTTCCTATTTTGATCCCAAACCATGGGATTTGAGTACCCTTTTGTTCTTTGAGTGCAGGGAGAGTGAAAAATAAGTGGGATTTTAGATACCCAGAAGCAAAGATGATTGCAGAGAAGCCAGGTTGGGTTAGGCATGAAGTAATGCAGATTTTCTCCATTGATATTCAACCTGGTGGCATCAGGTTTCCAACTGGTGGAGGAGATCACAAGGTAGCTTCTTTTTCATTCTTGGCTTTATCTTCGGTTATTTCATTACAATCAAGTTGAGTTTTTTATTCTGTTGTTCAACTTCAATCATGATTCTTGTGAGTTGGTTTTCAACTTGGGAAATTTTGATGTCTTGGAAAGTTATTTTTATTTGAGGATCCTTACTTTTGCTTGAATTGAATTAGGTTGTCATCCGTTTAGGGTTCTAGTTAGTCTCAGTATTAAAATATAGTATTAAAATATAGTATAATTGGTGTTTCCTTTCTTGGAAAGTGAATATATTTAGAGTAGTAGTTTGGGAATTTACAACTTCATTTACTGGGTTTAGCTACTTGGATGGTTTAAGCTATTCTAAGATTAGAATGTATATGCTGGAAAGCTTTGATATTTGTCCTTAGAGACTCTTCAGTAATGTCGAAATATTGAGATTTGTTCATGTTCAGAATATACAATTCAAATATGTTATGAGCAAGGAGAAAATTTTTTTTGTGTCTTTAGGCATTAGCGGTTATAGTCCCAATCTCTGGAGTGAGTGAGCATAATAAATAAATCAAGTGAATGTAGGATCCTGCATAAACTTACTAGGATTATGTCTTTCATGTTCTCAGTTGTGATTGGGAACCAAAGTCATTATTCTCTTGTAGACATAGAAGTATATTGACTAGATCCTCATCATCGTCATCCTTCTTAGGCATACTTGTTCTCCGATTCTCGTTGTATTGATTAATGATGTCTCTGTTAATTTTGTCAAGCTTTTGTTGTATCCGCTCTGCCTTAGCCTTCATCCCACTCATGACATGAAGGAATTTCAATGAGGAATATAAATCAGGGACACTGAACTGACAATAATAATGCTTCTTTATCTCTGCATCTTTTACCAACGCTGTTCTACAAACTACGTCATTTGTCAATGAGAAAATTCTCTCTGTGAAATTGACTATCAAGCCATCCGATGAAGAGATACTTTGAAGATTTGATACCTCTTCTTCCTTTAGTGATTGGAATGAGTGGACATGCTTAGTGCTTAAGAGTTCTAAAGTGCAAATCCTATGTAGTTGTCTCCAAAATTCTCCATAAGGGGAAAATGCCATATCCTTACAGCCGTAAGTTACAATGTTTATGAAAAATATCACAGGCCTGTTAAGGAACATGAGGTCATGCATCGTCATCACCTCTTCACCCATTTTCAGCAAAGAGATGACAACAGTAGGAACTTCACCAAGTTGAAAGTGCATAGGGGTCCGTCTTCATCTTTTCGCTAGATTTCTGAGTGAGTGATGTGGTAGGCCTAGCAAGTGATGCACGTTCCTATGAATGGCAATTTCCGTGGGAAGCTTTGAATTTGGATTTTGTCTTGTAAATGTCATGCCTTTCTCACGAACATGAACAACAAATGGAGAAAACTGAATAATAATGGAAAGGAAGGGAGATCCATAAGGGATGGATTTCGGGATATTGAAATATATTTAATGATCTATTTATGAGATTTGACGATGTTACAAAGGAGTAATATCTACTTTGTTTTTTCTTGGAGTTTTGCTTGACCAATATGCCTTTTTGTATTTGAGTTGTTTGGAGGTATCTATTGACTTATGATATAACTAGCTAACAAAATTATTAGTAAAGGTTTCGTTACATAAAGGAATAGTTAGTTTGCTTGGACTTTCCATTCCTATCAAAATCGCAGAATAAATCGTATGAAAATAATTTGAGAACACCCACTTGATCTTTCTGATATGTGTTGGCTTAACAGCTAATGACACTGACATTTGTATCATTGATCACATCATGATGCGTATCATGCACATGATTTTTCCAAATTAAGATGGTTAAATGCAAATGAGTCAGTAAACTGTATACTTCTTACATAATATTAAACATCATAATTTGGCTCTACGTGTACTTCTTACATTATATGTATTGAGCTTTGTTTATCCTATCAACATCTACTGTGTGGCTGACTCTTGGAATTTTACTAACCCATTATGCCATATTTAGATTTTAGTATTATGTTTCTAGCCTACGCAGCATCTATTGATGTTTGGTATTCAGTTTCGACAAAAGAAGAAACGACCACAATAAGAAACAATACCTACCTTAGATTTCAACTGTTATTATAGTTTAATAGTGAGTGAAACAAGAACAATGTGTAATCTTGATCTGATATTTCTGAAGTGTGTTAATTTAAAACTAATAACCATGCGATTAGCATTGTCAATCAATTCATAATTTTAGAGACGATAATGAATTATAGACTAATATCATGTATAAGAAGCTGAACGATGAAATTTAGAGAACAATAATGTGATGGTGGCAGTTTGCATTATAACAACTGTTTTTAAACATCGGTAATAATGTGTGTTGACATGTAAATGATTAATGATGTACAGGTGTCATGTACATTCAGCTATCGATGGGAATCACATGACTTCGAAACAAATGATCCACATCAAAGATATCTTTCATGAGTCAAATCCAAGGTTTGTTATTTAACTTTTTCAATAGCAAAGATTTTGGTTATGTTTGATAAATAAATATTCCTTACTAATGGACAAAAATGAAAAACTTGAGAACCTAAATTAAAGCTAGGAAGAATAAGATAGAAAATACAACTCAATTTCTTTTTTAAATAGTATAATTCATGCTGTCTCAGTTATCTTCATGATCCTCAGAATCCTTGGGATGCCATATAAGAATTGGTTTTTGAGAAGTGAAACTTGCTTTACATGAAATTTGTTTATGTGAATTATTTATTGTACTATGTTTCTCCATCCAATCCTTTGATATACTTTTAGATAAACATTAACCAAAAAAAAAAAAAAAAAACACTGTGCCGAGCATGAAAAAAGAAACATAAGACTATATTGTCTTCAACCTGCTAAATTTATATATACTTATCACTGATAGGAAAAAGCATTTGACTGAGAAACTACCCATGTTATAATAAATTTACTTAACACATAAAGGACTATAAGGGGTGGCAGTTACATACAAAATTTTCTTTGAATTGCGGTGGCCGAACTGCTCACTCATGTCCAGGTCTTCCGGTGTTACCCCATTGGGCAGTTTCCAATCAAAGTGGAGTTGAGCAAGTGGAAGCTCAATACTGTCTGCCCTACACTCACGCCGGTGTAATAATGAAAGAGGAGGATATAACCCGAGAGTTTCATTGATTACTGATTTTAAGTATCTCAGTTCATGAATATCTGCCTCTTTCATTGTTTTGAGTTTGGGTTTCGAGTTTTGGATGTCTTCCCTTTCTTCACCAACATGAACACAGCAGAAGAAAAGTGAATAATATGGGAAGGGAGCTCTATGAGTTTATGGACAAGAGGAAGAGGATATGAAAGTAATTTTGAATGCTCTGTTTGAGTTTGTTTGTAAAGGCATTTTGACCATGCTAACAAACATCTATTATATGTTTATTCTTGGCGTTTTGCGAAACCAAGATGCCGTCTTGAATTTGAATTGTTTGGAGGTATCTGTTGACTTTTGATAATTAGTTAATAAATTAGGAGTTTTCATGACATAAAGGAGTATTTATCCTGCTTGGACTTTTTTTCCAATCTAAATACCAGATTAAGTAGTATGAAAAAAAAAAAAAAAAACTGAGAATACCCACTTGATGTGAGTACATTAAAAAAAATGAGTACTTAACATAATATTAGAAATCATAGTTTCTCTCTGTTTTATGTCTTTATATATGATAATGCAGGTTTCAACTCTTCCATCCAAGAACGTAATTTGGAACCTTTATCCTCAATTGGATTGAATCTATGGTTCAGAAGATTGTTAGCCTTCATCAGGTAAGAAACACAACTCCCTTCTCTCTGTAAAGGATGCATTACACAAATACGTATATAATCTGTTTGTGTACAGAAACAACCAGTTCACAGGAAGTCCATAGACACATTTGGTCAGAGGACATCACAGTGTATAGGTGTTACAAGGTCTGTGTTCAAACCTGGTGTCTTTAATTTATTTTACCTTTTGTTTTTTGTATTTTTGGGGTTCCTATCATCATTTCATTCATTCATTCATTCTTCCATGATGTTTTAATCCATGTTTTCTTTTGTATCGGGTAATTTGCTTTTAAAACAATGATGCCAGTATCCATTTGTATTGTAGGCTTATATGAGCTTGATCTTTACCTTCTCCCTATCTGTTTTTGTTATATAGCTTGCAACAACTTGAAGCTCATACTCACGAAAGACTGCTGTAACCATCTGAATGCCTCACTAAGCACACAAAAATTGGAAGAGGTATGTGAGAATCCTTGTTATCCAAGTGCGTGTACATACTAAAACTAATTACCTAGTCGAACTTTTTATATTTTAATAACTACTATCCAAGCATTTTATCTGGTACTGGTTGGTTTTAACCATACAAAAATGACAATTATATATAGGTCTACATCATACTAATATGATAAGTGTTTTACTTTCTGAATACACACGCACACATGTGTGTGTGTATGTGATTATGTATTTCAACAAATTTGATGGCAAGTGTGCTGCTAATCATAGTAATTGTTTTCGCCAGTATTGCAGATGGCTACCAGGCTATGTTCTCTGTATTCTAGATTACTGCAGTTTTTTCAGAAAAGCTTGTATTGTACGCCATTATAGTCTAATAAGTAATAAATTTGAAATGATTTAAACATCCGAAAAACATTTCAATAAGCAACAGCTGGCAAGTCCTTGGAATTACTGAAACCACCAATATTCTATCATTAAGTTTCTGTTCTTATAGCTGAAATGTAAGATGAAAATGAGTTCTTTTCCTTGAGCAGTAAAGCTTTGCTATGATTTATGGTGGTATGAACTTTCTTTTGGATGCATATCTGCTGCTCCATAGTCAGATATGCCTTCCTAAATTCTGTTATTGCCACATGATGAACCTAGACAATTTTTTTCTATATCATACCCCCTTCCCCCACTCTGAAACCTAGACAATTGTTCGATTACAAGGTCCGTATTTTTACAGCAGCATTTGTCAATTTGATTGTAAACTTTCATTTTATCCATGTAGATAATGAAATGACTCCGAGTTTATTGTGTTACTGAAGGCATTGCAACAGAGAGAGAAATGGGTTAGGAAATCCAAAAGGGATGCTCTATGGGAAAAAGCTCATGAGCGGAATGCTAAGCGTCTCCTAAGCTTGATAATAGAGTTGGAAGGGTTATGGGTGAAGATGGGGCAATACTTATCTACACGTGCGGATGTGCTTCCTGAAACCTATATAATTCACCTTAGGCAATTGCAGGACTCGCTTCCTCCTCGTCCTTTGAAAGAGGTGATTCTTTTGTTGATTTCTTGAAATGTAGGGAAAGGTAATTTGTTTAAATAGTTTTTTTTAATATATATTTTCAAGCCGGAATATAAAATGAAATATAATGCCGCAAAAGATGCCGAACTAAGAACTTGTCTCAATGGAACTTACGAATACAGATTTGTGGTAAACAAAACAGTTGTCTTAGTGTGTTGTGGACCTTGTGGTCCATGTGGTTTTGTATCCAGATTACTTCTTGTATAGTTGCAAATTTAGTTAAATTTGTTATTTAGGGATTTTGAGGGAACTCCCATACTCCAGTACCAGATACTTATGTGATAATAAATTTATTTTGACCGCTAATTCAAGTGTTAATTAATGGACCTTATATGGTTATTTTGACCGCTGTAGCACTCCACTCATGTCCGAGTATCTTCCAGCTGGGACTTTCAGAGGGAGAATATTTTCCTCTTCCTGCTTCCATCCATTTTGAACTCTTAATTTGTACTAGATATATCATTTTGACTCATAGGTGCTTTCCACAGGTTTGCCGAACTATAAGGAAAGAATTGGGAAAAACTACAGCTGATCTCTTCTCAGATTTTGATGAAAATCCTCTTGCAACAGCATCAGTAAGATCCTTCAACTAAAATCTAGTGTATATAAGGAACTTTGACCTGTATCTATTCTCGTCCATGCATTTCAGATGGCATATCTGCCATGTTTTGGAACCCTTTATTTGATGAGGCCCATTCAGGAAATCTTCTATAGTTTCTGAATTGGATCACCCTTATTATCTTTTACCATATTGGGGTATATAGAATATTAGTTAGGGTTTAGAGAAGTTATAATATTTTTTTGTTGAGAGGGAGAACTGGATTGCATGGGCTGAACCACAATACAATTTCAACCCATTGATTGATGAATGGTGCAAAGAATCTCCTAAAGAGCTTGACTTCAATCATGAAGCTGGTAAAATGCCTCATGTAAATAACAGCTAACATTAATGATGTTGAATGGGAACTCCTTGATGTATTTAATCTGCTATTAGCACACTGAGCATCTGGCATACATCTAATAGTATCTTATTAATTTGTCTTTGTACCTGTAGAGAATACAAGAACAGTTTCCAAAAACCTAAGATGCGATGGCGAAAAAAGTGTTATCATGCCTGAGACTAATGTGGATGTATTGTTACCAGAAGTTATTCAGGTATTTTATGCTTGAAACCCCATGCTTTTTTAAAATTTAACTTGCAGCTCTACACAAATAAAGTTGACTGTCTCCCCCCCCCCCCCCCCCCCCCCCCCCCACTCCATCAATCCCACAGAGTGTATCCAATGTTAAGTTCGGGCAATGTATCAATGTATTTGGTTAACATGCTGGGGCTATTACGATTTGGCACATTCGTCAAAAATAATGGAAGAGGGTGGGCTGTTTATTGTTAGTCTGAATTTTGAAACTGAAAATTTGAGCATATGCAGTAGAGCATGTCTAAGGAGAAATCATGTTAAAAAAAAAAGGAAAATGGGGGGTTGGGGGACTGTGATGAGAAATATGAGTACACAATTTTCTCCATAACCATATCTTTCTTTTTCATTTTATTTTGTTCGTTCTTTTATGACAGTCATCTGAAAAAGTCCTCATATCAGAGTACATGGATGGGATCCGTCTAAACGACAGTGCAGCATTAGAAGCTTTTGGTGTTGACAAACAAAAGCTCGTTGAAGAAATCACCCGTGCATATGCCCATCAAATATATGTTGATGGATTTTTCAATGGTGATCCACATCCTGGTATGTACTCCTGTATCATGATGGACTAAGTTTTGCACTGAATCAATTCATTATCAATGATAAGTTGGTCTAGTTGAATTGCATTTCACGACACATTTTCCATGATTGGTTTGTTCGATAAGTCTATGTCTTTGATGCCTTTTTTGGCCTTTCCCTCCTTTTGCAGGGAATTTCCTTGTGAGCAAGGAACCCCCTCATCGCCCTATTTTGCTCGACTTTGGGCTTACAAAGGTGATATCCAGTTCTATGAAACAAGCACTAGCAAAGCTGTTTCTTGCATCTGTTGAGGTTTGTACTCTCTCGAATTATTAAGCCAAGTTCTAGAAAATGTGCGAACCTTTATGAATAGGTGACTCTAGTCTTTGGTTAATTCCTAGTTTTCTTTAGTTTTTTGTTGGTTGAAATTGTCGTGATAATTCTGTAGTTTTGCAATAGCTAATTGTTCACATTAACTTTCACGAGTCTTAAACAACAAGAATGAATCACAATATCATAACTTCAGGCTGTCATTAAGTTCTTTTTCAATTGCTTGCAAATTTCTTTCCCTATCTTCCTTTCCATCTCTATCTTTAACTAGTTAGATTATGATTGAAATGAATTTTGTGGAATAATGTTGACTGATGCTTAGTTAAGTATGTATAAGACTGAGGATGTGAAGGGAAAAACATAGAAATTATTGTTTGGCTTGTAATTGTTGTTCAGCATTACTAAATCAACAAAGTTAAAGTCGTCTACTTCATGTCATACTTTGTAATATTGCCCAGTTTTATCATGTCATACGTTGTAATATTGCTGCCACTAAGACAAGTTTTTAATCTTTTCAGGCAGTGGAACAGAGAACTAAACCTGAAGACAGAGACCGAACTGGTATTGTTGGGAGTAAACCCACAACAGAAGTGATATCTACTCTATCGTTCTCTGACTTTTCAAAACCCCATACCAAGCAAGTTATTGGAAATTTCAGCAGTAATGACGATATTGTATTTCCTGATCCCGATGGAAAATCAGTGGGACTGCATCAGTTTTACGAGGCCAAGTTGGCTTCACTGATACGAAAGAACAGTACTCTAGAAGAACGACTGGCAGCTGCATTGGCTAGCAAGGAAGGTGCAGAGAGGAATTTGTCATCTGTTGCTAAAAGTAGACAGGACATGGAGAAAAAGTTGGGTGACACAGTAAGGGAAATGGAACTGCTGAAAGTGAAACTTTCTAGTGTAGAGCTTGCACAAGAAGAAGCCAATAGTCTATCTAATATCGTGCATTCTGATAATGTACGTCTTGAGCATGACGTGGCTTTCCTTGACTATCATTGTATTTGAGATATTATTTGATAGATTTTGACTTAATGTAATACATTTTCTTATTAATTACATTACTTTGCCTCCATTAATTACATTACTTTGCCTCCATTATTTGATAGATTTTGACTCAATGACTCAAAGTCATTTGATAGCAAAAAAAAAAATTATTTAAAAAAAAAATTTATTTAAAAAAAAAAAAAAAATTTATTGCCACGGTTTTAAACCGTGGCTAACTATTGCAACGGCTAAAAACCGTGGCTAGGGTTAGCCACGGCTTAAAACCGTTGCTACTTAATTAGACACGGTTTATAACCGTTGCTAATATCTACACCTTGTCACGGCTTAAAACCGTTGCTATTGTTGCCACGGCTAAAAACCGTTGCTATTATTATTGCAACGGTTTATAACCGTTGCTAATTGCTGAAAATCACGCCCCCCATTCAAGCATAAAACCGTTGCTACAATTTTAGCAACGGTTTATAGCCGTTACAAAGGATTTCGCGACGCCCCTGTAGTCCACGGCTCTTAGCCGTGGCAATGGCTTACGCCCACGGTATAGAACCGTTGCTAATGGGGGTTTTTGGTGTAGTGTTTCATCAACTTCTTCGTAGATTATTATTCAGGTGGTTGTCTTTTTCATCTCCATATAAGTTTAGTCACACTTTTCTTATGTGTGGAATTTTTAAGGATCAATTAATTCCGGTAGGTTAGTTATATATGATCGTCTTTTATTACGTTATTGTCTCCGAATATATCGTAAATTTAGGATATCATATATGACCAACCTTTATGCTTTCTAGAAAAAGTGAAATCTAAAATCCATTTACATTAAAATATATTGGTGCATTAAAGACTATTTTTCCGATTATCTTGTTTGGGATGTGAAACACGTAATTGAGTCATCATAGCGAATCAATACTAGTTGGAGCGTGAAATCTAGGAGGGATTCTTGGCACCTTGGGACTTTTCTAAACTTGATTTTTATTAAACTAAATTCAATTTCATAATTTAAAGTTGCTAGAATTTCTTAAATTTAGTTTCGCGTAGTTCTTCTTCCTTGACCTTGTTTTGTAGATCGTTTTTCCTCGTGGGATCGACACCCCAATCTTTACTACAATTGACCGCGTGTACTGTTTGGGCGTAATCACCTACCAAACGTCAATTCAACATATATCTTATGTGATAAACCAATAATACTAAGTGATCAGTATAATTAGTCTATATTCCTATCACAGAATGTGTTTTAGCAAAAAAAAACATTGATAAGAAATATTGTTAAAAAAACTTATGGCACAATTTCCAAGTAGGATGTCATCAACATATAGCACTAAAAGAACATATAAATTTGCTCCCACTAATCTTATGATAAACACCAAAATTTCCTCAAAACTGAACAAGGAAATTACTTGACCAAACCTTTTATACCATTGACGAGATGTCTGATTTAAGCAATAGATGAATTTTTTTAATTTGCAAACTTTATGTTCTGAGCCTTTAATCTCATAAATGCAGTCTTAACTTCCATCTGATGTAGCTCTAAATCATAATAAGCTACAAGTGTTATAATAATTCTAAAAGAGTCTTTCATAGAAACTGAAGAGAAAGTCTTTTTATAATCAATGTCTTCCTTTTGCTTTTGGAATCTCGTTTGGTTTTAAAAAAATGCCCATTTACATCCAATTCGTTTCACACGCTTAGTCAACACGACAAGATCTCAAATGACGTCATCCTTCATAACTTTAACTCATATAAAATAGCATTCATCCGGTCCGAAAAGTGAGCACTTTGTTTGGCTTGAAGGAAAGTGATAAGAACATTTTTCATTCCTATTTCAAACTCATGTTCATCGAGATAAATTACATTATCATCCGAAATAATAGATCTTCTCTCCCTATTGGATCTCCTTATTGGCACTTGCAATTAAGGAGGTTGAGATTCTTTTGGATTAGCAGAAGGCATTTCAGGAATATTTAAGTGATTTGCATCCGCATCATGTTCAAGAACAGGCATGATCATGTTAACAGGTTGAATATCCATCATAGGAATGTGAACACTTCTTATAGAATACTAATATTTCTGGATTGTGTACTTTCACTATTCTCATTATCCTCAATAAACATGGCATTATCCATCTTAACTAAGGTATTAGTAGAGGGGCAATAAAACTTGAATCCCCTAAGTCTTTTTGAATATCCAATAAAGTAGAAACTAATAGTTCTTGAGTCCAATTTTCCTTTATGAGACCTGTAAGGATTGGCATTAGTTGGACACCCCCAAATATCTAAGTATCGAATGCTAAGACATCTACTAGTCCATAGCTCATATGGGGGTTTGTTGACAGTTTTATTGGGTACTCTATTAAGAATACTGCAGTCTTTAAGGCCTCTCCTTGAAGAGACTCAAGCAAGGTAGAATGACAAAATCATACTTTTAACCATATCTTTTACGGTTCGATTTCGTCTCTCAGATACACCATTTTGACGTGGTCTCCCTAGCATGGTGTGTTGAGGGAGAATGTCACATTCCTGTAAGTACCTCATAAGAGACATGAACATTGGCCTGAACCGTCATATCTACCATAGTATTCACCTACACTATTAGATCTAATAGCTATATTTTTCTTATTATGTCAATTTTCAATCTCAGCATTATATGTCTTGACCACATCCAATTATTGAGATTTTTCATGTATTAAGTATAGATACCCATAGTGAGAATAATCATCTGTAAAAGTGATAAAATATCGTTGACCATTCCAAGAAGCTGTAGGGAATGAACCACAAATATCAATATGTATTAAATCTAAGACACCTGAACTCCTATGAGCACCTAACTTCCTAGTGTTTGTTTGTTTCCCCCTTATGCATTCAATACAAATCATAAAATCTGGAAAATCAGTGGTACCAAGAACTCTAGTTGGCACAAGTTTTTCAATCCTCAATCAAGAGATGTGTCCTAGACACTTATGCCATAACATAGAAGAGTTCTCATTAATTATTATTCGTTTAGTACCATAATTATTAACATGCAATGTTTCATTTGACTGTAAACGGGAAACATCTAAGTTTAACTTATATAGATTATCAACCAGAGATCCAGTACCAATAACATTGGAATTTTGAAAGAGACTAAACATTCATTTTACAAAAGAAAACATATAACCCCATTTATCCAAACTGAAAACAAAAATTATATTTTGCCTAAATGACGATATATAAACAATCTCATCCAAATCCAAATAAAAACCATAATCTAATTTTAATATAAATAATCATTGCCTCCACACAAGTTTTATTGTCATCTCCCATTTAAATGAACCTTTCGACATCATTTGATATCAAGCCATTTATGCAATCATTCATGGAAACTAATGTGAATAGTTGTCAATGTATCTAACCAATAAGAATGACGCAGTACCTCAGCTATATTAAATTCAGAACAAATAAAATTAAAGTTATGACCCCTATTTACGAGTTACTTCTGATATTTGGGGCATTCTTTTTTACAGAACTCACTTTCTTGCAAAAGAACATGTAGCAACCTTATCATGTTTCCGTGCTAAATTTGCCTGTGAATTCCATTAAGATGCAGTTTAATTAGCTTTAAAATTAGAATTTATTTTCCTTTTCTTGGAACCTGAATTGTCATTGAAAAATGTTGTCATGTGAGCATTTTTTGTCTTTTCTCGTTTCGTTTTTTCCTCATCTTGCACACATTGAGCAATGAGTGACAAGCTTAAAAGGACTAAACTGTGTAGAAAGAAAAATCAAAATGAGGTGCACAAAGAGATCTTCAGAAATTTCCAACTTAAGTGTCTTCATTTTGCAAAAAGATTAGACATTTCCTTTGTACCCCCTTATATTTCCTTTGTCGTATACCACATGGTGACAAGCTTACCAAGAAGCATACTTGCCTCTACCTTTTTCGATGCGACAAATCTGTCAGCAACCTGGCATAAAAAAATCTTTAGCATTTTTTTCCTTAGGGATTACACACGAAAAGTTTCAAAAATATAATATTTAATTATCATAAGACTAATGCGATTAGAGCGTTCTCACTTTTCATAAGAAATATTATCTTTAGCTGAACTAGAATCAGTAAGCTTAGTAGGGTTATCAACACGAAAGCATAATCCAATATGTTTTTTTTTTCCCTTTTTTTAGAACCATTTAGTACTAGAATGTTATTCAAATCGGCAGATATCAAAGAAAACATTCACTAAATAACAAAAGACCAAACTCACATTAATATATGTACACCCAATCCACTGTAATGCAATGATAAGATAATAAAAAAAATGAAGTAATCATCTTCGTGCAAAATTTGGTATAATTGATGAGCAAACAAATATGCTAAGGGTAAAAAAAAATACATATAATTTACATATTTAGGAATGGGCTCTTATGAGAAACCGAACACACAATTACAATTCAAGTCTTTGGACAAGCATTATAATGTGTAAGTGGTTCTCTCTAAACAACTAGGTTAATTAATATAAATAAAATAAAATCGAGCTTGCCCAAACAATGGCATGTCTTTCGGCCGATCATTGAAAGCATAAGTAAATCTCAAAATTATTTTACTTCAACTGATCACCTAAGACCATCCATGAACCGGCCAAACTAACAACCTTCCTTTGGGCCGATTGTTATTCACATGGGTCATGACGCAGCCATATGCAATCCACTTAAACTTAAATTTAAATTCAAATAGATTTCCACTAAAGAGTTCACTTAGGCGCCGTGTCAAAAACATTTACTTAAATTCAAAATCTGGATTGCTATTAAAAACATATTTTAAATGCTCCAAAAGTTTTTTTTTTAAAATAACTATTTTGTATTGCACAAAATTCAACTTGGGTTTCGTGTATTGGGCTTAGACATCACCAAACTACAAAAGAGAGTTTGTGGGTTAATTTAGAAAATCACAAGCCCATATAGAAGGTCAAAGCCTAAACCCATATAGCAAATAAAAACCAAATAATTATTAGGGATGGCAACAGGGCGGATTGGGGCGGATTTGAGCGAATCCATCCCCGATCCGTCAGGAAAAGCGGTTCCCCAAATCCGCCCCGCCAATCCGTTTATAAAATTAATTAAAAACCATAACCGCCCCGTGCGGATTGGCGGATATCCACCCCGCCCTGCCAATCCGTTTATGGTTTGCGGTTCTGTTATTGGATTGTCGGGTCCCCGCCCTGTCTTTGATATCAAAAATTACAAAATTTACAAAAAATATTCTTGATCTCAGAGATTACAAAATATTACAAAAAATATCTTTGATATCAGAGATTACAAAAAATATCTTTGATATCAGAGATTACAAAAATTACAAAAAATATTTTCAGAGATTACAAATATTACAAAAAAATTACAAAAAATATCTTTGATCTCAGATCTGAGATCTCTGGATCAAAGATCTCATATCTTAGAGCCTTCAACCATCTTGCGACTCGGCACACCCTTCGACCATTCCTGCGACTCGGCCACCTTCAACCACCCTGGCGACCACCTTTGAGTCCGAGACCACCCTGCCTGCGACCAGCCTTCGACCACCCTTGAGGCCGAGGCCCGAGACCAGCCTTCGACCACCCTTGAGGCAGCCTTCGACCTCCCTTTGTGAAAAATGAGAATGAAATGAGAATGAGGGTTTATTACCTATTTATAAGTTAAGGGTATTGTAGTAATTTAACCAGTTAAACGGATTATCCGTGGGGTGGATATGGTTAAATCCGTATTTGCCCCGAATATTAAACGGATACAATTTGGATTATCCGTATCCATCCCAACTTCCATATACCCTTAACCAAATTCGCTCCAAACGGGGGCGAGTGGGGTGGATATCCGTGAAAATCCGCCCCCACTACCATCCCTACAAATAATTGATGCAACTAGGTCCAAGCCAAATTGTATGAACAACGTCCATAAATTAGGTTTAATGGACTGAGTCAACTGATCCAGCCCAGCAGGATTTATTTGGCTAATTGGGTCCTGTCCATTACCTAATGCAACTGGGATGGCGTAACATGCCCAATTAAACCAACTAGACCCAATTAACCAAATAGGGCTATTGACCAAACATGCCTAACAGGCTCATTAGAACCAAATCGGCCCAGTCGAAGCAAATCGGCACAGCTGGACCGGGGACCCGAGCTGGCCCAACAGCCCAAATAAACTTCATATTCTCCATCAATCTAAAAAAACTTGAACCAATGGGAGAATACAGGAGGGGGGGCTACCGACCAACCAACGAAAGGTGGGGTTGATCGGGCAATAGGATAGAAGAAGCTAACGGAACAACACAGTACCAGTGCGGGGGCAAAATGGGCAATCACAGGTGATGCGCGACTGGAGTGAGGGGTCTGGCAGCGTCAGGAAGTGCCGAATGACCCCATCGATCGACCATAAGGTACGCTCCCTTGTTTTTCTTAAAGAAGTGTAATGTCTGAAATTTAGGTTTGTTCAATGTCTGTTAACTACCACCGACTACCCAAACTACCACCGACCACCCAAACTACCACCGACCACCCAAATAATCTTATGTGGTCGATTAGAAACAACTAAACCACAATCTAGTTGTCGAGAGAACCAAATCCGGCATAATAGATTTCTAGCGTTTGAGTCAAACTAACGTGATGATTGATTAATTAATCAAACAATAAGAAAACAGATAAAACTATGTTTTTTTCAAATGATTCTAACAAGAAGACTCTGATACCACTTGTTGGAATATTATTAAATCCACACCAAGACCTCATGTCAGTAATCAATGAAGAACAACTTGAGTAATGTGTACCTAAAGCTAGTGACAATGAGTATGCACACAACAATCCTCACGAACCAAGCAAAATGCAGCGGAGAAGTCTTCCACCTCTAGAACCTTTCTTCTACTTCTCTCAAACCGGATGGAAAATTAACAAGTAGAGAATTGGGTTTTGAGTGGGGACCTCAACCGTATATATAGAGCCCTAATTCTATTTTTAGCCCATCATCAATAATAAGATTATTGTAGGGCTTAAATTGGTAACTCCAAATAAATAACCTTCATACTCAATTTAGTAACATTTGTCAAGACCTACAACATGTAATTAGAAACATGTTTATGACGCTAGTCTTGTTTCTTAATGATCACAACTAATCGAGTCTAATCAAATACCACTCACCTATAGTTCAACTGTCTACAACATATATTAATATGAATTTTATAGGTCCACCTTAAGGGAATTTTCTAACCCAAGCATCTTGTGAGGTTTATTGTAGGAGAAGGAAAAGTTTTTTTTGGCATGACCCTTGGTCCCTAGAAGGGATTTTTCTCAACAAACTCAGCTATAATCAAAGAATGTCAACACCCATCAATGATAATGCTACAATCAGTAGGGTAACTTAGTCTTGCCTAGAATAACAGATCCTCAAATCAGAAATATTTTGAGCCAAATTCAACATAGTGAGACAAGGGGCAATAATGAAAATGATAAAATATATGGGTTAGTTCTCTTAATGGTAAATTCACAATTAAGGCTACTTACAGAAACATGATTAATGAGATGAACAGATGGAATTGGGCCATAATTGTTTGGGACCTCAATGGGATGCTAAAGTATAACTTTTGTCTATGGATGGTGATACATAATGTTATTCCTACCCAAGACAATCTTTGTTATAGAATGTTATTACTGAATCACAATGTTACTTTCGTGAAACTCCTAAGAGAACCTGCAACACATCTATTTTGATTGTTGGTATAGCAAATTCATTTGGACAGGTCTGCTAAGGCATATGAATGAGATTAGAATTAAGGTATATGAATGAGAGTAGAACAGTGCAAGTAACACACAATGAATAGGTTTGGATTCTTCAAAACAATGTTGGCGAAGCTTTGCCAAGGTTCACCAAAAGGACAATGCTGAAGTGTTGCATCTACATGCTATGGGCAGAAAGAAATAACAGGAGATTTAAACAAGTATCAACGCTAAAAGAAGTTGTGCTCAAGAATACATGTTGAAAATTAGGAAAATCCTTACCAACAAAGTCAATATAGTCAGAAACACCTTAGTTAATAGAAGAGTATGTCAGAAAATGGGCTTGTAGCCTCAACCGGTACACTCCCAGATAAATTCTTGTTGGTGGGAGCATCCTCATTCAGGTAATGCAAAGTTAAGCACAAATGGTTCTTCGTGAGAAGATGAATGAGGCATTGGTGGTGTTATTAGAGACAGTCAAGGTAATGTTCTAGAAGCCTTCATTGGCACCATCCAGAAAGGTGATTCATTAACTTTGGAGTTGCAAACCCCTTGTGTAGGGTTAGGGTTAGAAGTAGGCACTACTATGGGTTTAGAAAAAATAGAAGTTGTGTCGGATAACAAGCAGGTTGTGAATTTGGCGAAACATCTTTGGCAGATCCCGAGGAGACAATACCAGGTGATGAACCAAATCTTCAAAAAAGTGTCTATGCTTCAAGGTTTTTCTATAAGCCACACGCATTTTGAAGGAGTTCAATAGAGTTGCAATAACCTTGCAACAAAAGGACACGTGGGTGTTTGTACTTTCATCCCTTTTGACAAAGGAGTTTGGGAGTTTGTGAACAATGGATCTATGTAATACAAAGATAGATCAAGAAGCTTTTTGTCATTGCTTGATGCTAGGTTAGTAATTCTTAGTAGAGCTCCATAGTTGTATCATTCAAGTGTTGGCCTTTGGTCTAGAGGTAAGGTTTTGATCCCTCTATTGTACATAGTTTTTGTTCCTTTATGGAAGGGTGAAGCCTTAATCCTAGCTTATTCTAAAAAACAAACACACAAACACACACACACATTAGATGCGTCAAAAATCTAGTCTCCAATAAGTAAAACCTGCAAAACAAATGTTAGACTGCCAAATACCACCTTTTTGATGGCCGAAGGCACTCTGATGCCTAAGCCAGTAACTCAGTTGGAGATGGAGATAAAACTGGACAGAACTCAGTTAAAATTGCATACATTTGTCGAATGTTCCCTTTACCTTTTATAATGGTCACAGTTAATTCCCTGCATGAATTAAGCATGTGGGGCGCAACGAGGGGAGACATTTTCTTTAACAGTCTCCTCCTTTATGAAGATATGTCCATGGTAGCGTAACTCCCTCCACGACTCTTTTTCTATGTAACGTTCCTCCCTCTCGAGAGAGAACTTTATCGGGTCTGGATTTGGGCCTCTGATCATGATCTATTCTAACGGGCCCTGTTTGGGATTTTATGACTGAATTCGTCTTATTTGGGCTTTATGACTTGGCTTGGAATTAGGATACTTGTTTCTCGTGATAGATGATCTCTGCCACGTGTACAACCGAGATGTCAATCTAACTTGATGTATCATTAGCTACTCCCCCTTTGGTTAGTGGATATGTTGACATGGCCACTAACTTGATGATGGTTGGACTTTCAAATTCGTCATTGTCTTTCATTTAATGTCGTTGGCAGTTTTCGGTGGGTTGGTATCCTAATCTCCCGTTCGTCCATTAATTTTTGCATGTATTTTGGGAATTTGAGCAATTATCATATCTCGCACGTCGTCCTATAAGCAATCTCTTCGTTGCTCGGCTCTATAAAAGGGGGCGTGATTGATCTGTTTCACTTTTTACGCTACTTGATTTTAAATTAGGACTTATTCGCCTTTTTTCTTCGTTTTCTTCGCTCATTTGTTCCTTCACGATGTATGTTGGTGATATACTAGACGGCGAGGTGTCTACAGTTTGTGAGGCCTACTTCTTGCCCAATAAGGCTTTTCAGGCGACGTTGGACAATATTCTTTCTGATTATGGCCTGCCATCTGACCTCGAAATCGTTATGCCTAGGCAGAACGACAGTCTTTGTCGTCCAAGGAACGAGTATATTGCGCTCTACCTGTGCATGTTCTCGCCCGACTTTTGATTTCCGGTTCCAGAGTTGTTTTGGGAATATCTGAACTTTTTGTGTATTCCTCCTACTCAGATGGGTCCTAATGGTTGGAGGGTTATGGTTTCTACTTATGCGAGAGCCATTTTCTCCGACATTCTCTTAACTATCAGAATCCTGCACTTGGTGGTTGGTTTATTGGTGACCAAAAACATTTCTTTCCTCCGTTCTCTTGCTTGTTTTGAGAATCTCGACGGTGACATTAGGGGCTGGTCGAAGTTTTGGTTTTATGCTTTTGTCAGTTATGGTTACTTCAGATTGCATGGTCATCAGATTGTTCGGTCGTTTCGAGTTCTTGACAAACGGAAGGATCTACAGCTCATTGTGGAAGAGCAGATGATCAATGATCATTTCTTGGAGCTTCCTGTGATTCCCTTGGGTACATTTGTTTCTAGGGATAGAGTGAGATGTAGTGGTTTATACACTATTAACGAGGCAAAACGAGCTTTTCTTACTGAATCCCAAGCTGAGGAGATCGTTGCTCGTGCTGCTCCTGCTAGTGTTAGTGATGCTAATATTGATGGCAAAGTGAGCCCGGGAAAATGTGTAACGGATCTCGATGCTTTTGTTAGCATTGGTGTTGTTGGCCCGACTTCTAGGAAAAAGAAATGTCTGAGGCTCGCTAGCCCATCAAAGCGATTGATGGTAAGTCTTGGCTGTGTTCTGAGGCAGAAACAACTTTCCACTCGTGGTTTTGCTCGGGTTGTTTCTTGTCCAGGTTCTTCTGAAAAAGAGGTTGTAAAGGAGGATCGATTATCTCTCAAGGAAGCGAAGGAGATGACTTTGGCGATGGAGAGGAGCAAATAGGAAACTATTCATCCATTGGAAGATAATGAAAAGAGGCTCCTCTCTGCCTATGGTGTGAAGACATTATAGGATACTCTAATGATGACCCTCAAGCCATTGATGATAAGATGCTTCAGCTAGCGGTGGAATAGTCTAAGGAGGTTGGTGGCCGTGGTCACGATTTTAAGGTTTTTCCCTTTCGATCATCTTCCATTTCCGTCAATGATGCAGCGGGGTTCTCAGTTTCTTTTCTCGCTCGTTTGGATCCTTCTGCTCCCGTTGCCACTACTATTTGTTTTGTTCCTGTGGCGACCACTTCTCAGCGAGAAGGCAATAGTGGTTTTTTTGTCATCACTGTTGTTTCGCTCGCTCTTTCCTGCGTTGGAAGTGGTTCCTCTGTGCTTCCGGATCCTCACGTCCTTCACCCACAAATTAGTTGGAAGGAGCCTAACTCGGAGGATATGCGTGTCAAGTTGGATGGAAAGTTTTGTTGATTTACCTAGCTTGACGTGCATGATGGTGTGCGTAAGTTGGTTAATGAATGTCATAGGCAGGCGGTAGAAGGGCCTTTGATGCCTGTGTTGGATCCCAGTATTCATCTCGACCATGGTCTTAGGCAGATAATGGATGGGATGAATCACCTCACTTATGTTGGGGTGATGGGGTCGAAGTGCAGGACTGGTTGTGGCCAAGTGGCTGCTCTTGAGAGGAATTTGGTAGCGCTGCTGCTGGTGTTTTCTCACGTCCTTCGTCAGATTGACATACTGAAGGAGTAGTGCATGGAGCAAGAGAGGACAGCTGGAGTTGCTCTGGCCCATTTAAAGGAAGCAGAAGTTGCGCGAGATAAGTCTGATGCGGAGTTCGAGACTTTGACGACCAATATGGACGGGGCTCGTGCACGATTGGACGAGTTAGAAAAAGTGTTGTCTGTCAAAAAAGCTGGCCATGATGAGGCTTTGCGCTCCGTCGATGAGCAGTCAATCTGTCGCAGGATCGCTGAAAGGCGAGTGGAGCATTTGACGGTCGCGCTTAATAGAATCAAGGCAGATATCTCTGCATGCTGACCACGGTTGAAGGGAAGCTGATTTTAGCTAAGAATGAGCTTGTTGCAACAAAAGGCAAGCTGAAGATTGAAGAGAGTCGTCGATGGATGAGTTGAGCTTATCAACTATATTGAGGGGCTTGGTGTCAATTTTATTTGAGTATCGTCACTTGGTTGATCAAGTCTTCGAGGAAAAAGATGTTGAAGAAGGTAGTTTGGATTTCCCAAGCGATCCCGTAGAGGAAGAACCATTATTTCCTCCTCTTTTCAACCACGCTCCATCACCTTCTTTTGCCGTTGAGAGGGGAACCTTATCTTTTCCTGCCACTGGCACTGCAGCTTCTCTTCCATCAGACACACTTGCTGCTTCTACTGTTATTTCTTCAAATGTTCTATCGTCTCCTCCGTAAGTAACAAAATGATTTTATGAATGAGAAACTTTTCTTTTTGAAAATATTGTCTTGCCTTTTATTTAATGTCCATTGCGCATGCTTTCTCTTTGAGGTCTTGATTCGTCTTGGGTCATTCTTTGTGACTCATTGTATATGATGTGTGTGTTCTCCTCGTCAAGTCGTTTGTAGTAAGTATTGGCATTTAGGCTTACCCGTATTTCTATTTTTACGCTTTCTTGTCGACCATCCGAAGTTTTTCTTTCTTGGTTTTTGTCAATCGAGGCATTTTCCCTAATTAGATCCTCAAGTGCTCACTCGCCAAGGTGTTCTAAAGCATTTTTAGATAGTGTGTGAATTGAGTCGCTCCTTTTAAGATCGATCCGTCGTGCTTGTCAAAGTAAGTCTTATTGTGTATTTCCAGCTTTCGCTTCTTGGTTCGGTATCCTGACCAGCCAGTGGGCCTTTACGGCTGCATTTCGGCTTATGTGTGTGGACTCGTTGATCCGATATATAGGGTTGAATAAGTTGACTTATTCGTTCTTACCTCGTAGATCTGATGTGTTAATTGTCTCGAGGTTTTTTTGGTTATGTTGGCTCGTTCCAACTTTAACTTCGTTGGTCTGGCGTTGAGTCGACTCGATGTTTATTTGAGTAAGTTGACTCGTTCGTCCCAACTTTTACTTTGTTGGTCTGACGTATCAGTCGACTCGAAGTTTATTTGAATAAGTTGACTCGTTCGTCCCAACTTTTACTTTGTTGGTATGATGTTCAGTCGACTCAAAGTTTATTTGGGTAAGTTGATTCGTTGTCCCAACTTTTATTTCATTGATCAGATGTATCAGTCGACTCAAGATTTATTTGAATAAGTTGACTCATTCATCCCAACTTTTACTTTGTTAGTCTGACATATCAATCAACTCGAAGTTTATTTGAATAAGTTGACTCGTTCATCCCAACTTTTACTTCATTGGTCTAACGTATCAGTCGCCTCGAAGTTTATTTGAATAAGTTGACTCGTTCGTCCCAACTTTTACTTCTTTGGTTGATCAAACCAGAAGTTTTGTGTCCGACTTATACGTCCTGACCTTTTGTTTGTGGTTTTGTATGTCGATTGCTTCTTATTGTCTGGCTTTGATGCCGCAATTTCAGGCATAAGATGGAGAGTTTTGAAATCAAAATTTTATTGATGACACCGTTTCAGGTGTTTAACAATCTATAGTAGCATCAGTCATTCCCTTTTCATGAAGTTATGTTGTGGAATCTGCATTGTACCTTCCTGACTGTTGCTTGATCTGCCTTGGGTGGCCTTTAACGCTTTAGCTATAACTTCTTCCTCCATGATTCTCTGTAATTTTGTTATTTGTATGTTGTTGCCGCGTGGCAGTTAATAAACTCAGAATTCATCTTGACTGAATCGTTAGGCATGCATCGTTGATAGGTTGAGCAGAATAGAATGTAGTCCCAAATTGTCCAATCATGCTCACATCAATACCGGTTGTCAATTCATAGAACTTGTTTGCGTTGTCTTTGTTGTCAATAATGTAGGAGTCGTTGGCCTTGTTGTGGATAATGGTCAAGCTTGTAAGATTTTTCGGATTTTGTTAGTTGGTTGACCTCTATTTGAATTGCCAACTTTCTTTGCGTTCATTGTTCGTGAGTTGTCGTATTAATTAATCTGGTCTCGTTTGATAGCGTTGTTGCTCTTGATTTTATATAGATTAGTTTGGGTGGAATATGTTATTAGTTTTCTCTTTATCGAACTTGTCTGGTTGTTTCTATATAGACCAGCTCGAGTGGGATATGTTATTAGGCGTCTTTTTGGTGGACTTGTTTGGTCGCTTTCTCCGGCTACACAGTGTAAGGAGTATATCATTTCTATGGGTTGTTCCTTTAATCCCGCGATGGTGTCCGCCTTCTCCTTTCCTTTGGGTTGTTTATAGAGTAGCCCGATGAATTCATTGAGGAGTCTTCTTTGAACCCAATGCTTGATTTCATATTTCAGGTTGTAACAATCTTCAGTGTTTTGCCCGTGATTGTAGTATTTGCCCTTGTCTCGATCCTCTGGGTTTCCTCTCATCTTGAGTGGCCAGTAGACATCTTCCCATTTCGTCATGTGTTTTAGTATGTTTGCTTTGCTGGTCTTCAAGACCATATATGGTTTGTACGTCTTTTTCGCCATGCTTGTCACTCACTCATGTTTGGGCCTTGTCGATTACAGCTTTCCAGATTCTTGCTGGTTGATTTTGGACCTCCCGTTAGTTCGGTGCTTCTTTGACAGAACATTTTCCTCCCGGGGTCTGTCGTCTCACCTTCTTTCCTCCCTCCTTTCTCGCTTCTTTGATTGGACTTCCTTTTAGGATTCGTTCTTCTTCCTGGCAGCTTTCATCTCCTCGAGAGTGATGTGCTTTTGAGTTGTCTTCAATAGAATCGCCATCTTCTTCGGGGGTTCCAGGTTCAGAGCATCGAAAAAAGGTATTTTGTTCAATCCGGCAATGAAAATAATGATGGCCGTATCGTCGCTGCATCCGTCGATCATGGTTAACTCGTTATTAAAACGAATAACACACTCCCTTATTGTTTTCTTCGGCTTCCATTTGATGTGGAGCAAGTAGTGTGACCCTTCCTCATTTGTTGACTGCTAAAGAACCTCGTAATGAAGGCGGTAGCCAGTGCCTGGAATGAGTCTATCGACCTTGGTGGTAGGCTGTTGAATCAATTTATTCTTGTGGAGTGAGACTTGTCAAAAATGTTCTGCATAAGATGGATTCTATGCCCTCCTTCAATGACATCATGTGGTGAAAGTGTTGCAAATGGTCTGTCGGGTCAGTGGTACCATAGTACGTTTTAAACATTGGCGGGGTGAAATTCTTTGGCATGGGAGTCACCATGAGTGCGTCGGAAAATGGTGGTTTGGCTAGTTTGTACAGTAAATTAGGATCCATGACTCCGATCCTGAATGGGATTTCAACGGGGGTTTCGCCGCTGTGAGGGGTCCCATCTTGAGGTGTTCGTTGCTTTCGAGATTTACTTGTTGAGGTCCTGCAGGAACTTTGTTGGCCGGATTTTGTTGGGTGGCGCTTGGGCGGGGCTGGCGGAATGAGCATGCTCCTGGGTGAGTTTTTCCACCATTTTGATCACATGATCCATCTGGATCATGAGTAGGTCTACACGAGGGTCCTCGGCGACGTCTGGGATGCTTGAGCCACCTTGTGTTGTGGTTCTCTATTGTCGGGCATGGTCATCCCGAAGTTCATCGCTGGGTCGGTGAGTTATTTGCGGTCCAGTTTCTCTGGTAGAAGGATTGTTTTGATTGTTGTCAGATTGATAGTCTATAGAGTGTGTCATTTGTTCTGAGGGCTCTTTCAGTTGTCGATCAGAATTGAGGAAATTTGACTGCTATGGATTTTCTTTTTGAAAGGAAAACTTGTTGTTCCCCACGGATGACGCCAAACTGATGCATCCAAAATCCAGTCTCCAATAAGTAAAACCTGTAAAACAAATGCTAGACTGCCAAATACCACCTTTTTGGTGGCCGAAGGCACTCCGATGCTTAAGTCAGTAACTCAGTTGGAGATGGAGATAAAATTGGATAAAACTGGACAAAACTCAGCTAAAATTGCATACCTTTGTCGAATGTTCCCTTTACCTTTTATAATGGTTGCAGTTAATTCCCTGTGTAAAGCATGTGAGGCGCAACGAGGGGAGACATTTTCTATAACAATTTCCTCCTTTATGAAGATATGTCCGTGGAGGCGTAACTCCCTGCACGACTCTTTTTCTAAGTAATGTTCCTCCCACTTGAGAGAGAACTTTATCGAGCTTGGATCAGGGCCTGTGATCATAATCTATTCTGACGGGCTCTGTTTGGGCTTTTATGACCGAATTCGTCTTCTTTGGGCTTTATGACTTGGCCTGATCTTGGGATACTTGTTTCTCTTGATGGATGATCTCTGTCATGTGTACTACCGAGATGTCGGTCTTATTTGATGTATTATCAACACACACACACACATATATATATAAACATGTGGCTAAAAGAAAATCTCACATGCTATGAAAATGTATAATTTCCCTCAAGCACGTGTTACATAGGAAGATATTCCTAGGAATATAAGAGTTATGGAGGGAATGAAGCAACACATGTACAATTGCCAAGATATAGTATCGTCAATAGGGGGTGCGTCTCATATTCTCATTGGTGTATTGGATGTACGATATGGATTTCACTTGATTGTCTCTTAATCATGCTAATGTCCCTTAGAATGCTCAGCTTAGGCAAAGTTATCTTTTGTTCATGAAAAAATTGTTAATATCTCCTTTGATGTTGACAATATTATAAAAAAAAAAAAAAAGCTCAAGCCAAGTTGATTTTTGGAAACATTTTGGATCACTTGACTTTTTCTATTGGATTTTATGTTTTGACGATAACATGGCGACACTCTATGATGTTTAATCCGTTGTGGTGAGGTGCCACCACCATCCCACAATTCTAGCCAGCCTTGTTTGTTAGCATTTTCTTGGTTTTTTTTGTTTTTTTACACTTCTACCCCTTCTATAGATAGTGTTTGTGGTTGTGTTTTACAGGGATAAAAAGTGTAAAAACACAAAAAATGCTAGCAGACAAGGCTGGCTAGACTTACTCCACCACCATAATGGAAATGAGAATAATAAAAATGGGTTTTGTGAATGGGCTTGGAAGCCCACGGTTGCAAACATTGCTAGCCTTTGGAATTTTTTTTGTAAAAACTAGGGGTGGGCACGGTCCGGGATTGGGCCTATCCCGGTATAGTGAAACGGGTCCGGAACAGTTCGGGATTGCACATTTTTTTACAAACCCGATTAGTTCCGGACCAGTTTGAAACGAGATGGTCCGGGTCGGGACCATGCCATCCTGAATTGTTGTTGGGCTTATGATTTCTTACACCAAATGTTTTGGATCGGGCCTGACAAACTTCAAACCCAACACAAATTTAGAAAATTTGCTAAGGCTCAGCCCAAGCCTATCTAGCCTATATTTTGCCATGGCTCAAATAACATAATAATATTAACATTTATCTAAACTTAACAATAACCTTTATTTTATTAATTAATTACATTTATGATGAGTATAGAAGAAAACAAATAGAAACCAAATCCAACTTCTTGTTGTGCTTTTGTCTTTCTATGAATACGAGTAGTGTTAATTTTGAGATACAGACCCACCCACAATAGTGTTGAAACAGATAGAAAACAATTAGTGTTGAAATTTTGAGATACAACCCCTCACACACCTTGTTGTTATGATTTTGTCTTTTTATGAAAGAGAGAAAAACAATTTCTCCCTCTCTCAGATTCTTCTCTCTCTGTTTCTTATCTCCATGTTTCTTATGTTCAAATGAGTCATGTCACTTGTTATTTATGAAATGAACCTCTGATAAAAAAAAATTCCCTTAAGAAACAAAATTAAAAAGACAAACTGTCACATATTCAATGGAGCTGGAATTGCAAATCCCACAAGCTGAAAATGCAAAAGACAAAAGGCGCCAAAGAGCGCCAAATTCAAACAGTTTAAATTTGAATTAAAGGGCAAATAGGTAATGTTACCCTTTCAGGTTGTTATTAAGCACATTGGTTAGACACGTGTAATAAGGTGATTGGGTCACTTTTGAAATTTGGTTACTTCACTGTAGTTAAATAGAAACAGATGGGAAACAGAGAGGGCATAGAAGAACTTGTAAGTGAGGGCCAGTTCTGAGATCAGACTGAGCATTCGTAATCTTTCTTTTGTATTCAATATAGTTTACCTTTCCTTGTTCTTCGATTGCTTGAACACAAGTCACAACAATGACATTTGGTATCAGAGCAGTGTCGATCAATTGGAACTGTGGACTGAGCATCACCACTGCAAGCCATGGAAACAAGGGCGAAGGAAGCAGAGCAGTTCATGATCAGAGAAACGAGAAAGAACCAGAACGAAACCGTCGGACAAATTGAGTTCTTAAAATGCGAAATCAAAAAGTTGGCTCTAGATCATGAAGGCCAAGAAAAGCGAATCGAGTCGAGGTTCGATCAACTCATCCAGTTGATGCAAAATCCTCCTACTCCAATCCGAGCGACGGAACCGACTACATCCTCTACTCCGATCTCTAGCCATGTGGATCACCGATCCAACTCCCAAAATCACTGGGAGAGCCAAGGTATGTGCCCTAGACTTCCCAAATTGGATTTCCCTTATTTCGATGGCGCAAATCCCAGATCATGGGTGAAAAAATGCGAGAGGTACTTCGAAGTTTTTCAAGTTTCAGAGGATAACAAGGTTAGTATGGCCTCGATCCACTTATCGGGTAAGGCGAACCTATGGTTCCTTGACTACCATGTAGGGAAGGAAATGCTTCAATGGAAGTAGTTTTGCTTTGACATCTGTGAGCGTTTTGAAGAGGCTGTGCTTGACAACTTTGTTGACTCTTTTAACAAACTTCATCAACATGGTACTTTTAACGATTACTTTGATAATTTTGAGGAGTTACGCTCACTGATGTTGGCACACAATCGTCACCTAGACGAACAATACTTCGTCCTTAGCTTCTTGAGTGGACTAAAGAGCAACATAAAATCCATGGTTCAGCTTTTCATACCAACCACTCTGACTCAACCCTTGTCCCTGGCGAGAATGCAGGAAGCATCCACTCAATCCTACAGCCTTACCAAACAACCACATCAACAATCTTTATGGCCCAAACAACATACCTACTCCACTGCCACCAATTCTAATCAGTCATTTGGCTCTTCCATCATGCCAACATCACAACACAACAAAACCATTCCTCCTCCATCACCTCATTCTATTCCCTTCCAATCACATAAAACACCTTACCACTCCTTACATTCTGCGTCCACTCGGCCTCCTCTTCATGTTCCACCTATTAGACGCCTTACTCCCACTCAAATGAGGTTACGAAGAGAGAAGGGTCTCTGCTACAATTGTGACGAGCAGTATAAACCTGGCCATTTGTGTAAGATCCAACACTTATATATGTTAGTTGTTGACGAAGAGGATGAGCCTATTAGGGACCCTGTTGCCCTTACTGAAATCACCACAGTGAAACTGTTACATGAGGTGCCCTCTGATATGGAGAGATCCCTCCATGCTCTCCACGGCTGTTCTTCATCCAATACCTTGCTTTTCAAGGGGCTGATTAAGAAGAAGCCAGTATCCATCTTTATAGATACTGGCAGTACTCATTCTTTCATCGATCCAAGTGTGATTAAAGCTACTAAATGGCCTACCTGTTTGACACCTCAGATGGTTGTGAAGGTTGCCAATGGTGACCAGTTGTTGAGTAATGCTCTCTACCAACGGCTTCTATGGACTATGCAAGGAGTTTCATTCGAAGGTCGCATACGGGTGTTGCCTCTGGGAGGTTATGATATGGTTCTGGGTGGGGATTGGTTAAAAAAATTTGGTGATATCACATTAAATTTACAGAAACTTCAGCTGACACTCACTATGGATGGCAAAGCCATTACCTTACAAGGTGGGTCTGAGCATGCTGATCTTTGCTTGTTGGAGGCCAAGGGTCTCTCTAAACTTTGGAAGCATCATGCTAGTTCCTTCTTCTGTCATATTTTTTCCATCACTACTATGGCTGCTCCTACACCACCTGATCCTTATGTCCAGCATCTCATCTCCAATTTCAATGACTTCTTTCAGGAGCCTACAGAACTTCCACCTAGCCGTGCCCTCAAGCACCACATCCCATTAAAACCAGGCCATCATCCGCATTCTCAAAGTCCTTACAAGGTCTCGTATATGCAAAAATCAGTGGTGGAGAAACTAATACAGGAGATCCTTGAATCTGGCTTAATCCGGCACTCTCAAAGTCCTTTTGCTGCCCCTATCCTGTTGGTTAGAAAAAATGATGGGTCCTGGAGATTCTTTGTAGACTACAGAAAGTTGAATGACATTACTATCAAGGGCAAGTTCCCTATGCCCCTGATTGACGAGCTTCATGATGACCTTCATGGTGCTACTATCTTCTTTAAGTTGGATTTAAGGTTTGGGTATCACCAGCTTCTAGTTCACCCACCCGACATCCACAAAATAGCTTTTAAAACGCATCATGGCCACTTTGAGTTCAAGGTGATGCCATTCGGCCTAACTAATGCACCTGCCTATTTTCAGGCTCTCATGAATCAAATTTTTCAGCCTCTTCTTCGGAAGTATGTCCTGGTATTCTTCGATAACATCCTTATTTACAGTCCTGATCTCTCTATTCATTTGCACCACCTCCACATGGTCTTCACCATTCTCCGCCAACACCGCCTGTTTCTAAAATTATCCAAGTGCTCTTTTGCTCAAGAGAAATTAGAATACTTGGGCCACATTATCAGTGCTCAGGGTGTGGAGGCAGACCCTCAGAAGATTGCTGCTATGACCAACTGGCCTACTCGTACAAATATTAAGCAGCTCCAAGGATTTCTTGGTCTCACTAGGTACTACCGGAAATTTATTTCGCAATATGGTGTAATTGCAAATCCATTGACTGATCTTCTTAAGAAAAATGCTTTTCTCTGGCATCCACTGCCTTCCTACAGTTAAAGCAGGCTATGTGTGAGGCTCCTCTCCTGGCACTTCCAAATTTTCAGGATCCGTTCATCATTGAAACTGACGCCTGTTTCAGAGGTGTGGGGGCTGTTCTTTCTCAAGCTGGCCGCCCAATTGCATTTTTCAGTAAAGCTCTCAGCCCTAGGAACCTCTCCTTATCTACTTATGAGAAGAAACTACTGGCAATTGTCATGGCAGTTCAGCGTTGGCGCTCTTATCTTCTTGGTTCCAAGTTTATTATCTATACCGACCATCAAAGCATCCGTTTCTTTTTGGCTCAAAAGGTCACTACAATGACCCAGCAGTGTTGGTTAGCTAAGCTGCTTGGATTTGATTATGAGATTTTCTACAAAAAGGGGGTTGACAACAAAGTCGCGGATGCCTTGCACTGAGGCTGATGGACAATGTTTGGCACTATTAGTGGTTAAACCAACTTGGCTTCATGAGGTTGTTGCTTCTTATGCCCAGGATCAGTTTATGACTCAACTCATTCAACAGCTACTCATTGATCCTGCTTCCAAACCACCTTTCTCTTTAACTAATGGTATCCTCAAGCATCACCATCAGGTTTGTATTGGCTCCACTGGATTCTTGCGTAGACAACTGTTACAAGAGCTCCACAATTCTGCATTAGGTGGTCACTCGGGCAGCAACACCACCTACAAACGCCTACACCAATACTTCTTCTGGCCCAGAATGCAATAAGATGTTCTCACACATGTCTCTGAGTGTGACACTTGCCAACGTAATAAGAATGATCAATCAGCTTACGGTGGTCTTCTTCAGCCCCTTCCCATATCGGAGCACGCATGGCAACACATCTCGATGAATTTCATCTAAGGGCTTCCTCCTTCCAAGTCCAAAACAGTCATACTAGTAGTCGTAGACAGATTAACCAAGTTTGTTCATTTCATAGCACTGGCGCACCCCTTTACTTCTGCTATGATTGCTGATATTTTCTTACGACATATCTACCGACTTCACGGCCTTCCAACTTCAATTGTCTCAGATAGGGATAAAATTTTCTTGAGTGCTTTCTGGCGTGATATTTTTTCAGCACTTGGAACATCTCTCAATCTCATCTTTTCATACCATCCCCAAACAGATGGGCAGACTGAAAGGACTAATGCCTGCCTCGAGAATTATCTCCGTTGCATGACTAGCAATGCTCCGCTTCAATGGTCGACATGGCTCTATTTGGCAGAGTTTTGGTACAACACTGCTTTCAACACTACTCTACAGACGTCTCCATTTGAAGCCTTATATGGGTACCAGCCTCATCTGATGGCTCTCCCTCCATTGGTTGCCAATACCATTTCTGATGTGCAACAATTCCTTCGTGACAGGGATCAGATGTTGAATATTATTAAGGAGAAACTCCACCTTGCCCAAGCACGTATGAAACACTATGCTGACAAACACATAACTGAGCGAGAGTTCACTGTGGGAGATTGGGTCTACCTTCGCTTACAATCGTATCGCCAAACTTCAGTGAATCTTCGCCACAATCTCAAATTGTCAGCAAGATTCTATGATCCCTTCCAAATTATAGAGCGCATTGGTGTGGTTGCATACAAACTGAGTCTGCCATCAAGCTCCAGAGTTCACCCTATCTTCCATGTTTCACAATTGAAACAGAAGATAGGAACAAATACTGTCGCAACTCCTTTACTCCCACTGGTCGACCGCTCGGGATCATTTCGTGCTGAACTAGTGGCCATCCTAGCTTGCCGTCTTATTCCTCGTCACAACAAGGGCGTCACTCAGGTCCTGATTCATTGGTCGAACTCCGCTCCAACAGATGCCACTTGGGAGGATTGGACGCACATTCATGCTACCTTTCCTCAGTTCAATCCTTGAGCACAAGGATCCTTTTGAAGGGGTTGGGATTGTCACATATTCAATGGAGCTGGAATTGCAAATCCCAAAAGCTGAAAATGCAAAAGACAAAAGGCGCCAAAGAGCGCCAAATTCAAATAGTTTAAATTTGAATTAAAGGGCAAATAGGTAATGTTACCCTTTCAGGTTGTTATTAAGCACATGGATTAGACACATGTAATAAGGTGATTGGGTCTCTTTTGAAATTCGGTTACTTCACTGTAGTTAAATAGAAACAGATGGGAAATAGAGATGGCAGAGAAGAGCTTGTAAGTGAAGGCCAGTTCTGAGATCAAACTGAACATTTGTAATCTTTCTTTCGTATTCAATATAGTTTACCTTTCCTTGTTCTTCGATTGCTTGAACACAAGTCACAACTGTGACACAAACCACCACTGCGAATTGGTCTTCAACATTGATCATCAAGAAACAAAACCAAGCCATTGCCAAGACCTTGACATCTAGTACCAAAAATCAATTTATAGACCAAACACCAAAGAATCCTTCCTTCAAGATCAGTGCCATCATACCCTTGATGAAATCAAAGTGTAAATGTTTTGGCTGTTTGACGGATTGACGGCCAGAATTGCAGCCAATCAATGAAGGAGGGAGTCCGACTGACTTTTAGAGAAGAGAAAAGAAAAGAAAAAAAAGAGCTTTAGAGATGAAGGAAGACTTGATCTTGAAGGAGGGAGTCCGACTATTCGACAGCCAGAGGAAGACTTGAACGATGGCAGAGGAAGACTTGATCGACGACCAATGGAAAGAAGACTTGATCTTAAAGATTTTTGAGATGAAGGAAGATTTAGAGATCTTTTGAGGAGAGGAATGATGATGGTCAGAGAAGAGAGATTTAGAGTTTATATCTTTGTTTGGAATCGCTACAGTAACCAAGACGAATCGGAACAGTCCAGGACTATATTTGTATAAACCGGTTCCGTCCCGGTTCTATCCGGTCCGGGTCCAGAACCGGGATAAAATAAGCATAAACCGGTTGGTCCCGGTCTAAACCGGTTCGGGACCATACCGGGTCAGACGGTTCGGGACCATACCGGATCGGGTCAAATGGTTCGGGACCATACCGGACCGGGTCAAACGGTTCGGGACCGAGAATCTTGCCCACCCCTAGTAAAAACAAAGGGGATAGTAATGCATGTAGGCCTGGCCATGGGTCCGACTGGGTCAGGTTCGTGTTGGGTGACAACATGTTGGCAGGTTAGGGGCCTAACCCAAATCCTACCCATTTGGCTTATCATGTCAAAAACAACCCTAATCCAACCCATCATCATGAAGTTGACTCAACCTGACCAATTTTGAATTAGCTATTGGTTGGGAGGTTAACATGGGACAAAATGTCTTAGACTTTATCGCTTTTTATAGTTATTTAATAAATTTATTGAAGTAATTTAACAAGAATATCAATTACTTGTAAAAAAAAACTACCATATTTAAAATATAATGGCAGCGAGGTGCACATGTGTTGGAAGAATATCAATATTTTTTATTCATACCCTTCAGTTTGAACCCTTAATTATTAGTTAACCAAACAATAAGATATTAGCAACTAATTATTACTATTCCTTGTTGGATTGGATTGGATTTGGGTCGGTGTTGGGATTGTCCCAACTTACATTTTTTTAAAGCATATAACATATATTACTAATTAGAATTACAGTACTATTGGGTTGCTATAGTAGCGAGGTTATGAGCCTCATAAATAAGTTCTCTATAGATAAAATTAAAAAACCAAAGGTTGTGTAGAGAAAACAGTCTCTGTATACTGCTAATGAGTGGTCGCCACGCCCAGTCAATAGTTGCCCTAGGTTGCCCCTGATCGTCATGCAAAATAGATTGTAGCGTCCCTGAGTCTCCCAGCAAAAAACATGTTTGCCACTGCTTAGCTTGGATAAAAAGAAGAGCCACCTCAGCTGCATAACACTCCGCCATGGTATTATCCATCACATTCCCTGTGATCGGGTAAGCAACTTGTGCTAGCACCTCTCCATGCATGTTGACTGCAAAAACTTCAACTGCTCCCTATTGAGATGCGGAAAAATAGCATCGTATGTGACCACTATCATGTCTGAATCCAGGGAATGTGAAATAGGTTTGAGCTGTAAGGATATAAGGTTGTCTGAGACATCTTGCTGAATGGATTTGGTCATGTATCATTGCTATCCGGGTAGTGGCTATCTCTGTGTGGGGGGCCAATAGGAGATGTCGAGGAGGAAAAAGAATTATACCGAGTGTTGATGACAGCTGTTTCAAGGACATGAGGAATAAAGATCGGATCGTTAATGTCTACAGTGGTTAGGGCACCCCAATGACTTGTGTGATTGAAATTTGTAGAAAACTATTGGTGTTTCCAAGCAGACCAGGTACTAAGAAAACACAACCGAAACTTATGAGCGTTGAATTTGGTTTGTGAAAAATACAGTTGTTACGTGTCTGCCATTTGGTTAGAATGAAAGCTACAAACTGAGAGAGCATTTCCTCCTTTAACTCGGAGTGGGTGTTCGCAGTACCCCACATGAACTTTAGGAAGAGGAAAGTACTGGGCACCCCAAATTTATCATTGAGCCAGTCGATTGGGATGGGCGAGAGTAGCCAGAGTTGGTGCATGACCAGATAGAGGAAGAACAGATGAGTTATTTCTTCTTTACTCTCTTCTCCTTCATTCTTCTTCATCCCCTTTCCAATTTTTCATGATTCCAGTTTTCTTTTCTGAATATTTCTTTATGAATATTTTGGCATTTAGAGTATCTATCTATAGTTTAACAAGTATACACTACTAGCTAGCAGATTAATAATTATATATTTCATTTTTTGCTTGCTTATCACAGTTAGGTGGCTATGATAATAAAATACAAAGCCCCTCGTCCAATATATTTTGATTTTTCAGAACCAAAAGTAGACGACAGAGATCAAACGTATAAGTGTACTTGATCCAAGAAAATTAAATATTGTTTTATTTTTCCAATTTTTTATATCCAAGAGATTGAGAGAACGTGGACATATAAAAATGATATTTACCAGCACCACTTGACCTGACCCCGAGTTGGTCCAGAATGTCTAATCTCATTAAACTATTGTTGTCATGATGTTCATATCGTGGCTCCCACCTGCTACTTGATCATTATCACAACGAGGACATTAAGAGTGTTTTTGGTTGGACGGAATCTCCGTCCATAAGAATACTTGAGGGAACCCTATATTTAAGGCTAAATTGAGGTAATACTCATCAGTCACTATTAGATTTTGTGATCAATGGTGAGAATGAAATTCCCATGAAATCTAATAGTGGATTAGTGATATTTCACCATTGATCACAAAATCTAATAGTGGATTAGTGATTGAACCTCAAATTAGCTTAGATGTAGGTGGTCCCCTCATGGATTCCTGTAAAATAGGATTTCATTCGACCAAATACTCACTAAGTGCGGTGGGGTGGGCTTAGACTTTCAATTTATTTGTCTTTCTCGTATGGCTCTTTGTTCATGAGTCGATGTTATCCAATATTCCAATATACCAATTAGCTTTTGACATATATGTAAAGTCAATATAGCATTGGTAAAATGCCCCTTTGTTCCTAGTTAGCCCGCAAAACTACCCCAACTTTGTCTTAACTAAACATGTCTTTAATTTTGCAATGAGGAATAATTATTTCATAGTTATCTATCTTTGTAACGCAAATGCGCTTGAGGAACAATGATTTTGTAAATCTGTCATGCACAATTTTTCTCCCGAAATTGTCCTCACCTGAAAACGAGAAACCCCAAACCATATCCCTTTCTTAATGCTATTTACATTTAAAACCAACCCCTTCCAAATATTACTTAATTATAATTAAGCCCTAACATAATTTATTTAAAGCTTCAATTTTATGTAAACTATAAATAAGCCCTTACATCTAACTTTTACTCTCATTTTGCCTCCACTTTCTCTTTTACAATCAAAACCACCATTCATAAAACATTTATTAATTATACCTAAACCCCTAACATAATTTATTTGAAGCTCTCAATTATTTATAAACTATAACAAAGCCATTATGTCGAACTTTTAGATTTCTCATTTTGCCCTCTACATACTATACTTTTTACAATCGAAACCAACCTACTCTCAATAATTGATTAATTATACTAAATCCCTAACATAATTTATTTGAAGCTCCCAATATCAACAAAGTATAAATAAGCTCTTACAACACTGAGAGTGTAATCTTTGTTATAATAATTTATGATTATTTTGCTTAGAAATCTTTAGTCAAATCTTCTAAAAATTTAAAATTTCATATTATTGAAGTTATAGAATGATTTAAAAAAATATTGAAAATTCGTGCACGTAGTGTCTAATAATGACCATCCATTGAAATGGCCAATTTTGATTGGCATTCTCTTCTCTTTTCGCTTTTTTCATTGGATTGAATTTACAAACCTACCAAACCTATAAGTATCCTAGAAAATGTGGGTCAATCACGACTAAAAAACAAACGGTTTCATAATTACATATAATTAATATTAGGGTTATTTTCTTCCACTTCCTAGAATAAATAGGTATTTATGCGGTACCTCATAATCATTCTATATTGTAGTTTGCCCCCAAGACTAGTAGTCAGCATGCATTGACTGTGAGGGCACACACGTGATATCACGTGCATTTCACGCACGATGTGAATGAAGTGATTTAGATTATCATCCCAATCGTTTGTCAACTGATCTACACATGTGGACAATCGGGATTGGATTTGGTTGACTGTACCCTTTTAGAGTTGGAGAGTGAAGGAAAAACTCCTTCCATTTTTAGTCTCCCTGTTTTGTTCTCTGTGATTTTGAACGAAGATGAAAAAGAGGAAGAACCTCTTCAACATGGTCGTCAGTAATAGTAGTAGCAATGATGGGAACACTGTTTCGAGCATACATTGGGACGATTATAGTTCGTTAAGTAATTTCAGTGTCTGTAGTGACCTTTGAAGCGATAAGAAACCAAATTTGAGGCGAGATTTCACTCATTTGAACAGTGAAGAGAACGTGAAGCCAAATCTAAGACCCCCTCTTGTTGTGACATATTGTAACTGTTATTTTATATTTTAGCATTTCATTTTCATGTTTCAATCTATGTTGCATGTGTGAATGGATTGTGTGAATGATGTTATTGTTATTAGGGTTTTGTTTATTTTCACAAATTATGGGTCTTCCACTTTTTATTTGGATATGGTTTTTACATATTTCATTCACTGTTAGTATAACGCTTAGGGTTTTGTTAACCTATTTATCATTGAGTATAATGGCTAGGGTGCCTATAATTTGTTGGTTAGGGATTTTGTTTATGGTTAGTTTTGTAAACCCTTTGTACACTAATACCATTTGTGGGTCAATTGATGTTTACAATGTGTTCAGGTTAGGGGTTTGTTAACCCATGAGTACAATGCTTAGTACATTTTGTTCATGGAATACATTCTTGCAATGTTTCATGGACTAGTTGCATCTATATGCTTAGTACATTGGAGATATATTGTATATTAGTAACATTATTTAAGGACTGGTTGCACATATATGTCCATGGATATTTGTATCATGTTGTATTTGTCTTCTATATTCATTTTGATTCATATTAGTTTGCATGAGCTTGCATATTTTCTATTTGTATTCATTTATAATATTTGATGAATGTGTTTCATTGTTGTCACGCCCCGACTTTCCAAAAAATGAAAATCCTTATATCAAGATAGGATTCAGATTATTTGTTTTCCCAAATTCAGGATGCGAAAATTAAACAACATAAACATTTATAAGAAAAGTAAAAATGGACAAAAATTTCTAACCAGGAAACTCTTTGAAGATTTCGTCCCACAAGTAAACCTCCCATATTTATGTTGTGTCGAAATCTTCCTTGTGGGAAGAACGTTCATATTTATGTTTCGTCCCACATTTATAAACCTCCCTTATATCAAAGATTTCATTTACAAATTTTTTGCTTATTTTCAACAATCGCACTAAACTTCTTGTGTCGAACACACCTCACCCTAGTGTGCCTTTCTTGACTTTGAAACCACTTGGAACATATATGTCCCATGTGCGGGGCCACTTCGAGGAACATGTCATCTCACCCGAAGTTCGATCATGGCAAGTATATCATTATTAGGCATACATCCGAACACACATGGAACGGTGTACCCAGTACGCAAACAAGTCTGTATACTGAATCATATACAAGTATACAAGCAAGTCTGTATACTGAAATCATAATTTTCATTCTTTTTTTTTTCACACTTTTTTCATTTTTTTTAGTTGTGGAAAAGAGCATAAAAATCAACTTATCTCAAAATTCTTATACAATGACACTTTGTCAATCATAAACAAATCCACAATAACATTCACCTAATCTTTTGGGAAACATTGTATTTGACGCATTGTCAATCATAAACAAATCCACCACTATATCAAGTACTCATTCTTTTGGGGAACCATAATATTTCATAAACAAATTTTCTATAACAAAACAATCATCAAGCTCGTTCAATATAGGAATTTATATTACATAACAAGTCAATTTTTCATAACAATCAACTTCAAATTATAATAGAATAATATGAAATTTCAATTTGCAATAACAATATAAATTCCTAATTCATCTTCTCAAATGATGAATCCACACTAAATAAATTCCACAACCACAACATCATTTTCTAAGGTGGACTTGTAGCAAAATATATATTTTTCAAATGTTGTCAAAATACATCATGTAATTTCTCCAAAGTATCTTACACACATATGTACATTTAAGATCCTAAGGAAAATCTTCAAATTTAAGACACAAATCATAGATAAACCTCAAAGGTAATATTTAGATCATTCTCCTCAAACATGTATAATTTTCAAATGTGATATCATAACAATCAACTTTAAGTCATAATGTAAAAATACAGATACCAATTCTTAGAATAATGCAAACACCCAAATTCATCTCATTAATGATATATCCTCAAATTTAATCTCAGTGTACATTCAAATCTTATAAATCCAGCCCAAACAGTAACTCACATTCCTTTTTTTTTTAAGAACTCATAAGTTCAGTCCAAATAGTAACTCGTTTCCTAAAATTTAATAATTGAAAAACCCAGTCAACACCATAACTTATTCTCCAAAATTGATAAGCCCAATCCAAACCATAACTCATTCTCCAAAATTGATATGCCCATTAATCAAACTATAACCCATCCTCTTAAATTTCAAATTTTTATAAGCCCAATTCAATCAGTATCTCATAACCCAAATCTATCAACATAATCCAATTCAATCAAAGTGTTTTAACAACGGTATATTATAAGCCCAATTCAATGAATGTCTTATAAACCTAAATCCATCAGCATATTATTAGCCTAATTCAACAACATAAGATAACTCTAACAAATTAACAACACACGAGACAAAACCAAAGTGTCTTAACAACCTGAAGACATGAAAGATTATATATGATTATTCAAGTTGTTTTTTGTTTTTTGGAAAGCTAATTATTCAAGTTGTTAATGTCAAGTATAGACATCATTATGTTCATCTCTTGTGATGTAAAGGAAGACTTTCAGTTAACATGAAATGAACAAAGCGAAATCTTAAATTTGATACTTAAACAATGAATTTTTATTTATTTATTTTAAACCAATTAGTTTATGTCTACTAACTTTCCATCATGTGGAATCAATGAGTAAAGATAGAATGATCTTTGAATAATAGAAAAACATATACAAAAGTTTAAAATGGAGAGAAAAGTGAAGAACTCACAAACAATGTATTTTTCCGCAAACCATACTCATAAAATTATAACTTTCGATTATAATCAAAGATTATTTTAAAATGAAAATAAAAAAATGAAGAAAACTCACCGGTTGTATGTATTAAGAAACCCTCCAACTAGTTATTCTCCAAAAACAAGATCCCAAACTTTCAAAACCACACCAAATCGTCCAAATGCGAAAACCCGAACTCGAACACGCGCATACGCCCTCTCTTCCTCCTCTATTTTTTTAAACCTCCTATCCGTATAGAACACCTCCCCTTTTTTCTTTACATGTTCTTCTCTTTTTACTTCCTTCTTTTCTCTTATTTTTCTCTCCTTTATCTCATTTTCTCTTCTTCACTTTTTTTTTGTCTTGTTATTATCAACTTTATTTCCCTCTCCTTTCTATCTTTTTGTCCCTTTTTTCTCTTTCATTTTCTTCCACAAAGCAAACATATTAATCATCACCAATCATGTCAACTCAAAAGAAATTAATCAATCACTAACTCCCACCCATTAGCAACCATTTGAAACAAAAGGTCCCTAAACACTCCCTTTTTTTTTTGGTACGGACTAAGATCTCATCTCTCCCTTTTCTATCTTATTTCTCTCCTTTTTTTTTTGTTATTTTACTCTCTATTTCTTTTACATCACAAATCTATATAAAACATTCTTAAAGAAAACAAACAAATTGTACAAGGCAAAATAATCTCTCACCATGTTCGTTTTCGACCCCATGATAGACACCGCTAGCTTATAGTCAGGTGTTCACCAATTTCTTTGTCTTCATTTCCTTTCTTTTTCTTTTTCCATTTCTCTAAATCTATAATATTACAACTACCATTGAGAACCCATTCCCATTTGTATTTCACTATTTATTTAGCAAACACCCTATTCACTATCAACCGTAATGACACTTTCACTCAAGTCCAAAGTTTTAAAACAAATGAGCCCAAGCCCAATAGAAAATAATCCAAGCTTATACTCTAACCTCCTAATCAATACTTTAATGAAAGAACTCAGAAGCAACCCAAATCCAATATAAAAATAGCCCAAAATCATACTATAACTAAACAATACCCAAAATCATAGTCTAATCAAACAAGGCCAAACATATTATAATCAAACAGAGCCTAGATTAGGTTTCACAAATAATTTCTTAAATCCACCCACACTTCCTACTTTCTTTACTCACTACAAATAAAACAAGGTTTTAAATATTATATATAAAATTTTAATACCTATACACATTAATAAATAAAAAGTATTTATATTTATGTAATAAGACAGGTATTACAGTATACACACCTCAAAGGAATCTCTTCCTGAGATTCGGATGATAAGAGAGTCATATGAATATTGAAAAAATATGACTTGGGAAACGAAATAAGATTTAAAATACATTTTCGGATGAGAAATTATTCAGATCTTATACTCATAGAAAAATTTCACATCATACAAAACAACACACCAAACGTGTATAAACACGAGGCTGTTATATGCATACACAAAAATAATAATTTGAAACTTCGTTTACAAAAATATTTATTAAGGTCAATGAAAAGGTACGGGTGTTACAATTGCAGTAATGAAAAATGGGGGAAAGAGTTGGAGGTGTAGAACTTAATGGTCCATTATGATGGGAAGTGGAGTAGGAAGTCTAAGATCCCAGGTATGTGTAAGGTGAGTGATTGTAAAAATGGGACATGTTTAGATTTTATAAGAGTACATGGGGATTATCTTGATCGGGACAAACTAAACAAGAGTATCCTTGATGGTATACCCAAACCACATAAGCATGTCTTGCACTTGGGGAAACACATACCTTTTTAAATAATGGGGTGAGGATGGATATAAGCAATAATGTAAACATAATGTATTTTTGGAAGCATGCATGCATTGATGACAATGATGTTTCACATATTTTGTTGATGTTAAAATGGCAGTACAGTTCATGGGATCAACATACCTGGAACTAGTTTAATGGATCATGAACACATTTCAACCCCACTTGTTGTAGAAGTTGACCCTACCCATGTCACACAACCCACTCCTCCTATTAAGATTCATTTGGTGCCTAAGGTATGGGCCAAAAGGAATTGGAACAAAAAGAAAGACTCTACTCCTAGAAATATCACACCAAATTATTGGTATTCCCCAAGGAATTGCTATGCAACATTGGACAATGATGGGCACACTATTAGTGTTAGACCTTGGGAAAGACCACACATTTGTAGGGATTGATAATGGGAGGAATCCAATGGTGAATTTCAGGTTTGTTGCCAACGAGTGAATAAAATATTAGTACATTCTTCACAACTTTCACAGCTGGCAGCCTCATCAAACAGACTTGGAAGGACTACATTGTTGAAGTCAGTTACCATGTAGATTAGAGGGCAAAACAGAAAATAATGGCCAAAGTGATTGGCAATTATGAGAAAAGTCGTAAGAAGGTCATTTCTTGTTGCATGGAATTGTTGACAGCAAACCCAGGTAGCACTGTTATATGTTCAAGAAATGTTGATGATAATAGGTTCACAAGCTTTTGTTTGACATTATTTACTAGTATCCTTGGTTGGCAGCACGGTTGTAGACATTTGGTGGTTTTGGATGGGTACTTTATGAAGAGAAAATATGGGTGTTGTAATTTGTCTATTACAACCTTGGATGACAACAATGGTTTGTTTCCACTGGCTATCTACATTTGCCAGTTTGAATGCTACCAAACTTGATTTAACTTCTTAAGCATAGTTCAAATGCATGCAGGGAAGCTCACTTTCATTTATGACTAGCAGAAAGGGTTGATTGAGGCAGTAAAACAACCTTTTCCATAATCAGATCATAGATTTTGCTTCCGACGTATATACAAGAACTTCAAGAAAGCTGATTTTGGAGGGAAGTTCTTGATGAAACTGAGTTGGAAGGTTGCTAGGGCATACAATTAAAAAATCTGAAAAACGTTAATCCAAGAGCTCATCAGTGGCTAGTTGATGGGGATGTGAAGGACATATTTTGACAGTAAAGTATGCTCATAGTATATCACAAACAATTTCAGTGGATTATCAAGCTAAGGGAAAAGAAATTTTTCCAGTTTATTGATGAGTATCACATGCTTCTCATGAGGCTTATAAGTGACAGAAGATAAAAAAGCAGTACTTGGGACATCAATGAACTAGTACTTAGGGCTCAGAAGCTCATTGACAAGTACAAGGAAACGAGGAACCGATTTAGCTAGTTTAGGTCCACTAATGGTTTCATCACAGTGCAACATAATGAGATTGGTTATGAGTGTAGAATGAAGACATGTATCAGATCTTGTGATTGTAAACAATGTGAGATGACATGCATCATTTGTGTGCATGGAGTTTTGACTCTAGCCTCATAGACTTATATGAGTAAAGTAAGTTTCCTCTATAACTTAATGTTTGCTCTCTATATAATTTTTGCTCCTAAACTTATTTGCATTTTATACATGTATTGCAGTACATACCATTATGTCAAAACCCATGTGGAGGCATAATCAAGAGGTATTGTCAGCATCAGAAATATGAGGGAGAGGAATGAAGTATCACCTTGATTGCTTGTAAATTTTATAATCTCTTGCCTATTTGCATATCTAATAATGGTTTTGATGTGGTAGCCAACATGCTTGGGGTTTTCACCATAAATCAAAAGAACTCCAGGGAGACCAAGGATAGACAGAAAAAGAGATGATGATAAAAATGTGCAAAAGGAAGCAAAAGTTGTAGGAGATGTGGACTGGAGGGTCGCAACAACATAACTTGCAAAAAACCTTCCTACGGAGCAAACTGATGGTTGTGGAGAGACATCCAAGAAATTAAAAGTACCCAGATTCAGGATGGGTAGGAACAACAAGCATAAGGGTGCTAAGGCTAATTTCTGAAATGTCAGAGGAAGAGGTGAACCTCCAAATAAAAGGCCCACAGTTCCTCCATAACAACCCAACTTTCAACCTCAAATGCCCACAACTCCAACCATGTACAACATTCAGGTAGCAATGTTCCCAACTCAACTATTTGCACAAGGAATTAGGCCCCCACCAATAAGGCTGATATTCACCTAATTATTACACAGAATACAACCTAATTTATATTTGTTATTCACTTTGACAATCTATTTTATATTAATTATTTAAATTTTGTATTTTTTAGAATTCAGAGCATTAACGGATTAATGCAGAGTTCGAGGTGATAATAAACAATTTGGTATTGACGAGCGGAGACGGGGGTGCAGTTAACCCAACACAATTACCCTAATTTATTATAAAACCCAATAACCCTAATTTCTCTTGGGGTTCTTATCTCTTTTCTTCCCCTCTTTGGGGGCTCTCCCAGCCAACAGCCCCCATACCATCTTCTCCACGTTTCAACACAGTTTCCATAGTCCACAGACCTCTCTCTCCTCCTCAGTCCCTCTCCATCCAGATCACTCCGCCATCACCACCACCAGAGCCACCACCATCACCCGAGCACCACCACCACCACGAAACAGGGGCGTGAAACCCTGTTTCACGTCAAATCTTCACCTCGCCACCGAGCACCGCCATCATCCACCATCTGTCCCTCCGCCATCGTCCCTATTAACGCCATAACCACCTCCGGACAGCACCCAGCAGTCGGCCCGCTCACAGCCACAACAGCCAGCACCGAGCAGCCACGCTGCTGCCAGAACAGCAGCCAGCACAGAGCTCTCTCTCGGCCTCTCTTCGTCTTGCCCTCCGACCACACCTGCGCAGCTCGCCTGCTGATCTGCGGAGTTTCCCGCCTGGCTCTCTGTTCAAATCGAAGAGGAAAGGTTGGGGTGCTATCTGCACCCCACAATTTAACTTCATACCACCACAGTAGAAGAAGCTGGAGGCTATTTGCGCCCATGGGACTGTTCAGATCATCCATAGTTGCTGAATTGCTGATTTGCCGATTCTGAGGAGATGAGTTGCGGCGTACCACACCACGAGGAGATGACCACCGCTACCATGGAGAGCTAAACCCTTCGCCAAGGCTAAGATGAAACCAATTGGGTTTCAATAATTTGTTCTAGTTTGAATTTTTATTTTATTATGTGCTTAACTGCAAAATACATTTAATTTCTGAGTATTAGTAAATTACTTTCACAGATTATATCGGATTTGATCTAGACTAGTCGGTAGTTAAAGTTTTCTTTACTAATATTTAAAGCATTAGTTTTAATTGGTTAAGTTGGACTTGTGATTGAGTGTGCCGTAATAAGACACTCAATGCTAGGAGTTGAAACTTAATAAATTAGACTTGTGATTGAGTGTGCTGTAACAAGACACTCAATTCTACGAATCTATAATTTATGCTGAAGTTAATTGTAACATTGGATTTTAAAACTGAATTGTTCTTAACGATCACATCATCGATGCATGCAAGGGATTCTCATCCCTAAAGCTTCTCGCTTTAGAAAATAATAAGTTAGATTAAAATAACTTGAAAAACTGAATTGGTGGATTCAATGCCTTGGTTTCCCTTCTCATATTCTTAAAAACTTTTTATTTTGCTTTTTAATTTGATTTTTAGTTTATATATTTTGATTGTTGTAACCCCCATTTAAATTAGTTTAAGTCAACTCTGAAATTTAATTGCAACAACAGTCCTTGTGGGATCGACCTGTACTTGCCCTTGTCTACTAGTTAGACACTGTGCACTTGCAGTTAGTAAGACTAGGTTATATTAACCTATTTATTTAGGTTAGTTAAATCTGCATTAAGTTTTTGGCGTCGTTGCGGGGGACTGTAGCGGTGTAATTGAATTTAAGAGTTTATTTTCACTAATTTGTAGTTTAGGTTAATAAAAAATAAAATAATAATAATAATAATAATAATAATAATAATAATAATAATAATAATAATAATAATAATAATAATAATAATAATAATAATAATAATAATAATAATAATAATAATAATAATAATAAATTTAGGCCATATATAGATTGCTTTTGCTTTTAGGATAGACTTGATTTTATTTTTTAGTTATTTCTTTTAATTCTTAGAAGTTTTGATACTTGTGTTTTGTTTTTTTTATTTTTTGCAGGTATTAACAGGTAGGAAGCATATATTACAGGTTGCATAAAAAAAATAACAAACAAAAAAAAAAACAAAAAAAAAACAAAACAAAAAGCACAGGGTTTGAACTAGGGGTGGGCATAAACCGAATTAATTTTCGTTAACTGACCGAACCGGTTGTTAAATACGGTTCGGTAACTGAACCGAATAAGAAATGATAAAAGAATCTGTAAAATCGAACCAAAACCGGTTCCAAACGGTTCGGAAGCGGTTCACAATTTCAAACCGTCCGATTAAAAACCGAACCGACCGATTGGTGCATATGTTGCATACTGTCGCACTGTATCACACCCCAAAGACAAAAACGAAAACCCAATCTTTCTGTTTCCATTTCTTCTTGCAGAAATTCTAAATAGCGACGAAACCAGCCTTAAATTGATAAATTCAATATCTTGGTTTCTTAATATCTTACCATATCTCAGATTCACTCAAACTCAAACTCTCAAACCCTAAATCCAACCTTAAAACCTCTTCCTCTTCTACAATGAAAGGCCTCCTCTTATTTGCAATCACTCATCGAAATCCTTCCTCAACTCCTCTGCAATCATTCATTAAAACCCCCATTGAAGCCTCCTTTTAAACACCCACTGAAGCCCTTTCTTGTTGCTCATTGGCTTCTAGTTATTCTCCAATAACTCAGGTTAGTCATTGAAAGATTTTATTTTTTATGTGTTTTCTTTTTCATTATTTATGATAATGGTTTGATTTGATGGATTCTTGTTACCAAAGATTAAAACAAGTTGGGGAAATGAATAATGAAGAATGTGGGGTGGTTTTTTTTGTATGAGAGGTATGTTGTAGTTGTATGGTCTAATAGTGATGTAGAAGGGGACATTGCTATGGAACTATGGGTATTAAGTTGGAGTGTGGAGACTGGAGAGAGATCAAATCGGCGTCTATTACAGAGTAAAATTGTTTGTTTGTTTGTTTTTTCAAATTGTTTGTTTGTTCAAACTGTCAGTTAGCTTGGATTTGTCTCGTCTTAGTTGATCTTTTCAATGCAATCCTCCTGTGCTATTCCTTTTTAATGCAATCCTCCTGTGCTTAGAACTACCTAAACACTTATCCCAAATGGCTACCTAGGTAGACATACAAGTGTAATAAATTCAGTCCAGCAAAAGAAACTGTAAAGCACTGACAAGCTTCTTTGCTTCATGGGAACTTACTGGAAAGGATTTGTAAATGTGAAGTGGTACGAATCTCCCATATGTACATGGAATAAACTACAGCCACTGAATTGCTATTCCTTTTTAATGCAATCCTCCTGTGCTTAGAACTACCTAAACACTTATCCCAAATGGCTACCTAGGTAGACATACAAGTGTAATAAATTCAGTCCAGCAAAAGAAACTGTGAAGCACTGACAAGCTTCTTTGCTTCATGGGAACTTACTGGAAAGGATTTGTAAATGTGAAGTGGTACGAATCTCCCATATGTACATGGAATAAACTACAGCCGCTGAATTGTTTGCTAGCTTATCAAAACATATAATGTGCTTTATTTTATTCAGTCTCTTTGCAATGAGTTGAATGACAATGTGCTTTATTTTGTATGAGTCAAAACATATAATAAACTACAGTGTGTTAAAGTTGTTTCTTATGTTCAATTTGTATGAGTTTGGCTTTGAAAACCTTATTATGTGTAAATATGTATTATCAATTGCACCTTATGTTACACATTAACAGATTGAGAACAAAGAATCTCGGCTTACGATGGTTTTGAAATAACATTTGTTTGGATGGGACAACTTGGTTACTAATTGCAACCTTCAAACAAATGAAAACTCATTGCTTCTTTTAACTTTTTTGTGAATGACTTATAGTTTAATGAAACATCTATATATTGCATATTTGAACTCACCATTTACATCTTGAAATGTTCAGATTTGTTTGATCTCTAACTACTCTTGAGAGCTGCTAGCAGTAATTGCTGCGATGCGTTTCAGGATTTCAGCATAACTCAACTAGTTGCTTTATTGTTATTTTTTTAGCATGACAGTAATGATGCTCACCAACAAAATATTTAAATCCTTTTGAAATAGGGTTGTAGGACCAGTGAAAAAAACTTATACAACTTTCCCTGAAAGTATCTACCAAAAATTAAGTAAAAAAAATTTGCTTTATATATAGGGATCATTTACTCCAATCATTTATATATAAGGATCATAAACCAGTCATTTATATATAGGGATCATTTACTCCAATCATTTATATATGCAGTATGTACTTAATAGTGCTTGAATATTCATTTGTTGTTGAATGAATAAGTGTAATGTCTGTCGGGTAGTTTGTTGAATATGCATTTTTCAGATTGTTTATGTACGTTCCATTGTACAGATTATGGAAGGCAACTATGAGACTCCAACACCGACTCAACTAACTTGTTCTAACATAGAAACCAATGGAACCACACCATTAACTACTCCTGCAGCAAGTGGTTTAGTAGTCAATCCAGTTGTCCAGCCTACTGAAGTTCTTCGTGATAATTCTTTATCCAAAAGGAAGAACAAGAGTGTAGCATGGGATCACTTCACCAAGCTCACCAACCCAGATGGTTCTAAGATGGACAAGCCTCAAGCTAAGTGCAACTACTGCCCCCAAGTCTACAATGTTCATTCCAAGTCTAATGGGACTTCAAGTATGAGGACTCGCATGCTCTATCAATGCAAAAAATGTCCCCTCTACATTCCAGGTAAAAAACAGAGGTTTCTTACTTTTGATTCAGCTAAAAATGGTGGTAATATGAGGTATGTTAGTTATGATGATGAGGTTTCTAGGCTTGCTTGTGCTAGGATGATAATTAGAGATGAACTTCCCTTTAGTCATGTTGAGGGTCAAGGGTTTGTAGATTTTATGAGGGTAACTCAGCCTCTATTCAAGCTCCCTTTCCGTAGGACTCTAGTGAGAGATATCTGGGATCTTTTTCAAAGTGAGAAAACTAGGATGAAAAAAATATTCAGTACCTATTCTCAGAGAGTGTCCTTGACAACTGACACCTGACACCTGGACTTCAATCCAGAATGTCAATTACATGGTCCTAACAGCACACTTTATTGATGACAATTGGGTTTTACATAAAAGAATAATAAACTTTGTTGTAATTCCTAATCATAAGGGCAAGATCATTGGGAAGCTTGTAGAGTCATGCTTGATAGGATGGGGAATAGATAAGATTTTTACTATTGTGGTTGATAATGCTAGCCCAAATCAAGTTGCACTTGATTATAGAGGGAAAAAATTGGAAATTGGAAGGAGCTAGTGCTGAATGGGATATTTTTGCACATGAGGTGTTGCTGCCATATCCTTAACTTAATTGTTAAGGATGGCATGGAGGAGTTGGATGCCTCGATAGATGCTATTAGGAATTGTGTGAAGTACATCAGATCCTCTCCTGCAAGATTAGAAAAGTTTAGGAAGTGTGCTGCTCAGGAAAAAATAGAGTACAAGGCTGGGATTGTTCCTTTGGATGTTTGCACAAGGTGGAACTCTACCTATTTCATGTTAGATATAGCTGTGAAGTTTAAGAAGGCTTTTATGAGGTTGGAGGATGAGGATACTCAGATGGAGAGTTATTTCTTAGAAAGGGTGGGTGGAAAAAAAAGGGATGGGCCTCCAAATTCAGTTGATTGGGATAAGGCAGCAAGACTTGTGAAGTTTTTGAAGATTTTCTATGATGCAACACTACAGTTCAGTGGTACCAAGGTTGTGACAGCAAACCAACCTCTTCTTTGGATGTGCACAATTGTAGGAGAGATAGAGAAATGCATCAGTAGTGATCATCCCCTATTAGTCAGCATTGGGACATCAATGAAGAAGAAGTTTGACAAGTATTGGAGAAGGTTGGAGGACTTGAACAAAATATGTGTGATTGCTGTAGTCATGGATCCTAGGTACAAGTTGTTGTATCTGCAATACTTCTTTCCCAAGTTGCAGCAAGACAAGACCATGGTTGGAGTGATGGTTGAAGAGATCAAGACCATGTTTTTGCAGCTTTTTTATGAGTATTCTGATGCTGATCCAGAGGCTGCCCAAGCTTCTATAAATGCCACCATGCCAAGATAAGAAAATGCACTTGTTGATGTTGGTGAGGACATTCATGCTCAAACAATTTACGAGTTTATGAAGCTCAGGCAGGAGCAGGATGTTGTGGAGATTAAAACTGAGGTTGACAAATATTTGCTAGAACCAGCTGAAGACCCTTCAAATAACAATTTCAATCTTCTTGGCTGGTGGAAGGAGAATGCAACTAGATATCCTATTTTATCTCAGCTTGCAAGAGATGTATTTGCTGTTCCTGCCTCTACTGTTGCATCCGAGAGTGCTTTCAGCTTAGGAAAAATGTTCATTGATCCTTTTAGGGCCAGCTTAACTCCCAAGATGGTTGAATGTCTAGTATGTTGCAATGACTGGCTGATGGGTAATAGTATGTGTTCCCTATATAAAGAGCCAACCAAGACTGAGCTTGATTTGTATACCGAACTGGAGAAACTTGAATCAGGTAATCTTAATTGTTTATTATAATATTATTTATTTCTCATTTCTAGACTTTACAGATTTCTAATTCTGGTTTTGTTTTTGTTTCTATGAACTAGAGTCTGGGGTTGCACATATTTCTATTTCTGAAGATTAAATTGTTGGTTGCTGGTTGCTAAATTGCTGAGTTGCTCAAGAATGAATTTCTATTTTTTAGTTGAAGTTGTTAAGATTTCTATTTGGGTTTATATTATTTACTTTCAAACATTCAGTTTTAAGATTACACGTTTGGTTATTAGGTGATTTCATGTTCAATCAACTATACTTCAAGTTCAAGGTGATTTTACAAATATACTTGTACTTTTACAAGTATACTAGTGTTTTTTCAAGTATAATTGTGATTGTACTTGTCAGAGGTGTGTTTGTGCTAGTTTTTCATATCAAGAATATATGAAATTTGCAATGATTGTTTTTCATATACTGTTTTACATACTAAATGGACATTACAGAATACTGTTTTACATATACTGTTTTACAGAATACTGTTTTACATATACTTGAGAATATACTATTTTTCATATACTGTTTTACAGAATTACAGATACAGTATTTGTCAGAGGTACAAATACTGTTATACAATCCTTCAGTTTTTCATATACTGTTTTACAGAATACTGTTTTACAGAATTACAGATACAGTTTGTCAGAGGTACAAATATTGTTTTACAGAATTACAGAATATATTGTTTTACAGAATTACAAATATTGTTTTTCATATTGCAATCCTTCAGTTGGGTCATGAAATCTGGCTTGGAATCCTTCAGTTGGCTCATATTGCAATCCTTCAGTTGGGTCATGATTTCTGAGTGTTTAATGCTGCAGAAATCTGCAATCCTTCATTGTCATTTACAGGAGAACAACTAAATGGGCTAAATGGGAGGAAGTTAGAGGCTGCTAAATGGGCTAAAAAATTTCATTGTCATTTACAGGAGAACAACTATATGTCCCAGATTCGTTTGTATGTGTTTTTTTCAATCAATGGGCTAAAAAATTTCATTGTCAATTTTCATTTGGGCTAAAAATGGGCCTGTCAAAATGGGCTGAAAAAGTTAAAATCGAATTTTCAGCCCAATCGAACCGGACCGAACCGAATTTCGGCCCAACCGAATTTCAGGATTTACCATATACAAAATCGGTTTCGGTTTCGGTTTTGGATTTGGGCTAACCGATTGAAAATGGTTCGAAAGCGGTTTGGGTCTCAAACCGAACCGAACCGACTTTGCCCACCCCTAGTTTGAACTGTTTACAAGTGCTATCGCGTGAACACTCTTAGAAATCGATGAGCCGTCAGGTGGACGGTGCTTCTGATCGACGTCAACTCGACTTCTACCCGGCGTCGCAAGTAACCCAAGAGAGGTTCACGCCGAAGGTAACTTCTTCCCACCGCATCTGCACGCGGTTTCTGAGTGGATTACTGTGTGTTTTGCTTGTTTCGTTTTTAGCTAGAATTGCATGCAAATTTGAATAGATTGAGGATATTTTTGATGCTGTAAAATTTCGTGCTCTCTCCCGCGGATAGGTTAACCACCATTTATTTTAGGGTTAGGGACCTAAGCCCTCACTATTAAAATTTGTAGCAAGATAAATTAGGACAAGATGCTCATAGGACCCCTCTTTTGAAACTTGAAAGTTTAAAGTAGTCAAGTGAAGGAACATATCCAATCTTGGAATAGTTCTGAAACTGGAATTACACTCTAAGCTGAAGGTAGAAAAGGAGGTAGGAGCAATTAGATTTCAGGATATTTTTTATGTTGGGAAACTCCGTGCTCTCTCCCGCGGATAGGCTAATTAAAATGGATTTCAACCCTTGATTAGTAACAAACATAGGTAATAAAAAGGAGTGCTTGTAGGGATTACTAGACGTTACAGCCTCTACCTAGTAAATTAGTTTCTCACGAGATTAATTTGCTTCGTAGAAACCTCGACTTTTCGTGGGGCTATAACTATCAGCTGCGCAGTACCCGAAGGCAATCTGAATGATTGTATTGCTAGGTACTTATCTAGGGTCGTTTGTCATTCATCTTGCTTGCGCATCATATAGGTCCTGATTAGGTTTTCCCATTTTTTTTTAGAGTTAGGTCATCTTCATATAGAGGGCTTGCATAAAAAAAAATGAACCTCAATGATTATCCATCTTGGTTTCCTGAGCAAGTCAATGCATTTAATGCCATGCGACAACCTGATTATGATCCATATTTAGATTATTACAACTCAGGTTCAGCATATTATCCTAACTTCTCATGGGCCCATGGTCAGTACCATGGAGGCCCTATTGTCACTCCCCTGACTCCTCATGTTTCCATTCCTGCTAGTGAGCCTCAACCTAATCGAGTTGTTCCTCCTTCTAACACATCTAGTTTAGAGGACGCCTTAACTCATTTTTTGCAGCGAACTGGAGATATGTTTGAGAAAATTTCTCAGGACATTACAGAATTGATAGCTAATTCTCAACAAAATGCTCAAGCTATCAAGAAACTTGAGATGACTTTGAATCAGATAGCCGAGTCACTTCTTGAGATAGAGTTAGAGGAATTCCCTAGCCAACCTATTTCCAGCCCAAATGGTCAATTTGAAATTAGTGGCACATCTGAGCCGGACAGTGAAGATGTCCAATCCATTACTACCCTTAGGAGTGGAAAACTGGTTGACAATCAGGTAGGAATGCCTGACATAAGTGTTATTATATCCTCACCCAATTTTACACAGGTTGCATCCTCCTCTCATAAGAAGGCTGATAAAGCCTCATTTATTGATGAACCTGTAGATTCTGAGACACTACAGACATCTCCTTCCCATGTTGACTCATTAGACATATGCCTTCCTAGTGACTCATGCATAGAATCAAACTGTGAACATTCTTTAGAGTCTCCCCTTGACTGTTTTCATGATACACATGACCATTTAGAGGCTTGTTTGACTCATTTTAGTTTAGACTTTGATGTTGATGATTTCATTAGGGAAGTCAATGATTAGCTTGACTCAGTCCCCATTGTGGATCCTAGTTATAAATGGAAGTCTAAAGTGGAGCCTCTTCCACTCAGTGAGTCAAAACTAGTCCCATCAATTGAGCCACCTGAGCTTGACCTTAAATAATTACCTGACACCCTCAGGTATGCGTTTTCAGGTACTGATGATACTTTGCCTGTTATTATTTCATCTATATTGAATTCAAAACAGGTTGTCCCAAAGAAGTCGGGAGATATATCTAGTAAGAGAGTGCAATCCATAAGCAGTGTCAACTCTAGGGTTGGGGGTGTTGTTGAGCTATCCAGCCCAACATCTTTGTGTGATTCATGTGATGAGCCTGTACCACTTGATATATCTATAGTTACATCTACCTGCATCACATTTCCATTGACCAGGGCTAATTATGTGGATCCCATGTTCCTGAGTGAGGATTTCAATTTTCACCATCCTGATGTGGAAATTATCCAATCTTCTTATTTGGAACCAGACTTAGGATATTCCATTTTAGGAGTAAGGGAGGATCCTTTGTTGCATATCACTACTTGCGACCCATTCATGTTTAAGATCCCTACTAACTTCCAAGGAATGCGAGCTTCTTTACAATTTCTATATGATTTTAGATGGTGTCCGTGCAACTTCTGGGATGTGCTAGTATATCTTGTGTCACATGTGGTTGCTATTTTTGAGTGGATTGATCCTCAACTTTTCAGGTTGTTGGTATACGATTCCTTAACCCTTTTGACTCGTTTATATCATAGATTAGGTTTGGAGGTGAATGTTCCCTATGTTTTTCCTCGTCACTTCATGATATATCATTCATGAGGGAGAATATATGTCGGGCTGAAGACGTTAAACCAAGCACTCCTAGGAGGCAGCCTAGCTTTAGTTGTGTGTCTTTGCTGTTAGTCTGGATTGATTTTCAAGTACCCTATTTAGTTGTGTTTCACTCATACTCGTTAGCTCCATAACAGTTTTGACTTACAACTTGTCTTTTTTTAGTTTTCTTTGTTAGTGTCGAGTCTTCATTTTATCGATTTCTAATGAAAACTCCATGATTCTTATGTTTGTGAGCCTTATTGATGGATGACTTGAGGGAGAATATATGTCGGGCTGAAGACGTTAAACCAAGCACTCCTAGGAGGCAGCCTAGCTTTAGTTGTGTGTCTTTGCTGTTAGTCTGGATTGATTTTCAAGTACCCTATTTAGTTGTGTTTCACTCATACTCGTTAGCTCCATAACAGTTTTGACTTACAACTTGTCTTTTTTTAGTTTTCTTTGTTAGTGTCGAGTCTTCATTTTATCGATTTCTAATGAAAACTCCATGATTCTTATGTTTGTGAGCCTTATTGATGGATGACTTCTTGGAAATTGGTAAAATCTTCACCATGGTAATATTGTTTTAACCCTCTTATTTTCTTATTTCATTCATTCGTCATGTTTATTCTTTGATACATTGAGGACAATGTTTGATTTAGGTTTGGGGGTGGGGTTCATGAGTTTCATTGAATGTTTATTTGTTTTTCAAAAAAAAAAAAAAACATAAATATTTTTGTTGTTTTTGAGTCATTTTAATAGTCAGGTTGTGTCCTTTTCTATGATGAGAATGAGTTTTCAAAATGTCTATGCCTTTAAATTTAAGGAAGTACTTGTTATCGACTTGACATGATAGTGTATTGATCAATAGACTTACAGTTTAGTATAATCCTTAAGTTAGGTCTATTTCATGATATTTTTTTCAACTCGATTACTTTTTGCACTATAAGCCATATTAGCATGATTTGAAGTTGATGAGTGAGATATGAGCTAGAAAACCTTAGAATAGTAATGGAGACTTAAACCGTGAAAGTTTTGAGCCATTCTTTTCTTTCTGAGGGTTAGATAAATATACTCTAATTTTTTTGAGTTCGCATTAAGTCGTTGATGATCTCATTATTCTCATTTTTCTTATCAATTAATTTGAGAATGACATTAAAATTAAATTATTGCACTAGAACTTTTTAGTTTATTTAGTTGAGATGTCATAATACCAACCTAAACTTAAGAAATGATGTAGGCAAGTTTTTCTTAAACCTTTTCTAGCCTTTTTACTTACCCACTCATTAGTTCCCTTTTGAAGCCCTTTGAGCCGTTGATAGCCTTTTATTTGTTAACCCCTTATCAATACCCAGTTTATCTAAGAATCTATATGGATGAATGTTAGTTGGAAATGGGCAATTAGAAAGAGCAGAGTCAAATATACCATGAGTCCTCAGTGTTGAAACATTCTATTGAGTAGAAGGGAAAAAACATGTAGTTGAAAAAAAAAAAAAAGTGATGTGAATGAAAAAAAAAAAAAGTTGAGAAAAAATGAAGAAAGTAATTGATGGTTAGAACATTGATTTACTCTTCATAGCCCTTGTGTTAGTTTAATGGGTGTATACATTCTTAGAGATTTTTCGTATACTTTTTTCCATTCTTTGTTAGCCATTACCTAAGCCCCATTACAACCTATTAAAGTCATAGTTGATCTTAAGTGATGGTTAGTTTTGTAGATGTGGAGATTAAATAAATAAAAACTATGGTGTTTGATTTAACATTGTCAAAAGTAATTGATATTCTTGTCCATGAGATCATATTAATTCCATTCTTGAAAAATCCGTTCTTTATGTTGATATATGTGAGATGGTTGCATTCCATTATTTATTCTCTTCCTCACATATAGATTGAGTGAAACAAATCTTTGAGTGTTTTTCTTGTGAGTGACATGAAAGGTTTGTAGTTGATGCGCATTTTTATAAGGTGATTTAGTCATGTTTTTACTTTGAAATTGAAGGTTGTGTTGATATGGCTATGCACACACACACTTCGAGTTGAGAATGATTATGAAATTTTTCTAACTTTTGAAGAATATTAAATTGTTTGTGTGATTTATGGATACATTGAATTGAAATGGTTGATGTCTTGTATTTCTCTAAATTTCAGGTAATCTTATACACCACTCAGAGAAAAATAAAGGCACACATCTTATTATGTTTTTAAAAATAGGATTTTATTTTCAGTTTCTTTTGCTCGAGGACTAGAAAAATATAGGTTTGGGGGTATTTGATATTCACCTAATTATTACACAGAATACAACCTAATTTATATTTGTTATTCACTTTGACAATCTATTTTATATTAATTATTTAAATTTTGTATTTTTCAGGATTCAGAGCTTTAACGGATTAATGCAGAGTTCGAGGTGATAATAAGCAATTTGGTATTGACGAGCGGAGACGGGGGTGCAGTTAACCCAACACAATTACCCTAATTTTCTATAAAACCCAATAACCCTAATTTATCTGGGGGTTCTTTTCTTTTTTCTTCCCCTCTCTGGGGGCTCTCCCAGCCAACAGCCCCCATACCATCTTCTCCACGTTTCAACACAGCTACCACAGTCCACAAACCTCTCTCTCCTCCTCAATCCCTCTTTATAGCCTTCCCTCTCTGTCCAGATCACTCCACCATCACCGCCACCAGAGGCACCACCATCACCCGAGCACCACCACCACCACCACAAAACAAGGGCGTGACAACCCTGTTTCACGTCAAATCTTCACCTCGCCACCATCATCCACCATTTGTCCCTCCGCCACCGTCCCTGTTAACTCCATAACCACCTCCGGACAGCACGCAGCAGCCGAGCCGCTCACAGCCACAGCAGCCACGCTGCAGCCTGAAGAGCAGCCAGCACCGAGCTCTCTCTCGGCCTCTCTTCGTCTAGCCTTCCGACCATGCCTGCGCAGCCCGCTTGCTGGCAGCGCTCCTGCTGATCTGCGGAGTTTCCCGCCTCGCTCTCTGTTCGAATCAAAAAGGAAAGGTTGGGGTGCTATCTGCACCCCACCTTTTAACCGTGTACCACCACAGTAGAATAAGCTGGAGGCTATTTGCGGCCACGGGACTGTTCAGAGCATCCACAGTTGCTGAATTGCCGATTTTCTGATTCTGAGGAGATGAGTTGCAGCGTACCACACCACGAGGAGATGACCACCGCTACCATGAAGAGCTAAACCCTTCGCCAAGGCTAAGATGAAACCAATTGGGTTTCAAGAGTTTGTTCTAGTTTGACTTTTTATTTTATTATGTGCTTAACTGCAAAATACATTTAATTTCTGAGTATTAGTAAATTACTTTCACCGATTATATCGGATTTGATCTAGACTAGTCGGTAGTTAGAGTTTGCTTTACTAATATTTAAAGCATTAGTTTTAATTGGTTAAGTTAGACTTGTGATTGAGTGTGCCATAATAAGACACTCAATGCTAGGAGTTGAAACTTAATAAATTAGACTTGTGATTGAATGTGCTGTAACAAGACACTCAATTCTAGGAATTTATAATTTGTGCTGAAGTTAATTGTAACATTGGATTTTAAAACTGAATTGTTCTTAACGATCACATCATCGATGCAAGCAAGGGATTCTCATCCCTAAAGCTTCTCGCTTTAGAAAATGATAAGTTAGATTAAAATAACTTGAAAAACTGAATTGGTGGATTCAATGCCTTGGTTTACCTTCTCATATTCTTAAAAAAATTTTATTTTGCTTTTTAATTTGATTTTTTGTTTAGATATTTTGATTGCTGTAACCCCCATTTAAATTAGTTTAAGTCAACTCTGAAATTTAATTGCAACCACAGTCCTTGTGGGATCGACCTGTACTTAACCTTGTCTACCAGTTAGACATTGTGCACTTGCAGTTATTAAGACTAGGTTAAATTAACCTATTTATTTAGGTTAGTTAAATCTGCATCAAAGGCCACTAATGAATCAACCGTTTTAGGCTAGGAGCACATCCAGTGGTAGGGGTAGGGGAGACAATGCACTTGGAGCAAAAGACCTAGGGGGCCAAGATGACCAAGCATGTGATACCAAATTGTTTAGAAGATTGTGTTTTGGTTAGTGTAGGACTACTTTTTTGGTTACAAGACTTTATGTTCATGCATGTGATACCATGACTGCTTTTTTTGTTTGTTTATGACAGTTCATAGAGTACTGGTTCATGACTGTTTATGGTTCTCATTGTGTGTTTATGTCAGACTTTAGATGGAATGGAAAATATGACGATATTTTGAGACTAATGAATGGTCTGTAATTAAATTGTTATGTTATGTTTGCAGATTTGGTATGGCAGACTTCAGACTTCAAGTTATTGAATCTAATCTTATGCTTGTAGGGGATTGGTATGTCAGACCCATTGAATTGTTTGCATATCTGAAATTGAATCTGATGTTATTTTTGCAACACATGTTTGGCATGTTATTCAATGGCTATTGAATGGTTTGTAATTGAATTGTTGACACTTTAGGATTGGTTTGGATATTGAATGGTATTGTGATATATTAGAGTTTTATAATAGGGTCTCAATCTCATTTGCACCTTCATAGAACAAAAAAGTAGGTTTTTTATGATTGGCCAAGATTGGTTTTTAAAACCGAACAATTTAAAGAGATCTTTGATATGAATCACTCGATTTTTTAAACTGAGCAGTTCAAAGTAGGGATGGCAGTGGGGCTGATTTTCATGGATATCCGCCTCGCTCGTCCCGATTGGGGCGGTTTTGGATGTGCCTAAACAAATTTTGGAGTGGATACAGATATCCAAACAGCAACCGTCAAATATTTGGGGCGAATACGAATTTGGTCATATTTGTTCCATGGATATTAATTTTAAGTATGAAAATTACAAAAATACCCCTAACCCTTAGAAATCCAAAAAAAAACCTAACCCTATTCCTACCTAATCTCATTCTCTATCACTCTGCCTCTCTGTCTCAGAGACTCAGACTCCTCTACGGCTACGCAGACCACATCCTCCACCCTCCACCCTTCTTTCTCCTCCATGCCGACCACCTCCTCAACCCTTATCCTTTGAGTGATAGATGCAACCTATAATTTATTGTATCGACATATTGATTACATCAGATTGGTAATGGGCCATTGATTATATAGGACAGACCTGTTAGAGAAGATGATAGATTGTTACTATAGGGCCTGAAACAACTGTGTTGATAGATTCGAGAAGAAGATGAAAGAATTGGACAAGAGTGATCCATGAGGAGCAATATCAAGGAAATGCTCTTAGCTTTATTGGTAGATTGCATAAGCCTTAGGGCTAATTGAGGTCTCTCACTCTCACTAATAGGTTGTGGCTCAGAGCCCAGATCCCACACTTGACATGGTAACTGATGCAATCATTTTTCACTCTCTGCTTTGACCTAGTCCTGCTAACCTGCACAAGGAACGCACGTGAGCCACGGACCACCGTTGTGGTGGTCGATGGCACTCTGATGCTAAAGTCAGATAGGGATTTGGGGAAGGTATAATGTTGTAAACAGGGAATTTGTAGCGTACCTTAGCTTACCAACCTCATGTCTTATTTATAGTGCAGGAGTCCTGGTTCGACCAGGCCATCGATGGCGTAGTTTAAGGAGATCTTCGTGGAGATCCTTCTCTAATAGGGATGGCAACGGGACGAATTTGGGAAAATCCATCTTCGCCCCGCTGGAGATCACGGATCCCCAAATCCGCCCCGAATATCGTTTTATACAAAATTGTAAAAATTGACCCGATTCAAACGGGTTGAAGGATATCTGCCCTGCCCGAATATCCATTTGAAAAAAAATCTTCTTCTCATTGGTGGGCTGTCTGATAGTGGTTGTGGTGGCACAAACCAAGTTTCTCATAGTCCGCATTGTTCACCATCTCGTTCAAGGCCACTTCTCGAGGTGTTTGAGGGTCCTTTGGATAACAAGTTTCCTCCCCTTCCTTCGGATTTGTTAAGTCGTCTCACACTAAAGGGTCGGTTGTTCCTGACAAAGGAAAGGTTGCAGAGGAGAGCCTGGTAACAGTGACGACTACAAAGGGTGGTGCCGGTGTAATTCCTAATCCGGAAGAGCTTCGTCCGAATGCACAGATAAGCTTGTTTGCCCCGAACTTAGTGAGGATTAGCACTCAGATCTGGCACCAGGAGGTCGACGTGGAATATGCTTTGAAGAAGCATATAAGCAGGCACCATAGCTAGCTAGTAGATTATGCTCCAAAACCCGAGGAGGATACGCTAGAAAGGCGCATGGATAAGAGTTTAAAGTACCTTATGTTGGGTATGTCTCACTTGAGCCAGTGGTCGTTGCTGGAACAGAAGTTGAGGCAGCTCGTGAGAGGGTGTACACCATGGAGTGTGCCTTCTTGCACATGCAAGCATTGTATTCTGACGCGCTTTATGAAATTGAGTTGCTGAATAAGTAGGCTGAGGAGAAGAGGTTGGAGCAGTCGACCGTGGTTGTTGAGACTCAGAGGATTCTTCTGGAAGCCCTTGAATGTGATCTAGCAGATAAGGTGTCTGCGAGGGACATATTCAAGCAGGAGTTGGATCGGACCCGCTGAGACATGGAGGTTGCGCAGGAAGCTGCGGCAGAGGCGCGTTCTGCACTGCGGTATCTCATTGAAGAAAATTCCTTGAAGAAGGTTGACTACTCAATAGCAACAATTAGAAGTCGACGTGGAGTTCAATGCTCGGAATGCGAGGTAGGTCGAGGACCAGCTTGAATTAGAGAAGCATGAGCTCAGTGTTGTAAAGAGAAATTTGGGTACAGAGCAGTCTCAGGTTGATACGCTGACTGGTAAGTTGGAGCTATTAAAGCGTGAACTTGCTGATGTGAAGGTGTGCGAGGAAGAACTTATGCAAGAACAAGGCAAGTGCGAGTTCCTTTGGCTTGTACACGACATACTAGATCTGTTGGCGTTGATGAAGAAGGAGCATCCGGAATGGGATCTTGGCCGTTATAAGAAGATGTCATATGTAGAATTGTTTGTTGCCTTTGCGTCATCAGACGAAGAGGGCGGTTCAGACCCTAATGCTCAGGTTGTGGCGCATATGGACGTGACTCCACCTCCTTCATCAGTTAAGCTTAGCTCTTCTGTTTCTGTACCCTCTCCTGATAAGGATTAAAGTTTCTATACTTGTACCAATTTTGCTTCGACTGTTTAATGAAAACAGTTTTATCTTAAGTACGTTTTGTGCTCGTTATCCATATCGTGTGTTTCCGTTTTGCCTTGTCGCTTACTTTGGCATAGGTTGGTTGGATCAGTAGCAAGCTGAGTGGTCTATCTGCAGTCGAGAGCTTGACCGTTTATGTTGTGAGTGACTCAGAGTCACTGTTGCATACTCATGTCCAACAGTGGGTATGTCGCGGACAATTTAGCCATGGGTTGCGTTACCTGAGTTGTATCTCATCCTTAAAATAAGTTGTTGGGGGCTTACCTCGCTTGTCTGACTCACTACACAAAAAATACCCATCCGCAACGGTTTGGGACCATGGGGGTAACCTATTGTCACGGCTTAGAGGCCTGGCCATTCGAGGCGTCGCCAAATCACCATTGACGGCTATAAACCGTGGCAACACTTATTAGCAACGGTTTTATGTTCGAGGACGCTTGATTATTTTCTGCATTTAGCCACGGTTTAGCCACGGCTACCCGGCATGGCTAGATGTTCCACGTTCCCTAACCGTGGCAACATATATCACTTATTTTGAATTTCTTTGGTCTCACAGTCGTTGCAAGCGTAAAGGACACGGTTTTAAGCCGTTGCAAGCATGAAGGACCACGGTTTTAAACTGTTGCCCGTCAAAACAAAATTCAAAAAAAAGAAAAAAATCTAGTTTGTTGCGACGGTTTGAAACCGTTGCAAATTAATATAATCGAAAAAAATTTACATTTTTTTTCCTGCTGCAGCGAAATCACAGCCCCACACCTGCAAAATCAGTCCTTACTAAGATCGACCAGACACTTTCCATGTGGCGTGTACCCGTGCCTACGACACGGCTACCGTGTCATGCCTCTCGCACGAATAGGATTCCACAAACTATATGCTAGATAAATACAAAATCAACCGTAAAATGGAACCTTGGAATTGCATTCAAATGAAGCCAAGTATCTATTAAATTCACCTTGGAATTGTTTTTATTCATTCCATATTTTAAAGGGGGCACGAAAAAAAAATCAATGCCACAACAAAACAAAATATCCATCTTCAAGCTTCCATCTACCATCGAAAGAACTGATACCTTATTGTGGTCTAAGAGGTAGGTACTTAGCCCTTGGAACAAAACAAAACAACGAGACCAGATCAAACAACTTCTCATGGGACTCATATAGCTTCTTTAGTTCATCATCTGTCCACTCCTTTTTTGCATTATCATGTGTTCGCATATCTCTGTACATCCATGTAGATAAGATAAAGAAATCAGAGTTAAAGGAAGCTCAATATTCAACCAAATCAAATATCCATCTTAGACCTTACCTAATCAGATCGTCTTGTGCTTTATACATCTCATCAAGGACATTTAACATGGGATTTATCAAAGATCCAAGACCAGTGCCACTGGCTCCTTGATCTTCTCCATTACTAAGATACATTTTTGAAAATTGAGATTGTACTCCACCTTGAGCTAAGGAATATAAAAATTCATAAATCTGTAACCTAAAAGGTTTGCCAGATCTGATAGCGATGGTGATAAGAGCCTGAGCATCCACAATGCGCACCTGCGATGGCATCATCAAGAAATGAGAAGTCTTAAATATTTAACACTATGTTCTGTAAAACATAATTAAATGTGTGTATATTGTTCTAATCCCATAAAAAAAAATTGCATACAAAATATGATCAACAACCACACTTCATAAATTAGAATATTGCCCAGTGAATGATTTGAAAAGTGATATCACATATCCCATACGAGTTATTAGAGAATGCACAACTATGAATATCAAAGGGATCCCCAGTGAATGGTTTGAAAAGTGATATCCTACATCCCAGACGAGTTATTAGAGAATGCACAACTATGACTATCAAAGGGAGACAACGTGATTCCTAATATAAGTGAACACCACATGAACGGAGGGTGGGATAAAAATCTTAATAATTTTAAAAATAAAATACCCCTGAAAATGAAATTTCGTTCACTAATAGGCAAAACAAGAAAGATGATGCTGTGAAGTTATATTCAAGAATACAAAAAATGTTTTCAAACAACATGAGAAACAAACTTAGCTCTCAAGAAAGAGTGACAAGAAAAAAGTTTACCTCCCAACTCCCACTGAAAGTACACCTTTGGAGTCGAGTCAATGCACCAGCTAGAGTAGGATTTCGTGAATTGGCAGCGGCAACCATTTTATCTGCATCTAACATCATCAATGCAGTACCAGGACGGGTCGCAGATTCCCAAGCATACTCACATGCAGCATAGTTTCCATTTTCTCCAAGAAACCATACCTGCAAAAAAATCTTAGATTGTCAAAATGAAATTTTGTAAAGTTCTTAGTAGAAATTAGGTTCATCTGATATGGGTTAAGTGTAACTGTGCAAGCCTAAGGCCAGCCTAAAGCAGCTCAGGTAAGTAAAGAACAACGTCTGTTGCATGCAGTGCTCCACCAATCGATGCAAATTGCATGACGCTACATTGACAAATCTGATAGGATCTGCAATCTGGAATACTACAATTCAGTTCTTCGTACAAAGAATCAAAGAGCTTGGTGGAAATAATCGCTATCAGAAATCAATACTCAGCACAATATAGAGAGCACACAACAGAGATTTGCAGAGCAATGCACACTTCCACACAATAACTATTGGCAACAAAAGAATGGTTGTATAGAATGAATGTAAAGGCTATTTCGAGATGCCTAATCTCCTCAGAGCAAAGCTAATTGTACAATTTGATTACAAAAAGATATCCTAATTCTCCTACTATCCTTACATTTATAGTAGTGTCTCGAATAGAAAGACTAACAGAAATTATAAGAACCAACAGAGCATCTTGACAGACTGCACCCTTCACTAACAGAGCACCTAACACATTAACAAAACAACTTGACAGACTGCACCCTTTACTAACAGAGCAACTAACACATTGCACAACAATTAACAGATTGCTCCCCACTCACTGCTTTGCTGCCCTATGCCTCTTTCTTGTATAAGTAAATCTGATTGGGGGTCTATCAAAGTCATGGAAGCATGTAACAAAAGAAACTTGTAGAAGAAGAATTCAATTAAAAAAATATGCTTACTGCTGCCTGCACTAATCGTTGTAATGCAAGAGCCGACTTTAGGTCAGATGCCGAAACTCTATCTACAGATGTAAATCTTAATGTAGACCCAGGCTGCGGAGGTGGTAAATCAAGGACTATTGTAACCGCTTCCAAAGCTGTGTGTTTCCCCATCGGGTCCAGCTCCAACAAGGCATGTCTGGAAAAGAAAAGATACAAATATTTTCAAAAATAAAAATATTGTAGTTATAAAACACAAATTAATGATCATGATGCGCTATTTTAATAGCACACAACTTAATACCCTGCTTTGTAATTTGTAGTATAGAATAAATAGGGATCGTTCTAGACCGGGGATTAGAGGGCTTGTTAATTACACTAATAATAATTAAAAGACAACTAACAACCTAATTAATTAAATAAAAGGGGATTAGATTTTCTAAATTAAATTATGAAAATAACTACGAAAATTAATGTAAAGATAATAAACTAAAGAGATGACAAGGATGAGAAATTAGCTAAGGGTTTTATCTCCACACACCAAACACATGCTTATAAATCAATCTTCAATAATCACTTGCTAACTCGTGAGAGACAATGCTCAAGACTAACCGTGACCGCACTGCATTAATCTTATTATTTTCCCAAGTTCGTTGAATTAAACTAAGCGTCGCTTTCAAACTATTCTTATCATGCTATCTAAACAGGAATCGCAAGTTAAATAGCAATCTAAGATCATTAAGTTTTTTGGAAAATGTGAACACTGACTAGGCAATCACAAGTATGATCAGCATCTTGTTCTTGCCTAGGTTTTTACTTAACCTTACCAACGTTCCTTGGTATTTACTACTTGTGAGTACAGAATCATAACAATTAGGTGAAACTCTCCTATACTCTAGCCCCAAATCCTAGCATGCTTACTAAGTTGGCCACCTTAACAAACATACAAAGAAAAGTTCTCTATAAAGCAGTTAAGCAAAACACAATCACTAATAGCAAGGAAGACTAAATTCAATTAATTTATAAAGCACATGTTCGGGGCTTCGAATCCACCCCTAACTAAGAGGAGTTTAGCTAGACATATTAATTATGTTCAAACAGTAATCCATAATCAATAATCAAACTAAAATTAAAAGAAATAGATGTTTAGAGATGAAAACAAAACACTGATCCGTGGTGGTACTAATAGAACTGGGGTGTGAATAGCGCGAAATCCCTTCACCCTCCTTGCTCACTTCGCGAGCTGCTCCTTCCTGCTTCCTCAGTTCCTTTCGTTCTGCTTCAGCTCCTTTCTCCAGAAGAAGATGCGAGTGAGGGGATGACGGTGTCGGCGATGAGGGAGTCAAGCGAGAGAGAGATGCGGACGGTGAAGATGGCGTAGACAGGGGACAACGAGAGAGACTGTGGCGAAAGAAGGGACTGTGGTTGTAAGGAGGAGGGGATGAACAGGGTCCTACGTGGTGGTCTGCGGCTGTAGATGAGGGCGGTGAAGATGGTTGATGATGGGTGAGGACGGTTGATGGCGGCTAGGGTTTTTGCGAGGATGATCAGGGAGGAAAAGGAGACGATGGAGGCGGTGGATCAATGCTGTTGCTCGATGGGTGGTTCCTTTCTCCAAGCCAGGTATGTCCCCTTTTTATTCTTGTTTTCTTCTTTCTGTGGTTTCCTTGTTGGTGTGGTTTCCTTGCTTGTGTGAAGTCCTTGTGCAATTAGTATTCCTAATTTGACAATTTGCTTCTATTTTAAAGTATTGTAATTGGAAACCTACACAAACATGAAAATAGCAATTAGTACCATAATTAACAAATAATAGCTAATAATACATATAGAAATATGGTACTAAAAATAGCATAATTATGCCCCTATCAGATCATCCTATATTACATGTGATGGTATGAACGTACTTTCCATAATAGCTGTAATACGTCTGCATCAATCTTTCCTGGAACTTTCGTTGAAAAAATTCTTGCAACTTCAAGAAGAGTGACAGCCATATCTGAAGGCACCTTATTTTGGAAGGAACCTTGGCATCCGAAAGGTATTTTTATCGAAAAATTCCCACAGGAGCTCTTATATGACTCTACATTGCACAAGAACGCCAAGGTGGCAGCTATTATTGGTGATAACCACTGGCACATCCCACAGAGTGCACAAAACTGTGTTACTGAGATCACTAGCATCCTAGGAGAAGTGGAGTTTGAGCTAGTAGGAATGACGAGGTTGTATGGACTGCTGGGAATGATGGAACATTTCACTTGAAAGCAACCTATGAAGCAATCAGGAATCAACGAGCAAGAGTGGAATGGGCATCAGTGGTCTGGTTCACAGGCAATATTCCTAAACACAGCTTCATTACTTGGTTACTAATTCACGGTGCCTTGAAAACTTTGAGCAAATTGAAGAAATGGGGATTCACTCAAGTGGATACATGTTCACTGTGTCAGAGATACACTGAGACGATGAAACACCTATTTTTTGAATGTAGGTATTCACAGTATGTCTGGAAGAGAATGCTGAATCTGTTAGGCTACACAAGACAGATTGAATGCTGGGATGAGGAACTTATCTGGTGCTGTCAGTAATTTCAAGGGAAGAGCAAAGATGCCCATTTCAAAAAATTGGTCCTAAATGCAGTGGTTTACTACCTATGGATGGAAAGGAACAATCAAGTTTACCAGCAGAGATATTGCACAGGTCTTCAACTTGTCAATCAGCTTCACAATGACATCCGTCTCAAATTTAGTTCTGATGAACTTATTGTTGAAGACAATGCGCATAATAAGGAGCTATTTGGGTGATGGAACCTGGATGTATTATATAAAAACAAGCACCCTACAATTTGTCAATGGACAAATCCACCTATAGGCTGGTACAAGAGCAACTCTGATGGCTCGCTACAAGGAGTCACTGGTGGGTATGGCGCTGTTATAAGGAATGATGCATGGATGTTATCGCAGCATGCACGGGGTCTGCAACAGGGCACTCAGTTATCAAACATGAGCTTCAAGGAGTCAAGGCCGGGATTAAACTTGCGCAGAGATACAATATCAAGAAACTAGAAGTTACAACTGACTCGACCACTGTCTTTGATTATCTGACGAAGGACAAAAGCGTAGCATGGGATCTTAGACACATATTGCACAGAATTAAATACATGCTTAGCTCACTAGAAAACTATAAAGTCAGTCATGCTTATAGAGAAACTAACATAGTTGCGGATCGGTTAGCTCGTTTGCTTCCTAATAATGTTTTTATGGAAGTTATACCAAGTTCCTTTGCCGAGGACTTGAAGAAGATTGTGTATGAAGATAGAATAGGCATGATGTACTTGAGAATGTAACAATCATTTTGTTTTCAGGTTCGGGGATCCTAAATAACCCCGCTGGCTTTCCAAAAAAAAAATCTTAATAAACAACTTAACTAGAGAAATATATGTACCTTGTAAAGAGGAATCTTTTTCACACTAGCACCTGCTGAGTTTCAGTCTGCTGAGTTTGCTGCATATATATAAGAACCAGATAACCATATCACAATGAAAAAAATGTAATGAAACTTAACACAAAAATTGATAAAGGTAAACATATCCTCATCCCTCCTCCTTTATCCGGGCTTGGGACCGGCAATGTAAAAAAGAACATTTACATTGGCGGAGTTAAAAAAGGGTTGTTATAAATTTAAAAAACATAGGTATGTATATATATATATATATATATATATATATATATATATATATATATATTCAACAAGAAAACAACACTATTAAGATTACATATTTGGGACTACCAAAACCAAATCAGCCAGGAGTGTGTAAGTCAAAAAACAAAAATGATCGTATCACTACTAAGTACTACAGTATTGCATGCAAGTCCACAAAAATAGCAAGCATCAAGGATATCGTTCATGGAAAAATTGAAGAAAATATAATCATCTTCATCGTGTGCCAAAACATTTACCAATTCTCTATTGCAAAGAAAACATTTACCAATTTCTAAACAAACCCTACCTTAAGAAGAAACTCTTCCACTCTCTTGTTCCCGAAAGAGAGAAATTGTAGCGAAAACTGAAACATATCCACACACGAAATCAACACCAACAACAAAACAAACAGATCATAAATCTATGGCTACCAACGATTTTAACCCTCAAAATGACAAAATTCCAAATATAGTATCCAAGAAAATCATCCAGTTTTAGAACAGAATACAAAAGATTGGCCCAAGGTATTGGTCCAGTTACTGATGTTAATTGGTATGCAGATTGGAATATTTGTTCTTGTTTTGCCAGGTTTGGTAGTTGCAATTATTTGCATCGTTGGATACTCAATATTCACATCAACTGGTCCCTTCAAGCGCAAGGATGCAGGAGTGGAAGGCATAGAGGAATATAGAGAACTCTTGCAGCAAAACGACATGGAGTTGGAAGACTGGACTCTACTGAAATAGATCAAACTGAAAGAACACGAATGCAACTAAATCGAAATCAAACAAAATCACAACGAACTGAATGAAATGTATCTAATTGAGTGAACATACCAGAAAACATTAAAATGATGAAACAAATTGAGAAACCACAAAAGTGCCTCAATCAAAACTGGAAAAAAAATCACTACATAACTCTTTCACATAGAAACCAGATCAAAATCACAATTAACTGAGTATCATAAGCGAGTACAGACTGATAAGAAGCAAGAAAACAATCGCGATTGACTGATTAAAATATTGAAACGAACAGATTCAACAAACACAAAATAGTGCTGCAATCCAAACCAAACATTATTTAGCAAGAAATCACGAATCGAAACCAGATCGAATTGAATCTCAAATCGATCGATGACGATAACAACACATAGTACAGTAAGTGCAAAAAAAAACACAAATAAGTGCAAAAATTACCCAAATAATCGCAAACAATCACGAATCGCAAACAATCAAACAATCAAACAACCCAAATAACAGTAAGTGCAATCAAACAATCACAACAATCGCAAACAATCATGAATCGATTCAATACAGTAAGTGCAAAAAAAAACCCAAATAACACATAAATCATCTCACAAGCAAAAATTACATTGACTTTGTGTTTTCTTTCACTTCTTCTTTTCTCTCTTAACACTCTCCTCTGCTCCTATCTCTCACTCTGATTTGAAACAAAAATGGAGCGATTCTTTCTCTTCACACTCTCCTCTGCTCCTCTCTCTCACTATTTGATTTTCTAACAAACCCTAAAATGAAAATGGAAGGAGGCGGGAGTGCCAATTTTTTTCGCAAGACCGCGAAAGTGTTTTCGCAATGGCGCGCCAAAGTGTGAACTGGATGTGATCCGTGGCAACACAGGTGTTTTCGCAATTACACAGGTGCATTTCATTTTATAGCCACGGTTTGTGGGCCGTGGCAAATAAACTAACGGTTTTGAGCCGTGGCCATCTCCGTGTAGCTAATAAAGCCTTTTGGTGTAGTGACTTGTCAGCTACAGCCGCCGTTATAAGCGAGTGGTGATAGCCTAGTGTACACATCAAAGCGCTTGTACTGAGCCAGGCGTCGTAAGCTCGTGTTGGCATTCTATGTAGCACCTGTCCATGCATTGGCTGGACGATTTATGTGTCGGCATGAGTGGCGTTTGCTGAAAATAGAATGCCAGCTCGTTTGAGCATGAGTACACTGACTGAGTTGTGATTTATCTTTGTGGCCGCTGCTTTGAAAGATAGCGGTGATCGCGTGGCGAGCTACTTAGAGCTCCCACCTTCCAACCATCTAAGTTTGAAAATAATTGACTACAGATTCAGGGAATAAGGATTTGACGGCCATGCTGAAGAGTAGTGGTCCCGTGGCGAGCCGTCGACATCAGTCAGGGACTGACTAGTCTCCCACCTTTTGAACTATCTATACCCGTGCAGTGGGGGCTACGAGTTCAAGACGAAGAGGTTCAGCGACTAGGCTAAAAAGTAGTGGCCCCGTGGCAAGTCGTCAGAATCAGTTCGAGACTGACTAGACTCCCACCTTCCAAATCATCTATAAATGTGCGCATCAAGCTACAAATTTGGGGGTTTTTGGTGGCCATGCTGAAGAGAAGTGGTCCTGTGGCAAGCCGTCGGAATCTGTTCGCGACTGACTAGGCTCCCACCTTCTAAATCATCTACACCCGCGCAGTGGGGGGTACAAGTTCAGGTTTGGTAATTCGGCGGTCATGATGAAGAGCAATTGTCCCGTGGCAAGCCGTCAGAATCAGTTCTAGGCTCCCACCTTCTAAACCATCTACACCCCCACAGTGGGGGCTACAATTTCATAGTTGGTAAATCGGTGGCAATGATGAAAAGAAGTGGTCCTGCTACGAGCCGTCGGAATCAGTTTGGGACTGACTAGGCTCCCGCCTTTCAAATCATCTACGCCCGTGCAATGGGGGCTACAGGTATGGGCTTTGATAAGAAGCTTTTAGTGCTAGTCATCACCAGCTAGGCTTACTTGATTGGGTTCGACGACCATTGACCGCAAAGGGGGCAATGATCTCTGGTGAGTTGTCGTCACCAAGCGTGATAGTGCTAATTAGACTCCCACTTCGTAAACCATCGGGATCCGCGCTAGATGAACTAGGTGTTGGGATGAATCAAAATTCGTCGTCATCAGCCTCGGCTGACTAAGCTTACCTTGTTGGGGAAAAGTTCCACCTGCTTGAGGGTGTGCGAACCTATGTCCGCTGGCGTAGTGCACTGTGCGGACAAAATTACCTTAAATCAATTGGTGATCCGCAAGTATGATCCAAGTGTTAGAATTGATTAGGACTTTTAGTGCTCATGTCAGGCATGTGGTAGGATATTGTTTGAATAGTGTGTCGGGCCCATGGGCCCGCAGAAGGGGACCTAGGGTTTCTTGCACAAATTATGCCACGCGTACGACGTAGATCGCATGGTAGCGCATGTACGGCGGAGACTACGAGGCAGTTGAGTATCGGTCATTCCCCCTTCAATTGATGGGGTTGTGTGCAGCACCATTGATTGGACAAACGTGTTCTTTGCAGTTTTCATGGGAATCGTCGTCCATTTGTTTACCATACAATATTCAATGCTAACAGTTAATGCCGAAGCATCCATTTGGTGAACCATCATTTCTATGTAATGGTGTTCCTCAATCGTTGTAGGCACTATCTTCTGCAGAGCGTGTCTCTTGTAATATTCTTGCTTGAAGAGAATGATTTTGATTTTCCAAAGGCTGAAGGGAGATATCTAGCATTGGAGTCTTCGAATGTTCTAATATATGCATAGATCAGGCACAATGATAGTCAATGTTATGTGTGGTCACCTATTCTAGGTGGGCACGTAGTTGATTTGCTAAGATCTCGTAATTTCTTTTCATTTTGCGGAGAAGAAGTACGGATTTCCTCCCAAGGAAGGAGCCTTGGTATTACCTTGTGCTGTTATGCCTGTGTGTATGCAGTTCCTCCTGCTAGCTTAGGGGTGATCGATGCGTTAGCGGATATGTGGTGCTTCCAGGGGTGGTATCCCTCAGTCACTCCGGGTATCACGCATGGGAAAAGTGTTCTTGCTTAGCAGCATTGTGAGACCTCGAGTGCTTTGTCGAATGCGACCATCCTCATATACCTTCTTCTATATCCTTCAGGTGGTCGGATGCCGCTCAAGGAAGTCTGCAACCCGTTGCAAGGTCTGTACCACCGTTGGCGGGTTACTTTTCTAGGGTGATTCAACAGAGGAATCGGCCGCTCTGTGCTTTCAGCCCCCTCTGCTCCTTTGTCCTTGATCTTGGTAAGGCGTCGAGCGAAGTTTACTTTGTGTTCCTTCTCCTTCTTTATGTGGTCACACTGTTTAAGCGGGTCCTTACTCAATGTAGCACCGGACTCAGATGTTTGTAGTATGTAGTCTTTGTATCCGCCTCTAGGCACCCGTTGTTACATCATTTCAATAATCAATAGAATGTGTTTACTTAATTATTTCTTTATTTCTTGAACGTTTGCAAATCACATAAGTTTTTAAGAACTAAAACTCTACTAACTATGGAAAAGGAAATAAGCAATTGAAGTAGACTAACTGTTGACAGAGAAAAATTGATCCAGGCTCTGAAGTGAATTCGTATGGCTTTTGTGGATCATTTGTGCTTTCAGCGGATTGTTGAACTTCGCTAATGTCACAGAGGCTACTGAAGAGTAAGCCTTGTGGGGGAGTTAATCTCCGCGCCGACGAAATGTTGCGGGGTTGTACTCCTGCTTGCATTAATCTCTCCATTCTGCTTGGTTATAGAGCGAATTACTCCTAAACCGCTTGACTGCCCCGTTTCTCTGAAGTGAGCCACTGTTTTTAGGATCTCAAGCGAGTGGAGTGATGCGGCTGCAGTCACTAGGCCAGGCTCTGGCTCAGATTGCACTGTGGGATCCGGTTGGATCTAGGAACATTCTATTTGCTTCATTGCAGCATAATGGCAGCCTCGCGCCATAGGTTGGTCTCCACGTATTGTTCCTTCAGAGTCGTTAGCAGTGTACTTAACGCACTGGTGAAGGGTAAAGACTACTGCTTCTATCTGGTGGAGCCATGGTCTTCCCAAGATAAGGTTGTAGGTAGACAGTGCGTCTGCTACCATGAAGTCCAGAAACAAGACTTTTCTCAGTTGTGGTTCTCCTGCCACTATTGCTAACCTTATCTTCTGGATCAAGAAGCATTTCTTTCCGCTGTATCCAATCAGCGGGTAGTCTGAAGGTGTTAGGTTCTCCTTCTTGAGGTCCATATTGCGGAACACGTTGTAGAACAGGACGTTGAGCGAACTCCCTGTGTCCACCAAGGCTCTCTTAACTTCCCACTTTGCAATGGAGGCCGAGATGACTAGGGCGTTGTTGTGCGGCGCTCGGACTCCTTCGAAGTCCTTGTCCGTAAAAGTCATGGTGGGAATGGGGCTCTGAGCCCTTGAGTAGCAAATGCATTTATCCTCGTCCGCTGGTTGTGTCCGCTTATCTAGTAGAGTCCATTTGCGGGACATGTGCAATTGATCTTCATTCGGTTTGACTTCATGAAGGACATAGATTATGCCCGGGGTCTCATTTTCTATTTTTTTTTACTAACTCCCCCCGGTCCCTGAATCGCTCTGATCACTTTTAGAGTTCAAAAATTCTTTTAGCTTGCCCCTGCAGATCCAGTACTCAATTTCATACCTCAGACTCGTGCAGTCGTTTGTATCATGGCTGCCATCCTTGTGGTACGAGCAGTACTTGTTGTTGTCATTCTTGGAGAGGTCTCTGCGCAGCTTTGGGGGCCATTTCAGATCTTTCCAGTTTTTCATGGAGTTCAATGCGTCTGACAGACTAGAGTTGAGGGGTGTCATGGCTTTGGATCCAACGTAGTTGGAATCTTTTACTGACCTGGCCCCGCCGGGGTCTAACATGTTATCATTATGCGTCCTCTTGTTCCTTTCTTCATCCTCGCATCTATTTCCCTCCTTCATGTCCCTAAGAGCAGATGGCTTCTTCTCACCATCGGTTTCCCTTTTAACGGTCCTCAAAACTCCTCTAAAATAATGTACATTTGGGATCTCTATTTCAGAGTGAATATGTAGTGTGGGCCTTTTCGGAAACGTTGACTTCTGAAGAAACGTGTCAGGAACTCCTTCGCCAGCACATCTGGGTCCACGAAAGGTGGGACTGAGAGACGGTATAGCACATCTGGGTCATGTGCCCCTCTGCGGAGGGGGTTCTACGAGTCGAGCCTCTTTACCTTGGCAGTCGGTTCCGCGTTAACTATGTCACCTCCTCTGGTCTAGTGAGAACTAGCAGGGGCCTGACTCTCCTATGCTTGCTCTCTTTCGTTCTTAGGAGAGAGAGGCTTGTGCTGCTCCTAATCTCCGTTAGCGGGTGGAGGGTTTTGTTGAGCGAGAACCTCCATCGTTTTGGCGATTTGTTGTATTTGAGATGACAATATATCTATCCTTTGGTTCGTCGTTGTTTTTGTTGGCGCGGGGGCGTGAGTCTGTTGCCAGTGCATAACCGGTTCTGCGAAGAGCGGAAGTATAGTACCAGTCAAAAGGGTTTGACATGTCCCCTTGTTCTTCGTTGTTGTGTGATCTAGTGGTCACCATTTCTCTATATTTCGAAGGGAGATGATGCTAGAGAAAGGTTAGGAACTTTGTCGTCCCCACGGTTGGCGCCAAACTGATGCAGTCGCTTTTTGCTCCCTGCTTTGACATAGTCCTACTGACCTGCGAAAGGAACGCATGTGAGCCACAGACCACTATTGTGGTGGCCGATGGCACTCCGATGCTAAGGTTAGACAAGGATCTGAGGAGGTGTAATGTTGTAAACAAGGAATTTGTAGCGAACTTTAGCTTACCAACCTCGTGTCTTATTTATAGTGCAGGACTCCTGGTTCGACCAAGCCATCGATGGCGTAGTTTAAGAAGGAAGTCTTCATGGAGATCCTTCTCTAATTAGGAGTCGTGTTGTAGAAGGGAATTTTTTTGTTAGCCTTATGCTCCTAGATATATGGGAGATAGTTCCCAATCTCAGGGTAATTCGTGAGAGGAAATTTTCATGTTTGATATGTACTCTAGTATTTAATTCCTAGTTGGAAGCGGAGAGCTGTCGTAATTTCCTGTTTGAAGCTGATCCCCGAGATACTTGCCTTAACAAGGCTTACGGGTATTGAGGATAGTTGTGAGACGTATGGGCTAAGCAAGCTGTGAGAGTTCAGGTCCATTTGGCGGACTGCACTAGGCGAGCTTAGAACCGCTTGGGCCGGATCAATTTGGGCTGACGCTGGGGCCCGTAATTTCTCGAGATCATCATGACACGTGTATGGCTCAGGGATGTGACCGTTTTGGTGTATCATCAGTAACCAAACCCATCATGTCAGGTTTGGAAAAGACTTAAACTTAAAAGTCAAAGCTGAGACGTCCATGCCAATAGGCAAAAAGCCTACTGGCCTTCTCCCCACCCACCAAAATTCGCCAATGCAATCTCCATTGGTTTCTATTTTAGTCTCCTTCATATGATGTTAAGGTTTTGTTCAATTCACTTGAAAATCAACAAGCTTTTCATATTGTTTTTTATCATCAAATAATCAAGTCAATCTTCTATCCCTATTGGCGGGGCTGATCGGGGCAGGGAACCAAAAACCACAAGTAAAACCGCAAATCTGTACACGGATTGGTGGGGCGGGGATGGTTTTTAAATAAAAATATAAACGGATTGGTGGGGCGGATTCGAGGATCCGCGATCCCTGAAGGGGCGGGCACAAATTTGCTCAAATCCGCCCCATTGCCATTCCTAGTTCAAAGAAAGACTTGATTTTTAAAACGAAAGTTTGATTTGATGACCAATTTTAGAACTGACATAAAGATTTAAAAAAACAAAAGTTATCGTTTCTAAATACCAATTTATTCATTACGTACTCTCTTTTGTATATTTGTCAGAAGTTAAATTCAGTTCAACTAAGAATTTGTTTTGGTTTGAATGGCCTGATGAAGGCAATCAATCAAACACCCCGATCATTTAAATGCATTGAGATGGATATCCTCATCTGTTTGACTAGTGATAATATGAGAGAAATCACCAAAATGCAACATGAAAAGTAGAGTAGAACTTGTGATGCCCCAAATGATAGAAACTGAGCAAGAGGGGGATTAGTTTAAATTAAAGAATCTTTAGAAATAAAAGGGTGAGATCTTACACCGATTCTTAAGACATGGACTCCATCAAAACTTTGTCTTTCTATCAAAGAGGTTTGTTCCATCATTGACACCAAGGCAAATAAGATTTAGGGTTAAATAAATCAAGAATAAAATGATGAGGGGTCGATTGCAATGATTCACATGATCGTTAATTCATTGAGCATGATGATAAAGTGAACGTAGAGTATAAAAAAGGGAAAGAAAAAGCAAACGGAGTGTTGTCTCCCACACACCTTGCACCACAATTGCTTGATTGATTAGGTTTAGTTTGCTCATCATTTCTTAATTCTAAGCAAAATTTTGGTAGTAGAATAGAAGGAGATTATAGGTTGATGGTTGTAATGTTTGGACTCGATGGAGAATCAAACTTTGAAGTAGGAAGAAGCAGAGCATGGGTTTTGCTAGAGATGGTAACGAAGTGGGCCAATTGGGTTTTCGGCTAAGGTGTTTATGCTTGTTTGGGAACATTCTCCTTTCACACGCGTGTATTCAATAGAAAAGAGAAATTGTTCCCCTTTCATACTATTGTATAGATCCACATGCATTCTCATAGTAGTTTTTTAAGCCAGTGGCATAATATATTAATACTACGTACGATTACATAGCTGTCGCCTTGCGACGGTTGCCAAGTTGTAAGCCTCTGTATTAAGGTTTCTACAAATGTACTTACATTGCCATGAGTGGAGCAAAAAGAAAATACGTCTAATATTACTTATAATAGGACGCCAAAATCCAATTTATAGCAAACATAGATTCAGAGTCATCATCCCGAAGAAGATCAATAAGTGTTGCCGAATCTCCAAAATGAAAACCTATCTTCCACTGTTGTGTCTGAATCATATAAGGGTTGCCTCTACTGCATATCACTCCACCATGCTGCTATCAAGAACCTTTCTAGCAATTGGGCAGGCTATTGAAGCTAGAACTTGGTCTTGAAGATCAACCGCAAACACACCTATTTCTCCCTGTTTTGAGAACTCAAAAAAACAAGCGTCAAAAGTGACTATAATCATATCGGCATCCAAAACATGGGCAACGGGCCAACTTTGTTGGGACAAATACCAATAAAACAATACCAAGGAAATAATCTAAAACAATAATAAACGAGACACCAAGATTTATGTGGAAAATCCTTCAATGTGAAGGGAAAAACCACGGGGCAAATCCGAGAGAATCCACTAATCAAATAAGAAGAAGTACAATAACTTCTCAATCTTTTTGCCCAAAGCTTGAGTAATACAAGGAGTAAATAACACGGGTTACCTCACAGCAAATTAACCCAAAAGCTTCTTCAACTTCTTCTACCAAATCAATTGACAAAACTAAGTCGATATCGCAGCCACGCGTCAAACTTTGTCGCACAAAATCGCGTCCAAAGAATCAGACACAAAGTCACCGTCCACGCGCACACAGCTGCACCAAACACCAAAGAGAATACTATGTTCTCTGTTGCTTATTCACGCAGCAACTCCTCTGAAAACACTATATATAAAATTTTGTTTTATGTGCCTATTTATACTTGTTTGCAGCCGCCCAACACCGCCTCAAATAGAACTTTGTTTCTATTTAATTAACCAGCTGCCAAAACAAAAACTTTGTTTTTGTTTCTTATTGAAAACATTTTTCCTTATTCAACCAAACTTGAAATTATGTTTGATTAATTACTGATATTAACGTAATTATTACATAATATATCCCTTAATTTATATATGTTAGTGTTTCGATTATTATTTTTTTTTTCTTATTATTTCGTTTTCATGTCTTTGTAGGAATTTGAGCGTGAACGATGAAATCGCATTAAGGCGACAATTTAAGGAATGATCAATTGGTCGATTCTAGCGGTGGTACAAAGTAGAGGGTCACATATCTAAACCTAACCCAAATAAACCTAGATCCACCTAATTTAACCTAAGCCCAAACTCAAAAAGCTAATATAGAAACCCAAGCCTAACGCCTTTTGGAGAACCCAAGCCCAAGGAAATAGGAGAACCCTATTTAGGTCTTCCCCATTTAGGAGGAAAAGGGGCTTCTTCTACGTTCTTTCTGCTCTCTTTTTGGGCAGCCACCTCCCTTGGACGTTCCTCCTCTCCCTCTTCTCTTTTCCAGCCACCACGCCAATCCACCCTGCCGGCGATCCTTGCTCGATATGAGGACCGGCATCGATCATCCCTCCATCACCACCATCTAACTGTCACCCTGCCCCCATCTCTCACGCACAAAACCAATATCACGTCCTCACCTTCCTGTTCCTCGCAAACAACCACGCACACCACTCCATAACCTCGTCCCCTGTTCCACTTTCCCAACTGCCGAATCCTTCTTGTTTCCCTCTCTCTTTCTCACTTTTTCTCTCTTTCTCATTGTTTCTCTCTCTCACGACCATAGTCACAAGCAGTGCAACACAACCACCACCGCCGCCCTTGTTCCACCTCGCGACAGAGCTCCACCGCCCTGTCTCCCTTCTCCATTCTCTCCCTATTCCTCTTCGGTCTCTCTCTGTTCATCCATCTCCCGGCCCTCTCTCTCTCTTGCAAGGACTTGAGCTCGTCGCAGGAACAAAGCTCGCAAGCAGTAGCAGAAACAGGGAGCGCCTAACTGTTTCACAGCCCCTATTCCTCTTCTTCCTTCGTGTTTTTTCTATCTCGTTGTTTCCTCACCCTCTCTCTGTCTTCTTGCAGGTACCGGAGCCGGTCGGGAGAAGAGGACACTCGCGAGGAGTGAAGAACAGATGCAGCACGGCGCGTCTCGCTGGAGAAGTAAGCGCAGGATAACGGGCGGGAACCAACTGTTTTTCAAAAAGTTGGTTGTTGGCACCCCGAGATCCTGTAAGAGCCACCACAGTGTAGTTGCAGCCTTTTCTCGGGATTCGTGTTCGTGCAGAGATGAATCCCACCTCCATTGATGTTGTGGGCACCATCGCCATGATCTTCTGGACCCCGCGCCGAGGTGAAGATGAAACCATAGGGTTTCCTAGAGTTTGTGTATTTGAATTTATTGTTTTCCATATACTTGAACATTAAACACAGTTGATTTTCGAGTTTCAATAATTTGCTTTCACCGATTATATCCGGATTAATTATCTAGACTAGTCGGTAGTTAGAATTACCCTTTATTGATATTCAAAGCTTGCTTTAATCAATTAAAATAAACCTGTGATTGTGTGTGCCGTAAGAAGACACGCAATGCTTGGGGTTTATACCTTTGCTGAAGTCAATTGCGAACTTAGATTAATCTTTAGGTTAGTCATGTTAATTCTTGAAAACAATAATTTGGATTACACAAATCTCGAAGAACCTGTGGTGGATTCGACGTTTCGGTCCCTTCTCTTATCATCCTATCAGTTTAATTTTAGTTGTCAATTTACTCTCTTAATTTAGTAATTTTCATTTGCTGCAACCCCCAACTCTAAATTAGTTTAAATAAGTCTTAGAATTCGATTGTCAGTCAATCCTTGTGGGATCGACCCGTATTTGCCACTGTCTACTAGTTAGACAGCTGTGCACTTGCGGTATTACAAGTAGGGTTTATTAGCTTATTAATTTAGGTTAATAAAAACTCCATCAAGTTTTTGGCGCCGTTGCCGGGGATTGTAACGGTACAATCGAAATCTAGGGTTGTTTTTGCTAGTTTTTCTAAATTAGGTTTAATTTCTTTTTAGGAACAGTGTTACGATTCATTTTCTTATTTGTTTTATTTGCTTGAGTTTGAATTGTTTTTTTGCATTTATTTTGCAGCGGTCACACACATAGGAGCTCAAGTGGGAACGAAGTAAAATTTTGCGTTTCGCGAGGAGACTCCTTTCTACCTGACGTCGCAAGTAACCCGAAAGAGGTTCATGTCGGAGGTAACTTCTACCCACCGCATCTGCACGCGGTTTCTGTGTGATCACTTGTGTTTAGCTTGTTCTAGGTAGTATTGCATGCAAATTTGAATAGTGGCAGGATTGAGTTGAAACTTACGTGCCCTTTCTCACGGATAGGATAATCACCATCTATTTTAGGGTTAGGAACCTAGGCCTTCACTATTTAAAATTTGTAACAAGATAATTATCTAGGACTGGTGTGACGCTCATAGGAACCCTCTTTGAACGTTTGATAGCTTGAAGTGGTCGAGTGAAGGAACATATCCAATCTGGGAACAGTTCTTGAACTGGCATTTCACTTTGAGCTAGATAGTGGAAAAAGAGGTAGGAGAAACTCTGTAGTGGCGGATTGATAGGAAATTACCGCGCCTCTCCCACGGTTAGGTAAGTTGAATTGGATATCAACCCTGCATTAGTAAAGGAAAGCTCTAAGGTCGTCTGCCATTTATTTATTTTGTGCATCATCTAGGAGTCACTTAGGGTTTCGTTGTTTTTGTCTTTTAGAGTTAGGTCATCTTCATATAGCAGCTAGGCTTGCAATAAATTTTTTTATTAAAAATAAATAAATAATTTTGAAGTCTATTTAGGAGTGTTGACTTTGAACCTTCGTTATCCAGTAGTTTATGCATACCTGGGTGCGTGATTCTAAGAGTAGACTTGTCCGACAAGAATTCAAAGAGTTATTTGAAGTCCCCATTACCTATTTAGGTTCATCGTCCTTATCCACTGAGATGGCTGAGGGGAAGGCCTTTAAGGATTACTTCGTCCCTCTTCCTAGTAGTACTCCGTCTTTCATTGTCTTACCTGAGACAAATGCAAACAGTTTTGAACTCAAACCATCTATTATTCATCTCTTGCCCACTTTTCATGGTTTTGAGAAAGAGGACCCTTATCTTCATGTCAAAGAATTTCTTGACATATGCGCTACCCTGAAGTACCAAAACTTTTCTAATGATTCGGTCTGTCTTAGGTTATTTCCCTTTTCTCTGAAAGATAAGGCGAAATCGTGGTTAAATGCATTAGAGACAGGATCCATCACATCATGGGATGCGTTGTCAAGAAAGTTCTTGACAAAATACTTCCCCGTTCATAAAACGAATGCCCTCCGACGAGATTTATCTAATTTTCAACAAAAAGAGGGTGAACATTTCTATGAATGTTGGGAAAGGTTCAATGAGCTCATTGTCAGGTGTCCCTATCACGGATTCGAGAAGTGGCGGCTAGTTCAATACTTCCAAGACGATTTAACCCTTCAAACCCGTCGTATGATTGATGCTACCAGTGGTGGGTCATTAATTAAGATGAGTGTCAATGAGATATGGGAATTCTTTGAAACTCTTTCCGAAAATTCTCAGCAATGGGATTATTCGAGAAAGGAGTCTGATAGGAGTAAGGGTGGTATATATGAAGTTAAAGATACATCTGTTCAACCCCCTTCTGCCTCAAAGTTAGAGACGGTTGTTATGACCATGACTCAAAAGATAGATGCACTCTTGAATTTGACTCAACCTGCACTTCCAGCAAACGATTCATCTGAAGTATGTGCTGCATGTTCGAGTCCTGGTCATTCAATAGCTAATTGTGACTTGCAAAACGATTATCCTGCATACTATGCTGAGCAAGTCAACGCTTTTAATGCGATACGGTGACCTGGCAATAATCCGCAACCTAACTATTACCATTTAGGGTTCGCCAAACATCCAAGTCTCTCCTGGGCCCATGGCCCACACCAAGGGGGACCTGTTGTTGTCTCCCATGCTCCTCAAGCCCCTAGCTCTGTTAGGCCCCACCATAACCAAGTTCCTCCATCCAACACATCAAGTTTAGAGGAAACGGTTAATCGGTTTTTGCAGCGCTCAAGAATTCTAAGGACATATCTGAGTTGAAAGCCACGACTCAACACCAATCTCAAGCCCTCAAAAGACTTGAGATAGCTGTGAGTAAGATTACTCAGTCTTCTTCTGAGAGAGAGCCAAGGAGATTTCCTAGTCAACCTGTTCCAAACCCAAAGGGTCAATTCGCAGTTGGTAGTACATCTGAGTCCTGCAATGAAGATGTCAAATCTATTACTACCCTTAGGAGTGGAAAACAGGTTGACAATCGAGTACAAGTGCCCAATTTGAGCAGGTTGCATCTCCATCTGACAAGGAGGCTGATAAAGCCTCACTTTCTACAGATGCTTCTGTTGACTCTGACCCCACTCAGCCATCTTACTTGCCTAGAGCCCCATTTTCGTCACGGTTAGCTCCGGCAAAGAAAGGAGCAAATGTAAACGATGTAATGGAAATTTTTAGACAAGTCAACATAAATATCCCATTACTCGATGCTATCAAGCAAGTTCCTAGCTACGCCAAGTTTTTGAAGGATCTTTGCACACAGAAGCGGAAGCTACATGTGCAAAAGAGGGCCTTCCTCACCGAGCAAGTGAGCTCAATTATTCAACACAGAACCCCGCCTAAGTATAGGGATCCTAGTTGTCCGACTATTTCTTGTGTTATCGGTGACCATATGATAGATAAGGCATTATTGGATTTAGGGGCGAGTGTTAATTTGTTGCCATATTCTGTTTATGAGCAATTAGGTCTCGGTGAGTTAAAACCGACTAGAGTAACACTGCAATTGGCAGATAGGTCTGTCAGAGTCCACCGTGGTGTTATAGAGGATGTGATTATCAAGGTTGAAAAATTTTGTTACCCTGTGGACTTTGTAGTTCTTGATACAAAACCTGTTCACAATCCCTCGAGTCACATCCCAGTCATTTTGGGTCGACCATTTTTTGCCACATCCAATGCCATTACTAACTGCAGGAATGGTATTATGAAATTGTCATTTGGCAACATGACTGTCGAACTCAACGTTTTTAATGTTAGTCAACAACCCCCCGAGTCTAAAGATATCCATGAGGTTGACATGATTGAGAGTTTGGTGGAAAATTCCTTTCCGCGGTCCGTCTTAGATGATCCCTTAACGGTTTGTTTGACTCATTCTGGGTTAGACTTCGATATTAATAATTCTATTAGGGAAATGAATGCTTTGCTTGATGCATCCCCTAGTATGGTTCCTGGTTCTTCATGGAAGTCTAAAGCTGAACCCCTTCCACTTAGTGAGTCAAAACCCGTCCCTTCGGTTGAGAAGCCACCCAAGCTTGACCTTAAACCATTACCTAACACCCTCAAGTATAAGTTTTTAGGTTCTGATGATACTTTACCTGTTATTATTTCATCGACATTGACTGTTGAACAGGAAAGTAAGTTGCTAAACGTTCTGAAAGAACATAAGGCATTACTTGGGTGGACTATAGAGGATATTAAAGGAATAAGTCCAACTGTTTGCATGCATCGTATTCATATGGAAGATAATGCCAAAACTTCACGTGAAATGCAACGTAGACTTAATCTTAATCTTAAGGAGGTTGTCCGAGCCGAAATGCTCAAATTGTTGGATGTTGGTATTATTTACCCCATTTCGGATAGCTCTTGGGTCAGTCCAGTTCAGGTTGTTCCCAAGAAATCAGGGGTAACTGTAGTCACAAATGATAAGAATGAGTTAGTGCCTACCTGCATGACCACTGGATGGCGAGTTTGTATTGACTACCGTAAGTTGAACTCAGGCACGAGGAAAGATCATTTTCCTCTCCCTTTTATCGATCAGATGCTTGAGAAGTTAGCCGGACATGATTACTATTGTTTTCTTGATGGATATTACGGTTATAACCAAATCCCCATTGCACCCGAGGATCAAGAGAAAACTACATTCACTTGCCCTTTTGGGACTTTTGCTTATCGGAGAATGCCTTTTGGGTTGTGTAACGCACCCGCCACCTTTCAGAGGTGTATGCTTAGTATTTTATCGGATATGGTAGAAAGGTTTCTTGAGGTGTTCATGGATGACTTCTCCGTGTTTGGGGATTCATTTGATGAGTGTTTGCATTATTTGACCCTAGTGTTAAAGAGGTGTGAAGAGAAAAGTCTTGTCTTGAATTGGGAGAAATGTCATTTTATGGTTAGGCAAGGTATAGTTCTTGGGCACATAATTTCTAACAAGGGCATTGAAGTTGACAAAGCAAAAATTGATTTAATCTTGAGTCTTCCACCACCGAAGACGGTGAAAGACATTAGATCTTTTCTAGGCCATGCTGGTTTTTACCGTAGGTTCATTAAGGATTTTAACAAGGCTACTCGTCCTCTATGCAATTTACTTGCTAAGGACTATGTCTTCGTCTTTGATGAAGACTGTTTGAAAGCCTTTGAAAAGCTTAAACAATTGTTGACTTCAGCTCCAATCATCCAACCTCCTAATTGGAATTTACCTTTTGAGCTTATGTGTGATGCTTCTGATTTTGCGGTTGGAGTTGTCTTAGGACAACGGGTGGACAAAAAGCCCTATGTTATCTATTATGCCAGTAGAACTCTACAAGATGAGAAACTTAATTACTCCACCACGGAGAAGGAGTTACTCGCTATTGTCTTTGCATTGGACAAATTTAGGTCATACCTTATAGGATCCAAAGTTATCATTTTTACTGATCATGACGCGCTGAAGTACCTTTTTTCTAAAAAGGATGCTAAGCCACGCTTGATTCGTTGGGTCCTATTGTTACAAGAGTTTGATATTGAGATTCAGGACAAGAAGGGTTCCGAAAATGTTGTAGCTAACCATTTTTCTAGACTTGTTGTAGAATCATCCACTGCAGATGTGCCCTTGAATGAATCCTTTCCTGATGAGCAATTACTTGCTATCTCCCAGTTACCTTGGTATGCAGATATTGTGAATTACCTTGTTACAAGTCAACTCCCTTCTAATTGGTCTAAACAAGATAAGACTAAATTTCTTGCTGAGGTCAAACATTTCTTCTGGGACGATCCTTATTTATTTAAGTATTGTCCCGATCAGGTCATTAGGAGATGTGTTCCAGAGAGTGAATTTCATAGTATCATTTCCTTTTGTCATGATCAGGCGTTTGGAGGTCACTTTAGTTCTAAAAAGACAACTGCAAAGGTTTTGCAGTATGGCTTTTATTGGCCGAATATTTTTCGTGACACCCATGCATTTTGTGCTACATGTGATAGATGCCAACGAATGGGTTCCATTTCTCGTAGGAATATGATGCCTCTTACTAACATTCTCATTGTGGAGATTTTTGATGTTTGGGGTATTGATTTCATGGGACCTTTCCCTCCATCATTTGGCTATCTTTACATTCTTTTAGCTGTTGATTATGTTTCCAAATGGGTAGAGGCGGTACCTTGTAAAACGAATGACCACAAGGTTGTGGTCAAATTTCTAAAAGATAACATCGTCTCTCGTTTTGGTACTCCGCGTGCTGTTATAAGTGATGGTGGTTCTCATTTTTGTAATAGACCGTTTGAACTGCTAGTTAAGAAATACTCCATCACTCATAAAGTAGGTACTCCATATCATCCACAAACAAGTGGGCAAGTTGAAATATCAATCGGGAAATTAAACATATTTTAGAGAAAACTGTTCGACCAGACCGTAAGGATTGGTCACAACGTCTGAATGACGCTCTTTGGGTTTATAGGACAACGTTTAAGACCTCGCTTGGAATGTCTTCATATAGACTTGTTTTTGGTAAGGCATGTCATTTGCCTGTAGAATTAGAACATTGTGCTTACTGGGCTATCAAGACCTTTAATTTTGATATAGGTGAGGCTGGATCACATCGTAAGCTCCAACTTAATGAGTTAGAAGATATTAGGAATGATGCTTACCAAAGTGCTAAAATCTACAAAGAACGAACGAAGGTGTTTCATGATAAATCTATTCTTCGCAATTCCTTTGAACATTTCCAAAAGGTTTTGTTATTTAACTCTCGGTTGTGTCTTTTTCCTGGCAAGTTGCGATCTCGATGGTCTTGACCTTACACGGTGAAAACAGTGTTTCCACATGGAGCTGTGGAGATTGTTGATCCCAAAGATGGTCGTGTTTTTAAAGTCAATGGTCGGCGTCTTAAACCATTTTTAGAGATGCCTACATCAGAAGTCGAAGTTGATGTGTTGTTATTAGAGGATCCTGTGTACTCAGATTGAGGAAGAATATATGTCGGGCTGACGACGTTAAACCAAGCGCTCCTAGGAAGCAGCCTAGCTTCAGTTGTATCATTATGGTTAGTCTGGATTGATTTTCGAGTTCTTTCTAGTTGCATTTCACTCATACTCATTAGCTCCGTAACAATTTTGACTTACCACTGATACATGTAATTTTTTTTTTCATTTGTGTCCTGTATTGTTTTTATCAATTTATCATGATGAGTCCACAGTTCTTATGTCTCTGAGCGTTCATTGGTGGACGATTTCGTCGAAATTGGTAAAAACTTTCCCCATGGTAATATTACTCTAACTCTCATATTTTCTTTTTCCTGCATTTGTCATGATCATCATTTTATACATTAAGGACAATGTTTGGTTTAGGTTTGGGGGTGAGATTTATGAGTTTTTTTTCTGCATTCTTCGAAAAATTTTGAACTGAAATGTATTTCACAATTTATATTGTATTCTACTCAATCTCCATTGAATACATAGTTAATTATGATTGTGTGAAAATTTTTCGATTTGAAAATGCATTCTAAATCTAAGTTTTTTTTTCCAATGAAGAGGATGTGCTTTCAAGTATGCCTTTAAATTCAAGAAATGCATGTTTTCACTTGTCACTTTTATATATCAATAGGAAAACATATGGTTTGATATTATCTTTAACTTAAATATATTCCATGATATTTTTTTTTACTCGACCAATCTTGCACTATAAGCCAAGTTAGCATAATTTGAAGTTAATCAGTAAGATATTAACTAGAAAACCTTAGAATAATAGTGGAGACTTAACCCTTGTGAGTTTTGAGACATTCTATTTTTCTTGAGGGTTATTAAATAAACCCTGACTTTTCTTTAGTCCGCATTTTCTCGTTGATGATCTCATTATTCTTGTTTCTTTTATTGATTGCTTTGAGAATGACGTTAAAATTGAATTATTACACTTGAACTTCTTGATTTATTTAGTTGAGATGTCATAATACCGACTAGAGCTTAAGAAGTGATATAGGCATTTTTTTTTCTTTGAACCGTTATTTAGCCTTTTAGCCTACCTAATAATAAATATCCGTTTGCAGCCCTTTGAGCCATTAAATAGACTTTTTCTTTGCTAACCCCATCTTTATTACCTACTCCAATTAGGGAGTAATATCCCATATTATTTTTATCCTTACCCAATGTCTCTGAGAATGTGTATGATTGATGTATTTTTGAAATGGGCAAATAAAAAGAGTTGAAATTAAATATTCCATGAATCCTCGGGACTGAAATGTTTTATTGTGCAGAAGGGGAACGCATGTCGTTGATCTTATAAAATAAAAAATAAAAAATAAAAAATAAAAAATAAAAAATAAAAAATAAAAAATAAAAAATAAAAAAATAAAAGATTGATGCTTCGAAAATAAAATTATGAAGAATTTCGAAGGAAGAAAATTAATGGTGTACAACATTGGTTTATTCATCAGAGCCCAATGTGTTTATTAAAGGGTGTATCCATTCTCAGATAATTTTCTCATATCCTCTTCCATTCTAGTTAGCCAAAATCTTAGCCTCATTACAACCTAATAAAGACCTAATTGATCTTAAGTAAAGGTCTGGTTCATAGATGTGGAGATTCAATAGACAAGAACTATGGTGTGTGATTCAACATTCTTAAAGTAATTGATATTCATGTCCATGAGATCATATTCATTTCATTATTTGAAAAGTCCATTTTTTTCATGATTATTATATGTGAGATGTTTGTCTTTCCGTAATTTATTCTCTTTCTCACATATAAACTGAGTGATAACTAACCAATCTCTGAGTGATTCATTTCTAAATGATAAGAGAGATTTGTAGTCGAAGCGTTCATTTCAAAGGTTATCTAGTCGTATATTTGCTGAGAAAAATCAAGTTATGTTGATAAGGCCATGCACACACACACTTCAAGTTGGGAATAATTGATGAAATTTATTTAACCTTTGGGTATTATTAAATCATTGTAGACTCTTTGATATATTATTTTGACAATGTTAGTTGTTTTCTAGAAATTTTGGCAATTAGATTATTCCTCCAAGGATAATAGATAGAGTGATCAAGTTACCATGTTTTGGAAATTTATTGAGTCATAATGTTTGTGGGTAACATTTCTGAAAACCCTCACGAGACTATAACTCGTCCACTAGAGGTAATCTAGGGGTTTAAAGCCTTATTGCACGTTTAAGGTAAGTGCAACCGATGACTCCTGCGAAAGTGAGTTAGAATTTTTATTTTTATTGTTTTGCTCGAGGACTAGCAAAATATAGGTTTGGGGGTATTTGATATTAACGTAATTATTACATAATATATGACTTAATTTATATATGTTAGTGTTTCGATTATTATATTTTATTCTTATTATTTCGTTTGCATGTTTTTGTAGGAATTTGAGCGTGAACTATGAAATCGCATTAAGGCGACAATTTAAGGAATGATCAATTCTGGTTCACCTTCTTTTATAAGCTTTCATCCAACTAACTCGTCTCTTTGAAGGTTGGCGCTCTCTGGTAGACCTTCTTAATTAATTGAGGCTCTACTATTTCTTGCTGAAGTGGTTGCTCTTCATGCGCAGTCTCATCTGTTTCTACATGATCATCATTAACAACTTCATTTTCTGGCATATGGTCACCAACTATATCATCTGGCATCTCTCCCCCATTTTCAACATGCGACAAAGGAGGAGGAAGTGGTGTAAGATCTGCTACCTCATTATTTATCTGCTTGGGCTTTTCAATTTTCTCAAAATCTGCAATGGTATGATCTTCATAAAATACCACATCTCTGCTTCTAATAATTTTCTTATTCTTAGGATCCCATAATCTGTAGCCAATTTGCTCATCTCCATAACCAATGAAAATACATGGAGATGCCTTCTCATCAAGCTTTAATCTCTACTCCTTCGGTACATGAACAAATGTTTTACAGCCAAATACCTTCAGATGAAAGAATGAACTATCTTTCCCTCTCCACACTCTTTCTGGAATGTCACCATCTAAAGGAAATGAAGGAGACTTGTTGATGAGATAACAAGTTGTACTAGCAGCTTCATACCAGAACTCTTTTGGCAATTTAGCCATGCAAAGCATGCATCTCACCTTTTCTACAATAGTCCGGTTCATTCTTTCTGCTACCCCATTATGTAGTGGAGTGCCAGGAACTGTCTTTTCATGTCGTATACCAAGCTTACTACAATAAGCTCTAAATTCTTTTGATGTGTACTTGCAACCATTATCACTGCGGAGACACTTCAAAACTCTACGTGTTTCTCTTTCAACCTTGGCATGAAACCGCTGGAATAGCTGAAAAACCTGGTCCTTAGATCTGAGAAAATATATCCACACCTTTCTTGATGCATCATCAATAAATGTCAAGAAATATCTTCTACCACCAAGAGAATCTACTTCAATGGGACCACAAACATTAGTGTAAACCAAATCTCACAAGCCATATTTTCTTTTTGATGATCTACGAAATGCAATTCTATGATGTTTACCAAATAAACAATAATCACAGGGGTTAAGAGGAGTACCTTTCAAGGAGAGAATTAATTTCTTTTTTTCTTAGAGTTGCATACATTTCTCACTCATGTGTGCAAGTCGCCTATGCCACAAGTTTGTAGAAGAACCATCTTCAGTTGCATTCAAACCAATCTTACACAATTCCACCAGAGTCTTGTATAGTGTGCAACACGCCTTACCCTTTGCCACAACAAGTAAACCTTTGGTAAGCTTCCATGCACCATTACCAAAATAATTAATATACCCTTGTTTATCCAAAACTAGTCCAAAACTCAGGTTCGGATGAAGATCAGGAACATGACGTACATCTTTCAAAGTCAACGTGCACCCCGTATTAGTCTGGACATACACATCACCTATTCCCACTATTTTAGAGTTGCTAGTATTTCCCATCTTCACACTGCCAAAATCTCCTGCTCTATAAGTAGTGAAATAGTCTTTCCTTGGGGTTGCATGATAAGATGCACCAGTGTCAATAATCCATTTGTTTCCTTCAATTGCAACATGCAAACATTCACCTTCGCCATATAAAATAGCCACGGGTTCATTAGTAACAGCAGTTGTAGCTTCTTTACTATCACCATTCTTCACTTTTCCCTCTTTCAAATCTCTTTTGTAACTATAACATTGTTTTTTGAAATGACCTGGTTTACCACAATAATGACACTTAAAACTTCTATCTCTTGACTTATCACGGTTCTTATCATAACCATGATATTTCTTATATTTTTCTCTCCCCCTATTTTCAGTCACAAGTGCTTGGGAATAATCAGTATCGGCAGACTTTCTTCTAGTCTCTTCATTATATAAACTATCGGTAACCAACTCCATGGTAAGCTGTCCATTCGGTGCCGAATTACTAACCGACACCACCAACGTTTCCCAACTATCTGGTAATGAGCTAAGAAGTAATAGTGCTTGCTTTTAATCATCTAACACTATCTTCATGTTGGACAACTGATTCACTACACTTTGCACCTTATTCAAGTGCTCAGCAATAGAACGACCTTCCTTGAATTTCAAGTTCACTAACTTCCTGATCAAGAAGGCCTTGTTTGCAGTGATTTCCTTTCATATAAGTTCTGGAGTTTGGTCCAAAGAGCATGTGCAGGCGTCTCAGCTGACACATGAAGAAATACCGAATCATCTAACTATTGCCTGATGTGACCAATAGCCTTTCTGTTTAATATTTTCCATTCTTCTTCTGACATATCCTTGGGTTTAGCTGCATCTCCCTCAATTGGAGGGTACAAATCCTTACAGTATAATATGTCTTCCATCTTGGCTTTCCAAATAACATAGTTTGAGCCATTAAGGCTAATCATCCTTGTATCGTTGTTATTCTCCATGTCAACTCTCTTAATTGACAATCTCCCAACAATTGCTCTGATACCACTTTGTTGGGACAAATACCAATTAAACAATACCAAGGAAATAATCTAAAACAATAATAAACGAGACACCAAGATTTACGTGGAAAACCCTTCAATGTGCAGTGAAAAATCATGGGGCAAATCCGAGAGAATCCACTAATCAAATAAGAAGAAGTACAATAACTTCTCAATCTTTTTGCCCAAAGCTTGAGTAATACAAGGAGTAAATAACACGGCTTACCTCACAGCAAATTAACCCAAAAGCTCCTTCAACTTCTTCTACCAAATCAATCGACAAAACTAAGTCGATATCGCAACCACGCGTCACACTTTGTCGCACAAAATCGCATCCAAAAAATCAGACACAAAGTCACCGTCCACGCGCACACATCCCACCAAAGAGAATATTATGTTCTCTGTTGCTCATTCACGCAGCAGCTTCTCTGAAAACACTATATATAAAACTCTGTTTTATGCACCTATTTATACTTGTTTGCAGCCGCCCAACACTGCCTCAAAAATAGAACTTTGATTCTATTTAATTAACCAGCTGCCAAAACAAAAACTTTATTTTTGTTTCTTATTGAAAACCTTTTTCCTTATTCAACCAAACTTGAAATTATGTTTGATTAATTATCAAAGTTGGATCCACCCTAATGGGCTGGACCTCAACAAACTTTGGATAGATCTATGGTTAAGTTTGTGGTTCCGTGCAAACTAGATTTGGGCTTGAATCAAATTAATCTGTGAAGTCACTGTCTCGGATTGGGAGCCAAAAGTGGTCACATTACGATTAGTCAAGGTGGTGGAATCATCCTGGGTAGTTTTAGTTGTTGCCAAGATTTTGTGGATTGAAAGGATATTAGTGGTGGTTTCCCCTGCATGGGTGAAAACATGTGTCATTAGATGATTTTTCAACTGTGAACCATTGTTTGTGCCAAGTAGTCCAGGTTGGATGGAAGAGCTAAAACAACAATTGAGTGGAAAGTCTTGTTATGTTGAAAATAGCAGTATTTCGAACCTGCCAAATGGTTAGAAGGACAACCATAAACTGAGAAAGCATTTCATCTTTATCCTCGGGATGGGCTTTGGCTATGTCCGACATAAAAGTAAAAATCCTTGCAATGGAAGGACTATCAAAATTGGCATTGAGCCAATCAATAGGCAAAGGGGAGAGATGCCAAAGTCGATTGATGATGGGGCACAGAAAGAAAAAGGTGAGTGATATCATCATTGTGTTCCTGGAAAAAGATGCAACAGTCGTTGATAGGCGTGTGAAACCTTATCAGTTTATCATGGTTGGGAGGATATTTTGGCTTATTTTCCAGAGAAGGAATAAATAATTTGTGAGGGATTTAATTCTCCATAATTCCTTGAACTGTTTAGCCCAAAAGTTGAGGGTGGGAGCACTCAAGCTGATCATTTGTAAAAGCTGAAGTAGCAATTCGGACAGAAAAGATGTTTTTTTTTTGTCAAACAACCAAATGAGTTTGTCAGGACTCATTGATGGTCTAATAGTGAACAACCAAATGAGTTTGTCAGGACTCATTGATGGTCTAATAGTTAACAACCAAATGAGTTTGTCAGGACTCATTGATGGTCTAATAGTGATGCTTAGAATATCTCGAGCCACCAGGGCAGAAAATAGACATTATCAATTTCGTATTCCATTGTTTCTCCTGGTCATGGGAATGAAGCCAGATATCAGGGATGGTACTGGGAGTGTACCTGTAAGAATGGGCGGTAAGCGACAGCTAGGACGAGGCCTGACATTACCCAACAATCTCTCCAAGGGTCAATATGTTTGCTTGAAGAACTTGCTAGATGAGATGGCGTTTAATTTGTGAGAGGGTAGTCATAGTGCCTTTCCAGGCAAAGGAGACGATACTTGGAAGTTTGGAAAGTTGAAAAATGTTCTTTTTTATTGAAATAAAGAGCTTTGAGTTGAACTACCTAGGGGTTTTGAGGTGAGAAAACGGCTTGCCACAAATTTTTTGCCATTAAGACTATGTATCAGAGTTGTTTGAACAAGTTTGTGCATACTAGTATAGCGGTTAGTAAACATTGATGTTGTCAAAGAGACAAAAAAAAATTTTGTAGCTTTTAGATGATGGCCTATGTCAGCGTTTATCCATCTTTTTTTTTTTTTTTTTGGGGGGGGGGGGGGGGGGGGGGGGGGGCACCCACGCCAAAGACATGTGAATTTTAAACAACGCCACCCACGCCTACCAACTCCAAAAAAGGCGAAACCATTTGCATTCATTTTCCATTATTTCTTTTTCATTCCTTCCTTTTTAGCAAGGAAAATTGCAATTTGCAAATCTCCAAAAGAAACATGGATGTTCCCTCCACTTTACTATGACATTGCCATTCCCACTTGAAAAAAATAAACATATGTTATTTTGAAAAATCACGAGTGTTATATAGTGGTGGTATTTCTCTAGATCAGTCACATAACATCCAGCAAGTATTGAAGGCATGTAAATAATTTTCATTTGGACCATGCTTGCACTCCTTTAATCCTAAGATATAATTATTTAAAACAAAGTATTGGACCAACCATTTTATTAGATATATGAAGTAAAACCTTGATAAGGGAATGCTCGATAAAATAATCTTGCTTAAATAATAATAATAAAAACTCAAGTTCCGACTCGGACACTTGTATTAAAATAATAAGTTCAAAATGCATAAGATAATAATTTTTCTAACATTCCTAATGGCACATCAAATATATAAATTAATAACTAATTTAAATGCATAAAAATTAATAATGCATATGACTGACCTTTTGCCTAACAACTTCAATTTTTCTCAAAAAATGTTTCTAAAGTCACTTGCTTTTTCTTTGCAACTAAAATGATCTGAACTCGTCATTGAGTTTTTGCAATGCAAACACCAGTGTTGGTGTAACTTTTTCATTTTTGTACTAGATAGTTATTCAATGTTACTATTGCTTGAAAGGCCTCTTTTGAATATTCATTTTTATACTCGCATAACCTATCCTCATCTCATCAATTAATGAAATTGTTTTTCACTCCTTTGAAATGAAACGCCATGGAGGAACAAGAATAATGATTGGTTCCATAGATTGTTTATATAGACACTACACCAAAAGGCTTGATTAGCTACACGGAGATGGCCACGGCTCAAAACCGTTAGTTTATTTGCCACGGCCCAAAACCGTGGCTAGAGCCTAAAACCGTCACTACACCAAAAGGCCTGATTAGCTACACGGATATGGCCACGGCTCAAAACCGTTGGTTTATTTGCCACGGCTCAAAATCGTGGCTATAAAAAAGAAAATGCACATTTTGCTTTGGCGCCATTGAGAAAGAAAATTGGCGGTCTTGCGAAAAAAATTGCGGTCTTGCGAAAGAAAAATTCGCGGTCTTGCAATGAGGTAGGACGCCGAGAGATTTGGGGAGAGGGAGGACGCAGAAAGGGATTTGGGGAGAGGGAGGACGCAGAAAGTAAGGGTTTTTGTGTTCTGTCAGTGTTCTTCTTTGTGGCAAAATTGGTTGGGTTTCAGGAATGACGACTCTGAAGATGATAGGTTAGTGTCTCTGTGAGAAGCTCACGGAGCATTTCTTCATGCTCCTTTTGAAGCTTTTTTGACAGAAAGTCAATATTTTGGAAATAACCCATTGTTGATTTGCTTCCTTCGGAGCATTTTATATTCTCAAGCATCGATTTTTAGCTTGATTTGAGTCTGGGATAATTGGTTTGACTTTGAAGTGAAAAGAAAGCAAAAAAGCTTGTACTTTGCTCAATCAGGTAACAAGTTCTCTGATTTCTTATTTCTTATTTTCTGTTCATGTTTTAGTCTGGGGTTCTTTTGTTTTGTGATTCTCCTTCAAAGGGTTCTTCCTTTTGTTTGGTCATTGAATTGATTTGAGCTGGAACCCACTTCAGTAAGATGCACACCATTTGTTTGTAAAAATTTCTATGAGGAGAACCATTTGTGAAGGAAAGCATTAGCACATTTGAGTTGTTTGTAATTTTTATTTTCATTGATGGTCACATAGTTTCAATGCATTTGTCAGGGGGTTGAAGGTGAAAATGGTGGGTTTTACTCTCACTTGTCTGTAATGCCACTCAAGTCTGATGGTTCACTTTGCATCATGGAAGCTCTTAGTAGATCACAATCAAAAGGTTTGCAACACTTGCTCTGCCACTTTTTTGTTTCTACTTGATTTGAATCCATTTTAATTATAGCTTGTTTTGAAACTATTTTTGTGTTACATGTGTGAAGGGATGGTGTCAACTACAACCCCAAAACTTAAGAACTTTTTGGGTAGTGCAACAATGGGTGCTCATCACTATGGGAACAGTTAGAGGGAAGCAATGTCTTTGAGCCTAGATAGTATGTATTACAACCACCATGACTCAAAAGTTGGAAACAATAGACACCATTAACACTCACTTAACTTGCTCCATCAGTCATTTAGGCAACAGCAACAACATTATCAGATTCAGGTGGGAGTGGTTTCTCCGTGTATGTCTCAACATTTATCACAATAGAGGTGGTAGTGGATTTTATGTCATTGGTCTGGGGTAGTGGTGGTATAGGAGAAACGAGTCCAGGTTGGGTGTAATTGGGAACATAGATAGCATGTGGTCGGGGATAGTAAATTGGATTATTGGTCTTTGTTTTAGTTTTATTAAAACCTCTTGTGCCATTTTGAATAATATTGTACTGATGTCAATAGTACTAAATGCATCTTTACGTTATATCATAAATCAAATTTATGTCGCAGTAGTTGGTGCCTTAATTGATGTTTTTCTTTTGGTTCAGACAAGAATCACGGAGTCATCCTTCTACCTGAAGGACTTATTGAAAGTTTTCTTGAATTTTACGCTCTCTTGCAGGTATATTTTTCGAAAATAATCATCTTTATTAGTTTACATGTTGAAGCTGTTTCACACATTTTTGTGTTAGTTGTGTTCAAGTTGAATTGAACAATTAGTTTGTTCTTTAGTCTCGTTTACCATAGACGTTTCATGACTAAACCATTGGTGTTCTACTCATTTCACAGGAAATTCATGGTTTCCATCGACAAGGCGTTTCTATTGATAACATTTCCTCGAAACTTTCGCCTTGGGCATCTGCTTTATTTGAGTTTTTGCCACCATTTATCAAGAAACAGATTCTTATGATCTTCATGGTTTTATTATTTGAGAGCATCCTGTTTCATCATGCCAATCTAAAATTATGTCAGATGATTCACTCCGAGTCAGATGATTCTGCACAGCTATCTCATGTATGGAATGTGAGATTTTTGTGCTAAGAATGCACGATTAATATTCTTATAGGTTGCTGATTGTATTTTCTTGTCCAGGTTGAGACAGAGAAACTTCTGGCCTACTTAGTGGAAGCAGAAATCAACAAGCGATTGGTAAATTATTACCCCTCCATTCCTGGATATCCTGCTACAGTTGATTTGAAGGGCAAGGCTTACGAGTAGGTATCTTGACATGCTATTAATTAATATCCAGTTATCAAATCAGGCAAGATATAGGGAAATTACATTAACCCCGTATCCTGGTACTTGTGGGTCCTAATGGCCCAACCATTTTCGGAAACAATTTAACCTTTTTTATTTAGGAATTAGGACCAGCAGGCCCAGTATAATATTTTCTTATTGTCCTGTTGTCAACTTGATTTTTTTTTTTATAACTTCAATACATTCATAGAGTTAATCCAGGCATATTAAGATATTCAAAAGCAGAAATTTAGTTAAATGGGTTGCAGGGTTTATAGGTCCCAAAGTTCGTTTTAAAGTTTTGTTTTGAAATGACTGGCCCTGTGGAGGGGCAGATTTGCAACATAGGTTCTACCATTCAGAAGTTGGGTGTTAAGCCTATTAGTCCAACAGATCAAAAGGTATTCATTGAAAGTCTTATTTCAAAATGACTGGCCCTGGTACCATTGGTCTACAAGTCTGGAGAAGTGGGATTCAAAATTTCTAAATTGAATATAGAACTATGTCTTTGTAATTCTCTGTGCTTGCAATGCTCTATCTTGTCCCCTTTTTCTGCTTTGGATAGATCCTCATATTTTCTGAGTAGTGACCAATATTGGGAACTTTTTTCTATTATTTACATAGATTATTAAAATGGCAATAAACACTTGGGCTCAAGGAATAAATGCACAATGACTTGAGTCATCATCAATGTTTATCTCAGTTCATCTTCTGAAACTTCTCTTTTGATCCATCCCACAATCGAATTGCAACCCCCACACGGATCGGCAAAGAAGAAGAGACGAAATCAATCATGCTCTAACATACCCATTTATCAAAACTCTCTTATTTGACTAATATATTCAGAAGTCAACACTCCATGTGCCAAATTTTTTTATTTGAGAAAGTGCAGGGAGGTATGGGTTATGTGCACCATTGACAAAGGTGGTAAGCTAACTATCTCTCTGAAAAATTTTTAGTTGGATGATTCCTAGTAGGTCATAGAACTGCTTTTCTTTATATGGACAATGGTCTGAGTTTAATGCATGCATATTGCTATTTACTATAATATCACTTTAACAGAGGGGCCCAGATGCGCGCTCGGCGTGCCAGCGCCAACAGTATCAACTATTAATTGTGTTTTTATGCCGGCCTTCACTTTGAGTGGAGCCTCATAGGATGCAAATGGTTTCAAATGCGTGAACATTTCAACTCACGAGAGCTATAGTAAGGACCCTGCAATTGTCCGTTCCATTACAGAGATCATAACCGGATTGCAAGGAGACATCCCACCGAATTCTCGAAAGGGTCTTCCTTATGTTAGTGGAAAGTATATACGTCTCCTCTCATTTTCTTTTATGTTATGTTTGTATGTGAGTTTGTAGCTTGTTGTGACAGATTTTGTTGGATGATTTTGCTATTACGAAGGCATACTTCTTGATAGTATGCAGTTTGCTTTTCTTCTATGTAGGAACAAAGTTGCCGCCTGTGCTAAGCATTTCGTGGGTGATGGTGGCACAGACAAAGGCATTAACGAAAACAATACCATTGTGAACCAGCACGAATTACTAATCATACACATGCCAGCCTATACTGACTCCATCATCAAGGGTGTCTCAACTGTGATGATTTCTCATTCAAGTATAAACGGAGTTAAGGTGCATGGCAATCGTGATTTGGTCACAGGATTCCTTAAGGGCACTCTTCACTTTAAAGTAATGCAGTTTCATTTTGATTTTATTAAAATCATTTTGAGCAAAATTGAATAAAAGCCTAAATTTTGTGTTTGCTAATTATGAATTTTCAGGGTTTTGTCATCTCGGATTGGCTGGGCATTGACAATATTACCGATCCACCCCATGATAACTACACCTACTCTGTAGAAGCTAGTATCAATGTTGGCCTTGACATGGTCAGTAACAAAAATACTCTGATTGCAACATGCATCTCAACATGTGTGTAGTTCATGTTAGCATGTCAATCCTATTCCTTAATTTGACTCATTTTGTCATGCCTTTGGCATGTTAGACCTGTGTATTTGGCTCATCTTAGCATGCTGGAGCTATGTCTCTAGCTCATGTTGTTCTGCATTCCACCTTGGATTACCGAACCTTTAAGGCTGTAACTCATGGTAGCATGCTTTTGGTGTTCATGTGTTTTCGATGCGCACTGGCGTGCACATACATATATATTGAATCTATTATTGATGTGGTCTCATTCCAATGATCTGGACGAAAGGTTTCTGATTGTCCTTTGTCTCACACACATGGTAAAAGTGTTCTGGTTTATTTTGGAGATTTGTATTCGCAGTGTCTTACAATATATACTTAATTTTTTCAACATTATACACCTTTTGCTCCAATTCTTTGTCTGTGGTTCAGGTCATGGTTCCATACAACTACACAAAGTTCATCAATATTGTGACATACCTGATCAATAAGAATGTCATTACTCTGAGTCGTATTGATGATGCAGTGAAGAGAATACTGCGAGTCAAGTTCAGCATGGGACTGTTTGAGAATCCATTGGCTGATTACAGCCTTGCCGACAAGGTTGGGTGCAAGGTAAGCTAATTTTCAGCGTCTAAGAAGACAGAACAAAGCTAACAAAGCTACACAAACAAACGAAATTGGCAAGGGAAGCTGTAAGGAAGTCACTTGTGCTACTCAAGAATGGAAAATCCCCTGATCAGCCACTGCTACCATTACCTAAGAAGGCACCGCTAATTCTTGTTGTTGGAAGTCATGGAAACAACTTGGGTTATCAATGTGGTGGATGGACTATCGCGTGGCAGGGACTCAGTGGCAATAACATCACAGACGGTCTGCTTCTTTATAATATCTCTACTACTACTAAGTCCATAGAAGGCCTGAGTTCAAGGTTCCCATTTCGCCTTTTTCTTACTCTTTTTTATTTGCACATGCTAGTTTAATGGTTTTCCTCTCAGGCGATGTTCACTTGTAATAAATTACTTGATAAGATGGAACATTTGGGAAATAAAGATTAGTGTCCCTATTGATAACCATCTCACTGACATGATAAAGTCTTAAAAACAGGAACTACTATTCTCAAAGCCATTAAATCTACAGTTGATCCAAACCCAAGTTGTGTACAATGAGAATCCAGATGCCAACTTTGTCAAATCTAGCGACTTCTCCTAAGCTATTGTTGTGGTTGGTGAACTCCCTTATGCAGAGACCAAAGGTGACAGCTCGAACTTGACAATCCCTGACCCCGGCCCGAGCATAATCAATAATGTATGTGGAGCTGTTAAATGTGTTGTTGTTCTCATTTCTCAGTTATGGCAATTAATATTGACAGAAGCATTTGTCTTAGTGATATCTTACGAGTTCATGTTCATCTCATTTAACCCTTTTTCAGGTGAGAAACATGGTCAAGCCCGGTTGTTCATTGGATGTTCTGAAGGCGGCTTTGAGTCAAATGGCTTCCGTTACAGATGTTCTTTCTGTAATATATGCACCTTCATCCACTGGTTCAACACCCATTTAAGATGCGGCTTTGCTTCCCTAAAGGTACCTAGACGATCTTAATCAGCATAAAAGAATTGCTTTCGAACTATGAAAGCTTCCAAAATTCAGTCCACACGAGTCATGCAGAACCTGGTGCACCAGCCTTGTCAAAGAGAGTGAAGGAATTGTTGCAGGAAGGTGGATTCAAGCGTGTGCGTGAAGAGAAAGGCAGAGGACTCGATCATGGCGCTTGGGTTCCACTCATGCTAATGTACTTAAAGGCCAACATCCCAGTCTGCCAACTTTCAGTTCAAACAGAGAAGGATGGTACCCATCAGTACAACATGGGCAAGGCATTGGCCCTTTTGCGCGATGAAAATGTGCTTATAATTGGACCAGGGAGTGCTACGCATAACTTGAGGGTACTTGGGGAAGGTGGCGATGGTGAGGTCCTCCCTTGGGCTCAAGACTTTAATTCTTGGCTGACCGAGTCTCTGGTGAATGGAAGGTAAATTCACATTTCACATGCGATTTATTTCATTATTTTGTATGAGAATTATATAAGGGTTGTTAGATAAAGAAGTGATTGTGAAAATGCAGGAATAGCGATGTGAATAACTTTTACCAGAAGGTGTCTTCTGCCAAAATGGCGCACTCATGGCCAAACCATTTTTACCCGTTGCATGTAGCACTTGGTGCTGCAGGGGAAACTGCGAAGGCTGAATTGATTCATACTAGCTGGAGCCTTGGTGCACTTTCATACTCCTCTTAAAGACTGACTGATCTCTGATCTCCTATGTGAATGCTTTGAACATATTATGCACTTAGTATGTTATGAAACATGACAATAATATTGAATTTCAGATGATGAATGCAAATGGTTTATGTATAAAGTTATGTTATGAACTTAGTATTTGTAAGTTTTCTTTTTATTTTTTGCATTCTTTTAGGATCATAATCTAATGTTAATATTTAGTTCAAGGTTAAAGCATATCTTAATGTGGCAATCCGTTGGCTCTTACAAAGCAAACCCAATGCCTAGTTTCTACCATGAAGGACTTCCACTTAAGGTTGAGCATAAAAAGGTTAATCCTGTTATTGTACATTAGTGCTATTTGTTTACATGTTTTTGTTTGGCGTTAAAACTTGACAAGGTTCCATTTTACGGTTGATTTTGTATTTATCTAGCATATAGTTTGTGGAATCCTATTCGTGCCGGAGGCATGACACGGTAGCCGTGTCGTAGGCACGGGTACACGCCACATGGCAAGTGTCTGGTCGATCTTAGTAAGGACTGATTTTGCAGGTGTGGGGCTGTGATTTTTCTGCAGCAGCAAAAAAAATGTAATTTTTTTTTCGATTATATTAATTTGCAACGGTTTCAAACCCTCGCAACAAACCAGATTTCTTTTTTTTTTTTGAATTTTGTTTTGACTGGCCACGGCTTAAAACCATTGTACTTCATGCTTGCCACGACTTACAACCGTGGCCATCACTTGCCACGGCTTAAAACCGTGGCCATCATGTTTGCAACGGCTTAAAACCGTGGCTAAATGCAGAAAATCATCAAGCGTCCTCGAACATAAAACCGTTGCTAATATGTGTGGCCACGATTTATAGCCGTCAATGGTGATTTGGCGACGCCTCAAATGGCCAGGCCTCTAAGCCGTGGCAATAGGTTACCCCCTTGGTCCCAAACCGTTGCTGATGGGTCTTTTTGGTGTAGTGAGAGATCATGTTCTATGTATATACATGGGTGATGCAGTTGTTTTCCGCTCTCTGCTTTGACCTAGTCCTACCAACATGCACAAGTAACGCACGTGAGCCATAGACCACCGTTGTGGTTGCCGATGGCACTCCGATGCTATAGTCAGTCAGGGATCTGAGGAAGGTGTAATGTTGTAAACAGGAAATTTGTAGCATACCTTAGCTTACCAACCTCGTGTCTTATTTAGAGTGCAGAAGTCCTAGTTCGACCAGACCATCGATGGCGTAGTTTAAAAAGGAGATCTTTGTGGAAATCATTCTCTAATTAGGAGTCGTGTTGTAGGAGGGAAGTTCCCTGTTAGCCTTGTGCTCCTAGATACACAGGAGATAGTTCCCTATCTGAGGGTATTCCGCAAGAGGAAGTTTCCCTGTGTGATATGTACTCTTGTATTTGCTTCCTAGTTGGAAGCTAAGAGCTACTATAGCTGTCTGTTTGAAGTTGTTCCTTGATATACTTGCCTTCGTAGGGCTTACGAGTATTGAGAATAGATGTGAGACATATGGGCCTAGTAGGCTGTAAGAGTTCGGGTCCATCTAGCGGACTACATTGGGCGGGCTTGGAACCACTTGGGCTGGATCAGTGTTGGGCTGACACTGAGGCCTGTAACTCCTCAAGATCATCATGACATGTGATGGCTTAGGGATGTGACTGTTTTAGTGTATCATCAGCTACTCCCCCCGAGTTAGTGGGTCGTCACATCGGTTCGCTAAGTCATCTCTTGAAAAGATATGTCGCTCATGATGATTGAGTCTGAATCGTTTGCTTGAGCCGCGCGTTGCATTTATTGAACGTGCGTCAGTTCAGCGAAAAAGAGCAAGAACCCAATCCCTAATTAGGTCATCCGTTGTGCAGAATCTGACTCTTTTATTTTCTTTGCTTTTGAAGATACTGCTTTGTTCATCTTTTGACTAGAAAGATTGTTCATCTTCTTCATGGCTCAACAAAACCTTCTTGACGACACAACCTTGGCTAGGGCCTGGAGTTTTTCGAAGACAGGTTGCTTTCTGAGCCTGGCCTTGCTAAAATTCGTACAAAATTTGGGGTCCCCGAGGACCTTCCGTTATCTAACCTAAATGGTGATCAGACGCTAATGTCGCCACCGGCGGGGTTCATTTGCTTGCATCATGGGATGCTTCAAACTGGAGTGCATTTTCCCATTTTGGTAGTGATTTGGGAATTCTTTGACCTCATTGGGATTCCTCCGACCCAGTTGGGGCTTAACGGATATAGGATTATCCTTCCCATTCTGATTAGGGCGAATGAGGCTGGCGTCCGTGTGACTCCACGAGTAATCCAGTTGTTGACTTCTCCTCTACTGAAGAGTGACATCATCTGCAAGATGATGTCTCCGGCTTGCTTTGCGAATCTGCCCGATGACTTCAAGTTCTGGCAGAAGTATTGCTTCTTAGCCCCAGCGGATTCAAAGTACTTCCGGTTCAAGGGTCGTTCTCTCGAGTGAGAGTTCAAACCACTTCGTAAGTGCAGATTTTTTCCCTAGTTTCACTGCACTTGATTGCGTGCTAATCATTGCTTGTGTTTTTTATTACAGAAAGATTTTCCACTACTCGTCTTACCTTAGAGGAGCAAAACGCTATGGAAACATTCCAGGGCTTGTCAACGAGGAATGTGGTGAATGTCATATGTGTCCCCAACTTTATCCGTAGCGGGTTGTGGGACAACTGGCATGTAGCCCTCACTCTCTACCAAACGTCGCAGGTCAAGCTGAAGATGGGGCCCCTTCTAGGAAAAGGAATGCGGTTGGGGCAAAAGCTCATGTTTTGTCCGACACAGAAGAGTCGTCTGAGACACTTGCCTCTTTTGTGAGTTCGAAGAGGTCCTGTATCAAAACCGGGTTGTCTTCAGCATGACCCACTCCAATGAGTGAAGAATGTGAGTCTGATTAGCCCGTCAGGGCGAAGACTGGTATATTCAGCTGGGAGAAAGACTACCTGCAGTTTGCCGGGGTTGAAGACAGGTCGAACCTTAGTGATGCGTAGGCCGTAACTTTGAGCAAGTGGCTGATGCGGGTTGCAATGGTGACTTTTGCTGGTGCTGATTCGCGCAAGACTGTTACCTTAGAAGGTTCCTGTGAAAATCCGCCTGAGGTTGTGGAATTTAATCGTCCCATTGGTGTGTTGTCTGTGGCCTTGGTGGCATAGGCCAAGTTTCTTGTAGTCCACATTGTTCGCCATCTCGTTCCAGGCCATATCTCGAGGTGTTGAATGGCCATTTGAATAATTTTATTTTTCCCCTTCCTCTAGATCCCATTGAGCCATCGCGCAGTAAAGGGCTGGCTACTCATAACAAGGGAAAAGTTGCGGAGGAAAGCCTGGGGATAGTGGTGACTGCGAAGGGTGGTGCTGGCATAATTCCTAACCCGGGAAAGCTTCATCCGGATGCGCGGATAAGCCTGTTTGCACTGGACTTGGTAAAAATGAGCACTCAAGTCTGGCACCGGAAGGTTGACGTGGAATATAGTTCAAGGAAGCATATTAGCAAACATCATAGTTGGTAATGGATTACACTCAAAAACTCGAGGATATGCTAGAGGGGCGTATGGATAAAGGCTTAAAGTACCTTATGTTGGGTATGTCTCACTTGATCCAGGTGGTCGTTGCTGGGATAGAAGTCGAGGCAGCTCGTGAGAGGATATACACCATGGAGCGTGTCTTCTCGCATATGCAGGTGTTGTATTCTGACGCGTTTTATGAAATTGAGCGGCTACAGAAGCTGGCTGAGGAGAAGAGGCTGGAGCAATCAATCGTGGCTACTGCGACTCAGTGGGCTCGTCTAGAGGCCCTTGAGCGTAATCTAGCGAAGGCAGCGCCTGAAAGAGACATACTCAAGCAGGAATTGGGTCGGACTCGTCAAAATTTGGAGGTCACGCAGAAAGCTGCGGCTGAGGCAAGCATTGAACTTTGGTCTTTCGCTGAAGAGTGTGCTTTAAAAGAGGCTGACTATGCCACTCAGAAGTAGCAACTAGAGGCCGCTGTGGAGTTCAACGCTTGAGAGGCAAGGAAAGCTGAGGACTGGCTCGAACTGGAAAATCATGAGCTCGATGCTGTGAAGAGTAGTCTGGCTATAGACCAGGCTCAGGTTGATGCGCATATTGGCAAACTGGAGCTGCTGGAGCGTGAATTGTTCGACGCGAAGGCGCGGGAGGAAGAGCTTCTACAAGGAAAAGTCAAGTGCAAGTTTCGCTCGGTCGAACATGGCAGGCTGGAGCTGCTAGCACTGCTAAAGGAAGCGCATCCGAAATGGAATATTGGCCAATATAAGAAGATGTTGTATGTAGACTTGTCTTTTGCTTTTGCATCCTCGGATGAGGGCGATTCGGACCCTGATGCTCAGGTCATGGCGTGTGTAGATGCGACCCTTGCTCCTTCATCCGTAAAGCTTAGCTCTTTTGTTTCTGTACATTCTCCTGATGAGTAAACTTTGTATACATGTACCCTTTTTGTTCCGACCATTAATGAAAACAGTTTTATCCGTTTTGTGCTCATTGTCACTATTGTATGTTTTTCGTTTCACCTTATCGTCTTGCTTTGGCATAGGCTGGTTGAATAAATAAAACGTCGAGTGGTCTATCTGCAGTAGAGAGCTTGACCACTTGCGTTACGAATGACTCAGGTTCATTGTTGTGTAGTCATGTTCGATAGTGGGCATGTCGCAGACAGTTTAGCCAAGGATTGGGTTCTCGAGCTGTGTATTGTCCTCAAAGTAAGCTGCTGGAGGCTTACCTCGCTTGTTTGATTGGTCGGTTGCAGCTGCTGCTATGGGTGAGTTGCGATAGCCGAGTGTACGCGACAAAGCGTTTATACCGAGTTGGGTGTCGTGAGCTCGAGTTCACACACTATGTAGCATTTATTCGGGCACTGGTCGGATGATCTATGTGTCGACGTAAGTAGCCTTTGCTAATAATAGAATGCCAGTCTGTTTGAGCGTGAGTACACTGACTCAGCTCAGATTCATCTTTGCGATCGTTGTTTCGAATAAAAGCAGTGGTCGCGTGGCGAGTTGCTTGGAGCTCCCACCTTGTGAACCATCTATGTCCAAACAATGTGGACTACAGGTTTGGGAAGTAATAATTTGGCGACTACGCTAAAGATCAGTAGTCCCGTGGCGAGTCATCGACATCAATTAAGGACTGACTAGTTTCCCACCTTTTGAACCATTTATACCCGCACAATGGGGGCTACAAGTTTCGAAACGAAGGGGTTTGGCGACCAGGCTGAAAAGCAGCGACCCCGTGGCGAGTCGTCGAAATCAGTTCGGGACTGACTAGGCTCTCGCCTTCCAAATCATCTACACTCGTGCACATCAAGCTACAAATTTGAGGGTTTTCAGCGGCCACGCTGAAGAGCTGTAGTCTCGACGGGAGCCGTCGGAATCAGTTCGTGAACTAGGCTCCCACCTTCTAAACTATCTATACCCGCACAAAGGGGGCTACAAGTCCAGGATTGGTAATTTGGCGACAACGCTTAAAAGCAATGGTCCTGTGGCAAGCCATCGAAATCAGTTCGGGACTGACTAGGCTCCCACCTTCTAAACTATCTTCACCCACACAGTGGGGGCTACAAGTCCAGGGTTGGTAATTCAGCGACCACGCTGAAAAGCAGTGGTCTCGTGGCGAGCCATCGAAATCAGTTCGGGACTGACTAGGCTCTCACCTTACAAACCATCTACACTCGCACAGTGGGGGCTACAGGTCTGGGCTTTGATCAGAAGCTTTTGTTACCAGTCGTCACCAAATAGGCTTACCTGATTGGGTTCGACGATCATTGACCACGAAGGGGGCAACAATCCCAAGCGAGTCGCCATCACTAGGCATGATAGCGCTGATTAGACTCCCACTTCCTAAATTATCGAGATCCGCGTTGGGCGGACTAGGTATTAGGACGTACCAGAAGTCGTCATCATCAGCTCTGGCTGACTAAGCTTGCCCAGTTGGAGAGAGGTTCCATCTATTTGAGGGGATGCGAACCCATGTCCGCTAGCATCGTGCACTGCGTCAAAACTGACTTGGATTTCTAGTGTTCATGTCAAGCATGTAGTAGAATATTAATTGAATAGTGGGCCGAGCCTATGGGCCCGCAGAGGAAGAGCTAGGGTTTCATGCACGGTTGCGCTACGTGTACAGCATAGATCGCACGGTAACACGTGTACAACATAGGTTGAGGGAGGGTTGAGTATCGATTACTCCCCCTCAATTGATGGGGTAGCGTGCAACACCATTAATTGGACAAACGTGGTCTGCGAAGCTTCCTCAGGAACCGTCATCTTCTCGTCTCCCATACGGTATTCAATGCTTGACAGTTAATGTTGGGGCGTTCGTTTGATGAACCATCATGTCTATATAATGTTGTTCTTCAATCGTTGTAGGCAGTATCTTTCGTAGAGCGTATCTCTTGTAATGTTCTTGCTTGAAGAAAATGTTTTGGGTTTTCCAAAGGCCAAAGGGGGATATTCCTCTCTGGAGTCTTCGAATGTTCTGACATTTAGACCGATCAAGAATGATCATAATCGTTGTTATGCATGGTCACATGTTCTAGGTGGGCACGTAGTTGATTTGCCAAGATTTTGCAATTTCTTCACATATTGCGGAGAAATAGTACGGGTTTTTTACCAAGGGAGATGCCTTTGTGTTACTTCGTGCCGTTTGTGTCTGCGTGTATGAGGTTCCCTCAACTAACTTATGGCTGATCGAAGTGTTAGCAGATGCATGGTGCTTTCGGGGGTGGTAGCTCTCAGTCACCCTGGGTACCGCGCATGGTAAAAATGTCCTCGCTTGGCAGCACTGTGAGACCTTGAGTGCTTCGTCGCTTGTAGCCATCCTCATCTGCCTTCTTCTATCCTCTTCGGGAGGCCGAAAACCATTTGCGAAAGTCTGCAGGGGGGTAGGATGCCTTTCGTGGAAGTCAGCCGACTGTTGTAAGGTTCGCATTGTTGTTGGCGGGTCGTTTTCCTGGGGTTATTCAACGGAGCAATCGGGCGCTCTATCCTTTCAATTCCCTCTGATACCTTGTCCTTTATCTTGGGAAGGGGTCGAGCGAAGTCCATTTGAATATCTTTGTTGTCACTTGAGGATAGCTTGCATGGCCTTCTTCGGATACCTTACGTAGTTGGATTGTCTAAGCAAGTATTTATTTCATGTCGCACTGGATTCAGATGCTTGTAATATGTAGTCTTTTGTATCCGCCTCAATGCGCATATTATTACATCTTTCCAGTAATCAATAGAGTTTGTTTTCGTAATTTTTTCTTTATTTCTTAAAAGATTGCAAATCACATAAGTCTTTAAGAGCCAAAACTCTAGATTGACTATGGAAAGGGAAGTAAACAATTGAAAAAGACTAATTGTTGACGGGGAGAGATTGATCATGGCTCTTATGTGAATTCAGATGGCTCTTGTAGATCGTTAGTGTTCTCAACGACTGTTGGGCTTTGCTGGCATTACAGAGGTTATCGAAGAATAAACCTTGTAGGGCGTTAATCTCTACACCGACGAAAGGTCGGGGTTGTGTTCCCATTTGCTTGGGCCTCTTCTTCCACTTGGCCAAAAAGCAGATTGCTCATGTACCACTTGACTTTGTTGTTTCTACCATAATTCGACCTGGCACTGGTTTAGGCTGCTACGTAGGACTCAGTTGGATCTGGGAGCATTCTATTTGTTTCAATGCGGCATAATGGCAGCCTCATGTCGTTGGTTGGTTTCCACGTATTGTTCATTCAGAGTGGTTAGCGATGTACTTAACGCACTGGTAAAGGATGGAGACTACTGTTTCCATCTGGTAGAGTCATGGTCTTCCCGAGATAAGGTTGTAGGTAGATGGTGCGTCTGCTACCATGAAATCCAGAAACAAGACCTTTCTCAATTGTGGCTCTCCTGCCACTACTGCTAACCTTATCTTTCCGATCAGGTAGCATTTTTCTCCGCTGATTAGACGATAGGTTTTCCACTTTTAGGTCTATACTACGAAACGCATTGTAGAATAGGACGTTGAGTGAGCTTCCTGTGTCCACCAGAGCTCTTTTTACCTCCCATTTTGCAATGGATACCGATATGACTAGGGCGTCATTGTGCGACGCTCGGACTCCTTTGAGATCCTTGTCTGTGAAGGTTAAGGTGGGAATGAGGCTTTGAACCATTGATTAGCAAATGTGTTTATCCTCGTCCGCAGGTCGTGTTCGCATCTCAAGCAATGTCCACTTGCGGGACCTATATGACTGGTCTTCATTCGGTCCGACTCTATGAAAGACATAGATTATTTCCAGAGTCTCCTTCTCTATCTCCTAAACTAACTCCCCTCGGTCCCTGGTTCGTTCTGGTCGCTTCTCAGAGTTCAGGAATTCTTTTAATTTGCCCCTGCAGATCCAATACTCAATCTCATACCTCAAACTCTTGCAGTCGCTGGTATCATGGTCGCCTTCTTTATGGTACGCGCAATACTTGTCGTTGTCATGCTTAGAGGGGTCTTCGCACTGCTTTGGGGGCCACTTCAGATCTTCCCAGTTTTTCATGAAGTTTAGTACGTCCAACAGGCTAGAATTGAAGGGTGTCGTGGCTCTGGATCCAACGTAGTTGGAGGCTTTTTCTGGCTTGGATCGACTAGGGTCTCGCCTGTTGTCACTATTTTTTCTCTTGCTCCTTTCTTCATCCTTGCGTCTCTTTCCTTCCTTTTTGTCCTTAAGAGCGGAAGGTTTTTCTCGCCTTCTATTTCCCTCTTTACAGTATTCAACTCCTCTAAGGTAATGTGTTTCTGGGCGCTCTTAAGGAGCTCTGTCATGTCCAGAGGGGGCTCTAAGGTGAGGTATTCATAGAGCTTTCCCTCCTTTAGGCCCACAGTGAATGTTGTCACAGTTGTGTTGTCGCTGCATCCGTGAATGATTGTCAGCTCGCTGTTGAAGCGCGTGACATACTCTCTGAGTGTCTCATTGGACCTCTGCTTTAAACAGAGTATGTAGTGAATGCCTTTTAGAAAATGCTGGCTCCAACGAAGCGCATCAGGGATTCCTTTGCCAACATCTTAAAAGAGTCGATCGACCTCGGCAAGAGACTGTGGAACCATGTTAGTGCTGACTTCTTCAAGCTAGTGGGAAAAGTTCTATACATCACCAACTCTGATCATTCTTTGAGAGTCATTACGTGCTGGTAATGGCAGAGGTGGTCGAATGGGTCGGTGGTTCCATCGTAGAAGTCGAGCTTCGGATGATTGAACTTCTTCGAAAAGGCCTCATTCATGATTCGATCCACGAATGGTGGGACAGAAAAACGGTACAGCACGTCTGGGTCGTGTGCCCCTCTGCGGAGCGGGTTCTGTGGGCCGAGCCACTCTGCCCTAGCGGCAGGCTCCTCTTTAGCCACGCAACCTCCTCTAGTCCAATGAGAATTAGCAGGGGCTTGACTCTCCTGTGCTTGCTCTATGCCATCCTCCGTAGACGGGGGCCCGTGCTGTTTCTAGTCTCCATTAGCAGGTGGAGAATTTTGTCGCGCGAGAGCCTTCACCGCTTTGGCGATCTGTTGTATTTAAGATGACAACATATCTATCATGAGGTTTTTCATTGCTGTTGTTAGCGCGTAAGCGTGAGGCTGTTGCTTGTGCATAATCGGAACCGCTAAAATGATGGTACAGTGCCAGCCTGAGCGTTTGACGTGTCCCCTTGTTCTCCGTTGTTGTGCGATCTAGTGATCACCATCTCTCTGTGTTTCAAAGGGAGACGATGCTAGTGAAAGGTTAGGAACTTTGTCGTCCCCACGGACGACGCCAAACTGATGCAGTTGTTTTCCACTCCCTCCTTTGACCTAGTCTTGCTGACCTGCACAAGTAACGCACGTGAGCCACGGACCATCATTGTGGTGGCCGATGGCACTCCGATGTTAATGTCAGACAGGGATCCGAGGAATGTGTAATGTTGTAATTAATGAATTTGTAGCGTACCTTAGCTTATCAACCTCATATCTTATTTATAGTGCAGGAGTCCTGATTCGACCAGGCCATCGATGGCGTAGTTTAGGAAGGAGATCTTCGTGTGGATCCTTCTCTAATTAGGAGTCGTGTTGTAGGAGGGAAGTTTTTTTTAGCCCTGTGCTCCTAGATACGCGGGAGATAGTTCCCTATCTGAGGGTATTTTGTAAAAAGAAGTTTCCCTGTGTGATAAGTACTCTGGTATTTGCTTTCTAGTTAGAAGTACAGAGCTACTATAGTTGCCTATCCAAAGTTGATCCTCGAAATACTTGCCTTAGTAGGGCTTATGAGTATTGAGGATAGTTGTGAGACATATGGGCCTAGCAGGCTGTAAGAGTTCGGGTCCATCTGGCTGACTGCATTGGGCGGGCTTGGAACCGCTTGGGCCGGATCAGTGTTAGGCTGATGCTAGGGCCCGTAACTCCTCGAGATCATCATGACACGTGTATATCTCAAGGATGTGACCATTTTGGTGTATCATCAATGGGTATTAAGTTCTAAACCATTTTATCTTTTAGTTATAGGAATATGTATGTAAATGTATCTTTATATTGTCTCTTTTTTAATGTTCATTAGAAAGTTAGACTAGTAAACTGGAATCTATAGCTATGCCTTTTCATAAGATACATGAAAGTATTTGCTTTGAAAACAATTTTTTTTAGAAGTTAATAAAATATTAACTTATCAACAAATTTCATTTATCAATATATAAAATCCCACTAACATAATAATTTTCCTCGTTCTCGGGAGTATTCATTTATTGAGGTTTTACTGTGCCTTGGATGTAATTTCTAACATTTTTCCAAAGTACTTTTTTTCTTAATTGGAAATTTGGAATGTAAAAGTAGGGGTGGAAATTTAATTTCCTTAAAAATTGAAATCGTGCCATATGTTCCGATCCTGAATCGAATCATTTTTTTACTATTCAATAATGTAACGAATTTGGTACGATTTTTATTCATGGGTTTGAAATACCGAAATTACCATAACGCATCGAATACTAAATAATATAATCACTAAATATTAAATTATTAATATAAGAAATTTTTTTATTTTCTATTTTTTATATGTTGCTATTTTGGTTGGACTTTGTGTATTTTGATTTTGCTATTCACATTTTAGTTTAACTTTGTTTAGATTTGTACTATTTATGATTTTGAGCTAAACAAATATTTATTTGTGTGTTGGACTTCGTTTAGGGATGGGAAATTTAATTAGTTGCAAAATTTTGAATTAATTATAAGGTTTACGATATTTAAGGAATCGGGACAAAATTAATAGACATCATCTCATACTAATTTTGACTGGGACGGTACCAAATTCAAAAAAGCCCATAATAGAATTGAACCATCCCGAATTAAAATTGTGGGAACAGTACTGGACCATGCCCACCCCAAGTAAAAGGCTTCTAGTCAAACATTGTTTTGGCATGTATATAAAGCATATTTAGCAAGTTTGAAAATTATACTCGTATTATATAGAAATGAAGTGAATTTTCATATATAAAAAAAAAAGTAATATACTTCATCTTTTTCTATTATAAAGAATAATTCACATATATTTGATGGCAAGCGTATAAAACTCATATAAACATTTTTTGAATTATTTTTCATTATTCTTCTAATTTATTAAATATTAAAATAAGCTCAATAAAGAAAAAGAAAATCAAGCAATTAACCAATTGAAACCCAGACACTTTAGGAAATTAATGTGTAGATTACTTATTTGAGTGAAAAAAATAGAACATCTTCACTAATCTTTTCAAGATTTTAGTCAATGATGTTAATAAGTTAATTTTTCAAATCCTAGTCCTAGTCTTAATCTAGTATCCATTTTTTTTCATATTTTTTTAGTATGAAACTAGTATAGTACATAAACTTTTAGCAACACGCATTATTATCATCTTACATTTCTTTGACCAATTATCTGCCTATATTTAGAAATATCATTTGATACTGGAACATCCCGCTCACCAAATTATTCTCGTATCCAAAATTGCTAACTATGATATCAAGGACCATATAGAAGTAATTTCCTCAAGGGTAACTGATGCAGTCTTTTTTCGCTCCTTGCTTTGACCTAATCCCGTTGACCTGCAAAAATAACGCACGTGAGCCATAGACCACCGTGGGGTGGCCGATGGCACTCCGATGCTAAAGTCAGACAGAGCTCTGAGGAGGGTGTAATATTGTAACAGGGAATTTGTAGCATACCTTAGCTTACCAACCTCATGTCTTATTTATTGTGCAAGGAGTTCTAGTTCTACCATGCCATCGTAGAAGTAGTTTAGAAAGGAAATCTTCATGGAGATCCCTCCCTAATTAGGAGTCGTGCTGTAGGAAGGAAGTTCCATGTTAGCTCTGTGCTCCTAGATACGCGGGAGATGGTTCTCAATCCAAGAGCAATCCGTAGAAGGGAGTTTCCCTGTTTGGAAGATACTCTGGTGTTTGCTTCCAAGTTGGAAGGAGAGAAAACCTGTAGTTGCCCGTCCGAAGCTGATCCTTGAGATACTTGCATAAAGAGGGCTTACGGGTATTGAGGATAGTTGTGAGACGTGTGGGCCTAGCATGTTGTGAGAGTTCGGGTTCGCCTCGCGAACCGCAGTTGGGCGGGCTTAGAACCGCTTGGGCCAGATCAGTGTTGGGCTGATGTTTGAGGCCATAGATCCTCGAGATTATCATGACACGTGTACGGCTCCGGGGTGTGACCATTTTTATCTATCTTCAGCTACTCCCCCCCCCCCCGAGTTAGTGGGCCGTCACATCGGTTTGCTAGGTCATCTCTTAAAGGGATGCGTCGCTCAAGATGATTGAGTCTGAATCGTTGCTGGAACCACGCGCTGCATTAATTGAACGTGCGTTGGTTTAGCGGAAAACCAACCTCTATTTAGGTCATCCGTTGTGTAGAGTCTGATTCTTTTACTTTCCTTTCTTTTGAAGCTACCGCTCTAATTAGAAAAGATTGTTCATCTTCCTCATGGCTCAGGAAAACCTTTTTGATGACGCTGTCTTGGCCGAGGGCCTAGAGTTTTTCGAAGATAGGTTGTTGTCCAAACCCGATCTCGCCGAAATCCATACAAAGTTTGGGGTCCCTACGAACCTGCTGTTGTATCTCCTGACGGGCAACCAAACGCTGATGTCACTTCCGGCTAGTTTTATCTATTTGCACTGCGGGATGCTTCAAACTAGAGTTTTTTTCGGTTCTGGATGTGATCTAAGAGTTCTTCGACTTCTTAGTGATTCCTCCGGATCATTTGGAGCCCAAAGGATATAGGATCATCCTCATAATTTTGCCCTGCACTAAGGAGGCTGGTGTTAGCGTGACTCCGCGGGTGATGAAGATGAAGTCGCCGAATTGATTCATTAACTTGCTTGATGATTTCAAGTTCTGGCAGAAGTATTGCTTCTTGGCCCCTGCGAATTCGAAGTACTTTCAATGCAAGGGTCGTCCGCTCGAGCAATAGTTCAAGCCATTTCGTGAGTTCATCTTTTTCTTGTGACTTTGATATGCTTGATAGTGGGCCGATTAACCATCGCTTGTGTTTTCCTGCAGCAAGGGTTCTCACTACTCCTCTTACCTTAGAGGAGCAAATTACCATGGACATGGAGAAGTTTTGCATCCTGGTAAAAAGTAAGGTGGCTGATGTCATACGGGTTTCCAACTTCATCCATAGTGAGCTGTGGGACAACTGGCACGTCGCCCCCACTCTGTATCGCGAGTCGTACATTAAGTTGGAAGATGGAGCCCCTTCCAGGAAGAGGAAGGTTGTTGGTTCCAAAGCTATTGTTCTGTCTGATGTGGAGGAGTCGTCTGAGACTTTTGACTCCTTCGCGAGGAAGAAGTCTCGCATTAGAACTGGGTCGTCTTCGACACGACTTGCTTCAGTGAAGGGGTAGTGCGAGTCTGCTAGACCTATCGAGGAAGCATATAAGTAGGTGTTACAGCTGGCTGATGGATCACGCTCCAAAACTCGAGGAGGATTCGTTGGAAGGGTGTATAGATACGGGCTTGAAGTACCTTATGATGGGTATGTCTCACTTGAGCCACGCGGTCATTGCTGGGACGAAAGTTGAGGCGGCTTGTGAGAAAGTATACACCTTGGAGTGTATCTTCTCGCATATGCAGACACTGTATTCTGATGCGCTCCATGAAATTGAGCGGCTTAAGAAGCAGGTCGAAGATAAGCGGTTGGATCGGTCATCCATGGTCGCTGAGGCTTAGAGGGCTCGTCTGGAGAACCTTGAGCGTGATCTGACAGAGGCGGTGTCCGAAAGGGATGGAATTAGGCAGGAGTTGAGTTGTATCCATCAAGAAGTCGAGGTTGCACAGGAAGCTGCGGCTAAGGCAAGTTCTGAATTGTTGTCTTTCGCTGAAGATAGTGCTTCGAAGGAAGCCGACTGGGTTGCTGAGAAGCAACAGTTGAAATTCGATGTGGAGTTCTATGCTCGAGAAGCGAGGAAGGCCGAAAACCAGCTCGAATTGGGGCAGCATGAACTTAGTGTTGTAAATAGCAGTCTGGCCACAGAGTAGTCTCAGGTCGACGCGCTGACTGGCAAGTCGGAGCTACTGGAGCGTGAACTTGTTGATGCAAAGGTGTGGGAGGAAGAGCTTTTCCAGGATCAAGGCAAATGTGAGTTTCGCTGGGTTGTACATGGACGACTGGAGCTGCTAGCGCTGATGAAGGAGGAGCATCCGGAGAGCTTTTATAAGATGTCGTATGTGGACCTGTCTTTTACCTCAACGTCATCGAGCGAGGAGGACAGTTTGAGCTCTGATGTCCAGGTCACGGCGTGTGTGGTCGCAACTTATGCTTCGTCTTCCACTAGGCTTAACTTTTCCATTTTTGTACCCTCTCCTGATAAGGAGTGAACTTTGTGTGCTTGTACTCTTTTTGTCTTTGACCATTAATGAAAACAGTTTTATCCGCTCCGCACTTGTTGTCTCTATTGCATGTTTTTCGTTCCGCCTTGTCGTTTTGCTTTGGCATGGGTGGTTGAATCAATAAGACGTTGACTGGTCTGTCTGCGGTAGAGAGTTTGACTGCTTTGTGCTATGAATGGCTCGGGATCATTGTGGTGTAGTCATGTCCAGTAGTGAGCATGTTACGAACAATTTAGCTTAGGGTTGAGTCATCCGAGTTGTGCCCTATCCCCAAGGTAAGCTGATTGAGGGTTACCTTGCTTGTTTAACCGGTCAGCTGTAACTGCAGTTGTGAGCGAGTTGTGATGGTCGGGCGTGCGTGTCAGAGCGTTCGTGCCGAGTTCGGTGTCGTAAGCTCGGGTTGGCATCTTAAGTAGCTTTTATCTAGGTATTGGTCGTACGATCGGCGTGAGTGGCATTCGCTTAACATTAGAATGTTAGTCTGTTTGAGCGTGAAGATGCTCACTTAGCTAGATTCCCGTTTGGCGACCAGGCTGAAGAGTAGTGGTCCTGTGGCAAGCCGTCAAAATCAGTTTGGGACTGACTAGGCTCCCAGCTTCCAAATCATTTATGTCCGAGCAGAGTGGACTACAGATTCAGGGAGTAAAGGTTTGGCGACCAGGTTGAAAAGCAGTGTTCCCGTGGCAAGTTGTCAGAATCAGTTCAGGACTGACTAGGCTCCCACCTTTCGAACCATCTACACCCTCCTCGCGCAGTGGGAGCTACGAATTCGAGAGATGTTTGACGACCAAGCTGAAAAGCAATGGTCCCGTGGCAGGTCATCGGAATTAGTTCAGAGGAAGAAACTGTGAGAGGAAGAAGGTCTGAGAGGAAGAACCATATTTTCAAAGGAAGAACCCTCGATTTTCAGAGGAAGAAGGTCTGAGAGGAAGAACCCGCGCCGCGTCACCTGCTGAGGGGCCTGGAATCCTTCTGCATCCAGGAAGATCATCTCATTCTTCATCTTCTTCAACTTCAAGGTGGGAGAAATTTGGGGTTTTTGTGCTCTAATAACGGTTCAAGGTGAGTAAAAATCAAATCTCTCACTTAGGTTTATATTGTTTTGCAAATTTTAGTCTAAAGATGGAAGTAGAATTCACAGACTCACAGACTTTATATTGTTTTGCAAATTTTAGTCTAAAGATGGAATTAGAACTCTTCTAGGAATTCAAGCTAGACGTCTAAACCTTCCCAAGTCTGTTTTCATATATACGTACACAACCTTTAGTTTTCAGTGTAATAGTATGATTGTAAAATTTCTTCCATACAATCAACATATACTTGTAAAATTCCTTACATGTTCAAATTTAGCAAAACTTTTTCATGGAGCTCAAGTGGAATTTAATGAATTATTAAATATTCTTACCATCTATAGCAATAGATGTGGATGGTAGAATTAAGTCAGACCGTCCACACTTTTGATGTATTTTAAGTGTATCAATCAATAGTGAAATGCTTGATTAGATTGGTTTTGTTTTGACCATGTTAGTGCACTGCTTTTGTTGAACATGTTAGTGCCCTGCTTTTCTTGCATTTTTGTTATTTCATACTAGGGCATTCAAAATAATAAAAAGGAGCTTGCATGGATTTAATCTCATTTCTACCGGACCCAGGGAGAAGAGAGCTTGTACTCTCTATTTGTTTGTGAAAGGAGTGTGCATGAGCAACTGAGAAATCCCCATTGACGAGGAAACTCAGCTTAGTCTGTCAGGGAGATGATTTATTTGTTTAAATTTATCCTTGATAAATGAGGCCATATCAAATCTAGATAATAAAATAAAAGGGTAGTGTTCCTCACTGGTGGAGGGGTAGTCATAAAAAAATTGAGAAGCCTTGTTTAAGTTTGGAGGTGGATTTCTTATTAAGTGATTTTGAAGGTAGATTGATTTGTCCACCTATTTATCAGACCAAATCAATAGTGTTGCCATCACCTAACTTCTCAAAAATAGCATCAAAGAATTCAGGGAGGACCTCCCCGAGTCCCTTAGCTAGAAAAGAACTAGATGGTTTATTAAGGTAGTTAATCTGCAAGGAGTCATAGGGCAAGTACGAGGTCTTGAAAACTTTATGTTTTTGGTTTTTGAGGTTCATTAAGGAGGCTTCATAAGGATTTTACTAATAGCCTTGTCTCTGGTGCGCATTGTAGGAATGTTAAGACCGCCAATTTTTTTAGGACAAGCAATCTTCTCCCATTTACAAAGATGTGGGGAGTTTTCAGTGGAGGAATGGTTCCACCAAAATCTACATATGTGAGAGTTAATTGCAAAAGTAATTGCTTTGGGCAATAGAATATTTGAGATAGTATATATTGGCATTGCAGTGGCCAGAGGGCAGCTTGAGACAGGATATTTGCTTTCCATGAGCCTAACCTCTTAGTTATCTTGTCTATCAAGTAAGAGAAATCTTTGGTTTTTGATCTGAAAACAAGATGGGGTCACCTAGGTAATTCTCTTTGGAGTTTAAACTTTTAAGGGGTTTTCTCCGATGAAGGCAAATTGTGGATGGGGTATTGATTGCTAATGTACCAGGTTAAGTGGGGGAATTGCGATTTATCTGCGAGATTGCCTTCAAAAGGCGAATTTACTTCTCATTTATTAAATGTAATGGGAAGAATGGGATAACATTAAGCTTATCCAAGTGTACTTCTTGATTAGAATGTGAAGATTAGAGTGTCCTTTCTAAGTAGGGATGGCAACGGGGCGGATTTAAGCAAATACATCCCCGCCCCGCTGGGGACTGTGGGGCCCCAAACTTTGCTTGATCAAAATTTTCCTCGTCCTAGATTCATTGACTTGGGGTATTATGTTAATGGTACAAAAATGAAAATGAATCATTGACCGTCCACACTTTTGATGTATTTTAAGTGTATCAACCAATAGTGAAATGTTTGATTAGATTGGTTTTGTTTTGACCATGTTAGTGCACTGCTTTTGTTGAACATGTTAGTGCCCTGCTTTTCTTGCATTTTTTTTTTCATACTAGGGCATTCAAAATAATAAAAATGAGCTTGCATGACAAGGCAAACTTGTCATGAAACTAAGGTGTTCTCTAATAACAACTTATCAGACATAACATAAAGCTCATGCTTCGAGCCCGCTTAGGGTTAATGATTTCAAATTGTTGTTTACTTCTAATTATTCTGCATTTGGCTTGCTTACTTTTTATGTGAAGTTGAAAATGAATATATACAACTACTTTGAGAGAGACATGCCATAAGCGTGGAATAATAAATTATTAGCTAATGGGTAGATATGCCATAAGCGTGCAGTATCCTGCTTGTTTCGTTTATTTTGAACTTTGGGTTCGTTTGATATATTTGGGACCTTCCCCCATTTGCATGGCTTTTAGGGATAGAGCATCATACAGAAATAACATATTGAGTTTGTAAAACCTTACAAGAGCAAGCTTCAAATTTGAATAGTCGTAAAAGATAATGTATAATATATACTTGTTTTACTTTATCTTTTTAAAAGAATAAATTTTTGGTTTTCATAAATGTCAAATAATAAATTCATCTTTATACTATTATCCAGGCTAAGGTAGATTCCAACATGGAAAAAGATTGGATTGAGCATAATCGTCTCAGCTCCGAATATGAACTAGGGCTCCGCACCTTCCTTAATGATGCTTTTGATTTGTCGTCTTTTCATGGAAAGATAAAATGCCCATGCAAAAGGTGTCGTAACAGGCATTTCCATGTTCGTGACACTGTTCAGGAACATCTAATCATTTCTGGGTGGGATAGTCAGTATGCCAAAGGTATATGGGTACACCACGGTGAATTGGAAGTAATGGATGCATGGGCAGATGAGGAAGATTCAGAGGAAGAGGACGATATGGAAGGCATGTTACATGACGCATTTGGGCATTCGCCAATTATGGGTGAACAAGAAGACATTCACCATGAACCAAATGAAGAGGCAAAGTCATTTTACAAGTTAGTTGAGGAAGCTGAGCAAGAGCTATACCCTGGTTGCAAGAACTTCAACAAGTTGTCCTGCCTTGTCCACTTGTTTCACCTAAAGTGTCTAAATGGTTGGACCAACAAATCTGTAACTCAACTACTCAAATTTCTTAAAAAGGTGCTCCCCCTTGGTGAATGCTTGCCTGATTCGTTCTACAAGGCGAAAAAAATTGTGAATTATCTTGGCCTCGGTTATAAAAAGATTGATGCTTGTCCCAATGACTGTATTTTGTATCGAAATGAATTTGCGGATGCAGAATCATGTTCTATATGCCACTTATCAAGGTGAAAACAAGCAGATGATGGGTCTAATGTACTTACTAGTAAGAGACGTGGGGTAGCTGCTAAGATAATGTGGCATTTCCCACTTATTCCAAGGTTACAGAGGCTCTTTATGTCATCTAAGACAGCATCAAGCATGCGTTGGCATGCAGACTCACGAGCATGGGACGATATCCTACAGCATCCTGCTGATTTTATGGCCTGGCGACATCTCAATAATCAATTTCCAAACTTTGTTGTTGATGGTCGAAATGTCAGGTTAGGATTGGCAAGTGATGGCTTTAACCCATTTGGAACTCTTAGTATTGCACACAGCACGTGGCCAGTTGTCTTAATTCCATATAATCTACCGCCATGGATGTGTATGAAGCAACCTTTCTTTATGATGTCTTTGCTTATTCCTGGACCTCGTGCTCCAGGCAATGATATTGATGTATATTTACAGCCATTGATTGATGAGTTGAAGGAATTATGGGATGTTGGGCGTCTAACATACGATGCATCAAGGAAAGAAAATTTTGTGATGCGTGCAGCTATTTTATGGACAAATGACTTTCCTGCATATGCAAACTTGTCTGGGTGGAGCACAAAAGGCAAGTATGCATGCCCCACTTGCAATGTGGAGACAACACGTCATTATCTGAAAAACTCTCGAAAGTTTTGTTATATGGGTCATCGTCGCTTTCTAGATGAGACTCATAGATATAGACGTCAAGTAGAATCATTTGATGGAAAGATTGAACTACGATCTCCTCCCCCTAACTTCACTGGCCAACAATTGCTAGCCGAGGCAAGTAAGGTGACAATAACGTTTGGGAAGCACCATGCACAAGTAGTTGGCTCTAAGCGCAAAAGGGATTGTGAAGGAGTAATAAGGTGGAAGAAGAAAAGTATTTTCTTTTCATTGCCTTATTGGGAACATCTCTTAATACGTCATAACCTTGACGTGATGCATGTCGAGAAGAACATTTGCGAGAGTTTAGTTGGAACACTACTAAACATGGAAGGGAAAACCAAGGACACGTTGAATGCCCGCTTGGACCTGCAAGAACTGGACATTAGGCATGCCCTGCATCCAGAAACTACTTCTAGTAAGGTTCATTTGCCTAAGGCGTGTTACTCCTTGACCGCGGAAGAGAAAAAGCTACTCTGCACAGTGCTCTCCAAGGTTAAAGTACCAGATGGCTATTCGAGTAACTTATCCCGATGTGTTCGTGTGAAAGAACGTAAAATATCAGGATTGAAGAGTCATGATTGCCATATATTAATGCAACAGCTACTGCCAATAATAATACGCAAAATTCTTCCCAAAGAAGTTAGTACAGTTTAGATAGAGCTAAGTACATATTTTCGTGAATTGTGCTCCAAAACTGGGACAGTTAATTGCTATGAGCAGTTAGAAAGTCATATACCTCTAGTACTTTGTCATCTTGAGAGGATTCCACCCCCCCCCCCCCCCCCGCTTTCTTTGATATAATGGTTCACTTGTCCATACACTTGGCAAGTGAGGCTAAAATGGCAGAACCTGTTCACTATCGCTGGATGTATCCTATTGAGAGGTAAATCCCCAAACCATGTGTCATAATGTTAAGTAGTATGTATTAAAATAACTACTAATATATCATGGCAAATTATTTCTCCTAGGTACCTTCACACATTGAAGTCATATGTGCGCAATCGAAGTCGTCCTGAGGGATCAATTGCTAAAGGATACCTGGCTGAAGAATGTTTGGCATTTTGTTCAAGATATTTGAACGATGTCGAGACAAGGTCTAACCGGCCAGTGCGAAATGATGATAATTATGTGCAAGCAGCACGATCCTTCCTCAACATTTTCTCATCGCCCGGGCGTGGCATTGGGAAGGCAGAGTTTATGAATATTGACGAAGTTATGTGGGTACAAATGCATAAATGGGTGTTATTTAACACATCTGAAATATACACACATGTAATGTATGCACGTCTACTATCTCCTCTCCACTTGAATCTCGACTTTGTAGCACCCTTAGTATCTCTAATGCATCTTAACCTTTTGTAGAGAACATAAGGAAGCCCTCCGAACACGATACCCGAACAAACGAAAAATAGACATTGATCGGATTCATAACTCTGAGTTTTCTCAGTGGTTTCGTGATGCTGTGAGTTTTGCCTCTACTAAATTGTAAATTCATGTTAACCAAATACTAAGGTTGTGCATTCTTTGGCTTCTAATGAACAGGTCAGCAGTTCTGATGAACCTAATGATGTTCAACACTTGTCGTGGGGTCCTTCCAAGGTTGTTCGCAAGTTTAAAAAATATCTTATTAATGGATGTAGGTATCGCACGCAGTGTGCAAATAGGAGAAGTAAAACCCAGAATAGTGGAGTTGTACTCTCGGCAAGTTGCATTAATTATGGAACGGTTAATGACAATTCCCCCACAATGTTAGATGTGACGTACTATGGCGTGTTGACTGACATCACAGAGTTGGATTATGGAGGAGGGCGACATGTAGTCCTATTTAGATGTGATTGGGTTGATAGGCGCGACATTCAGGTAGACGAGTTAGGATTCACAATTGTGAAACTTAATCGACTACTATGTACTGATGAACCCTACATTCTCGCTTCACAAGCGAAACAAGTCTTTTATGTACAACATCCTGTTAAAACTGAGTGGCACGTCCCTGTTAAGATAAAGCCTAGAGAATTTTATGATGTCAATGGAGGATCGTCTACATCCACTGAAGAAGAAATTGTTGAATCTAACCCCGTTCCTGTTAGAAGGTTTGATAATATGGATGGTGATGAAGATGTTGTAATAGAGTGTTAACAAGTTGGGTCTTCTAAGTTCATAGAGTAAAGTATGAAGTTGTCATTCATATTTTAAAGTATGAGCACATGTTCTGCATCTCAACTTTAATGCTATTTTACAATATGCACAATATATGATTGGTACTTATATTTTATTCAATGGTTTAATATATGTGGTTCAATCTATTTGGCTCTATGGCTGTGATAAATTTGATGTTGCTTTCTGAACTTATATTTTTTTCTATGCATGAATATGTGCAATCTTGAATGTTATAAAAGGTTAAAAAAATCTAGAGATGAGGCGTCTAACTCAAAGAGGACAGTTGCATTCTCGAAGAGCAACCTTTTCACAGCATGCTTCTACTTCACACGCTATATCAAGTCAGGAAAGGTCACAGCATGTGTCTCAACTATCTCAAACAGATAGTGTAGTCCCTGAGACTATTACTCCCTCTATTACTGGAGAGGGACAGCCGCTATCTGAAGATCAACAAGACCTTGCTGACCATGATATGAATGCAATGGAACAACAACTAGAGAGGAGTGCGGATGGACGCCTATCTACAAGGCATAGGGAGGAAGTTGTTCGTATAGGTAATGTTTGCTGACTTATCGCAAATGTATAATTTTTTTTTCCAGATATGACATAGTTTGAGGAAATCGAATTTTTTTGTAATATTCATGAGATATAACTTATTTCACTTTGGTGCTATTGGAATTGCAGTACGACGATATAAGAAACGCAGGGGTACGCATCAATATGATGGCCCAAACCATACAGAATTGATGGTGGTGAAATGCAATGCCTTTGGACAGCCTATCGGCAAGACTGCGGCAAAAGTATCCACTGAAATTGGTATTATCGCACGGGATGGAAGTAAGGTGCCTCTTTTACCTTGCAAATGGCCGAAGATTTCACCAGATGTGAAGGAAACTATTTGGAAGCTCATATCGGTAATAGTCTTGCAAGTTTAATAATATACGACATAGCACATTTTCCCAAAACGTATTTCTATATTACTTATCGTAGCTTGATAATTATTGGAATCCTACATTTTTGTCACAGGCAAAGTTCTCATTCGAAAACTGTACGGAGAAAATTAAGGTCTTTGTTTATCTTGAGGAGTGATTTTGTTTCAAATTTGATAATTAGTGTTTTTATATATCGACATGTGATTATATTATACTAAAAAAAACTTTATTATAAAATTTGACAAAGATGGGTCCAAACTAAAGCTTGCGATTGTTGGAAACAATGGAAACACTATTTGTTCAGGGAATATCATAGGTATGATCGACCACTTGGGCAACAATATGAGCACACTGATGATGGGGTGGATAAGGCTCAGTGGCGGAAGCTTGTACAGTACTGGAGGAACGAAAATTTTAAGGTGTATATGTTAAGTACTGTAGTTTTACTAGTACGATAGTTCATATGATTGAAAGGAATTGTAACTGTGAATTTGTGTTTGTATGCAGAAAGTCAGTGCACAAAATAAAGCAAATCGCGCCCGATTGAAGTTGATTCATCGATGTGGAACCATGTCATTTGCACGTAAATGGGAGGAAGAGGTAGCAATTTGTTTTCCCAATGATTTCTATATAAAATGTATGTTATGTGCCATGCCGCTCATATATTACCCCTTAATGCATAAAGATGTACTAGCTTATGTATATTCTTTTAATGTAATTTGTATTATTCCAGAGAGAAAAAAACCCAAATGGACAAGAACCAGATCGTATGCAAATGTTCAAAGCAACTTACACATTATCTGATGGATTATTCCCTCAGCCTGAAACAGCAAGGAGATATGTACGTTATATACTATGGAATTATATGAATGTACCTAGTTAATGTGTTGTTCAAATGTTGTTAACCATCATAAAATGTATTTGATCATTTATGGTTTATGGGTATGTGCATCTGTTTTGATGCAGGAGCAAATGGAACAACTAACACAGCCAACAGATGGCCGAGAGGGAATGAATAGGGAGGAGGCGTTTACAGATGTGATGGGGGGGATGGACATGGGAGGGCCAAGATGTATGGGGTTGGCGTCACTCCAAAAATGCTCCGCAATGAAGATGGGCAAAATAATGAGCAATTGAATGCGATCGTTCAAAGAGTGGGGGATGAAGCTAATGCCAAAGTACATGAACTAGTGGAATCACATGAGCTTACTAAGCAACAGCTGGTTGCAGCTCATGATGCAACTACACAAGAGCTCGTAGCTACGAAGGAGAAGCTAGCAGCCACTGAAGCAAATCTTGAGACAACGAAAGCAAATTTGGAGACAACGACAGCAAAGCTGGAGACAACCAATCGAAAGGTAGACACGTTGACCATTGATATGGAGGAAATTAGAGCATTCATGTCAAACATCCAACCTCTAATGGGATCCGCGACGCAGCCAAGCGGGGTGAGTAATTAAACTTTAACCATACGCACCTAAATACATGAATAATTAAACTTTAACCGTAGCTAATTTGAATGTTGAATGCTGCTTGAATGCTAAAGTGATGAAATGCTTGAATGCTGAAATGTATGCTGAATGTTGAATCGTATGCTTGAATTGCTCAAATGTATGTTGAATGTTATTTGTATGCTTGTAAAAGGTTGTTTGGAAAAGTAGTAACAATTTGTTGAATGCATAGGTAAATGAACGTGAGAAAGCAGATGGCTCAGATCAGGGAGCTAGTGGAGCTCCCTCGTAGACACCCCCAGCTCTTTAAGTCAATTGGTGTTAAGTCATGGATGGACTGAAATCACAAGCTCATGTTATTGTCATGGGAGCTACCAACCGGCCAAACAGCATTGATCCAGCTCTGAGAAGGTTTGGAAGATTTGATAGGGAGATTGACAATGGTGTTCCAGATGAAAGTGGGCGTCTTGCGGTTCTCTGTATCCATACTAAGAACATGAAGTTTTCTGAAGATGTAAGACAATCAACTACCTTTCCCTTTTCTGTGTCTTGTTTTGTGCAATCTTCTCTAGTTTGCAAATGCTGATTATAATTTTTTGATACTAATCTTAGTGAGCCCGCCCTCCAAATGGTTACCAGCGGAAAACTGCATTCTTTCCAAGGTAGGTTGTTCAGTTATACATACAACAAGATGATTGATTGGCTTTAATCAGTGCACTGCAAGTGTTGGCATTGACCACAAATGCATACCATGTTCAAAGTACAGTGACCAAGTACTCAAAGTCACTTTCTTCCTCCAAGGTGACTTCGAAATAAAATACCTTTTATGTCTTTTGGATGTTTGTTTATTTCAATTTTCCACTAATTTTTTGGGTTTTCACTTTGTTTAAATACAAAAAATCTCCTTATGCTTTTCTCTCCTTGTATCATCTGAAACTGCAATTAAAAAAGTGGAAATTAAGAAGAAAAAACTTGAAAAAAACAGAAGAAAAAAACAGATTAAAGCTTGCAAATAATTATGTTATTATCATTAAGACTATTGTGTATTTGAGCGTGTCTATGTATGAATGAAGGTCAAAACTTCAAATGTTGTCGTTGCATCAAGGGAGTGTCTGAATGAGCCAAGTGCTTGTAAGCACCTCGTATCGTCAGCTTTTAAATGCTTATTGGAATCACGTTTTTTGTGGTGCTTTGAGATCTTGTTCATCCATGAACTTCATTGCGATGTCTCTGACATTAATTTCGACATTCTGTTTGATGCTAGTTGTAGATGTGATATTTCTAACATGACAATCAGAATTTTTTCTTTCTCTACTTTTTATTTTAATGTGGGTGATGATGTATTGTGTAGTGCATCAATGAAAACGAATCACGTTTCAAGTGAAATCCTAGTTTCAGCCTCTAATAGTGGCATTGGATGAAATTAGAGCTTTGCTTGATTTGCTAAGCTGATTTTCTAGACATGGAACTGCATTTTTGGATGTACTGAAGGAGATACTGTTATCTTCTGTTCATGCAGGAGATCCTTTGGCTGCATGGAGGGGAGCCTTTCTCGTAATTTACGCAGAGTTAGGCAGGGTCTTGATCTCATTAGAGCTTTATTCCAGCAATTCCTTTCAGCAGAGTATGTTCATCCCTCTCTTGTATCAATCGCGCTTCTTATTCCATGTAGGCTGCTATCAATTTGTTTTTTTATTGAAGTCTTTTATGTGTAGTTCTCCTATAATTTTGTGGAGTTGGTTATTCTTTATAGGGATTTGCCCGTGGATGGTTCAGCTGATCCCTTCAATGTCGGGTATAAAAATTGGGTTTTATTGTACTTTACATGGTTTTCATTAATGGGCGTGTTTTGATTTTTGATTTCATTTGTTCCAAGTTCTTGAATTTGAGGTGTTTTTCAATGTTTTGAGTTGATGAGGTTTCTGAGTTATAGTGTGTGTTGAGTCCGAGATAGAAATATGGGTTTTTTAATGTTGTTTGGTAGTCTATGGCTTTTGTGTCTGCTTTGTTATCTGATAATTTGGGGTCCTAATTTGACGGATTTTTTTTTTGTTTGTCTTTGTTAGTTTTGGATTAATGGGTGTGTTTTGATTAAATTAGATTATCTTTATGAGATTTCAAGTTCATTGCTTTAATTATGTACTTGGAATATTGGTTTAACTTCAGGCTGTACTTCACAAGAATTCAATTAGGCTCTCCTCCAAAAGAATACTATGTGCAGATTGATACAGGAAGTGACATCTTATGGGTGTCTTGCACCTCCTGCAGTGGCTGCCCCAAATCCAATGGACTTGGGGTAAAGTTCCCTTTTCTTTTCCTCATTCAGTTTATGTTATTTTTGGTAGTCAAGTTTGTACAACAATGAATGAAACTTGTTATATTAAGTAATTCTTAAGATTACATTTCTTTTTGTCGAAACAGATCCAACTCGAGTTTTTTGACCCGGGCAGCTCGAGATCAGCTTCTGTGATTTCTTTTTCGCATGAGGCTTGTGCTACGGCAATTCAAACTTCTGAGGCGGGGTGCTCTCAGGATTCTCAGTGTGCTTACTCCTTTCAATATGGAGATGGCAGTGGGACTGCAGGATATTTTGTGTCGGATATGCTATTTTTTAACTCAATTCTTGGGGAAGCTAATATCGCGAATTCTTCAGCTCCCGTCGTTTTTGGGTTGGTTTTTATTACCGTGTCTAAATTTGAGTAATGCCATTTTGAATTTTTCTTTCTAGCAAAACTTGAAGTGTTCCTTGTTGTGTTTGAAACAGGTGTAGTAATTATCAGTCGGGGGATTTGACAAAACCGGATAAAGCAGTTGATGGGATATTGGGTTTGGGCAAAATGAAATGTTTGTCATCTCACAACTGGCTTCACGAGGATTAGCTCCAAGAGTGTGTTCTCATTGCTTGAAAGGAAAAGATGATGGAGGGGGCATATTAGTTCTTGGAGAGATTGTTGAACCGGGTATTGTCTATAGTCCACTTGTTCCGTCACAGTACGTTTCTTCTTCCCCTTGAATGCTGTTTTACTACTAATCTTCCTTTCCTGCTGTTTCATCTTCTCATTTTTCATTTCATTCCTTTCTGCGTAAATATAAATGTTGACATCTCATGAGTTACTCAAGCTTAGGAGTCTAATTCATATGTTTGTTTTGGCACTACTCTATATATTTGTCAGTGTTTTGTATCTAAGACAGTTAATAGTGTTTTTTGCATCATTAGTAAGATAAATAGTTTGTCTGGAGTAGCGTCATACATTGTCTAGGGAAAACTTGATGATTAGGTACAAGGCCAGGTGTTCATACATCATATTTAAACCATATATTCCACAAAAAACATTCTAGTCTGTGCCATTCATACTTTTTAATTCCCATTGCACATATATTACTTTTGATAATTTATAACTTATTTTACCTTTAGGAATACGTAAATTGTGTATTGTTCCGGATTGTACTGTTGAAATATTTGCAGTAGTGAATGATTAATTGCATTTAGCACGATGCAGTTATGAAGTTAATGATACTATCTCAAGAAAACCCAATTAGAGTGTATTTGTTAGGATGTGAAATAGCATAGATTCTTATGTCCTGGATTTGAAGGGAAAGAATGGTGAACTTCTCATGGAACTGTACTCATTTCTGCATCTGTTACTATATACAACCATAAACGGTTTTCATGTAACTCAACATTTATTAACACCGTTTTAATAACAGATATAGCTAACCTTATGGAAAGCCATCTTTCCTGTCCTGTTGTGGGGATTCTTTATAGGGTTTTTCACTTCTTATTCTTTATGGAATAAGAGTTTGTTCTTGTTGCTCATTGTTGCTTGCTACAAATAGTCAGCATTTTTACTGACTGTTAAGTTAACCTTTAAGCTAGGTAGAAATAAAGGTGAAGTCATGCCATCTACTTGAGTTATGAATGTACCAACCGAAACACCTAGAGCTTGTGTTCTTATAACACTAGATTTCAACCCCTTGATGCTTATACCAACTAAGATGCAGTACCTTTTCCCCATATCTGTATGTCATTCTCTGTTATTATTATATATTTTTTTTTTGTAAAGTTTGAAAGAATGCAATAGAATATTTCTAGGGATGGCTTCTCTTTTGAGTTGGTTACAATATGTTCCTTGGCCCTTGTCCTTTTGATGGACTCATCCTAATGTTCTTTCTAGGTTGGGCTTTAGATTTCTTCAATTTGGATTTGTTAGATGGGAAAATTTTTTAAAGCTAATCTTTCGGCACACAGTCTAAGGTCAACGAGTAACTTAGATTACTAGCTATCTAAGTATGGCGAGTGTGCGACACAATCCCATTGCACCTCGTGTTTGCACTAGTAAGTGGTTGTTGTTTCCTTGTTTATCAATGTCATTTGGGACTCTTGACTGTTATGATAACCTTTCATTGTTGCTTGCTTTCAATGTTGCTTGGCTTGAAGTTATTCCAAGAAGTACACATAAGCGTCCAGTTTTAGCTTTACCATCTTTTTCAATGTTGCCTGACTAACTATCATACTCAAAATACTAGTACTGACTGACTAGTATGAATGATTTGTTTTTTGGGCTTAAATCAAACAGAGCTTACGATAGAGCAGCTATTAAGTTCAGAGGAGTGGAAGCAGATATAAATTTCAGTTTTAATGATTATAAAGAAGACTTGAAACAGGTGAGTTCGTATATGTGTCTGTGCGTTCTAGCTAGCTTATTTTACCAGTTTGTCTTTCACATTGTCAATACACTTTTTCGCTTGGTTTCTGTGATTAAAATGAATGATACTTAGGTTAATAAGATTGTATCGTCTGTGTATCAGATGAATAATCTAACAAAGGAGGAATTTGTTCATGTACTTCGTCGCCAAAGCACGGGGTTTCCTCGAGGAATCTCGAAATTCAGAGGAGTTACATTGCACAAATGTGGAAAATGGGAAGCTAGGATGGGGCAGTTTTTGGGCAAGAAGTATACTTTCACAGCTCTTAACCTATAAATTATAGCTTACCGTTTTCTCATAACCTAATTGGAATGCTTATGGTGTGTATTGAGCAGATATGTCTATTTAGGCCTATTCGAAACTGAAATTGAAGCGGCCAGGTAAGATTTTTACAAGGTTTATTTAGCCTATCATGTCTTAAGATCTAAACTGCTGTTTGGGATTTTTGAAAAACAAATTCGGTTACTTTGCATTAAAGCTTATGATAAAGCTGCAATCAAGTATAATGGGAAGGACGCTGTCACCAATTTTGATCCCAGTATTTATGAAAATGAGCTAAACTCCAATGGTTAGTATTGAAGAGATTTATTTATTTTTGTTTATTTTTCACTTGCATTAGAGCTTTGATTAATTTTTTTCGGTTTGTAACAATGTACAGGAATTGATCCAAACCACAATCTTGACTTGAGTCTGGGAAATTCAGTGACCAAGGATGGAGAAGCTCGTGAAGGAAATGATCAAAGATCTCTGCTATTGTCGTTGGAGCCTGACTGGAGGAATAATAATCGTGGCATTAAGCTCATGGTACGATATTTGTAACCTATTATTCGGTTTTGCTCATTATATTTGATTGTGAAATTGTAAACTTACCATGCAATCCAACTCTTATTCTAGTCATTTGACGAACAATTGAGAAGCAATGGTGCTTCTGAACAAGGAGGTGGCGACAAGAGAGACGCGATGAAGCATCTTAATAACGCCCACTTGACGCCATTCTCTCTCAAGGTAAATGAAATGCAAAACATGTACTCCAGTGCTTCACATCCTTCATCAATTTAGTTCACCAATTCATGTAACTTTTAGAGCTCTTACTCCTGAATTTTTTTTTCTAATGGTGCATGTGCATGGTAGCACTACTTTACGTTGTGTGTGTGACTAGAAGTTGTAACATATAGGTGGGGTTGATATCTATCTTTTGTATGAATTTTGATGTCAAAGTTAGGTCACATAGACAGACAAATTATTGTATTTATTATTTATTTATTTTTTTAATGAAGACAAAGAAATAAATACATAACAAAGCATTTAGGTTGACATTATTTATTTACTCTGATGATTGTGCAAATTGTGATTTTAATGCAGTTCTGGTGATGTTGGTGAACTGATAATAGCCACGTCGGAAGACCAAGCTGATGCAGATCTTAAAGCAATTACTGTGTGCAAGATCACCTGAATTGTTGTATGTAAAAATTTTGTTTTATGCCCCATAGACGATCACTATGATTTATGTAGTTATTTAAGTTTAAGTGAATTATATCTCAATTTGAGGTTGACAGTATTTGGGATTGTATTTTTTTGTGATGGACAATTTATTGAGTATAAGAAAATTAATTTAATTTTGTTCAGGTTTAAGATGTTTATAATTTTCCAAATCTTAAAATTAATATAATTTTATTATAAAATTAATATAATGACAAAAAAAAGTATATGCCAAATCTTAAAATTAATATAATTTTATTATAAAAAATTCATTTTTCAATTTTATTTTGTTAGCCACGGCAATCTGCCCGTCGCTAATGGCTATTTCTATTCGGGACTTAGCGACGACACCAAGCCGTCACTAACTAGCCACGACAATATGCCCGTCGCTGATAGTTATTTTTATTCGGTACTTAGCGACGACACGAAGCCGTCACTAACTAGCCACGGCAATCTGGTCGTCGCTGATGTTCATTTCTATTCGGTACTTAGCGACGGCACGAAGCCGTCACTAACTAGCCACGGTAATCTGGTCGTCGCTGATGGTCATTTCTATTCGGTACTTAGCGACGGCACGAAGCCGTCACTAACTAGCCACGGCAATCTGCCCGTCGTTGATGGTCATTTTTATTCGGGACTTAGCGACGACATCATACCGTCGCTAATTAGCCACGGCAATCTGCCCGTCGCTAATATGTATTTGAATTTGGAAATTAGCGACGGCACTTTTCAAATTAGCGACGGTGTTTAGCTGTCGCCAATTAGCCACGGCTATTTTGCTGTCTGATTCAAATAGCGACGATAATTGTTGCTACGGGATTGCGACGGTTGTTTTGTCGTCGCTGATTCCTTTTAGCTACGGTTTTGGGTCAATTAGCAACGGATTTTAGCCGTTGCTGATGTCAATTTTTTTTGTAGTGTGTATAACGTTGTTTTTGTTTAATTTTTCTTTAAGTAGTTCCATTTTTTTTTTTTTGCATCATTGTGCTCTGGTCTCTCTCCTTTTCTAGTTAAGTTGGTTGTGATCACATGTTAATACCATCCATAATGGTTCTGAGTTGGTTATCATCTAGAATGGTCCAAAAATCTATACATAAAGAATTCAAAAAGCTTGCAAGATGAGGTGGTCATATAGATTTTAGGTTTTAATCACATGATGAGTTGAAAAATAATGTCAATTTATAAGTTATATGGTCAAACAATAACAGTAAAATATATGTTTTATTTTTACTTGCCTGCAATCCATTTGTGACTTTTTGATAGTCCGTTGTAGGTACTTTGCCAAAGTCATCATAGATGAGAGGGATGTATATTCTAGTCAGAACACCCATTGCTGTGATGAGATGCACGTTTTTGTGTTCCGCATCTGGCTGCCCAAGTTCATTTGTGCCGACTTTCCTTTTAGCACCATCCCTATATTCATATCCATTCAAAGTTATACCTCGTGATAGACCTCTAGGAGATGCCATAACTGAAGATCCAAAATCGGCATGTTAATCAAAATATAAAAAGACAAATCAAGCATAAATTTGCAATTAATTTTTTTTGATATCTCCAAGTAGAATTTTTTTCATGCTTTTGTAAAATAAATAAATCTTACACACCCATAACATTTCCACAAATCCAAAGAAAATTAAGAGACCACTTTTACCATACAATGCACATATTCCGCCAAATGATTTTTCAATTGATGGACATATGGTGCTCAAAACTTATTTTTTTCACTAAATAACACAAACAAATGCACTCATAACAAAGCATGCTTATAAAAGCCAAACTAATACATAATTAAGTTTTTCGATAGATTTTTTCAGTATTTTAGTTGCACCTTTTGACAAAATTGTGAGAATCTAGAAACCCTACGTAATAGCTGGTGTATTTAATTTTGTGTTGCTCTATTTTCCAGTAGAAATTCTGATTTCGGATTAAAACTAGAAACTCCTAATTTCGGTTAAAAAAAAACAATTGTATAGAACAAGACAACAATGGAACAAACATATCTCCAAAATCTACCAAAGCCCTTGACTTTTACATACTTGTAATAGAGATTGTCTTAGTAGAAACTAGGTACAGTATGTACAAGCCATGGAACTAAATACAAATTGATCTTTTAAAAGAAGATCTTTGTATAATAAATCACTCCCGACTATTGTTTTCTCTAAAAAAAAAAAAAAGTGGATTATAACATGAACTTTGACTTTGGAGTCCATTTGCCAAGTATGAGGTGATTATCAAAGGCAGTGATGAAATAACACCACCATTTTTATTGAAGGACACCATCAACCATCTACTTTCTGAAGGACATCACCACATTTCTGAATGACACCACCAATATAAGCTCTTAACCTCCCAAAATTAAAATTTTCATTTTCTCTCCCAAACGAAACGGTTTTTCCCTCTTCCAAAATTTGAACTTTGCATACTCTTTTCACCTTCATTCTTCTTTGGCTCTCTACTATCTTGCTCTACTCTCTGCTCTTTCCCTCTACATCACTGTATGATTAAAATGTTGGAGGTTATGGTGTTATTTGTGCGATTTGGGGTCTGTTGGTATGTGATTTTGTGTGTTGTTTGGGATTCTGTTTTTGTGCAATTCTAGGGCTTAGTTGGTGTGTGATTCTCTCTGATTTGGTGTCGATTTGGTGAGTGGTCTCTTCCTTTCTTCGTTGTGTTTGATTGTTGTTGTGGGAGTTCGTCTTTGCAATCAACCAAACCCACAAAGTCGGGTAACCTCTAAATCTCCATTTCGATAATGTGTTGGTGAGTGTTGTGTTCGATTGTTCCTTACTCATGTTTGTTTTATTTTAATTGTACTTGATGTAGTCGAATCTTGTTTTTCTTAACCTTGACCTGGACCTACACAGGGAACGCACGTGAGCCAAGGACCATTGTTGTGGTGGTCGATGACACTCTGATGCTAAAGTCAGATAAGGCTTGAGAAAAACTTAAAGCTGTGAATTGGATTTTGTAGTGTCCTTTTCCTCATCAACTGTGTGTCTTGTTTATAATGCGAGAGTCCTCGTTCGCCTAGGCCTTCGGTGGCATAGTTTAGGGAAAGAGATCTTGCTGGAGATCCTTTCCTAGTTGGGAGTCATACATGTAGGAGAATTTCCCTACATGACTTGTGCTCCTAGATATGCAGGAGAGGTTTCCCCTTTGGAGTGTTGTCCATGCAAAAAAGTTTTCATGCACGACTTATACTCTAGTAATGTTTCCTAGTCGGAACCAATGTACTGATGGCCTGCCCGTCTTAGATGATCCCCCGGATACTTGCCTGATTAGGCCTTACGAGTATTGGGCTTTACCATATGACATGTGGGCTTACTAGAGGGCTGCAATTTGGATCCGACCTTCTGGATTCTACCAATATGGGCTTAGTGTTGTTCAGGCCTGCTTTGATCTGCGAACTACAATATCATGACACGCGTACGATGCAGATTAAAAGATGGTTTGGTGTATCATCAGCTACTCCCCCTGAGTTGGTGGGCCAGTTCATCGATCCATCAAGTCATGTATTAGAGGACCTGAGCGGTCATGATTGGTTTGAGTTTCAACTGTCTCCTCAAGTAGCGTGTTTCATTAAATGGGCGTGTGTCTGCTCGAAAAAAGGCAGGAATAATGTTCTCTATATAAATCCCCTTCTCTGCTGAGTTTATTTTCTTTATTCTTCGATCTTAGAGACTTTGCTTTGTCATTTCGCTTTTCGTGCTTTTGACTTTGCTCAACCTCCTTGATCGAAAGTTTGTAGGTTCTCCAATAGCAAGCCTAATCAGTTTTTTGTTGAATTATTTGCTAAAGGTCGTAAGTTCTTCGAGGAGAGCACAATCTCTGAGTCGACTTCGGAAGGCCTTCGTGAAATATGTGGGAGTCCTGATGATCTAGTTCTATTCACATTTGGCGCTGGTCAGACGTCGTTGTCTCCTCTAGAAGGATTTATCGGTCTACACCGAGGTATGCTCCAATCGAGCATCCGTTTTTCGGTTATCAAGGAAATTTGGAGCTTTTTGGCTTACTTTGGCATCACGCCCGCTCAGCTGGTGCCGAACGGGTATATGACTGTGATCGTCATTCTGATTAGGGCGAAAGACGATAGTGTTTGTTTGTCTCCGAGGGTGATCCAACTGCTCACTTCTCCTATGATAAACGAGCATGTTGTGTGTGTTAACGTCACTAAACTGCTTTGGCAATCTGCTTGATGACTTCAAGTTCTGGCAGAAATACTGTTTCATGGCCTCTACGGACTCAAAGTATTTTGAGCTTGTTGGTTGTCTAATCGAGCAAGAGTTTAGGCAATTGAGTAAGCTTAATTTCGTTATCGATCATCCTAGTGTTAATTGCATATTGAATTGTTACACGTGCCTTTGTAGGGAAGTTTCCAACTATGCCCCTTTCTTCTGAGGACGAAGCAGCCATGGAAATTTTTCACGGCATGACTCTGATGTGGGTAGAGAATGCCATTCGGTCCTCTAATATCAAACACAACGGACTGTGGGCTCATTGGCATGAGGCTCCCACTCTTTTTAGAATTTCGAAGCTGAGGTCCGAAGGTGAGCCCTCTTCGAAGAAAAGAAAACTCTCGAAGGTTAAGATCCCAAGCCCGTCAAGGAAGGTAGAGTTGAATGAAGCGTTTCCATCTTCTGTAGAAGACTCGTGTTGCAACTAAGTTCGTTCGTAAGCATTCAGTCACTTCAAAAGGGGGACGCGAAGCTGTGGGGCAAGTTCTCAACTCGTCCCCTGGGACGACGGCTATTGTCTTTGAGGGGCAGAACGTTCAGGCAAAGGCTCTTATTTCTCTTCCCGACTTGGAGAAGCAGTATCTATTGATGGTGGGTGTTGAAGATGCGAAGAAGTTGATCACCGACTTGGTGAAGGGTATGAACAACCTATTGCTGCAGGCGGGTGTGGCAACTTCGTCAGATGCGGGTCTGACTCATCCTTTTTCGTTGAAGGATTTTGAGTACGACCCCTCTTTGGATTGCGAGTCTTCCAGGCTTGGTGAAGAGTCGTCTAATTGTCGCCCCTATAAAAAGAAGTCTCGTCCGCGTCGCCTGTATTGTCGTTCGTCCCAATCTCGACCCCATATCGAAGTGACTACGAGTCCGACAGATAACTCGCTTCTTTTTTCCCCATCAACCGCTTCTGAGTCGGCTCGTGAGAGAGAGTCGATCGTTGTGAGCAAGGAGAAGGTGGTTAATCGGGGCTTTGATACGGTGAAGATAGTGAAGGGCGGTGCTATAGTAGTTTTGGTCCCTGAAGACTTCTATCCGAATGCGCGGATCAGTTTGTTTGCTCCAGATATGTTAAAGATGAGCACCCAAGCTTGGCACCAGGAAGTTGATATTATTTATGCCTCGAAGAAGCATATCAATAGGTCGAATGATTGGTTAGCGAGTTGTGCTCCAATGCTGATGCAGTCATTTTCTGCTCCCTGCTTTGACCTTGACCTGCAAACCTGCTGACCTGCAAAGGGAACGCACGTGAGCCACGGACCATCATTGTGGTGTCCGATGGCACTCCGATGCTAAAGTCAGACAGGGATATGAGGAAGGTGTAATGTTGTAAACAAGGAATTTGTAGCATACCTTAGCTTATCAACCTCGTGTATTATTTATAGTGCAAGAGTCCTGGTTCGACCAGGCCATCGATGGCATAGTTTAGGAAAGAACTTCTTCATGGAGATCCTTTTCTAATTAGGAGTCGTGTTGTGGAGGGAAGTTTCCCTGTTAGCCGTGTGCTCCTAGATACGCGGAAGATAGTTCCCATTCCGATAGTGGTATAGGTAGAAGTCTCCTTATGTGACATATACTCTAGAATCGTCTTTCCTAGTTGGAAGAAAAAATCGATGTAATTGTCTGTCCGAAGTTGATCCTCGATATACTTGCCTTAACAGGGCATATGGGTATTGAGGATAGCTATGAGACATGTGGGCGTAGCAGACTATTTGAATTAGGGTTTGTTTGGAGGACTTAGTTGGGCGAGCTTAAAATTGTGCGGGCCGGATCATTATTGGGCTAACGTTTGGGCCTATCTTTCCTTGAGTCATCATGGCACATTTACGTCGCAGAGTTGGGATCATTTTGGTGTATCATCAAATGCCAACAGACGGTACGCTAGGAGAGCATATGGACAAGGGGCAGAAATATCCCATTCTTGGGCTGTCATATCTGAACCAAGTCGCCATCGCTGGGACGGAGGTTGAGGCTGCCCATGAGAGGGTGTATACCATGGAGCGACTTTTTGCGCACTTGCAGAAGTCGTACTCCGATCCTCTCCATGAAATTGAATCACTGAATAAGCAACTTAAGGAAAGGAGGCATGCCCAATCGATTGTTGATCAGGAGGTTTGGAAGACAAGATCACATGCTCAGAGGATTTGCTTGGAAATGCTTGAGTCCAAGTTGGCAGAGGCAATGTCAACGAGGGACGGGTTCGTGGAAGAACTGTACCTTGTCTGTCGTGACTTACATTTTGCTCAAGAGGCTGCAACCAAGGTGCAGGCCAAGGTGTAAGCTCTGAATGCTGAGAAGGCCAAAAATGAGTCCGAGTAGTTGTCAGCAACTAGAAGCCAATGTTGACTCCAATGCCAATAGTGGGCGGATAGTTGAAGAACGACTCTTTCAGGCGTTGAATGACCTAAGTGTCGCGAAGGACAATTTGACTGTCGAGCAGTCCAAGGCTGATAAGATGTCAAGCAAGTTGGAGCAGCTGGAACGAAAGCTTGCTGAGTCGAGGGTGCATGATTAAAAACTTCTGAAGACCCAGGGCACGTTCGAGTTCAGCAGAGTTGTGCATGGGTGACTGGAGTTGTTGCAGCTGATGAAAGAGGAGCATCCTGAATGCGACACCTCTCTCGCTCTAAAGAGTTGTCTTTCTCGGAGTTTGGGGAAGCCTCTGATCAATCAGAAGAAAAAGGCGATCAAGACCAGGGCGTCTGAGCGACAGTGCGTGCAGGCATATCCCCTACTTTTTCTCTCTCCAAATCTAGCTCTATTGTATCTGAACCTCCTCCTGATGAGGAGTGAACTTTGTACTTTTGACTTATCAATAAAAGATAATAGCATTTTGTACTTGCGTATTCTTTGACTTTCCTGCTGGTTTTTTCTGCTTTGACTTACTGCGTTACTAGCTTTTAGACAAGTGGTTATACTGGGTCATGAATTTTTATAATTGATCCGCTGATGAGCAACACAAGTAGTCAAAACTCTTTAGAGGTCGAAGAGTCGTATTGGCCAAGTTTTGTAAGTTGGCTAAACTCCATGCTAGGGGATAAGCTTGGATGGTGATAGATAATTCGGACCAGGACGTTACCCGACATTGAGATCCGCCATATACAGGTCAGGCTGTGGATTGAACTAGCAGTTGTCGCTGCTATTATAAGCAAACTGATCAAATTGTGGTCATGCGTGTGCATCGCTGCAAATAATCAGACGATGGTTCTTGTGAGTTGTTCGAGTTATGCTTCCTAAGCACTGACTGGGATTTCAAACCATTTCTACCTGCTACTGATGGACTAGATTGTAAGGGAGACCAGAAGTTGTCATCATTTATAACTGACTAAACTTTGGTCGGGTTTGGCGATCATTCTTTGTGGTTGGACGATGATCCCTGGCAAGTCATCGTGATCAGGTGTCAATAGCACTAACTAGACTCCCACTTTCTACGTCATCGTCGTCCATTTGGCGGATTACGCGTTAGAGTGGTCCAAGAGCTATCGTCATCAGATTGGGGTTGACTAAGCTCTGGTAGGGTTCGGTAATCATTGTCTACAGTTGGACAATGATTCCTGAATCCATCGTAATCAAGCGTCAAGATCACTTATGAGATTCCCACTTTCTAAGCCATCGTAATCCATGCTCGATAGACTAGGCTAGAGCAGATCATAAGCTATTGTTATCAATGGCCACTGACTAAACTTTGATCGGGTTTGGTGATCTTTGTCTACGGAAGGACGGTGATCCCTGGCAAGCCATCGTAATCAGACGTCGATAGCGCTGACTAAACTCACTTTCTAAGCAACTGTCATCCACTATTTGCGGACTACGCTTCGAGCAGACCAGAAGCTATCGTAATCAGTCATCACTGACTAAGCTTTGGTCGGGTTCAATGACCATTATCCGTGGCTGGACAATAGTCCCTGGCAAGCCATCTTGATCAGTCATTAGAGCTCTAACAAAGCCCCCACTCTCTAAGCCGTTGTCATCCACTTTTAGCGGACTAGAAGCTATCGTCATTGTTCGAAACCGACAAAGCTTTGATTAAGTTCAGCGATGATTATCTGTAGTTGGACAATGATCCCTGGCAAGCCATCGAGATCAAGTGTTAGAATGTTGACTAAGCTCCCACTTTCTAAGCCATCGTCATCCGCTTTTGGCGGACTAGGGTTAAACCAAATCAAAAGCCATCGCCATTAGTCAAAATTGGATACCTTTGACTTATTGATAATATCGTTGTGGGTGTGTTCTGCATTGCATGGGCACTTAAGGCCTTTGTACTGGGCCAGATCTGGCAGGGTACTTGCTTGGGCTCATTAGTTTGCGATCCATGTTATAAAGATCAGCATGCCAGATGTCTCGATTGCGAGACGATTCAGTGTCGATTACTCCCCCAGTTAATGGGGTTGCATGTAGTGCCATTAATTTGATGAATGTGGACTCGTGCAATTGCAATTGAAATCGTCGCTTTTCTATTTCCCGTATGGCAGTTAATGCTGACATAATTGTTGATTGATTTTTTTTCGTGAACCATTGGGCCTATATATAGGCTGGTGTTCACAATTTCAAGCAATGAATGCTTTAGAAAGTGTTCCTGAAATGCATATCTTCAGAAAATATGTTTTGGGTTCTTCAAAGGCAAAATGAAGATATTTGTTGTTGGAGTCTTCAAATGTTCTGACATTTGCAGCGATGAGTCTTGATAAGATCTGCTTTTATGTGGTGCCACCTGGTTTGGGTGAGCATCCAATTGGTTCCATGGGACCTTGTAATTTCTTCTTACATTGCGAAGAAGAGTTACGGACTCCCACCCATGGGTCTCACGCCATCCGATCTCAGAGATAACACCCGCAACCAACCTTGGGTGGCTTGTTCCTAATGTATCTACTGGGTTTCACGCGTGACGCCATAGCTGGAAAAGAGATAGGCAGAACGGAGCTTTGATGGACGTCACCTCAGGTGCTAACTCTGCATCGCCTCAATCATCCCTCATTCTAGGGACATTTTCATATGCCTTCTTATGCTTCCTTTTGTTCCTCTTCACAAGGCAGATTGGCGGAGCAAAGTACTTGCATCCTTCTTCGAGTACTTTACTTTCACTTCCAAATCTTTTTCCAAAGACAGATTGGCGGAGAGAAGTCTTGAAGTGTGTTTCAGCGGGTCGATACTTGCGTCGGACTTAGATAATTGTAGTATATAAATTGTTGTACTAGTCAGTCGGCAAACTTTGTAATAACTTTCATTGTAATCAATAAAAAAAAAATTATTCCTTGAGTATGTCTTGTGCGGACAATTCTTCTAAATTGAAAAAAAACAAAACAACAAAAGAAATCAAAGCAATAAGATAGTTTGATTCCAAACAGAAACTAAGCTAATCTGGCCCTACAAGAAACGCGCACGGTCCTGGCTCAGACTGTGTAACTCCTTTGGCGAAGTGTTACGCTTCGCCAATGCTAGCAAAGCTACTGAAAAGTGAACTTCGTGCGGGAGGTCGTTCCTCGCTGGTTGTCAGCATTTGGAGAAGCGCTCGTTTGCTGAAGTGTTATTACTTAGCTTTGCATTGGACTGGATAGTGTCTCCAGTGTTGAATCTCGACTCTTTAGATAGTTGAGCCTTAGTTTTTAGAGTTTTGTCTCTGTCCGCGCGGGATGACTTTTCCCCCTTATCTGGGCTCGGTGTGTGATACGTTTGTCCTTCAAGCCCGAGCTGTAATTGCTAGCAGTCTAGCTGCTTTAGTGCTATGTAGTGACAGTCTCTCGCTAAAGATTGATCTCCACGAATAGTTCCTTGAGTTTGGTTGGTTGTACACTTGATGCATTGATGCAGAGTAGAGACTACTGCCTCTATATGGTGGAGCCAAGGCCTCCCCAGGATGATTTTGAAGGCAGATAGAGCATCGACCACCATGAACTCCTGGACAAGGTAATTCCGTAATTGTGGCTCTCCCGCCACTACCATTAGGTTGATCTTTAGAATAGGGTAGCATTTCTCCCTGCTGAACCCGACCATGGGGTGGTTGGTGGGTGTTAAGTCCTCTTTCTTGAGTTGCATATTGCAGAAAACGTTGAAAAACAAGACGTTTAAAGAGCTTCCCGAGTCCACCAAATCCCTTTTCACTTCCCACTTTGAAAGGAAGACCGAGATGACCAGGGCGTCATTGTGAGGAGAATGAATGCCTTGAAGGTCCTGGTCCATGAACGTCAGTGGTAGGATCGGGCTCTGAATACGTGCATACTGCACTTGTCTGTCTTTGCAGGTGGGTTGCATTCGCATTTTGAGAAGCGTCCTCATGTGGGACCTGTTAGATTGCTTGCCTTCGGAGTCGATTCAATGAAGCACATATATGATGCCTGGAGCTTCTTTCTCTATCTTTTTAATGTAATCTTCCCTTTCCTTTACCCCGTCCTGCCTTTTGTCCGGGCTTAGGAACTCCTTGAGCTTCCCTTTCCGGAACCATTATTTTATCTCGCTCCTGAGACTTTTACAGTCCTAAGTGTCGTGGTCGCCCTCTTTGTGAAATGAGTAGTATTTGTTGTTATTGCGTCGGGAGGGGTCTCTTTGCTGTTTGTCGAGCCACTTTAGCTCTTCCCAATTCTTGATAAAGTTGAGGACGACGGGCATACTGGAGTTGAGGGGAATGATGGATTTAGACCCGACTTAGTTGGAGGCCTTATCTTATCTGGCACGGCCAGAGTCGGGCTTGCTGTCATTGCACTTCCGTTTTTTTGTCGTTGTCATCATGTTTTTCCCTCCTTGTCTCTGGATCCAAAGGGTTTCTCTTCGGATAGCGCTTCCTTTTTGGCGGCCAGCATATCATCGAGAGTGATGTATCTTTGGGCACTCTTCAGTAAGTCCACCATATCGGTTGGAGGGTCTAGAGTGAGGAAATCATAGAACTTGCCTGTCCTCATACCCGATGAGAAGGTTGTGACCGCGATGTCACTTCTGCATCTGTCGATGAGAGTCAACTCATCGTTAAAGTGTGTGATGTATTCCCTTAACGTCTCGCTTGGCTTTTGTCTGAGTGTGAGTATATAATGCGGGCCCTTTCTTGATTCGTTGGTTGCCGAAAAAGCGTGTAGGGAACGCTTTTGCATGTGTTCGGAACGAGTCGATGGACTACGGAGGGAGGCTGTGGAACCAGTTCATCGCTGATTTTTCAGGCTGGTTGGGAATAACCAGCACATTATTGCTTTGGATCCTTCTTTGAGCTCAAATACATGCTGGAAGCACTACAAGAAAAATTGTGATCAATAGCGTTTAAAAACCGCTATGGTAGGATACCATAGCGGTTTAGTAACCGCTATGACAGCCGGAGCTATAATAGACCCAGGGTCTATTATAGCGGTTATAAAACGCTATGGTAGAGCATTTTATAGCGGTTATAAAACGCTATGGTAGATCCTTTTATAGCGGTTTAAAAACGCTATGATAGAGAGCCTTTCATAGCGGTTTAAAAACGCTATGGTAGATCCTTTTATAGCGGTTTAAAAACGCTATGATAGAGAGCCTTTCATAGCGGTTTAAAAACGCTATGGTAGAGTATACATAGCAATTTTTTTTTTTTTTTTTTTTTTTTTTTTTTTTTTTTTTTTGGTTTTTGTTTTTGTTGCTATCAAATGACTTTTCATTACATCTTATATAGAAGACTAGAAGATTTCAACAATCAATTGCTGGAACAGAAATTGTATTGACAATGCTGAAATTGGAATTACAAGATACAACTCGAAAGAGTGAATTACAATGTAATATGAAATGAATGATGTAGGCTGTTCGAGATGCCTTAATCTCCTAATAAGCATTTGCTCAATTGTACAATGTGTGAAATCATGAATCCCAATGTTATTGCCATTCTCCTATTTATACTCATACCTCACAGAGGTCAGAGCAACTAACATAGCATTATTCTTCTAACAGAGCATTACTCTTCTAACAAACATTCTTCTAACCACTAACAGAATACTGAAGAACCCTTCTCATCCACCATCTGACAGAGCACTCTGCAACACTTAAGCACTTGCATTCTCCACCATCTGCAGCATATTACCTCAGTAACAACTGGAGCATTCACAACTGAAGCATTCACATTCTATATCAGCAACAACTAGAACATTCACATTTTGTTAATCACTCCCTGAAAGTCCTTAACATCAGTTACAATTTGTTAAACTAAAACAATCTTAGAATAATACTACTAGACCAAAGCTAGAATAATACTACCAACCAAATGCCCAGTTGTTATACTACTAGAATAATCTTATAAAAAAATTTATAATAATTTATTTGAATTTTTAATACTACTAACTAAACGTAAATTTTGGGTTACCATAAGTCCCATAAATTTTGGGTTACCATAAGTCCCGGATGCTGCTGCTGCGTCGCTGATGCCGCTGCGCTGCGCTGAGTTGCTGCTGCTGCTGCTGCTACGCATTGCTGCTGTTGTTTGCTGCTACGCTGAATTGCTGCTGCTGCTATGCTGATCTGTCGCAGCGTAGTACCTAAGAAAACAATCACCACGCCACCGTTTATTTACTAACTCAAAATAATCCAACACATCTATTGTCCTAAATGCCAGGGGGAACTTTGTTACAAGCTCTGTGCTACATTACCAATGCAACAAGCACTTAATGGACCTAAGTGAAAAATACCAAGACAAATAAAACAATGAAAAGAACCACTAAAGCTAGTATCATCATAATCTGCCCCTTCGCCCCGGCCCTTTTCATGACAGCTGCAACTTTTTTCTGCAAAAAATGCATTGTTGTTGTCTATCAGATCACAGTATCAAATGAAGAAAAAATATCATATTTTGGTAGTTCACTGATGATATTATTAAAGCCGACCCCGAAAATCTCGGGAATGGGCTTTGATGATGATGATGACTGATGATATTATTAAATAAAACACTCAGGGAAAGAGAACCTGAACAAAATCAAGGCGATTAGCAGTACTCTCCATATCCAAGCCAAGTTCATGTATGATCTTCTCCTGTTACACATGAAAATTACTGTGAGCAAGGGTGTAATCTTACAAAAGCACTGATATATGAGAAATGCTATTAATGTTCTTAAAAAAAAAACCAAAAAAAGGAAGGTCACTTATAGGTTCTTAGGTATTACCAATGCTAGTGAGTCACTGAGAGACAATTTTTACAAGTTCTACTATGCTTCAAAAGTTAAAAAAATGGATAAACAAACGCATGCAAATCTAATCAGATTGTGGCAACACAAGACGCTCGACAAATTCAATGTAGGAACGGGGAACAGATTCGGTGATACCATCAGCAAAAGAGAAAGTTGTTGAATCAGCAACTGTTGAACTTTGCTGCAGAAGGCCATCAGGACTCACTTTTCACAGCAGAAACAAAGTCATAAATTGTTAGCTTATTGATAGTAGAAGAGCAAATTGAACTACCACTTCTAAACAAAGAAGACAATAATTATGACGATCAGAATTGAATCTGTCCTGTGCAAAAGATGATGTTTGTGTTTCAAATGGGTTTTATGAAGAGTAAACTGGAAACCATAAACTAGCAAGTTCTCCAAGGATAGCTTATTCCCAATGAAAGCCTACTTTCCTTTTGCTTATAGATAATCATGATAGTTGCAAAACATTAACACATATACAAGTCATCTGACAAGACAATGATAAGAGTTTCTTTACTGGATAAATTTTCACTTTGCATTAAAAATTGAGAAAAATAAAATTCCCTATCTTTTGATTGCCAGGATTTAACATTTGAATTTATGGTTCTGTAGCAATACATTAATCAGATGAGCTACATCCAGTACATGATATTAATATAAGAATAAGAATGTATTCACTGAGTTTTGTATTACAGTATTGGGACCTTCCTCAACTAAGCAGAAAGACAAGTCTTAAATTCCATACTTAAGTGTATTTGAGCAAACAGTCGTGACACATTCAAAATGTGAAGAGATGGTGCAACGAATAACCACTACAGTACTTAGTCAACTGGCTTTTAATAAATACCCATACCAAGAAAGCATGTTCAATTACCAGACCATATCAACAATATAAAGGATATTATGATGTATATATCTTGGCAATAAGCATTTTATTCTTCCATACTAATAGCAATTTATTCACCTGATGTACTTGCATATTATTCATTCAAACCACTAGCATTTTATTCAGATAAAGCACTAGAATTTTATTCACACCAAAGCTAAACTATTTATGTGCTAAAAGGCGTACCACGCAGCACAGGTTTTATTGAAAGTTAAAATTTAACGACGACTTCGAGATTTTGCACTACTTACAAGTGGCATAGTGGTTGTAAAATTTAAACAAGAACTGTTTTGATTACTTGAATACAAGTACCAGCTCAAAGTGCAAATGTTCCAACCAACGGTGCGACAGATCAGCGCAGCAGCAGCAGCAATTCAGCGTAGCAGCAAACAACAGCAGCAATGCGTAGCAGCAGCAGCAGCAACAGCAGCACCTCAGCACAGCAGCAGCAGCAGCAACAGCGCAGCAGCGGCATCAGCGACTCAGCAGCAGCATCCGCAACAGCAACACAGCGCAGAACAGAGCAGCTCTGTTTTGCAACAGAGTGCTCTGCCAGAATTCTGCCCCTGTTTAGATGTGTCGCAACCGCAATTCCCCGCATCATCCAGGCCGCATACCGTCACTAGACAACAAAAATGTGGGTTCATTTGAGATTAACATTATGGTAACAAAAATGTTGGGTTTTGCATTTCACCTTCTCTTCCATTATCTATTACTTGTACACAGACAGTAGTTGTATTTAATAGTGTCTACTTCCATGCAACCTGCCAATGCATCCAAGTTCAGAAATATTCCATGAAAAGCTACTATTCTTGTGAAAGAACAGCCACAAAACAAATATCATTGAAACCAAAACAAAGACCCTCTTAAAAGTATTAGAGACATCAACAAAAGACCAATGTACCCAATCTCTCAAACCCCATTAGAGTCCAAAGAGATGATCAACAAAGTGGAAAAAATTGGGGACTTAGACCACAAAACACACTTTAATTCATGAAGCCACTTACCATACCCGGCTCATCCTTCTTGCCAGTTCTGGAGAACCAGACCTCCACAACCATTTGCTTAGAAGAGAAAAGATTCATTCATATCATAATCTCCTCAACCATTTGGACAACTTTTTGCTTTTTGCTTTTTCACAAACCATCTCAACATATGGTGTCATTACTCATTAGCCCACAGAATTAGGTCTACTATTTCAAAGCTTATAAAAGGTTCAAGTCAGCATGCTAGTGCTATTAGTCACCAATGCCTGGTGTGCTTTTATAATCACTGTCGTGCCTTTCTTTAACTGCTCCTTGTGGTCTGATATAAGAATCATGTATAAAATTATAACAGTCCCCTTAGATGTGCTTGATTTAATTAAAAGTTATTCTAATGCTTGTCAACAAAATGGGTTGTGAAGGGTCGTGCCAGGTTAACCTGTTAATGGAGCCTTAATCACGTTAATTAAAATCAAGATACATATGTAAAAGTATACCTGCATAAAGTTGTAGCATTCCCTTCCAATGGATTCATTTTCAGCCATGGCGAAATTCGATCACATGGGGTAATGGCCAACATATGAAGCATAGCTGTCACGCTGAATATTTACTTCCTACTCACTGCACATCAAAAAATACAAACAATTAGAATGACACACGTCTTCATAATTCAGAAATGCATAAATACAAGTTAAGGGGATAGAAACTTGCAATTTGTTCGTATCAGCATGCCCTGTTCCAACATATTTAGCTTGCAGATGCTCAAGCTGGGAATTAATATTAAACCTGTCACTGGCCTGCACATAAGTATAAAGGAATTATCAAGTCGGAATGGAAAAAAAAAAAAAAAAAAAGCACATAATTAGCTCTATTGTTTATCATTGCGACATAATCTGAGGCCAACTTAAAAACAGTGGTCTCAAAAGAAGACTTTTGATAAAAGAATTTCTATCTTCTTTGTTTATGATTTCTGCCTATTTATTACTCTCTGTATTCTCTCCAGTTGAGCAAACAGGTTATGCCCAAGTTGAAACCAGACCTATTTTATAAGCATCGTGATACAATGAAAGTTAAGAACGGTTTGGAGAATGATTGAGCTGGTATGATTGCTTATATGACTTCAAGCCAAAGGCGAATAAACCTTAATCAGCTACGATATCATGGCAAATCTGCATATTATTACATCATCCAGATAAAAGGTCAAAACCAACGGTTGTATTTGGCTCATTGAGTGATTTTTATGGGTGAAGAAGAATAGATACAACTTGTGAGCTGTTCACCAGGAAGTATAGCCGTGAAGAATACCAAGGGAGCAGGAGTTTGTGGATGGACACACACGTGGGATCCAATAATGGAAGCAGAAGAATGAAGGGCTTCCTAAAATAAGTAGATGAACAGAGGAAAGGCAGTAGGAAGGTAGAAAAAGGATTTAAAATACATGAAGCTAATTTCAAAAGCAAGAACATTGTTTGCAAGGTCTCTTCAGTCATGGAGGACCGTACCTAATCGAAGATTACTTAAACAACAGGTCAAAGTTCCTAGAAGCTGCAGGTCTTTCAGCCCTTCCGCACAAGCAGGCACTTGAGGGAAGCACCAGAACCTAAATATGAATCCAGGAAACGGAGCATATCATTTCCAATTTCCTACATGGGCATCAACTAGTTTTTCATGCAAAACATTAAACTAGCTTCATAAGTATCAAAATTTCAATGTAGCTCTCTTTGCCTTTTCATGCCATCAAATTGAAATAAATACAGAATCATCCATGAGAATAATATAGAACACGGATCCAAATTTGAAAGGCAAGCCTACATGATACAACCCTCTTTATAGTCCATGGTACCACCTATGTATTGAATCACTGTGTTTCAGGCTAAGGTTGCATGCAAAAAAGGGGGTACGTATCGGTGCCTTCTAAAAAGTAAGGATTTTTAACTAGGACTTACGATGATTTAACTCATAAATTAAAAAACAAAACTTGCCTTATGGACTACTGTAATCCTTCTTTCAGCATCATTGAGCTGAACCGCAATCCCTTCTTCAACTTTTAAGAGAAGCTTTTGGAGCATTAAATCTGAAATAAGAGAATCAACAAAGTAGATGAGAACCAAATGCCCTAACAAGAATTATGTAAATATATAGATTTCATTGGAATCATTTCATTTGCAACAGAAGCTCGGATAGTGGTCAAGGATACATCCCCTGATAGACTAGTTTAAAGTAGAAATTGAGCAAGTGAAGTGATTAAGCAATAGCCAATGTGGTATCTCTATGCCAAACTTTTTTACTTGGTTGTACCTGAACTAAGGTTAACACATGTAATTACTTGATTTTGATCTATTATGAATTTCTTCATTAGCTACATCAGATATTTGAGCCAAGGTGTCTATTCAACAATATCAATGTGGCAATCACATCATACGAATAAATTACAGTTTGAAGGTTATGATAACTAAGAACGATTGCGATGAAGGCCAAGGTATCCTTGTGACTGGAGACATCTTACAAATATAGGTCAGACTTGGTTATGGTCATAAGCATATGATCAGGCTAATATTGCCATCTTTATGAGAATAATATAGAACACGGATCCAAATTTCACTGCATACTTGTCATTTAGAATAAAGCAGAAATTATGAAATTTTAATAAGTATAGGGAGAGTTCGACAGATATAAGCTGTGTGGTCTTTAACAACAAATTTGATCAATCAGATGAACATTTTTGTTATGAAATAAACTTTAATCCACCTGAAAACCTATGTCATGTGCTTGGTTACTATTTGAATTTTTTTATGGTAATAGTTCACTAGATTGCATACAACGTTTTCTGAGAAATTTAGTCTTCAACCCCACCCACGATACCACGATAAAATTATCTCCTCATCTCATTGCAACCATTTAAACTTTCCAAACCATTTAAATTCATAGTTCCACTATATGTATTATCGCCTGAAAATTAAAACACCGTAGAGATTCTATGCATCACATTATTAGCAAATTGGCCTAAATCTTGTAGATTAATAGCGGGTTTGAAGACTACATCTTCTTTCTAATTTGTGAACGAGCAAGAATGATGGATACAACGAAACAATTAATAGCACATAATAATCATCATTTTACCTTCATTATTAGCAAATGGGATCCTTGAGTTTGGATTTCTGGCTCCTTGTGTTTAACTGCCCTTTTACCTTTTCGTTTTGGCCCATTACCTAATTTTTTTTTTCAAGAAAACATTGGAACACTGAGTTTTTTTCAATGGAGCCCTAAATTTCAGAAATAAATTGTGTTTTGATGAAATGCAGAAAGAGGACGGAAAGTACAAAGACAGGTTTGGTGATTTACCATAGAGTTTAGAGAGTCCGAGAACGAGTGAGGTTTTTTGATGAAAACACCCAAAGCAAATCAACAATTCAGAAAACCAATTGAACAAGGTGTTTGATGAAAAATGAAAAAACAAGATTTGGGGGTTTTCGATTTTGAGTAGACCTGATGGTGTTGTCAGTCCTCATTGCTGATCCTGTGAGGGATGGGCTTGTTCTGCCTCAACATCTTCGCCAAATTCTTCTTGATGATGAACGCCTTGTGTGACAACATTTTCGCTTCAGCCGCTGAGAGTTCGGAGACGAAGTTGTGTGTTGTAATGGGTTTGTGCATCTCCTTCACTCTCGATCTCCCTTACTCTCTCCTTCGATCTTTCCATCTCCCTCGCTCTCTCTCCCTGTCCCTGGATCTGGATTTGGATCTGAATCTCCCTCTCTCTCTCTCGCTCGCTTTCGCAATACAAATTGAGGGCAACAACGAGAGAAAATGAGTTCTCTTGGCCTTTTGGGTGAGGGAACGATTTAGCATTTCGCCAAAATCGAGCGCGGCTAATATTTTTAATTTCCCGCCTTCATTTCTATAGCCTTTTAAAATGGGAATGTCATTGAAACTTGAACTTTTGCACTTTTTATAGCATTGTTATAAAAAACGCTATCCGCGAATGCTATCAATGAGTGTTTGTGTTGTAGTGAAGTGGCACAAGTGATCGGACGGGTCTGTCGTCTCGTCATAGAACTCCAGCTTCGGCGGAGTGAATTTCTTCGACAAAGGCTCGTTCATGATATGATCCATGAACAAAGGGACAGTGAGGTTGAATAGCATTTTAGGATTGGTGGCCCCTAGCCAGAGGGGGTTCGCAAGACTTGTTTGTCTGCTCTAGTAGTTGGGTCTCCTTTGGCTGCTTCTCCGCCTCTAGTCCACTGAAAGTCCGCAGGGGCAGCGCGGCTCTCCTGAATGTGTTCTCTAGTGTATTATGGGGAAGGGGCTCTTCTCTGCTCCCAATCTCCATTCGCGTGTAGAGGGTTATGTTGAATGAGCATCTCCACTGCTTGTGCAATTTGCTGCATTTGGGTTGACAGTAGATCCACCCTGGTGTCTGTCGTGCCTGCTATCGGCACGGGGGTCTGATTTTGTTCCCCCGCGGTGCCAGATCTTTCGAAACTGGTGGCGCTCTTCCAGTACCAACATTCAAGAGCTTAGGGATGTCTCCATTGTTGCGAGATCTCATGGTCACCATATCTCTGGATTGTGAGGAAGGGTGATATCGATGTCTTTGTCCTTTCCATCGATGTCTTTGTCCTTGCCTTGGACTTGCACAGTGAATGCACATGAGCTAAAGACCACCGTTGTGATGATCGATGGCACTCCGATGCTAAAGTCAGATAAGACTTGAGAAAGGTTTAAAACTGTAAATTGGGTTATGTAGCATCCATTTCCTCATCAACTTTGTGTTTTATTTATAATGCGAGAGCCCACGTTGGGCTAGGCGATTGGTGCTGTAGTTTAGGGAAAGAGATCTTGTTGAAGATCATTTCTTAGTTGGGAATCGTCCATGTAAATTAGTTTCCCTACACAACTTGTGCTCCTAGATTTGTAGGAGAGGTTTCCCCTTTCGAGTGTTGTCCATGCAAGGAAGTTTTCATGCTCAACTTATACTCTGGTATATGTTTCCTAGTCAGAACCAATGTATTGTTGGCTTGCCCATCTTAGATGATCCCTTTTTGGATAAATGACCATCACCATCGATGGTGTCTATCATATCACTCATTTGTCGATTATTGGTAAACTGATTATGGTAAAAAAAAACTCAAATGAAGAAGAGGAGTGTCACGACCCGATCCACAGAGTACTATATTGTTCGTTTTGGGCCCAAGGCCCGCACGACTTTAAAACGCGTAGTACTTTGTAGATCCAACCTCGTACATATATAGAACATCCCCTTTCCCTCACCTAGGCGATGTGGGACTATAATCTCCCCTTGGTAGCTCGCCCAATCTCTCTTGGGATCCACGGGCATATTGGGCTTCGCCATCACGGGCCTCTCCCGCACCCTCCCCCTCAGGTCTGCCCATACAAGGGTATCACAAGGAGTGTGTGCAACTATTGGTGAATGGTTTGGAAATTCAAAATAGTGAAGTACAAAAGAATTTCCAGAAGAATCTTAGTTTCGTGGAGATGAAATTTATTAAGGAGCATTGCTATGGGAAAGTGAGCACAAGTGATTCTCTTCAACAGAAACAATAAGTTGCACAGGGTTACTTGTTATTTCTTCTGGGCATGACTATCTTTGCTGATAAGATTGAAACCAAGGTTCGCACTGAATATATGAAGTTGTTGATGAATGTGGATTATGTTGGGAAGTTTGCATGGGGAATTGGTACTTTAGCATTCTCGTATCGTCAACTTGGTTGTGCTAGCATAGCGAGTACCAAAATATCTAGATATCTACCGCTTTTGGAGGTACAATTTTTGGGTTAATTGTTCAGTTAATTATGTTTTTAGTGTTTCAGATATTGAATTAATATATTGATATGTTTAATTTTTTCTAGTATTCGATATACAATCACTTTAGGCTTTGGGGTATGGCTTGAGCCTCGTGGAGGGATCGTCTCCCCACCATGGCTAAGTGGGATTGCCCAACTTAGCGGGGTCGTGAGTGAAGAAATCTTGACTCTTAAGGAGCATCTTGATGAAATGTCTCTTGAAGAGGTAAAAGTTAGTCATTTAAGTACATGTTTAATCTTAGGTAATTGTTTTCATTTTTCATCCATAATTTAATAAGTTCATGTTTGTATTGTCAGATTATTTGGGACCCTTATGCGGGATCCAAGCGAATAACTCCACTTCATAGCATTACATGGTTCCAAGGCTGTTTGTTATGACTTGATGTTAAAGAACCATATCACCCAGATCGAGTGATGAGACAGATAAGAAGGGTACATGTAATTCATATTCCCACCATTCAAGCCAAAATGAAGATTAGAGGTCAATTTGGACACAACAACTCGGTGAAGCACGAGATACTGTCTTCATTTGCTACAACTTGGTAGAATCATCTCATATCAATTGAAAACCAAGGTGTACCAGTGAAGCTTCCATGGGATTGCAGCAAGGACCACTTGGAGTGGTTTCATGACATTAGCCATCTGTTCATCCAACCACCGACCACTAGGAGATACATCCCTTAAGAAATCAATTGTTCATATCTCACAATTGGATAATTGATTTATACTTTAACAAATTTGCTCATATTTTAAATACATAATTGATTTGGTTTTTTACTAAGATCAATGTTTTCCCTGCAAAACAAGTTGGTTGATGAGACTCTTCAGTGGGTGGACGCCTCTATTGAAGAATGAGGGAATGTGGATAAGGTTGTGTTGCTCATAAGACAAAAGAAAGTAGGTGATCTGCTAAAATAAATGTCTACTCATGTCACCCTCAGAGATAATGAAAAAGAGCAACAAACTGGTCCAACTGGTGATGGTGGTGGTGCCACAGGTGGTGGTAGGGGAAGGGGTGTTGGTACTTCTATTGCTGGTGGTGGTAGAGGAAGGTCTGATGGTGGTGGTGGTGTTGGTGGTAGAGGAAGGGGTGATGGTGGTGCTGGTGTTGGTGCTGGTGGTGGTCTTGGTGGTATAGGTAGGGGAAGATGTGGTAGTGGTGCTAATGACAGTGAAGAAGTCCTCATTGGTAGAGGAATTGAGGATAGAAGAAGAAGTGGCATGAGAAGAATATCACTCAAACTAAACCTCAGAAAAAGACTAATAGGACTTGATGTATAAAATTTTGATATAAAATTTTGGTTGTTGTAATCTTTGTAGTTAGTTAATGAAAATGTAATGATTATATGTTTATGCAATGAATTATGATTCTCATCGGTATTTATGTATATCTCAGTAATGGTTACAAAGTTAATTGTAATTCAAGTAAAAGTAAGAAATTTTATTAAATAACCTGAAAAATTGGACACAAAGTCACATATTTGTCAAAACTGAAATTTTTGTCTGCAAACGCAATAGCCGCTGTGAGTTTGAAAAAATAATTCGAAATGACCGCTGCAAACCAAGCTAAACATATCGCAATTTAGTATGCGTTTGGTACCAGAAAACCAATCACCACCAAATGCAGTGGCTCATGCGAATATAAATTTTACAATCGCAGCAGCTGCTGTGAACAGGAGATAGTTGTTCGCATAAACCACTCGACTGGACAGATTTCACTCTCTTCCATTTTTTAGATTTTTTATATATGAATGTTTTTTTGGATTTTTTCAATTCCTATGGCTTAGATATTTTCTTGGCATATTTTATTTATTGCAAAATCTCAACTTGGACCACCCCAATTTGAGAATGTTAAAATTAGAGTTTTGCAATAAAAAAAAATGTCAATAGCGTATCAAATTCAGACAAATTGAAAAAACAAAAAAAAAATATATTCAAATAAAAAAAATCATAAATTGGACAAATTATTAAATATCTCAAATTGCAAGGATGTTGCGGATACATTTCTCCCATTCGCAGCGTCAGCTGCAATTAGGCAGAATTCACACTTTGTCCATTTTTTTTTGATTTTTTGTGTTTGACTTGTTTTATTTTTTTTCAATTCATATGGATTTGATATTGTCATGACATATTTGATTTATTGAAAAACCCTAATTTAGACCACCCCATCTTGAGAATGTCAAAAGTGGGGTATTGAAATAAATTAAATATTCCAATAGTGTATCAAACACATAGGAATTGAAAAAACAAAAATAAAAATTTCAAATACAAAAAGTTAGAAAAATGGACATGAGTATGAAATGTCACCAATCGCAACATTACCTTACTCCAATTGCAACATCCGTTGCAATTGGATAGATTTCAGACTCTATCCTTTTTTTAGATTTTTTGTAATTGATTTTTTTTTCTATTCCAATGACCTTGATACATTATTGGCATAATTGATTTATTGCAAAACCCCAATTTGCACTTCTCAAGTTGGGGGGTCAAAAATGTGCTTTTGCAATAAATCAAATATGTCATAACAACATCAAACCCATAGGAATTAAAAAATAATAATAAAAAAGAGCCAAATACAAAAAATAGACAGGGTGTGAAATTTGTCCAACGCAGCGGATGATGCGAGTGGGAAAAGCTACTTCGCAGAATCCGCTGCGATTGGACATATTCACACTTTGTCCATTTTTTTTTATTTTTTCATTTAATTTTTTTAATTCCAATGGCCTTGATATACTATTGGCATATTTGATTTTTTGCAAAACCCCAATTTTGACATTTTAAAGTTGGTGTGGTCAAAATTGATGTTTTGCAATAAATCAAATATGCCAAGACGGTATCTAAGTCATAAGAATTGAAACAAATAAAAAAATCCTAAAAATGGACAGATTCTGAAATATGTCCAGTTCATTCAAAAATGTATCTTCTCTTTGCAGTAACCGCGGGGATTTTTTAAATTTACGATCACATGAGCCACTGCGTTTGCTGGCAATCGGTTTCTAGGCACAAAACGCATACTAAACTGCAATTGGTTTTATATGGTTCGCAACGGCCACTGCGATTATTTTTATTAGACTCGTAGCGGCTCATGCATTTTTTGCGGTCTGAAATTTTTTTTTACATCAGTCTGCTTTTTTTGCTATAAAAAATATTTGAACTTGTGTGTTGAATTTTGCAGTCTGGATTTTTTGCTAATGTTTAAGTTATTTTAAGATAACGTTTTAGCCATTACCATAATATAAAGCATCCATACAACTAGTCATCCAGAAAATACAAAACCAATACAAATCTTCATGAAATGTAAAATATAATTTGTTGAAATCATACAAAACCAATACATATGGAAAACATGTAGTGCTCTGGTTCCCATAACACACAAACACACAACCATAACGGTTGGCCGTCAGCTCAAACATATCCGGTTGAATCAACCATTTTTCCTTTGGAATGCGTACAGTGCCTTCAGGAATTGTCAGAGCATCTTTCACAATTATTACCCCTCCGTCATTCCACATTCAAATCCACAAGTCATGGTTACCTTCTAGCTGCATTAGTAGCTCATGTCTCACTTGCCTCTAACCAATATTCTCTCGTCATAACCTAGGAAGTTTCTTATGCATCTGAATCCACAATGACCATTGGCGAGTACATTCTGAATGTCCTCAACACAATCCCAAATTCACATAGGAATTTGCTTAATAAATGTAGTTTTCCACTTCGCCGCCTCTCTTTTGGCTTAGAAACACTTTCTTGACTTCTAAGTTTCTCTTGTGTCTTCGTGTACTCATTACCAAAGGGGTCCCTTTACGCGAATTTCTCATGTTTTAGACAATTTCTTCTTTTTAGGTCTCCCTTTGCCCTTTATATGTTTAGTTGGTTAAATCATGACACATGAATTGGGGCAACTCAAATCTAGCAGCTTCCTCTTCAACACAAACTATTGATCAAAAGTGGATTATAAGCACTTTTGCTTAATGGTGTCTACCACTAGATCAATAATCAAATCTGTAGTTGCACGAAAACGTGTTTTGCCAAGTTGCATCCAGTGCTTGTGTAACACAGACAGTGAAAGTTCTCCAGTAGGAGTGAAATATTGTGTCATTTCATGAGCACAAGGCAACCCATGAATGGTTATCATCACATATTGATACTTGATTGGGTCAGTGCTCACTTATTCAGCGTTAACCTACCAATTTCAGATAGCATAAAGTCAAGAACCTTATGAGACACTGACCCATGAAGTTTTCCAAATAAGGAAAGAATATGTTCAAATTCCAATTCCAATTTCAGCATTAACCTACCAATTCCAATTCCAATCATGACAATACCAAATTATAAAATCCCATAACTGGACTGAACCATCCCAAATTAAAACTCCAGAAACAGTACCAGCATGGGGTTGTACCGGACCGTGCCACACTAGTAAATGGCAAAATGCCTCATGTCAAACATTGTTTTATTTCACACATTTTTTTTAATCCTTAATCCTTCCAATTCTTCCCATCCAAATGTCTATCACGACTTGTGATACCATCTGCGACAACCCTACCAAGTGACCTTGGTCCGCATTGGCTTTCACGCATCTTTTAAATGAAAACTCAAACGAACCAATCAACAAATAATACAACACGTGCTCCCAAATTTGAAGTGCACACATAAAGCAGGGTGGCCTCCGGTCACTCAAAACCAAAACGAAATAGAGAGAGTAGCAGTGCATTTTCTTGAGAAAAAGTTCCATTGTTTGGTCCAAAGAAGATTAGTATTTTGTAGCATAAATGTATGGAAGCCTTGCTGAAGAAAGAAGAAATAATTGATGTGTTTTGTGTATTTATTTGATTTACATGGGTGGGTAAATCAACGAATTTTTGGTTGATTTTTTGATGGTGCAGTGAGTGCTCTGAACTCGATTTTCCGGGGTGGTGCCTACATGGAACATAAGTGGAGTTGCAATTGACTCCACAACCGATATTGAGAACACAGATTTCAACCCTGGGATCAAGTGTAGTTGCAACGCCTCTACTTTCCACATTACTCAACTGTATGTATTCTGCTCATCTCACCACTCAATTCTTTCATTACTACTTCTTACTAACAATCTTATTGTATCTTTGTATGTATCATTGTCACTTATTTCTTATTCTTTCTCAGTTCAACTTTTAATGTAAAAGCAATAAGGGCCTGCCCTTTGTATAATTGATAAATTTCAAGAATTTTTGTTTTTATTTTAATTACATTTATTTATTGATGATTATTCTCACCCCATTAATTCCATTCACCAAGGTAGGTGCACTGCAATGTCCTTATCCTTCCCTCCACAATTTGAATTTCAACTATTCAGGTTTCTTCTTCATGATGATGAGAGTTTATGCTTCTTACAATGCTCCTGCCAACTAAGGATATGATTGTGCATTGGATCACTACCTGTAATCATTCACGTGTTTAAGGACATAATACTTTTGAGATCCATGCTCAGAATCCGACTCTAAATATTGGACCGAGTACATTACTACTACAATCATTTGACCTACTGTAGCGCTGCATAATTATGCTCAAGAGGTTGAAAGACATTAAAAGTAGCCTCCAGAGTATGGTGATTGGAGATCAGTGGGATTCCTATAGGGTAGATGATGTTGAGAAAGCATGGCTTGTGAAAGGAAAACTATTGGATGACTTGTGGTGGGACAAAGTGGACTATGTACTTCGTTTCACAGAGCCTATTTATTCAATGTTGCGGAGGGCTGATACAGATGAGCCTTGTCTTCACTTGGTGTATGAGATGTGGGATGTTATGATTGAGAAAGTGAAACAAGTTATTTACCGCCCTGAAAGAAAGGCAAATAGTGAGGAGTCAGAGTTTTTTTTCAGTGGTGCATCATATACTGGTAGATCGATGGGAGAAAAACAACACACCACTACATTGCTTAGCACATTCCTTGAATCCAAGGTAAATAATTACATTATTTTTAACTTTTTATTCTACTTAGTCTTGAGTCTTGACTAGAAGACTAGAATTTATGGGTTATGCACTTAATGTTTATATATTAATTTGTGATTGACATTGCTTATATATAGGTATTATAGCAGAGAATGGCTTGAAGGAGCTCTTAATCGTATTTTTCCACACAAAGATCTTGAGATTTCAAAGGAGTGGGATAAGTGTTTCAAGAGATACTTTCTTAATATTGAGAAAAGAAGATTGGTTATTACAGAGTATGCTAAGTTTTCAGCGGGTTCTGGACAGTTTGCAGAAAGTGATGCTCTACAGAATAAAGCATACCTAAAACCTGATGTGTGGTGGGTTTCTCATGGTGCATGTGCACCATTACTCCAGACTTTAGCTTTGAAGTTACTTGGGCAGTCTTGTTCTTCCTCATGTTGTGAGAGGAGTTGGAGCACGTATAACAACATCCACTCATTAAAAATGAACCAATTGACCCCACAACGAGCTGAAGATTTAGTGTTTGTGCATTCCAACATTCGTCTTTTGTCAAGAAGAAAACAAGAGTACAAAGAAGGTGAGACAAGGATGTGGGATATCGCAGTAGATAGTATTGATTCGTTGGATTTTGATGCTGCTGGAATGCTTGAGATTGCCAGTCTTTCACTTGATGAACCTGAGCTAAAGGTTGGGTTGTTGAATGAAGAGAATGCGACAGTTGATCCGCCAGTTAATGAAGAAGAAGAGATGTAGCCGCCTCGCTGATGAGCTTATGAAATTATCAATTTACATTTTACATTATCAAATTAATGAAATTATGTTGCGTATGCTTTATGAGTATGACTAGAGCTTGACTTTATGATGCATATGTAATTTTGAATGAATGAATTTGAATGTTTTATTGATATGTTTGGATTGTTCAATAGTATTATTTATGATTTTATGTTCATATGAGTTACAAAAAAAATAAGTTTGACCGTGTCGCCAAGTCCTATTTTTTTAAAAATTGCCGAATCGCCGTGTCGTATCCGTGTCCAACACGACACGCGTACCCAAGTCCTGCATCATTGCTGTAGCCATACTCCCAAACCTCTCTCATTAATAAAAACGTAATAGAATGAAGTAAGAAGACAACAAATACCCCCATTAAAAGATTAGTGTAACCAAATGAAATAAGAAGTTCATCCATAAATTTGATTTTGTTCTTAGCTTGGAGAGCGGTTATCATTGCATGACTCCATGCAAATCATCTTGTAAAATTGTAAAGCCCATTGTTATCTGAGTGGTTAATAGAGAAAAACAATCAATTGTCTTATACATCTTCTAGTTACAAAACATTTGACTTCTCAAATTGTTGCAAAGAAGTCCTAAAGCCTGGGAAATTTTAAGAATAAGAAAGCACTATGGAGTAGTTGAATGGAGCTTGAGAATAGAATGGGTGTGCTAAACACAATGTTGCAGTATGAGTGGAATATCGTAATGATATTGCATTGTTTTACCTATTACTTCTTAATGCACTTTTTTTTCCTTTTCCTTTTTCAATATTTTTTTCAGGAGAGTATATGCACTGAACTTTAAAGGGATAATTCCGGAAGCACTCGCCAGTTTGACACGCCTCACCTATCTCTATGGGCTCTATCTAACCTTGTTTTTCCTTCTATTTAATGGTAAACTAGACCCAGTAACAGGGACAAGTGAAGCTTGAAATAATAGTGGATTATTATTTTTTTCTTCGAATTCGTGGGGCTATAGATCCTTGATTCAGAATACACTGATTTAGTTTATGGTCGAAGTCTATGATCATGGCTTCGTGCATATTTTTCTATATTCCTTTAATCCTTTTATGTACCTGGACTATCATTCAAAGTTATTTTTCTCTTGCTAATGTAATATCATGATTATCATCAACCCATATTCCTCTTGGATTTCTGTATCCATTTAGCTTTTATCTTATTTCTGCACAAAGTATTATAAAGGAGCCTCTATAGAACAAACAAAATCCATTGTGGACTTCTTGTTGTAAAGAAATTGAGAATAAAAGTGATGTAAGCGGGTATTAATATAAATTAATTCAATAATATTAATTGTAATTGCTATTAAGTAAAGCCCATAATAGTAGTTAGGGTATTATTAGCTAATTAGAATTAGATTAATTAGTTTGCCAAAGAAGTTACGGATATTATAAATATGCAAGGGATTGTTCATTGTTTTTTGGTTGATTGATTGAAAACAGTAATTCTTTTTTATTTGTTTTTCAATTAGGGTTTATCACAGTTTTATTTCAATTCCTGCTTCGTATTTTGATTCTTGTTTTGTTTATTTCAATTCTTGTTTAGTTCTATCAATTGGTATCAGAGGCGAAACGCTCCTTTTGTATGACACAAAAAAATCAGACAAACACAAAAGAAAAGGCTTAGAAGATAACAAAAGAAGAACGAATCAAAGCTGTTGAAGCCATAAAAGGATGTAAGACATCAAAAGGTCTCTTGGATGAAGAGATAGAACAAGATAGACTCCTTAGAGAACAAGAGAGAAGAGGATTGGAACAATAAACTAGAAGGGTCACAACAATGGATCCAAGAAGAGATTGAGATGAAGGTAGAAAAACAATAGGGAAGTTGGTAGAAAAAGCAGTGGAAAGGGAGATAAAGAAGATGGAACCAATGATCAAGGGACTCCTGTCAGGAAACAAGGAGACTAACGAGCACCCACAAGGGGTTACCCGTCGACCTCCATGGAGCATGACTGCCACTGTAATATTTGCGTATTTAAAAAAAAAAAAAAAATTGGTCTGGGTGTACTCAGTTAATGCGGTGGGGGCACATAGCCACCCACCCTTTAAAACACGACCCCCCTTCTTTCTTCTCCTTCTTTTTCATTTTCTTTACAATGCGCGATTTTTCCCCTTCCTCCTCTTCGTCTCCAGCGAGAGTTCGTCTTCTTCCTCATTTTTCTTCCCCCAAATCTCACCTCCTCCTCCTCATTTCTTCCTCTCTTCATTCCCTCTTCGTTTCTCTGTGGTTTTTCACAAAAAAAAAAAAACAAAAAACAAAAATATCAGTTTCACATTTGGGTTTGGTGTTGGCTTGTTTGATTGGTTTCTGTAGCTCTGATCAGCCGTGGAGGGGCCTTGGTGGTGTCATTGGGAGCCCTTAGAACCGACATGCAAGGTTGATTTTGGGGTTGGCGGAATTTTTCAAAAAATCAGGGTGCATGTTCATTTTGAGGGTTCTTCGGCGTGAATCCTGGCTTTGGGTGCGTGGGTGAGCCTCACATTCGTGACTCCGAGTGTTCTTAGACATATTTCCGGGCTGTTGTGCGGTTTGGAGGCGATCAGACCGGAGTAGGAAGGGTTTCGACGAGTTTTCGCCAAACTTTGGGTTTCGGCGGGGTGTTTGCCGAATTTTTATTGCTTGTAAGTTTTTCTTTCAGTCACGCGCCACTTGTAATTTATTTATTTTTCCAGTTTTCGGCTAGTTTGCTCACCTTCGAGTCCGCCTTGTAGTTTTTAAAAAAAATTGTGGTCCCGCATTCGTGGTTTTGGCGAGTTAGGAGCTTCGACCGGTAGGAATTGGGTTTTGAAACCCCATTCCGCTCAGGTGAGTGGAATTATAATATTTATTTTGAGAAATAATTATTTGAAATCCTGAATTTAATTTTTACATTATACCGTCGATTGTGTATAATTGAATCCAAATTCGAAATTCGGGGTTTTCAGATATTTCGATGATTGTGTTGGTTATTTGTGAATGAATTACGTATCGGATTTTCTGAAAGCATGATATACTTGAATGAAATCGAATAGTGAAGGAATTTTGGTGTGATTAGGTTTTGGTGTAATGACATTGGACTTGTATGCTTCGTTTTCGAGTTTGCATAGTATGTCATGTTTTACCGTGGATTTTCGAGTCTTGAGCATGTATGATAATCGACTTGAATAAATTTATCGTGGTGAATTGGGTCATGTTGGGACCCTGGCATAGTCGTGATTTTATAAAAATTGCCGAATTTATTATGATTGCACGTCTGTTACCTTTGATTATGTACAGACTCATCATTTGTGCATGTGGATGTTAGTGTAAGTGTCTTTGCCCCGCTATAATGTCTGTTGTGCCGATGCTTAGGAGCTTGCTCGCATCATGAGTTGGATGGTGCTTGAGATGACTCGCACCTAACATTGAGGACGTTATTGCATGTGGCAAGCTTGCTGAGGTGCGGTGAGCTCTCGCACGCACTTGCCACTATAGAGTGCAGTAGGACGGATCCCGGAGGACGTGTTTTGGAGATTACTCGCTTTCCCTCCCAGCGTGCTTGAGTTTGATTGTGTTAGGTTGGCCGTGTTAGGTCAGTCGTTCGGGATGTTTGAGTTTGTATCCTTGCAGATGGCACCCCATTAGGATACAAACAAGCCCGAAGTGGTACTGGTGCACGTTATGGGATGTGTCTGGGTGAGACACATTCGTAGAGTATGTGGATACCTACGATATGAGACACTTATACAGAATTTTACGGGATGTTTGGTTTCGACTTGATTGTTATACCTAGGAGACTAGGAAGAACTATGAGATTGTCTTTATTTTCATCGCTTGATATTTACTATGTTTGAATCACGTGTAATGATCGGCATATATCGTAAACTTGTAGTTATTGTTGAATCTGAAATGCTTGTGTTGTTGCTTGAACTTAGAAATATTATCTTTAGAGACACGGTGTGATTTAGTCTTTAGAACTTGTTACTTATCATTTATTGTCTGGCATGAATTTTTCTGGTATAGTATTCCGTTATTTATATTTAGTTCACGAATTGGCACGCTGCGATTCCCGTGACGGGTCGGGGAGTGACAGAGCTTGGTATCAGAGCCATTGTTTACCGGTTCACATGGAACATCATCGTATACCACTTCCTTGAGTGAATTGGGTAGAGGAGTTAGGACTTTTGTTGTGTTGTTTGATGTATGGTATGTGTGTTTTCTTTTGCGTAGAGGTTGTTTGGTGATGGTGCGTGGTAAGAGATCCCAGGGTGAGGGATCAGGCACTGCTGGAGAATATATGAGGCAGGGCAGTCAGTCAGAGGACCCATTTACTCGGCGCAACAGGGATTTCGTCAACTTGGGTGGTGAAAGATTTGATGGCACTGGAGATTCTCTAGCTGCGGATCAGTGGATCCGTAAGGTAGAGCTCATATTTGAGAGGATGGTGCTAACACCTATACAACGTACTGAGTTAGCAGCACACCAATTTGACTTAGAGGCTATGTACTGGTGGGATTCAGTGAGGCAGAGCTGTGATGTGTCAGAGATGCAGTGGGATACATTTTGCCAGGTGTTTGAACAACATTTTGTTCCTGATTCTGCCAGAGCTGAGATAGTGGACATGTTTCTACATTTACAGCAGGGTTCTAGATCTGTTTCTGAGTACTTGGCCGAGTTTACACAGTTGAGCCGCTATGCCACTTGTTTTATAGATACTCCAGAGAAGAAGAACAGGAAGTTTTTGAGTGGTCTGAACCCGTTCCTAAGGAAACAGTTGATGGTGATGATTGATCGTCCTTTTGAGAGATTAGTGGACGTCACTTTGAGTCAGGAGCGAGTAGACGCCGAGTGTAGACAAGAGACTTTGGTTCGACGAGCTAGAGGTTCGGAATGCAGTCAGAGGTTTGGCCGAGAAAGCCAGACAATTGAGCAGGCACAACAGCCAGAGCGTGTCGTTGTCCAGCAGAAAGACCCTGGTAGAGGGGGGACCAGTTAGGACTGGCAGAGACCACAGAGGTGACAAACGTTCTCGAGGAGATCATCGACAGCAGCAGCAACAGAGACAGCCTAGGTGCGGTGGTCAGACAGGAACTAGGAGCGGTTGCTTCACTTGTGGTCAGGAGGGACATGTAGCTCGTGATTGTCCAAGAGGTCAGACAAATCGATGGGAGCATGTAGTTTGTTATACTTGTGGACAATTGGGGCACTTTTCTAGACTTTGTCCTCAGAATAGGGATGGACCAGCATAGCAGAGGGCGCCTCAGGGACAGTTTGCACCTGCGCCTGGAATTGGTCAGAGAGTCCCTCTCCCAGCAACGCCTGTTCGCCTAGCAGCTATTCCCGGTCAAGGAAATGTTGAGGGTATGTTGTTATTATTTTTTTCTTGTAGTTGTGTGTGCCAGATGTAGTAAGATTTGTGTTATGTGCATTATGCGTAGGAAAAAATTGCATGTTAGTGTGTTGTTATGTGACTCAGGATATATGTATTGAGTGCCAGGTTTCGTGCATTCGTCGTCTTCCCAGTTGAGGGCTCTTTTCGATACAGGAGCATCTAGGTCTTTTATTTCTAGACAGTTGGTTGTTAGAGAAAACCTTGAGGTAGTGTTTTTGCCGGAGCCCTTATGTGTTGTGTCTCCCTTGGGCAGTTCAGTTTGGTTGTGGGAATATTGTCCCCGTTTCGAGTTTTCCTTGTTGGGGTACAACTTTGTGTTTGACTTTATTGTCTTAGGTTTTGAGGGCTATCATTTGATTCTAGGGATGGATTGGTTGTCCAGTCATCCGGTGATCATTGATTGCTTGCATAGGTCAGTGATGTTAGCGCCACCTGATGCTTCAGCTCGTGTGTTGGCTTGTGAGCCCGATTCGGTTTCTTTGATGTCGAGTTTTCTTAGCTCTCTTGAGATTTCTTGTCCCGACACCAGTTCTGTAGAGGTTGTGTGTGAGTTCCCTGATGTCTTTCAGGAGATTCCTGGTATCCCTCCTCGTCGTGAGGTAGAGTTTCGAATTGACTTGGTTCCTGGTACTGCACCTATATCTAAATCAGCGTACAGGCTTGCACCTAAGCAATTGGACGAGATGAAAGTACAACTTGATGAGTTGCTTCGTAAGGGGTTTATTCGTCCAAGAAATTCACCTTGGGGAGCTCCAGCAATATTTGTGTCCAAGAAGGATGGATCATTGAGGATGTGCATAGATTATCGAGATCTGAATAAAGTGACCATCAAGAATAAGTATCCATTGCCTCGAATTGATGATCTATTGGATCAGTTGAGGGGAGTCGTAGTGTTTTCACAATTAGATTTGCAGTCTGGGTATCATCAGATGAGAGTTGAGGAACATTCCGTTCCAATTACCGTTTTTCGGACCCGTTATGGCTTGTATGAGTTTCCAGTCATGCCATTTGGATTGACAAATGCACCAGCTTTCTTCATGGATTTGATGAATAGATTGTTCAGTCCGTACTTGGACAAGTTTGTGGTAATCTTCATTGACGATATCTTAGTGTACTCGAGGAGTTTAGAGGAGCACAGAGAGCACCTTCGCATTGTTTTGCAGACACTTAGAGAAAATCAGTTGTATGCGAAGTTCAGTAAGTGTCACTTCTCGGAGCCTGAAGTTCGATTTCTCGGGCATGTCATTTCTAGTAAAGGTATTGCAGTGGATCCCGAGAAAGTTTAAGCAGTGAAGTCTTGGAGACGACCGAGTAGTGTGACAGAGATTCGTAGTTTTATGGGTTTGGCTGGTTATTACCGACGGTTTATCGAGAAATTTTCCCTGATTGCGGCACCACTCACTCAGTTAACTAGGAAGAATGTTCCTTTTGTATGGTCAGAAAAGTGTGAAGAAGCTTTTGAAACTTTGAAGCTTCGGTTGACTTCAGCACCAGTGTTGACTATTCCGACACCTGGTAGCCGACTGGTGGTATTTACCGATGCTTGATGTACAGGATTGGGTGGAGTGTTGATGCAAGGCAAGAAGGTCGTAGCCTATGCGTCTCGACAGTTGAAACCCCACGAGCGGAGATATCCGACACATGATTTAGAGTTAGCAGCCGTAGTCTTTGCTTTGAAGATCTGGAGACATTATCTGTATGGTGAGAGGTTCGAGTTGTTCACAGATCACAAAAGTTTGAAGTACCTATTCACTCAGAGGGAGTTGAATATGAGGCAACAACGATGGGTTGATTTTCTTAGCAGCTATGATTTCGAGATACAGTATCATCCTGGTAGGGCTAATGTGGTTGCAGATGCCTTGAGTAGGCAACATGCAGTGATGGCAACCATGATGATTCAGGAGTACAAAACACTTGAGACATTAGTTTCATTTGCAGTTCAGCCTACTTTCAGTACAGAGGGCAGCATGATAGCGGGTTTAGCAGTTTATCCGCCGTTGATCAGTAGAGTGGTGGAGAAACAGACCTCCGACCCAATGATTACGAGGCAGATAGCAGAGTTGGTAGTGGACACATTGGATGAGTGCCCTACCGATTGGTCGGTGGGTTCAGATGGAGGGTTGCGGTTTTGTGGGCGGCTTTGTGTTCAGTCTGATGAGGAGTTGCGAAGAGATATCTTACAGGAAGCTCATAGATCTCGTTTCACCATTCACCCCGGTGGAACAAAGATGTATCGAGATTTGAGATGTTCTTTCTGGTGGCGTGGCATGAAAACAGACATTGGAGAGTTTGTGGCACGGTGTGCGACTTGTCAGCAGGTGAAAGCCGAGCATCAGAGACCGTCTGGGTTATTGCATCCATTGGATATCCCGACGTGGAAGTGGGAGTATATCACTATGGATTTCATCGATGGACTTCCACGGTCGAGGAAAGGTAATGAGTCGATATGGGTCATTGTTGATCGGTTGACGAAGTGTGCACATTTCATTCCTGATAGTAGGAATCGGACGACAGACAGTCTAGCGGTGTTGTTCATTCGGGAGATAGTCCGCCTTCATGGGTCGCCTGTTTCGATTGTATCCGACAGAGATCCGCTTTTCACAGCCCACTTCTGGCAGAGCTTTCAGCAAGCTATGGGTACTAGATTGGACATGAGTACAGCTTATCATCCATAGACAGATGGCCAATCTGAGCGAGTGAATCAGGTAGTGGAAGACATGCTTAGAGCATGCATTTTAGACTTTGGGGGCAGTTGGAAAGATCACCTATCGTTATGCGAGTTTGCGTACAACAACAGCTACCACGTAAGTATTGGCATGGCACCGTTTGAGGCACTCTTCGGACGACCGTGTAGGTCCCCTGTTTGTTGGGCAGAGATTGGAGAGTCAGTTGTGATGGGGCCGGATGTGATCAGAGAAACTACTGAGAAGATTGAGCTGATTAGTTCACGCATCGGCACGCTACGATTCCCGTGGCAGGTCGGGGCGTGACAGCCACCATGCCTCCAACAACACCACCGGCAATGACGCACCACCAAGTGGTTCGATTGGCTAGGCCGATCACCCCCTCCCCTCCTCCATCGTCCTCGTCGCCCTTTCCCAACCTGCACCACCTCCCCTCTAGTCGACCCCTCAGCCACCCTCACCTTGTATTGAAAGCTTGACAACCACCCATGCAATATGTCAACATCCGAATCAGGGAACCCAAATATAACATCAAATCTACACAAGAAGTAGTGCCAAATGCTCCTTGCAAATTCGCAAATCAAAAAGTGATGATCCCGCAACTTCAGCTCTCTTGTGAGACCAAATAGACTTCAATAACCATGTCTCTGTGGCTCAAGAAGTCACATATGGTTCCAAACTATCTTGGATAGGAAGAAGTAAACCTATAACTGAATGAGTTCCTGCCATACTATTTATGAGGGAAGTCTTTAAGCCATGGAATGAAGGTACCCAGAAATTCCATCCTTGGTCCACTTCCACCTCCACCCATCCTCACCATTGAAGAATTTCACTGAGTTTTAAGAAATCCAATAGTTTCCCCGTTTCTCTAATCTCCCCTTTATTGAGAGCCTTTCTCATGAGTTCTAATCCACCCTTTGCCCCAACCTAATAGCAAAAAACTACCATTTCTTCCAGTTATACCCCAGCAATTGTTGGAAATACTCTCCGAAGCACCCCCAATCTAACCAAAGTGTTGTGCCAAACCTTTATTTTGTGTCCCTTCTCTAGCACACAGTCAATGCCATCAAGAAACTCAATTAGTAGAAATATTGGAAATACCTCTGACAAGCTATAGCCTTGAGAATTAGTGTGATGAGGAATCCACTATCTAGCATACTTGGTGTCACAAGGTCACTTTTGTGCCTAAAGTTTTTCGCTTAAGGTTATCCTTATGAGGCACTAAGTCTATACATAGTCTCAGCCATTCTCACAATGCACACAATCACTGATCAATCTGCAATGATAATGATAATGATAATGATAATGCACACAGAGTAGAGTTCTTGGGTCGAAACCCTTTAGTTTATTGCTTCACTATTTTCTGGGATTACAAGCTCACAACCCATACATTCTCCCATATGCAGGGTGTTGGCCCATTTAAAATGGCCCATAAAGAATACAGCAAATAACTAACTAGGCACATGTCTTACAAGCATTACAAGGTTATCCTACGTTACACTGACTATGTTGCGCTACATCGGACCTTGACTGATTAGTTACCAACTGCCCTAGACAAAGATATTAACCACTCAATCTCTGTCCGGTGTAACCACCAACCATTCTAATTGCTTGTCTTATTCTCCATGCATGCAATGCCATGCACTTCAGTGCTCAACGAGCTTCCATTTGTACATATCCATCCATAGACTAGCCAATCAGTCCACCATTCCATGTGCACAAGGCTTTGAGTCCATCTACTCAAGCCAATCAAACATTCAAGTCACTGATCCGTCTACCATCCGTCTAGTGTATGGTTCACTACCAAGCACAATGTCTGAGCAATGACTGACCATTCTTCCATGCATGGAGAATGCTTGCTAGTCAGACTATCCCACGTTCCCACCATTCAGCAAGTCAGTCTATCCATTTGCTTGCCTTGCATCACTGGCCATGCATACTAGTTCCCACATTGCCTTGCATCAGCCTGCTCAGATATGCATACTGGTCTGCCAGTCGTTCCAACATGCATGCTCAGTCAGTCCTTCGGCCAGCTCGTTCGACTGATCCATCATCTGTCTTAAGTCATGCATTCGTTCATGCCTAGACCATGCATGAGCACTCGTCCAATGCTTGGTAAGCGCCTGGCCAGCATACCCTCAGTCTTGGAGCCAAAAGAATCTTATTTTGCACCAGTTTCTGGTACACATGCCTTGGGCATGCTCCCAGTCTTGGACTGATTACTCACACTGTTTTGGTCATGCACATACCTTGGCCAGGCTATGCACTGATGCTTCATCAACACATTACCATCCCAGTCGTGCACTAAGGCTCTTGAGGCGTCTCATGTGCCAGTCTCAGTCCACTCATTCAACCATCATTCCTTATCAAGGCATGGACTTGGCATACCCCTGCATACCAACATGCTCCACACTGACTCATCTTCATCTAACTCACGTGGAATGTTTTGTCTGGATACCCGTGCATGGTCCACTCGTTCTAACTCGTGGTCCATTACTGGGGTCTGACACTTGGCTTCTATGAGTTCCTGAGTGTATCACCCTAGCCATTTTCCCTAATTATCCCTGGTTCATCTTCGTGAATTTTCTGATCCACAAGCCCCCGCCTCTTCAGGGAAACTCGCCAAGTATCATTCAATAGCATAAAAGTTCATTTTTAAGTTTATCTGCGGAGTTTATCCACCGCAGATTTTGTGCCCATCACCTCCTCGTTTATTCTTTCAGAATCCGAGCTCGGAGAAGGCGGAGATCTTGTGCACTCACATAAGTATTACGTGTTAAATCGACATGCAATTGCATGTTTAGGTCTCTCTCTCTAAGTTATCTTGAAGAAACACCTTATACCCATGTCAGCCACCACCATCCATGCCCATGTCACTGTTATGTAGCAAGTAACAACATATACAAGGTGGCTAGCTTACACTAGGTTTTCATTAAGTGCTATTTCCTTCCTATGTCAATAGCTATAATTCTTTAAAATGTTTGATGTGAACCAAATGCTGAAGAGAGAATTCCAAATTGTAACCGGGTTCTAGGAATTACATTCACCTAGTTGAAAAGTTCATAAATGAAAAATATGGTGCAAGTAGTAAGGGTTCTAGAGATATCATTTGATTATCAGATATAGAAAAACTACCATTAATCAGAAGAAACATTTGTACCCTTTTTGTCTAGATCAGGAAACGACCAATAACCTTTACATGCAAGATGGAACATGCATGTATCCAAGCAATGCACTCTATCAAAGCCTTTTGCACTGTATGCAGTCCCAATATGGTCATCAAACAAGAACTGAATGACTTGGCTCACTTGAATTGTATTTCCACTCGTATAATTATGTTCAGGAAAGTTTCTTCAGCCATACTCTGAATACCATACATTTTTTTCCCTGATAAGCAGATTCCACGTTTGCAATAAACTGTGGTGGCGGACAGGCGAGATCTTCTGATGGGACAATATATGAGACTGAAAATTCAACTCTTCGCACAGCTTCGTATTATTTAACAAATACTAGAAGATGGGCAGTCAGCAATGTTGGGGTCTTTGGTGACAGGCTTAATGCTGTTTATTCCCAGAACACTTTATCACAAATTACAGCTACTGGAGACTCAGAGCTGTTCCAGACAACAAGACTGTCCCCAAGTTCACTAAGATACTATGGCCTTGGTCTCGAAAATGGAATCTACAATGTTAACCTACAATTTGCGGAGATAGGACTTGACGATGTAAGCTCAAGAACTTGGCAGAGCCTTGGAAGGCGGGTATTTGATATTTATCTTCAGGTGTGTATGCTGTAGTGGGCAATATGTAATCAATTTTAATTATTGTTCTCAGGGACACAAACATTTGGAGATGTTCAACGGAGATTGTCAATACTTATTCATGTCTATTCACTCTGTATGTTGTAGGAACTAATGTTTCCAAAAGAAGTGGTGACCAGCTTTCATTACAAAAATAGGATTTAGGAATTTTGATCAAGCATTTTAACTTGTAGCATAAATGTCAACCCAAACAAGAGCTTGCCGAAATTTTTTCAACCCGAAATGCTCTGTTACACTTGCACTTTCTGTTTCTACCCACTTCTATTAATGTATTATTTTGCCAACAGTTTCCATCTGTTTTTATGCCCTGCTGTTGATGATCCAGGGTAATCTCCATGTAAAGGACTTCGACATAAGAAGGGAGACAAGAGGGATCTCAAATCAAGCTGTTAGAAGAGATTTTAAGGTTCGTGTATGGGAGAACTTTCTCGAAATTCATCTCTTTTGGGCCGGAAAGGGTACTTGCTGCATACCTGTACAAGGTTTTTATGGACCATCAATTTCTGCCATCAGAGTTACTCCTGGTAATAATTTAGAAAACTCAAATAAGTTCAATTTAAATTGTGCAATTAAGTAAATACACCAAATACTGAGTATTCAGTATTTTGTTTACTGTGCAGACTTCCAACCAACTGTCAGTGACCAACCACCAACTAGTTCAACAAAGAAAAGGACAGCGTTGATTGTCAGCATCACAGTCCTCGTCATCCTTGGAAGCATCATAGGTTTCTTGGTTATTTTTTATTTGAGGTGGAAAAGATCGACAAACAACGAAGAAGGTAATATCTATTTACTATTTACACTGGTTATGTCAGGGTTTTTTTAAATGCTAACCAAATTTCAGACCTTCTCGACCCAGAAAGAAAAGAATGAGTACTTTTTAAGTCATATGTACTGATTTTCTCTCTGTCATATCTACTGAAATACATTTCTCTATGCTGTAGATAACAAAATGGGGTTAATTTGAATATATGACAGTGATTGCCTTCTTCAAGGATTTCTGAATTTTTGGTGCATGTGTTGAAGACACCAAATCCTAACTCACAACAAAATATGAGATTATTACAGGCATATATCGAGTAGGGGCTAGTTAGGTTGAACATGACTTCATTCCAAATTCAACCCAAATTTAGGTTGGATTCTTGATACTTCACCCACATTTAAACAAAGACAGAGATTCACAACTGAAAGAATTTCCTGATCTTCTATTGTTTATTTTAAAAAATTAATAATAATAAAAAATGTCAAAGGCTCTTAACCCTCTCTTCTTGAATCTCCATCTCTAAACCCTCGAGCCTAAAAAAAGCTCTCTTAATGTATACAGTCTCGGTTTTTGCACAGGACCCGTTGAATACGGCCATGCTCTGAGCCTCTTGCTCGGTTCTATGCTTTGGACATGATATCATGAAAAGATATTGCTTGATAAACTCTGCACCAGGCCTTCGTTGACCTTATATCATACGATCATTACTAAACTGATTTAACAAGCAAAAGTTGAAGAAAAAGAAAGGACATTCTCAGAGAAGTGCATATGATAATGATCCAACATTTGCAATTGCAGAGCTGCTGGGCATAGATAATAGGCCAAACACGTTCAGCTATGGTGAACTAAGAACTGCTACTGGAGACTCTATCCCAGCTAATAAGTTAGGAGAGGGTGGATTTGGACCTGTGTACAAGGTAAGATTAAGTTTCTTATTTATGTTTATACTGAAAGTTTGAACTAAAACCCTTAGCTATAAATTTTTGCTTGAGATGTGGATGCATCATTCGAGTCAGAAGTGGTTATTTATAATCTATCAGCCGTTGTTAGTGTTGCAGCTAATTATATCCGATATGGTATGATACGCTAACCTATACTAAATACTCCATTGACACTTCTATCGTCCTATTTTACATAACAGTATTTTACTTAAGTATTACCTTTTTTTTTTGTTAATTTGTTATTTTGGATGACAAATAATATAAACAATATAGAATAACTAACATATGTAAAAGATAAAATATTATTTATAGTTGAAACATATTTGTGCAGGAGATTTTGAATGACTAATAGATATCCATCGAATTTATATTTGAGGTTTGGAATTATATCGGAAATTCAAATTGGCTTTTGTTCTTGTCTAGTAAATTTTAAATAATGTTGTAATATTCAACTTGTACCTGTGTCCTAGATTATCTGAAATTCCATGGCATGTTGTCCTACCGTATCGATGTCCTTGCATTCATCTGTATTTTCTGAAGTTTCATGTTTTAGCATTGTATCCCATCTCAGTAGAGAAAGTTGATGTACCTTGAAGAGAAGTTAAAGAAGAACAGAAGAAAAATCACAAAGAGAACTGCAGACAAAGGAGGAAAGATTCACTTTATTAGGTATACAAGCAATTCGAGAGGCTTGTAAACTCTCCCAGATGAGCAAAGCTCTTTGTACAACAAGTTTAACGATGATCAATGCCTCTCCTCTTCCTACTACTCTCTCTTATATAGGACCTCTTCAACTACTTTCTGTTATTTCTAACAAACTTACAACCACTAACAGACTACAAACAGACAATGAGAATGAGAAGCAACTGACTTCTTATAATAAGCTGACTTGACATTGGTTCACTGCTGGTTCAATACTGTCCCATATGCTGCCTATTGCTGCTGCTTATGCTTGCGTCTATTGTAGGTATGATATATTGGAGATTTATCAAAAGTCTTTATACCTTCAGACACATAACAGTTTTGAGTTAGGGTATTCTTAAGGTATATGTTTTTTTGTAGAAACTTGCATGTTTACTAATTGTTATCGGGCCCAACTAAAAAATTTCAAGATGTTTATATTTTTTATATTTTAAGGCTTGAGGGTCGGTATAGAGAACAAAAACAGTGCCTGATTTGGATTTTTTCTTGTATGGAAACAATTATATTTCTCCCGTTGATTTGAGTCTACTTGTGGGAGTTGATGCACAACAAGTAGCTTTAAATCAAGGCAAATGATTGTGGAAGGAAGAGGCAGAAAAAAGAGGGAGAAAGAGGATAAAAAAAAAAAAAAATTCAAAATAAGAAAACCTAAAGGTGAAAAGTATCTTGGAAAAGTAAGATTTACATTGCAGTTTGTAACATTTTACTTAAATATTAAAAAAAGAGCGATAACATTCGAACAATTCCTCTTTTACGTGAAATGGCATTTCCCGACGACTTGAATAACAATTCCTTAACTTATTCGCCAAAGAGATACTAACTTAGCGGTAGGCCTATGGTGGATGAAATCACAGATCCAGGATTCAAACCCTGCTGATGGCATCTGGGGTGGGAGGGGTTAAGGATTAAAATAAAAAATCCTTAACGTATTCTTTTATTGTAAAATAAAATTGCCATAAAAAGAATCTATCAAGCTTTTAATTTTTAACGTTAGGATTGGTTTGACCACAACAAAATGATTCAGATTTAAGTCCTAAAGATTTATTTAATCTTGACTAACTACTAAGTTTCTAAAATATGAGGACAAAAAATCAATTTTCTTATAACATATGTAACATTGTAATGAAATTCTTGTTGTGGTATACTTGTCCATGTAATATTGCCATAAAAAGAATCTATCAAGCTTTTAATTTTTAACGGTAGGATTGGTTTGACCACAATAAAATGATTCAGATTTAAGTCCTAAAGATTTATTTAATCTTGACTAACTACTAAGTTTCTAAAATATGAGGACAAAAAATCAATTTTCTTATAACATATGTAAACATTGTAATGAAATTCTTGTTGTGGTATACTTGTCCATGTAATATTTACGGTATTGGCATCGGAAAATAAACAAATAATAATAATGAAAGCTTCGATTCACAAGCTTTTGAGAAACTGAAATAAATTTCCATCAATACAATATTTCATTTTATAATTAAGCGTGACTCTTAAGCAAACCTAGCGCTAAACCTAATTGCAAAAGAAAAGCCCTAATTCTAATTGTGAAAAAAAAAAAACCCTACTCCTAACTATTGGGTTCAACCTACTTATTTGATAAATGGACTACTATTTATCTACCTGACATTCCATCAATTATCCCATTCCAGAAAAAGCTCGAGCTTAAGTCGTAAAAGAACCACCATCTGCAACCAATGAAATCTGCTCCACCATCTCGGCAACTTCCTTAAAAGAACAGTCTCGTCTGGGAATGGTTCTTTTTCTGTCAACAAGGTGTTCTTATTCTTAGGACAATTGCTAAAAAATAACCCACCTGGCCACAAGTATTACATTGAAAGTTGAGGCTAAGAAGTGGATGACGCACAATGTTGGTGGCAGGTGTGGAGAGAAAGGTTTGGCATTTCCAACAGTCACAGAAGATGTCGCCATTGCTTTGCCCACTTTGGTTTCAGCTCGCTTGCCATATTTCTTCGTTTTAACATGGTTTTCAAGTTTACTAAGGGGAGTTCTTTTTGCAAAGTAGGGCGTAACCAATTCATATAGCGCAAGACTTATGCTCTATTTCAAGAGGCTTCAATTTACTACAAAGCAAACAAAGTTTTGTGCAGTCAGAGTCAGATGAACTACCCAGTGTCAATCCATGCAACCTACTAAATAATGTTTTCTCAAATTTGAAAACCATGTATCAAGTATTCAGAAGCAAAAGCCAGCAAATTATAATCATCAACTATGCAAACCACAAAACCAAATCACATAAAATCTCAATACATAAACAAAAATCAAAACTGCTGAAATTACCTTGAAAGATTGCTTTAACAAAGGAAAAACCCTAATCCTTAAATCAGAACAGAAACTCAAAAGTCAAAGCCAAAATTGAATGAGCTTACAAAAAACTAAAAAAAAAAGTCCAAAACCCAACATCGAATCAAAGGTTACCGACGAATGAAGTGGTGGTGGTGAATCTCTGTGTTGTTTGTTGTTGGTAATGAATGGGGTGAACATAATGAAGTGGAGGTGGTGATCGACGGAGATGAAGTGGTGGTAGAGGTGGTCGACGGAGAGGTAGCAGTTGCAAAGTTGCTGCTACTGCCTGCTGGCCTCAAGGAAGAAGAATCTGAGGAAGGGAGAGGTAGCAGTTCTTCATGTGACTGCGTGAGAGTCTGACTGTCTAAGAGACCAAAAACATTAAAAAAAATAAAGAATAGAAGGTAAAACTTAAAAACCAATAAGGTAATATCCCGTCTGGAAAATAATGATACAGCAACCATACCATTCTAAATCAGTATGGTTCGGTATCATATCAAAATGAAACGGGATGGGACCGGTTTGGTTTTCCTGTTCGAAATCCCACCCCTAAAAAATGCAGCACAGATGTACATGCACAGTATAAATAAAGTGACTATAATTGCTCTACTACTAACTTTTTTACTAAGGAGTCCACAATTTAATTCAGTGGAATACTTCTCTGAAAACAGGGTATGCTTCCTGATGGGAGAGAAGTAGCTGTGAAGAAACTCTCAGTGACGTCTCACCAAGGAAAGATTCAGTTTATAGCAGGGATTGCCACCATTTCTGCTGTACAACTCGCAACCTTGTCAAATTGTACGGATGCTGCATTGATGGAGATAATCGACTCCTTGTTTATGAATATCTTAAAAATGAAAGTCTTGATCAAGCTCTCTTTGGTAAGAATCTGAACAGAAATCACACTTTCAAGTTTCAACTATATGTCTTTTCAGATGTAGATTAGAAGCTTATTTGAAATTTTGGACTGCTACGCAGGAAAGAGTGATATACATCTCGATTGGCCTACTCGATATGAAATATGCTTGGGAACAGCAAGAGGTTTAGCTTATCTTCATGAGGAGTCAAAGCCTAGGATTGTACACAGAGATGTGAAGGCTAGTAATATTTTGCTTGATGCTGAACTAAATGCCAAAATTTCTGATTTTGGTTTGGCCAAGTTATATGATGACAAAAAGACTCACATTAGCGCACGAGTTGCAGGCACAATGTAAGTTCTCTGACATTTTTAGTGCACTATGGTTTTTGACCATCTAGTGGTCATTTGAAAAAAAAAATTTAATAAATATGAAGTAACACGGAATGTTTACTGAAGTGGCTATCTTGCCCCTGAGTATGCTATGCGTGGACATCTAACAGAGAAGGTTGACGTCTTTGGGTTTGGCATTGTCACTTTGGAGATCTTGAGCGGGCGACCAAATTCTGACTCAAGCTTGGATCCAGGAAAGATATATCTTCTTGAATGGGTATGAAATTAAGAGTAATCTTTTTTTTTCAGTTTGAAAAATTCATGGCCTATAACTTGTAATGTTATGTGTAGGCTTGGAGTCTCCATGAAAATAACCGTGGGTTAGAATTGGTTGATCCAACATTAACCAACTTTAATAAAAAAGAAGCGCTTCGTATGTTGGGAATAGCTCTTTTATGCACTCAAGCATCACCAATGCTGCGTCCACCGATGTCAGGAGATATAGAAGTGAGCACCGTTACATCAAAGCCTAGTTACTTGTCAGATTGGCAGTTCAGTGATATGAGTAGCTTCATGAGCGACGAAACTTCAGGGTCCTTGAAATTTAAAGGTACCAATAACCAAACAGACACATCATCAAATTCAAGTACACTGGTTGGTGCAGATCAGTCGCCAGTACTTGCCACTCAGCCAATGATCCATGAAATCATTGGTGAGGGAAGATGAGCAATGTAATGTATATTAGAAATTTTATCAATACTTGCATTGAAATTTGTAAAACTTTTCTCATAGTTTGTGCCTAGAAATTTGAAGTTGTATTATTTATTGAAATAATAAATTTTTGATATTCCTTTTAACTGATTTTTAGCTTATAGATTATGATGACATATTTGGGCCCGGTTGGGAGCTCCTCTTTGATCTTGTGATGACCTTAAAGCACCCTCATGTGCATATTTATAGCTCTTATTGTGGCCTGAACGCATCAACCATTCATAGTGCAAAAATAAAATAAGTAAACCCTTCACCCGAAGAGTTCTTCAATTGCCACCAATGTATTGGTGTGGCATGTTCTCACCATTACTTAATTGGTGCAAAGTTGTGCATTGGTTGTACTAGTTTCTAGAAATCGTCAATACGTAGAATATATCATACAATGATTTTGCAATCGCTTTCACAGATCATTTGCATGATTAATCAATCGTATCCGTCATTTCAACTAGGGGTGGGCATTCCATCCCACGGCCTCGATCCCGTCTCGATTTTTTCTAGGTTCTTTTGGGATTGATCAAACTCATCCCGACCTCGTTCTGATCTTGAGTGGGATGGGACAAGGACGGAGAATTTCAATCCCTTTCCATCCCGAACTTATTTATTTAATATTTATTATAATCAATTTTTAATTAAGTCAAAATTTTGGGAAGAAGATAGGAAGTCCCCTATGAATACTCCTTTTTGCATTTTTCTCAAATACCTAAGCCCATACTTGTAAACGAGCAAGTATGTCGAGCCCAACTCATTAATAATACTTGGCCATTTGCCTAGCCACTCATTATTAACATGAATAAGAGCAACGAACATGGTATTACAACACTCAAGTGCATTAGACACAGTGTGGTATAGAAACTTGTCAGTCTATGGAGAGCTGCGAACCAGTCCAAGAAACTTGCCGAGGAAATTTTCTATTTGAACCTTGTTCATTCTCTCATTTGCTTCCCACGAATATTTGTCAAGTCATATGCTACTGTGATTTACAATGCTGAAAAAATGCTCAATTATGTGAGTTAATGTCATATATATATTTCACTTTTGAAAAAGGTGTGCATATGCATGAATCATGATTTCAAGGTACCCGCTAGAAGCATGCATGAGAGGGATCAGTGTTTGTTTGTTTGGCAGGGACAATCAAGGAAAATAGTGTTTGGTGCTTGTATGGAGTTATTTGTTCAACGTGTCACACTAGTAGGGGACGCGAGTTGACACATCCATGAACATAAAGTTCAAACACAAAGAAAAAGAAATGTAAACGCAATCAATGGCGGACCCAGGATTTTAGTCAAGGGGGGCGAAATGACAAATAATTATTAGTTGATAATAGTAATTATCAAGAGCGGAGCCAAAAAAATTTATTATTTGAGCTAGTAACTAATAAAGAAAACATAACTATCAAAAGTATATTGCATATACCAAATTGAATCCAGTGTAGTCCAATTTTAAGCCAAAATAAGTTCACAATATTGATAACCATAGTAAAGGCAAATGAACGTAAGAAGTAGAATATATAACTAAAATCACAAAATAATTACAATAAGTATCTAGTTGAAGCTTAAAAAATCCGAAATTTGCAAACATAATGAGATCCTACTACAATTTCATAGAAAAAAAGTGCGTTTATATGAGCCTTAAATTTTGTATGAGTTGGCTAATGGCATATATTTTCATTTAATTATATAGTTATTATTTAGATATTAATTTTAAAATTTTTTGTTGGAGGTTTTATACCACTTGTGAACAAACAATTCATTTTTAATGTTTGAAATTACATATAAAATTGCATTGAAAACAAAAAATTGGGGGCACGTCACAATAACAGATAGTAATTTGTAATCACCATAAAGAAATTATAAGCTCCAAGATGACCGAAATAAGTTTTTATTAAACTAAATTTTTTTTTTTAGTTTTTGTAATTACTAATAAAATTGTAGTGAAAAAAATAAGCGAACTCCAACAGTATCGAGTTTGGGTCATTTACTAAAAATGTTAAAATTCCAACCACTAGACTGTAGAAATAGTTTAATGAACAATTATCATATTGTATTATACATTATATAATTGATTTTTTGTAAGGCAAAATATTTCCTAAAAATAATTTGAGAGTTGGGGAGTGGGAGGGGGGCAACTGCCCCTCTCTCCCCTTACCCCTAAACGCAATGGTCATGTTTACCAATGATTCTAGCAGGCAATAATTCAAATGTTCATGAACTGTAGCAATGATTTAATATACATGCTACTTCTAGCAAAACAAAATTATACACATTGATGCAGGTCCCTTCATTGAAAGGACATACCTTTGCTCAACTTGTTTTGAGGCTGAAATTCTTATAATATTTACCCGATGTTTTTACATATATGCAACCCATTTTGATATTGGTTTTGGTTGGATTTAGAGTGTTTTGTGATTTTTTATGCAGATTTTAGATTAATCATAGTATTACTCAATAATCTCATACATTTTCTTCTTATAAGTACCTTCTCATCATGTCCCATCCCGAACCCTTTCTTCTTATAATTACCTTCTCATCTTGTCCCAACCCGAACCCATTTGGGATGGGACGAGGTCAGGATAAGGTCTATCCCGTTCTGATCCGGTCCCGAATGTAAAGCAATGGAATGGGATCGGGATGAGGTCCATTTCGTCCCGTGCCAACCCCTAATTTCAACAACCATTTGCTAGTTCAATGAAAATCAACCACTTTACAAACCTCGTACTGCATATAATTGTTGAATTGTTGTGTGGTTAGCTCCTAGTTTAATTAATGCATTTGGTAGTTCATGTTCATGAAGGAAACATATTGAGTGTGAGATAGAACGTCATATATGAGTCTTTAAATGATTACTTTTCGGAGTCCCTAACTAATGTCAAATTTCTATTTTCAAGGCTAGCATCACAAGTGACGCCCATTGTTTCTTCCCAAACTGTATAGGTAGGACGGGTTCATCATTTTTGCATAAGATTTCATATGTTTCCTTACCATTTTTCCAGCTAATTGTTTTTACAATAGGTGCAAAATTAGTGAAATCATTGCAATTGAGGCGTTGTACCACTTTTGTGGGTTTCTAATCCTTGTTTTTATGTTTCTATCTGAGAAACCGAGTATCAATTCAACTCCCGGTTGCACAAGAGGAAGCTCGAGGATTTCTAGAAATTTTTGGTAGTTTGGAATGCATCCCTTTGAAATGGATTATGTGTCATGTAGCTTGGAGTGAGAATCATATTGGCCATTGAAACTGGCCAACAACGATATGGTTGGGGCATCACTTTTTGGTATGGTTGGGGAACACTTCAATATGATCGTGTACGCGTTGACCATGTTTTACGATATAGTTGATTATATCGCCAAGCCCATACTTGTAAACAGGCTACGTATGTCGAGCCCAACTCATTAATAATACTTGGCCATTTGTCTAGCCACTCATTATTAACATGAATAAGAGCAACGAACATGGTATTAGAGCACTCAAGTGCATTAGACATAGTGTGGTATAGAAACTTGTCAATCTATGGAGAGCTGTGAACCAATCCAAGAAACTTGCCAAGGAAAATTTCTATTTGAACCTTGTTCATTCTCTCATTTGCGTCCCACGAATATCTGTGAAGTCATATGCTACTATGATTTACAACGCTAAAAAAATGGTCAATTATGTGAGTTAATTTCATATATATATATATATATATATTTCACTTTTGAAAAAGGTGTGCATATGCATGAATCATGATTTCAAGGTACCCACTGGAAGCATGCATGAGAGGGATCAATGTTTGTTTGTTTGGCAAGGACAATCAAGGAAAACAGTGTTTGGTGCTTGTATGAAGTTATTTGTTCAACATGTCACACTAGTAGGGGACTCGAATTGAAACATGCATGAACATAAAGTTTGAACACAAAGAAAAAGAAATGTAAACACAATCAATGGCGGACACAGGATTTTAGTCAAGGGGGGCGAAATGACAAATAATTATTAGTTGATAATAGTAGTTATCAAGGGCGGAGCAAAAAATAATTCTTATTCGTGCTAGTAACTAATAAAGAAAATATAACTATCAAAAGTATATTGCATATACCAAATTGAATCCAATGTAGTCCAATTTTAAGCCAAATAATGTCACAATATCGATAACCATAGTAAGGGAAAATGAACGTACGAACTAGAATATATAACTAAAATCACAAAATAATTAGAATAAGTATCTAGTTGAAGCTTAAAAATCTGATATTTGCAAACATAATGAGATCCTTCTATAGTTTCATAGAAAAAAATGGTTAATATGAGCCTTAAATTTTGTATGAGTTGGCTAATGGCATATATTTTCATTTAATTATATAGTTATTATTTAGATATTAATTTTACATGTTTTTTGTTGGAGGTTTTATACCACTTGTGAACAAACAATTCATTTTTAATGTTTGAAATTACATATAAAATTGCATTGAAAACAAAAAATAGGGGGCACGTCACAATAACATATAGTAATTATTGTAATCGCCATAAAGAAATTATAAGCTCCAAAAGGACCGAAATAAGTTTTTATTAAACTAAATTTATTTTTTTTAGTTTTTGTAATTACTAATAAAATTGTAGTGATAAAAAATAGGCGAGCTCCAACAGTATCGAGCTTGGGTCGTTTACTAAAAATTTTAAAATTTTCATCCACTAGACTAACAGAGACATGTATAAATAGTTGAATGAACAATTATCATATTGTATTATACATTATATAATTGATTTTTTTTGTAAGGCAAAGTATTTCCTAAAAATATTTTGAGAGTTGGGGGGGGGGGGGGGGGGGGGCAACTGTCCCTCTCTCCCCTTACCCTTGATCGCAATGGTCATGTTTACCAATGATTCTAGTAGGCAATAATTCAAATGTTCATGAACTGTAACAATGATTTAATATACATGCTACTTCTAGCAAAACAAAATTATACACATTTATGTAGGTCTATTCATTGAAAGGACATACCTTTGCTCAACTTGTTTTGAGGCTGAAATTCTTATAATATTTACCGATGTCTTTACATATATGCAATGGGCTCTTTTTATTTACCCATACCAAAAATATATCAACCATACACATTCTCAAAGACATTGGGTAAGGATAAAAATAGTATGGGATATTACTCCCTAACTGGAGTAGGTAATGGAGATGAGGTTAGCAATGAAAAAGTCTATTCAAATGCTCAAAGGGCTGCAAACGAATATTTATTATTAGGTAGGCTAAAAAACGGTTAAAAAAATGCATATATAACTTCCTAAGCTCTAGTCAGTATTATGGCATTTCAACTAAATAAACCAAAAAATTTTAACATTATTCTCAAAGCAATCAATAAAAGAAACAAGAATAATGAGATCATCAACGAAATAATGCGAACTCAAGAAAAGTCGGAGTTTATTTAATAACTCTCAAGAAAAATAGAATGTCTTGAAACTCACAAGGGTTAGTCTCCACTATTATTCTAAGGTTTTCTAGTTAATATCTTATTGATTAACTTCAAGTTATGCTAACTTGGCTTATAGTGCAAGAGTAGTCGAGTCGAAAAATATCATGAAATATATTTAACTTAAAGATAATATCAAACCATATATTTTCCTATTGATATATAAAAGTGACAAGTGAAAGACTGCATTCTTTAAATTTAAAGACATACTTGAAAGCACATCATCTTCATTGGAAAGGAACTTAGATTTTGAATGCATTTTCAAATCGAAAAATTTTCACACAATCATAATTAACTATGTATTCAATGGAGATTGAGTAGAATACAATAGTCAATTGTGAAATACATTTCAGTTCAAAATTTTCGAAGAATGCAGAAAAACTCATAAACCTCACCCCCAAACCTAAACCAAACATTGTCCTCGATGTATAAAATGATGATCACGACAAATGCAAGGAAAAAAAACATGAGAGTTAGAGTGATATTACCATGGGAAAGTTTTTACCAATTTCGACGAAATCGCCCACCAATGAACGCTCAAAAACATAAGAGATGTGGACTCATCGTGATAAATTGATAAAAACAATACAGGACACAAAAGAATATACAAATGAAAAAAAGTTACATGCATCAGTTGTAAGCCAAAATTGTTGTCGAGCTAACGAGTATGAGTGAAATGCAACTAGAAACAACTCGAAAATCAATCCAGACTAACCATAATGACACAACTGAAGCTAGGTTGCCTCCTAGGAGCGCTTGGTTTAACGTCGTCAGCCCGACATATATTCTTCCTCATAAATGATGTACCATGAAATGACGAGGAAGAACATAGCGAACACTCCCCCAAACCTAAACACTTAGTCCACGATGTTGACTAGATCATATAGCGACAACCGAAAAAGTTGAGGATCCGTCCAACATATAGTAGCACCCACATACAGCACAACAGAAACTAACACATCCCTAAAACGATGAAGACGCCACGCAAAATCATAGAGAAAATGCAAACGAACCCGCGGTCGTAAAGAAGTCATAGGGATCTAGAGCAGAAAGTTGTGACCAACATGGATATCCAGCAAATGACTCTTTCCTACTCCTAAAAAGGTACATCCTATGTCTGGTGTCAAATCAGAAGATTGAATGTGTTGCACAATAAGATGGTCAAAACTAAAATCATCCCTTAAAAACAAGGGATCCACATAGGTAGCGTCAGTCACTATTACAGGGATGGAAAGAGGTATGTCTAGATATATCAGGTGGTACAGGCTCATCATAACAAAATGAATTGCACAAAGATGATGAGCTAGACAGCTCAACAACACCCCCAAACCTGGAATCAACACTATCTATGGGATGTATTCTCTCCAAAGAATATTGAGAATCAGACTTCATGTAGGAGTCACTAAGAGGACATATGTCAAATGGGTCATCATGAAAAAGCGAGAAAGGGAATGGGTCAGAAAACCCAATAGTATCAGCAGAAGGGTTCAACTTTGACTCACTGAATGGAAGGAGTTCCACTTTAGGCTTCCATGTGTAACCCGGATCCATAATAAGGGCTGAATCAAGCAAAGCATTCACTTCCCTAATGGAATCATCAATATCGAAGTCTAAACCGAAGTGAGTCAAACATGCTGCTAAGGGATCATCTGATGCAGATTGCAATAAGGAATTCTCCACAAATGTTGGCTTACATTAAAAACATCCCCGGACTCAGGAGGTTGTTGGCTTACATTAAAAACATTGAGTTCGACAGTCATGTTGCCAAATGATAGTTTCATGATTCCATTCCTACAGTTAATAATAGCATTAGATGTGGCCAAAAATGGAAGACCCAAAATAACTGGAATGTGACTGGAGGGGTTGTGAACAGGTTGCGTATCAAGAACTATGAAGTCCACTGGAAAAAACTGGAATGTGCTCAGCGAGGAGGGCTCTCCTTTGCACATGTAGCTTTCGCTTATGTGTGCAAAGATCCTTCAAAATTTTGGCATAGATAGGAACTTGCTTAATAGCATCGAGCAATGGAATATTAATGTGAACTTGTTTAAAAATTTCCATTACATCGTTAGCATTTGTTCCTTTCTTTGCTGGAGCTAACCGTGATAGAAATGGTGCCCTAGGAAAATAAGATGCCTGAGTGGGGTCAGAGTCAAGAGGCACATCTTTAGAATGTGAGGCTTTATCAGCCTCCTTGTCAGATGGAGATGCAACCTACTTTGACTTAGACGGGATGCAACGACACTCGAATCGGGCACTTGTACCCGATTGTCAACCTATTTTCCACTCCTAAGCGTAGTAATGATAATCACATAATTATAACATTTTTTACCTCCTATTATATTTTTGTTAATCCTTGTTTTATTTTATTTTAAATTAATTATTAAATTTTTGTGTTTTTGTAGAATTCGGAGCAATAACGAAGAAATCAAAGAAAAATGCAATGAATAAATCACAGACGGTGACTTCAGAGGAAGTGGAGGTGAGAATAGCCTAAGCCCATAACCTAAACTCAAAACCAAATCCGTAAACCCAAACCCAATGCCAAACCCAATCAAACCCAAAGCATATTCTCTTAATTATCCAAGATTCTAGTTTGATTTAAGCCTTAAATCACTCATTGAACCCTCCCCTTAACTTGTCCAAGTTCATTTTCTTAATTCTCTATAAATACAATAGAAATGAATAAGAAAGGGGAAAAAGAGAAGGGAAAGAAAAAAAATACAGAATACCAGAACCTCTTCTTCACAATTTGTGATTCTCATCACCACCTCCTCCTCTTTCTCCACCATCAGTCTTCACCTCGCCACCATCCAGCAGCCAACCACCGAGCACCACCATCATCCATCACAGTCCTCGCGCAACAAAACAGGGAGCATCTCAATATTTTCTCGTCACGTTCCTCTCCCTCTCCCTGTTCCATCACACCACACAGCCACCACCAGAGCACGACCTCCCTGTCCTCTCTTCTCTACCTCGCCTTCCTTCCTCATCCATCCCTTCATGCTCTCTCTCTCTCGTTCCCGTCACAGACAAGAAACCAACAGAGAGGACTCCCAGACCCTGTTTCTCTCTCTCTCGCTCACGAACCCAGCCCCTCATTCACCTTTCTCTCTTACAGGAACAAAAGAAGATGAAAGATAAGCAACAACGCGAGCCGCCATCACCGCCACCAGAGCCACTTCCCACCGCCATCACCCACCACGAAACAGAGCTCGCAAGAGTACCGGAGCCGGTCGGAAGAAGAAGAAGCTCGCGAAGAGCGAAGAGGAATCCGCAGCAGCAGCGCGTCTCGCTGGAGAAGAAAGCGCAGGAGAAAGAGGCGGGAACCAACTGTTTTTCAAAGCAGTTGGCTATTTACACCCACTGGGATCTGCTGAGCCACACTGGACCTATTCATGTTTACACCCTGTTGAATGCTCTGTAACACCACAGTGAATTAAGTCTCAAACTCTAGAATTAATTTCATTTTACTTTATTATTCCATGATTAATATTAATTGATTCGCGATTTATAATATTTTACTTTCACCTAATATGTCATGCATCTTAGGTTGTTAGAAAAATATTATGTTATAAATCAAGCATGTTTTAATTAAATAATTAAACTTGTGATTAATTGTGCCCTAAAAAGACAATTAATGCTAGGAGTTTATACATTGCTAGAGTCATTTATTTGAAATTGGAATAATAAGAAAAATTGAATATAATTTTAGGAGCTTGAAAAATATTTTGCAAATTGTGGTTTCCCTCCAACTCTTTTCTTTTATTTATTGTTATTTTTATTACTTTTGTTTAACTAGGATTTTTAAACACTATAACCCCCATTTTCTCCAAATTAGTTTAATTAAATTATTAAATTCAATTTAATCTACATTCCTCGTGGGATCGACCCGTATTTGTCTTTGTCTTCCAGTTAGACACTGTGCACTTGCGGTTATTACAAGTGGGCCAAATTAGCATGTTTGTTTAGGCCAGTTAAACCCACAACAAGTTTTTGGCGCCGTTGCCAGGGAAGGTAGCGGTGTAATTGAATTTAAGATTTATTTTCACTAATAAAAAAAACAAAAATTTATTATTATTTTGTTAAGTTCTTTTTACACTCATTTCGTGTTATTTGTTTGATTTTGCAGAATACACGCTTCTCGAAGAAATTGGACGATCCTTCAAACATCAAGCAAATTTTAATTTTAATTAATTTTTTATTTTTATTTTGTGAGGTGAGTTTTAATTTTATTTTACCTCGTTTTACGAGTGTGTGGTGTAATAATTTTTGTAAACTCTATTGTTTTCCATTTTTAATCACTTAAAAAAAAAACCCCAAATTTTCCAACTCAAAAGAAATTATAGGGAAACAATTTTAATTGTTACCCAATATTTTTTTTTTATGATTTAGAAATCCGACTTCTAAGACCAAGACCAGTAATTTGATTGCATATGCTTGTATGTTGATTGAACCGAATAAAAAGAAGTCGGACATTTTTTTTAATTGTGCTAACTTTTTGTGCAGAACGGAATACACACACTGTAAGTACTTCTATCACACGCAATGTATTACCGACCCGGGTGCTTTGTGTAATTGTTTGAAATTGTGTGATTGGTTGTTTAATTTATGTAATTGTGGATGTTAAACTTTAGTAATTCATAATAAGCAGACCCAGCTTTGAAATAGAAACTGGTGAGACTTGATATCCCCACCTCATCACTCCAGCTGTGTGCAACCAATAGCCAAACATAATTAAAATCAGTTAGCAAGTTAGATAGAGCCATCTTTTAGGTACGTTGTTCATAGGACAACCAAGACCAAGGTGAATCCAATAATTTTTGTGTTGACCAAAGCTAAAAGTGACGATGGGTTTAATCATTCAATGAACTCCGAGAGGCCACTGCCACAAGGGTAATTTATCCGGTACGCCGAGTCATAAGTAAGCTACGATCCACAAGAAGAATTGTTGTAACTAACAGTTTTGGGTTAGGAACACAAGCCTCAAGTGTATATTTAACATCGCATCGTTCTCACATCTATTGGCTTACAGAGCGGTAGCACAAGAAAGTACTTAATTGGACCATTGTGACCTCCTTCTCTTGTGCGATAATCCGGTTTCTTTGAAACAAAACTCCAGCCTACTGATTTTGAACTTTGTGGTGTAAAGTATACACTCTTAGGATCATCTTGTAGCACCCATTGATCTGATATAAAGATTACATAAGAAATAATCTGTCCCCCAAAGATAAAAAGATAATTAATCTCAAAAACATTGATTGCTTAGGGAGCCATTTTTTCTTGTGCATCAATTGGTTGTTGATTGTGTTTGAGTTTGTGCGTAGGTTAGTAAACATTTCAAACCTCACTTGGTGTAGACCTGTTTATGCGTCTTTGGGAACGAGATTCGAGAGGTAGACTAATTCGAGAGGATCCTGTAGAGTTGTCTGAAGTCCCCATTGACCTTCTAGAATCGTTCTCCTTGTCGAGTGAGACCACTGAAATGGTTGGGGAGAGAGCATTTAAAAATTATTTCTCTCCACGTTCCAATAACACCTCATCTTGCATTGTCTTACCTAAGACCACTGCAAGTAGCTTTGAGCTAAAACCATCAATTATCCACCTTTTGCCTTCCTTTTATGGTCTAGAAAAAGAGGATCCCTATCTTCATGTCAAAGAGTTTCTTGACATTTGTGCTACTCTGAAATATCCCAATTTTTCTGATGATTTAGTTCGTCTTAGGTTGTTCTCCTTTTCTTTTAAAGATAGGGCGGAGTCATGGTTAAACTCCTTAGAAACTGGAACCATCGACACTTGGGATGCCCTATGAGGAAAATTTTTGACAAAATATTTTCCTATTCATAAAACAAATGTCATCCGAAGAGATATATCTAATTTTCAACAGAAAGAGGGTGAGCATTTCTATGAATGTTGGGAAAGATTCAATGAACTCATTGCTAGGTATCCCCATCACGGCTTTGAAAAGTGGCGCTTGGTTCAATATTTTCTAGACGCGTTAACCCCTCAAAACCGTCAAATGATTGACGCCACTGGTGGTGGGTCACTTATGAAGATGAGTGCTAATGAGATTTGGGAATTCTTTGAAGTTATTTCTGAAAATTCTCAACAATGGGATTATTCAAGAAAAGACTCGGATATGGTGGTTTGTATGAAGTAAGGGATACATCATCTACTCCTCATCTTCCTCCTTCTTCAAGGTTGGAAGCAGTTGTTATGACAATGGCACAGAAGATTGATGCATATCTGGAAAAGTCTCAGCCATCAGTCCAAACCAATGTTCCATCCGAGGTTTGTGCTGCATGTTCAAGTTCTAGTCATTCCACATCAGACTGTCACTTGAAAAATGAGTACCCTGCTTATTTTGCTGAGCAAGTCAATGCATTCAATACCTTGAGGCAATCTGGTTATAATCCACACTCAAATTTTTACAATCCAGGTTTAGCCAAACACCCTAATCTCTCATAGGCCCATGGTCAACATCAAGGAGGCCCATTTGTTATCCCACAAGCTCCTCGAGCTCCAATTCCTGCTAATAGGCCTCAATTCAATCAAGATGTACCTCCCTCTAACACTTAGAGTTTAGAGGATACAGTGAACCAATTTATGCAGAGAACATGAACCATGCTCAAACAGAACTCTCAGGCTATCACCGAACTAAGAGCTACTTCTCAACAACAATCTCAAGCCATCTAAAATCTTGAGATGACTGTGAGTCAAATAGCAAAATCCTTTCCTGAAAGAGAAGCAGGAAGATTCCCTGGTCAACCCATTCAAAATCCTAAGGGCCAATTCGAAATAGGCAGTGCATCTCAGCCACGCAATGAAGATGTCAAATCTATCATCACCCTTAGGAGTGGAAAACAAGTTGACAACCAAATTAGAATGCCTAATTTGATTGATCCCGAATCCCAATCCACGCCAAAGCAAGTCACACCTCCATCTAAGAAGGAGGCTGATAAAGCCTCATCTTCTCAAGAGGATCATCATCTTGACTCTGATCCCACCAAGGCATCCTATATGCCTAGAGCACCATTTCCATCACAGTTAGTTCCGACGAAGAAAAGAACAAATGCCAACGATATAATGGAATTTTTTAAACAAGTTCAAATCAATATTCCATTACTCGAGGCCATTAAGCAAGTTCCCTCTTATGCCAAGTTTTTGAAGGATTTGTGTACACAAAAGCGAAAACTGAATGTGCACAAAAGAGTCTTCCTAACTGAGCAAATCAACTTCATCCTTCAACACAAAACCCCACCTAAGTACAAAGATCCTGGTTGCCTGACTATTTCATGTGTGATTGGTGATCATATGATTGGGAAGGCACTGTTAGATTTAGGGGCAAGTGTTAATCTATTTCCATATTCAGTATATGTGCAATTGGGTCTTGGTGAGTTGAAACCAACTCAAGTGACACTGCAATTGGCAGACAGATCTATCAGAGTCCCCCGCGGTGTGATAGAGGATGTGATCATTAAGGTTGGACTTCATAGTCGTCCTTGACACACAACCTGTTCACAATCCCTCTAGTCACATTCCAGTTATTTTGGGTCATCCATTTTTAGCCACATCCAATGCTATCATTAACTACCGAAATGGAATCATGAAATTATCATTTGGTAACATGACCGTCGAACTCAACGTATTCAATGTAAGTCAACAACCTCCCGAGTCTGAGGATTCATTTGAGGTTAACATGATTGAGAGTTTGGCGGAACATTCATTTCCTCAATTTAATGATCCTTTAGAGGCTTGTTTGACTCATTTTAATTTAGACTTCGATATTAATGATTCCATCAGAGAATTCAATGCTTTGCTTGACTCTACCCCTATAATGGAAACCAGTTATAAATGGAAGCCTAGGGTGGAACCTCTTCCACTCAGTGAGTCAAAACAAGTCCCTTCCGTTGAAAACCCACCCAAGCTCGACCTAAAAGTATTACCTGACAACCTCAAGTATGCATTTTTAGGTGTTCACAATACCTTACCTATTATTATTTCATCTGCATTGACTGAAGAACAGGAAGGAAAATTGTTAGATGTTTTAAAAGAACATAAAACAGCACTTGGGTGGACTATCGCGGATATTAAAGGAATAAGTCCAACCGTTTGCATGCATCGCATTCATATCGAAGATAATGCCAAAGTATCGCGTGAAATGCAACGTAGACTTAATCCTAATCTAAAGGAAGTTGTCCGAGCCAAAGTGCTCAAATTGTTGGATGTGGGTATAATCTACCCAATTTCGGATAGTCCTTGGATCAGTCATGTTCAAGTTGTCCCAAAGAAGTCAGGGGTAATGGTAATCAAGAATGACAAGGATTAATTAGTACCAACCCGCATGACCACGGGGTGGCGAGTATGTATTGATTACCGTAAGTTGAACTTGGTCACAAGGAAGGATCACTTTCCTCTTCCTTTCAATGATCAGATGCTTGAAAGGTTAGCCGGACATGATTACTATTGTTTTCTTGATGGGTATTCCGGTTATAACCAAATCCCCATTGCACCCGAGGATCAAGAGAAGACCACATTCACTTGTCCCTTTGGTACTTTCGCATATCAGAGAATGCCCTTTGGACTGTGTAACGCACCCGCTACTTTTCAGCGGTGCATGCTTAGTGTTTTTTCCGATATGGTTGAGAGGTTCCTCGATGTGTTTATAGATGATTTCTCAGTCTTTGGTGATTCATTTGATGAGTGTCTACATCATTTAACTTTAGTGTTAAATAGATGTGTGGAGAAGAATCTTGTCTTAAATTGGGAGAAATGTCATTTTATGGTACGACAGGGCATTGTTCTTGGACATGTAATTTCACACAAGGGAATTGAAGTCGACAAAGCCAAAATTGATTTAATTTCGAGTCTTTCGCCTCCAAAGACGGTTAAGGAAATTAGATATTTTCTAGGCCATGCTGGATTTTATCGGAGATTCATCAAAGACTTTAGCAAAATCGCTCGTCCTTTATGCAATTTACTTGCTAAGGACGCGGTTTTTGTTTTTGATGAAGATTGTTTGAAAGCTTTTGAGAAGCTTAAACAATTATTGACTTCAGCTCCAATCATCCAATCTCCTAATTGGAACTTTCCCTTTGAGCTTATGTGTGATGCTTCCGACTTTGCACTCGGAACTGTCCTAGGACAACGATTGGACAAAAAGCCACATGTCATTTATTACGCTAGTAGAACTCTACAAGACGCACAGCTTAATTACTCCACCACTGAGAAAGAGTTATTAGCTATAGTCTTTGTTCTAGACAAATTTCAGCCTTACCTTATAGGATCAAAAGTAATTATTTTTACTGATCATGCGGCGTTAAAGTATATTTTCTCTAAAAAAGATGTTAAGCCTCGCTTAATTCGATGGGTCCTATTGCTACAAGAGTTTGATATTGAAATTCGGGACAAGAAAGGTTCGAAAAACGTTGTAGCTGACCATTTATCTAGACTTCTGGTAGAGTCATCTAGCGAATATTTACCATTAAATGAGTCATTTCCTGATGAGCAATTATTTGCTCTCTCCCAATTACCTTGGTATGCAGATATCGTGAACTATCTTGTTACATGTCAACTTCCTTTTAAGTGGTCTAAACAAGATAGATCCAAATTTCTTGCTGAGGTTAGACATTTCTTCTGGGATGATCCATACTTGTTCAAGTATTGTTCTGATCAGGTTATCAGGAGATGTGTTCCTGATAGTGAATTTCACAGCATCATCTCATTTTGTCATGAGCAAGCTTGTGGTGGTCATTTTAGCTCTAGAAAGACAGCTGCAAAAGTTTTGCAGAGTGGTTTTTATTGGCCTACCCTTTTTCGAGATACTCATGCCTTTTGCACCACTTGTGATCGATGCCAACGAATGGGTTCCATTTCTCGTTGCAACATGATGCTCCTTACTAATATTCTTGTGGTTGAAATTTTTGATGTTTGGGGTATTGATTTCATGGGACCATTCCCGCCTTCGTTTGGCAATCTTTTCATCCTTGTTGCTGTGGATTATGTGTCCAAATGGGTAGAAGCGATACCATGTAAAACGAATGACCACAGGGTTGTGGTAAGATTCTTGAAAGATAATATATTTTCTTGTTTTGGTATTCCGCGTGCCATTATAAGTGACGGTGGTTCTCATTTTTGCAATAGACTGTTCGAGCTATTAGTAAAAAAATACTCCATCACTCATAAAGTTGGCACCCCCTATCATCCACAAACAAGTGGGCAAGTTGAGATTTCCAATCGGGAGATTAAAAACATTCTAGAGAAGATAGTCAGACCAGATCGTAAAGACTGGTCTCAACGTCTGAGTGATGCTCTCCGGGCTTATAGAACAACATTTAAGACCCCGATTGGAATGTCTCCATATAGGCTTGTTTTTTGGAAAAGCATGTCATTTGCCTGTGGAATTGGAACATCGTGCATATTGGGCCATCAAGACGTTCAATTTTGATATGGTCAAGGCTGGATCGCATCGTAAGCTTCAACTTAATGAGTTGGAAGAGATCTGAAATGATGCGTACCACAATGCCAAAATCTACAAAGAACGAACGAAGATATTTCATGATAAATCCATTCTTCGTAAGTCCTTTGAACCGTCTCAAAAAGTTTTGTTGTTCAACTCTCGGTTATGACTTTTTCCTGGAAAGTTGAGATCTCGGTTGTCTAGACCTTATATTGTGAGTGTTCCCACATGGAGCTGTGGAGATCGTTAACCCTAAGGATGGCCATGTATTTAAGGTAAATGGTCAACGACTTAAGCCATTCTTAGAGTTACCTCGATTAGAAGTCGAGGTTGATGTGATTCTATTAGAGGACCCTGTGTATCAAAATTGAAGTTCTTTTGGGTTTTGTCGAGCTGATGACGTTAAACCAAGCGCTACTGGGATGCAACCCACCTTTTGTTGTAAGAGTCCATGTTGAGTGTGTATTTTATCTATTTCTATTAACTAATCCACAATTCTTTTGTCTCTGAGCTCTCATCGCTGGATTACTTGTGGAAATTGGTAAAATCTTCACCGCGATAATACTGTTCTAACCTCCTCTCATGTACTTATTTCATTCATTTGTAGGAATTATTTTGTTAAACATTGAGGACAATGTTTGGATTAGGTTTGGGGGTAGGGTTCATGAGTCGGTGAATTTTTCGTAGTGTTTTCTTTTCTTATTCTAGAAAAAAAATGATTCTTCAATGAGGATAAAGATGTGAGAATGAAGAAAAAATTGATAGTGAGCAACACTGGTTTATTCTTGACAGCCCTAATTGTTCGTTGAATGGGTGTATACATTCCTAGAAATTTTTGTTAGAATCCTTTGACATTCCTTATTAACTATTACCCAAGCCCCGTTACAACCCAACAAAGTCCTAGTTGATCTTAGGTAAAGGTTGGTTTCGTAGATGTGGAGATTTAATAACCAAGACCTATGGTGTTTGATTCAACATTCCCAAAAGTAATTGATATTTCTGTCCATGAGATCATGTTCATTCCATTCTTTAAAAGTCTGTTCTTCATAATACTATATGTGAGATGATTGTTTTCCATTATTTACTCTTTCATCACATATAAACTAAGTGAAATACCAAATCTCTGAGTGCTTTATTGTGAGTGACATGAGAGGTTTGAAGTCAAAACAAACTTTCTACAGGAGATTTAGTCATTATTTTACTTTGAAATGAAAAGTTATGTTGATAGTGCTTTTCACACACACACATTGAGTTGAGGATGATTATGAATTTTTTCTAACTTTTGGAGAATATTAAATTATTTGGAGATTTGTTGATACACGAAAATAACACTGTTGGTTTCTTGCATATCTTGAAGTTTTATAATAAACATTGTTTGACCAAGTTTTGTTGAGTTAGTAATGTTTGTGGGTAACATTTTCTGGAAACCCTCACGAGACTATAACTCGTCCCCTAGAGGTAATCTAGGGGTTCAAAGCCTTGTTGCACGTTTTCAAAAGTAAGTGCAATCGACGATGCCTGCGAAAGTGAGTTAGGATTTTCTTTTCGATTTTCTTCTTTGTTTTGCTCGAGGACTAGCAAAATATAGGTTTGGGGGTATTTGATAATCACATAATTATAACATTTTTTACGTCCTGTTATATTTTTGTTAATCCTTGTTTTATTTTATTTTAAATTAATTATTAAATCTTTGTGTTTTTGTAGAATTCGGAGCAATAACGAAGAAATCAAAGAAAAATGCAATGAATAAATCACAGACGGTGACTTCAGAGGAAGTGGAGGTGAGAATAGCCTAAGCCCATAACCTAAACTCAAAACCAAACCCAAAACCAAATCCGTAAACCCAAACCCAATCAAACCCAAAGCATATTCTCTTAATTATCCAAGATTCTAGTTTGATTTAAGCCTTAAATCACTCATTGAACCCTCTCCTTAACTTGTCCAAGTTCATTTTTTTAATTCTCTATAAATACAATAGAAATGAATAAGAAATGGGAAGAAGATAAGGGAAAGAAAAAATACAGAATACCAAAACCTCTTCTTCACAATTTGTGATTCTCATCACCACCTCCTCCTCTTCCTCCATTATCAGTCTTCACCTCGCCACCGTCCAGCAGCCAACCACCAAGCACCACCATCATCCATCACAGTCCTCGCGCAACAAAACAGGGAGCATTTCCCTATTTTCTCGTCACGTTCCTCTCCCTCTCCCTGTTCCATCACGCCACACGGCCACCACCACCACCGGAGCACGACCTCCCTGTCCTCTCTTCTCCACCTCGCCTTCTTCATCATCCATCCCTCCCTGCTCTCTCTCGTTCCCGTCACAACCAAGAAACCAACAGGGAGGACTCCCAGTCCCTGTTTCTCTCTCCCTCACGAACCCAGCCCCTCATTCACCTCTCTCTCTTACAGGAACAAAAGAAGACGAAAGAGAAGCAACAACGCGAGCCGCCATCACCGCCACCAGAGCCACTTCCCACCACCATCACCCACCAAGAAACAGAGCTCTCAAGAGTACTGGAACCGGAGCCGGTCGGAAGAAGAAGAAGCTCACGAGGCGAAGAGGAATCAGCAGCAGCTGCGCGTCTCGCTGGAGAAGAAAGCGCAGGAGAAAGAGGCGAGAACCAACTGTTTTTCAAAGCAGTTGGCTATTGGCACCCACTAGGATCTGCAGAGCCACACTGGACCTGTTCTTGTTTACACCCTGTTGAATGCTCTGTAACACCACAGTGAATTAAGTCTCAAACTCTAGAATTAATTTCATTTTACTTTATTATTCCATGATTAATATTAATTGATTCGCGATTTTACTTTCACCTAATATGGCATGCATCTTAGGTTGTTAGAAAAATATTATGTTATAAATCAAGCATGTTTTAATTGAATAATTAAACTTGTGATTAATTGTTTCCTAAAAAGACAATTAATGCTAGGAGTTTATACATTGCTAGAGTCATTTATTTGAAATTGGAATAATAAGAAAATTTTAATATAATTTTTGGAGCTTGAAAAATATTTTGCAAATTGTGGTTTCCCTCCAACTCTTTTCTTTTATTTATTGTTATTTTTATTACTTTTGTTTAACTCGGATTTTTAAACACTGTAACCCCCATTTTCTCCAAATTAGTTTAATTAAATTATTAAATTCAATTTAATCCACCTTCCTCGTGGGATCGACCCGTACTTGTCGTTGTCTACCAGTTAGACACCGTGCACTTGCGGTTATTACAAGTGAGTCAAATTAGCCTGTTTATTTAGGCCGGTTAAACCCGCAACAAGTAATAGATTGGACATCTTTATGGCGTGACTCAGATGTACTACCAACTGCAAATTGACCCTTTGGGTTTGGAACAGGTTGACTAAGAAATCTCTTTGGCTCTCTATCAGAAGAAGACTGAGTAATCTTACTCACAGCTATCTCAAGTGTATTGAGGGCTTGAGATTGGTGTTGAGTCGTGGCTTTCAACTTAGACATGTCCTTAGAATTCTGCTCAATTATACTTTATGAGCGCTTCAAAAACCGATTAACCATTTCTTCTAAACTTGATGTGTTGGATGGAGGAACTTGGTTAAAGTGGGGCCTAACAAGGCTAGAGGCTTGAGAAGCGTGGGAGACAACAACAGGTCTCCCTTGGTGTGGGCCATGGGCCCAGGGAAGATTTGAATGTTGGTTAAATCCTGGACTGTAATAAATAGGTTGTGAATTATTACCATGTCACCGCATAGTGTTAAAAGAGTTGACTTGCTCAGCATAGTACGCGGGATAATCATTTTGCAAGTCACAATTAGCTATTATATGACCAGGACTCGAACATGCAGCACAGACCTCAGATGAAGCGTTTGCGGGAGATGCGGGTTGCGTCACATTCAAAAATGCATCTATCTTTTGAGCCATAGTCATAACAACTTTTTCTAACTTCGAGGTAGAAAGGGGTGAACAGATGGATCTCTAATCTCATATATACCGCCATTATGCCTATCAGACTCCTTTCTCGAATAATCCCATTACTGAGAATTTTTGGAAAGCGTCTCAAAGAATTCCCATATTTCATTGACGCTCATTTTCATTAGTGACCCACCACTAGTGGCATCAATCATACGACGATTTTGAGGAGTTAAACCGTCTTGAAAGTATTGAACTAGTCTCCACTTCTCAAATCCGTGATGAGGACACCTGATAATGAGTTCATTGAACTTTTCCCAGCATTCATAGAAATGTTTGCCTTCTTTTTGCTGAAAATTAGATAAATCTCGTTGAAGGCCATTCGTTTTATGAATGGGGAAGTACTTTGTCAAGAACTTTCTTGACAACGCATCCCATGATGTGATGGATCTTGTCTCTAGTGCATTTAACCATGATTTCGCCTTATCTTTCAAAGAAAAGGGAAACAACCTAAGACGGACAGAATCGTCAAAAAAGTTCTGGTACTTCAGGGTGGCACAGATGTCAAGAAACTCTTTGACATGAAGATAAGGGTCTTCCTTCTCAAAACCATAAAAAGAAGACAGCAAATGAATAATAGATGGTTTGAGTTTGAAACTGTTTGCATTTATCTCAGGTAAGACAATGCAAGACGGAGCACTACTAGGAAAAGGGGCGAAGTAATCCTTAAAGACCTTCCCCTCGGCCATCTCAATGGACAAGGATGATGAACCTAAATAGGTAATGGGGACTTCAAAGAACTCCTCAAAGTCTTGTCGGACAAGCCTACTATTAGAATCATGCACCCAGGTACGCATAAACTATTGGATATCGAAGGTTCAAAGTCAACACTCCTAAACAGGCTTCAATTTTTAATTTTTAATTTTTTAATTAAATTTTTTTCTTTTTTTTAAATGCATGCCTAACCGCTATATGAAGATGACCTAACTCTAAAAAATAAAAACAACGGAACCCTAAGTGACACCTAAATGTATCACACAAAAAATAAAATGGCAGACGGCCTTAGAGCTTTTCTTTACTAATGCAGGGCTGAAATTCAATTCAATTTACCTAACCGTGGGAGAGGCATGGTAATTTCCTATAAATCTTCCACTACAGAGTTGCTCCTACCTCTTTTTCCACTCTCTAGCTCAAAGTGAAATGTCAGTTCAAGAACTATTCCCAAATGGAATATGTTCATTCACTCGACCACTTCAAGCTATCAAATGTCCAAAGAGGGTCCCTATGAGCGTCACACCTGTCCTAGATAATTATCTTACTACAAATTTTAAATAGTGAAGGCCTAGGTTCATAACCCTAAAATATATTGTGATTAACCTATCCGCGAGAGAGGGCACAGAAGTTTCAACTCAATCATGCCACTATTCAAATTTGCATGCAATACTACCTAGAACAAGCTAAACACAAGTGATCATACAGAAACCGCGTGCAGATGCGGTGGGTAGAAGTTACCTCCGGCGTGAACCTCTTTCGGGTTACTTGCGACGCCAGGTAGAAGTCGATTTCTGAGAGTTTCCTCGCGGATCACAATATTTTACTTCGTTCCCACTTGAGCTCCTATGTGTGTGACCGCCTGCAAAATAATTCAAACTTAAGAAAATAAAACAAATAAGAAAATGACTCGTAACACTGTTCCTAAAAAGAAAATTAAACCTAATTTATAAACTAGCAAAAATAACCCTAGATAGCAAAAACAACCCTAGATTTCAATTGTACTGTTACAATCCCCGGCAAGGGCGCCAAAAACTTGATGGAGATTTTTATAACCTAAATTAATAAGCTAATAAACCCTACTTGTAATACCGCAAGTGCACGGCTGTCTAACTAGTAGACAATGGCAAATACGGGTTGATCCCACGAGGATTGACGAGACAGTCAAATTCTAAGATTTATTTAAACTAATTTAGAGTTGGGGGTTACAGCAGATGTACATTACTAAATTAAGATAATGAAATTGAACACTTAAATATTAAACTGATAAGATGATAAGAGAGTGGACCGAGACATCGAATCCACCACAGGCTCATCGAGATTTGTGTAATCCAAATTATTGTTTTCAAGAATCAACACAACTAATCTAAAGATTTATCTATATTTTCAATTGATTTCAGCAAAGGCATAAACCCCTAGCATTGCATGTCTTTCTACGACACACACAATCACATGTTTATTTTAACTAATTCTAAACCCCTAGCATTGCATGTCTTCTTACGGCACACACAATCACATATCTAAATTAATTTATTAAAGCAGACTTCGAATATCAACAAAGGGAACTTCTAACTACCGATTAGTCTAGATAATTTTTCCAGATATAATCGGTGAAAACAAATTATTGAAATTCAGAAAATCAACTGTGTTTAACATTCAAGCATATTGAAAACAATAAATTTAGATACAACAAACTCTAGGAAACCATGTGGTTTCATCTTCGCCTCAGCGCGGGGTCTAGAAGATCATGGTGGATGTCGTCACAGCATTGGTGTAGGTGGAATCCATTTCAGCATGAACACGCATCCCGATAAAGAGCTGCTGGAGGGCTGTGGTGGCTCAAACAGAAATCAGGGGTGCCAATAGCTTGATTTGGAATAGTGACTGTGCAGTGGTACAGAGCCAAGTATCGGGTGCGAATAACCAACTGATTTAAAAATCAGTTGGTTTTCGCGATTTTTTCTGTTCCTTCGTCTCCAGCGAACCGCGCTGTTTTGTTGCTTCCTCTTCACTCATCGCGAGCTTCTTCTTCCTCCGACCAACTCCGGTACCTGCAAGAGACAGAAAGATGGTAAGGGAGACACGAGAGAGAAGAAATGATGAACGGGAGAGGAGTAGGGTTGCTCTGCTTTTGCGTTGACAATCCCTACGTGATGTCTCTTGTGACGGTGGCCGAGAGAGAGGGAAACAGGGAGAGATGATGCTCGTGAGGGAGAGGAGGTGATGGTGAAAGCTAGGTGGTTTGTTGGCTACGAGAGAGAGGAGGGAACAGGGGCGGTGATGGTGGTTGTTGTGCGTTTCAGTTAAGAGGAGACAGATGATGAATAGAAGAGGAGGACTGCGGTGATGGTGGTGTTGGCGAGGTGAGGTGCGCTGCTGGACGGTGGCGAAACGAAGAGATAAATAAGAAGACAGGGGAAGACGAGGGGTGATGATGCTGGTTTGGTGTGATGGAACAGGGAGGAGAAACAGATGGAAAATAGGGAAATGGAGGAAGAGAGGATGTGGTGTTGGTGGGATGATCACGGTGTCGGTCCTCCTATCGAGCGAGGTTCACCGGCTGGGTAGATGTGGCGTGGTGGCTGGAGAAAGAGATAAGGAAAAAGGAAACGTAGGAAAAGAGATGGCGGAAGAGAATGGAGAGAGGGAAACCTAAATAGGGTTATTCTTTTTCCTTGTTAGGTTGGGTTTGGGTTTGGGTTTCTAGGTCAATTTTTGGGCTTGGGCTTAGGTTAAATTAGGTGGACCTAGGTTTGTTTGGGTTAGGTTTAGACACGTGACCCGCTACTTTGTACCACCACTAGAATCAACCAATTGATCATTCCTAAAATTGTCGCTTTAATGCAATTTCATCGTTCACGCTCAAATTCCTACAAAGACATGAAAACGAAATAATTAGAATAAAATATAATAATCAAAACACTATTATATATAAATTAAGGGATATATTTTGTATTAATTACGTGAATATCAATATTTGGAAGCTCAGGATTCCTCATCGAGTTCAATTGTTTCTCTGGAAAATATACAAAGGAGTACTTCCTATGGGAGAGGTCCTTAAACAACATCATATAGTAGTGAGCGATGAATGCCCACTTTGCAACACAGAAAATAAGATGTCAAGGCATGTTCTTTTTCAGTGTCCTCTTACTGTCCAAGTATGAAGTATTTCTAACATACTGGTTTGATGGCATAGAGTGGATTTCTCTCATGAGAAGGATTTTATGGAGTTCTTATGGTATGTGCATAATAGCGGGTATGAAAGGGAACAAAACATGGTTAGAGTAGTTGTTGTCCTTGATCATATTTGGCATGCTAGAAACAGTTTGATTTTTTAACACAAACAATTTAGAGTATAAATGATAGTAAGATTGGCAAATAACTCGGTAAATCTTTGGCAGGTTAAAGCAATATGGAACAATAACAATATGATATTACTGTTTTCAACATTAACATATCACAAGAAGACATAAATGCCAATAATCATGCTATTTCAAATATTTTTGAGCAGGCAAAAATATTTGCAAGTTATGATTTTATTATGTTGATCACTGATGTTGCTTTCCACGGGAACATGTGTGATGAATGCTTTGTTTTCTACGCGACTGATGCAGTTGGTAAAATAATAGGAATTAATAAATGATGGTGTAGGAAAGGCATGACAACAAGTTTATAGTGGACTGGAAGGGATCAGAGTAGCAAATGATTGGGTGATGACGAAAGGATACAAAAAGGTTGTAGTGATATAACTAACAGCAAAGACATTGCAGAAGCGATCAATGGCAGAAGTGAGCATTTATCATGGCAGCAGTAGGTCAACTGATAGTATCGGTTGGAACACAAACTACTTTACTTTGAATGTTTCAGAACAATTCACATTACAAGGAACATGAACTTAAAAGTCCATTGGCTGGCTGCATCAGTCTATGCTAGTAATAGTAGTGGTAATAGTAACAATAATGACTTTGAGATGGGATGTACTTTAAACCTAAATGGTTTTTCCTTTTAATAAAATTTCGATGTTTCTGATAAAAAAATTAACATTAGGTCCATTCCCTTTTTATCTTTTTGCATTATCCTTTCTTCTTCGTTGAATGCTTCTCAACGATTTTTTTTTCCATTTCAATTTAAAAATTTTCTTGTTCGTGAAGATAAGTTTTTAAAAATATTCCCACTTTTTTTTTCCTTATTTTCTTCTTTCATTTATTTTATTAATGTCTTCATAGGTGAACTTATAGAACTATTTCTTTTGCTTTTTATTTATCCTTTGACTATTTTGATTAAAATCTTAAGATGTTCCAACAACAATGAAAAAGAAATTGAATCATGCATACTTAATTCTAGTCCTTTTTAACATTACAAATTTGAATATGTAAATAAAAAAATTAATAATAAATAAAGAATAAGATTATCTTTGTCGTCTTCTTCATTTAAATTGCAGTTAATCCAAATCCGACTTTGCATCTCAATTCTCAAGTGATCTTGCATAGAAACTGTAATAGAATGGAAGAGGTGTCGTGGAAGTGTGCGACTTGACTTGATTCGAAGAATTTCAAACTTGTTTCACATAATCAAGCGTGAAGATTTACTACTTTTGCATTGTTAGAGAAAGTGAGTTATCAATGGAACATTCAAGTTGCATGAATCTAAGCTAATGCTTTTTATGTTTCCAAAGGCAGTGAGCTATATTGCTAGAACAACTTACAACTTTGAATTTGATATTATGTATAATAAACCATCACATCCAACATCGAAAACCCATTAGTATGTAACGTTTTGTCTTTGGAGTTGCTGGGTTTATAGTCTATTGGATTTGGAATTTGTTTATCTCATATGATAAGATTCCAACCTAATTCTTTGGAATTAGACTCAACAAAAACTTGGAGTCTCATTTAATGTTATTTCTAATGAGTGGGCAATTAAAAACATCAGTTTAATGTTATTTCTAATGAATGGCATATCTAAAGATCATTCTTTGTTCGACATTTATTCATGTAGAATTGATATCATACTTAGGCTGAAGAGGGAATCGATTTCTATATAATGATGTTTGAATAGTTAAAATGCCTTGGTAATGAAAGAGATAAAATAGCAAAATATAAAGTTGACTTTCTATTTAAATAAAAGCTTACGATTATAAGCAAGGTTTAATTTTTTTAATTGATAAACATTTATTTTTCAAAATTTATAGATTACTCTAGAAATTAGAAATTTTGTCCTGCCATTGACTGAAGAGCTGGAAACCAAAATTCTAAGACAACAAAACTAGACTCTTGTTGTACCTCATATTTATATTTAATAAAAAAAACTTTATGTCAACCTATTTCTTATAAAACTAAGAGTCAAGCCTTACTTCTCCTCATATTATCTTTTCGTCAAGTCTTTTACCTTTCACATCGGATTATTTTGTAGATTTTTTTTTGTTGAAACAATTTTTGTTAGTATCTCATAAATTCATAATTCAATTTGAGAATTTTGAACTGTTTGATGTCAATGTTGTGATTTTTTATAAAATTAAATTCTTTAAAATTTTGAGCAAACATGGGCAATAAATATCAAAATAACTTGAAGCAAACCATAATCTAAGTTATTTTTTCACAACAATAAATCAAGTCGACAAAGTGATGCACAATCCAAATGTGAGATTTTAGATAAAGCCATTGCTAAATAACACCACCATTTCCACTGAAGGGCACCACCCCCATTTTTTGGATCTGACACCACCACCTTCCCTTCTCCATCTTTTCTTCTCTCTTCACAGGAGCAACACCCACCACCTCTAGTCGCACCACCATTCCTTTCTTTCTCTTCTCTTTTGTTTTTGTTCTTGTTTTTCTCGTTCTCTTCCTCCTCTTCTTCTCCTCTCTTTGCTTCACTTCTATTTTTTTGTTCTCCTCCTCTCTTTTTTCTTTTCCTTTTGATTCCTTCTTCTTTTTTTCTCTCTGTTTTTCTTCTTCATCTTCTTTTCTCTTTTTATTTTTTATTTTTTTTCCTCCTACCTTTTTCTGTTCCCCTATTTTTTCTCCTTTACCCTCGGGAGGTTTCCCACTCGCCGGAACCTCCGCAAAGGCAAAAAAGGTGTCCCTCGCAGAGACTCCTGTGAGTGGGGAACCCACACTCGCACAAATTTATGTGGGTGGGGTTCCCAACTCACAGGAGCTTCCGTAAGGGACAATTTTTTCCTTCGCGGAGGTTCCGGGGAGTAGAGGTTCCCCACTCGCGTGGAACCTCTGTGAGGATGAAAAAGGAAAAAAAGGGAAAAAAGGATAAGAATAAGAAGAAAGAAAGAAAGAAGAAAATAAGGAAGAGGAAGAATAAGAAGAAAAGGAAGAGGAAGAAGAAGAAGAAAAATAAGAAGAGATGAGAAGAAGAAAAAAATTGAGAGAAAAAAAGAGGAGGAGAAGAAGAAGAAAAAATAGAGAAAAAGAAGAAGATGTGAGAGGGAGGAGAATTAGAAGATGAAAGGTGGCGGTGGTGGCGGCGGGGTGGCAATTGTGTTGGCGGGGTGGCGGTGGTGACTGATGGAGAAGAAAAAAAAGAATAGGGGAGGATGATGAGAGGTGGTGGTGGCATGGTGGTGATTGAAGAAGAAGAATACGAAGAAGAAGAAAAGAAGGGAAAATGAGGAAGAGGAAAGGTGGCGGCGGCGAGGTGATGGTGGTGAAGGGGAGGAGGAGGAAAGGAGACGGTGGTGATTGATGGAGAAGAGAGGGATATAAGTTATGGTTTTTCTGTTTATATTAGTGGTGTCCTTCAGCTGGTAGTAGTGTCCTTTAGAAAGTAATGGATTGGTGGTGTTCTTCAGTAGAAATGGTGTTGTTATTTAGCAACAACCTTTAGATAATAGGAAGCAATTTGAGATAACCATTTAAGTTGTTTAATGTCTCACACATCAAGGTAATCCATACAACTGCCAACCAATCATAGTAATTTCATTGAACTCATAAAGTTTTGCGCAAAACTAAATGATGAAATTAAGTGGTCTTAAAAAAAGATCAAGGGTGTCAAATATCCCACACCTATGAGATTAACATGATTTTGCAAACGATATGAAAAATAAGATATGTGCACATGTTGACAATCTTGAATTTTTTTGTTCTTGTTTATGAAACAAAAGATTGTTATAACAAATGACTTTGGTTCTAAATGATTTTCGTTTGTTGTGAGTGTTTCTAACACCCTTGCATTATATATATTTGTTTTCATTAATAGTTGGAACAAAAAAGGTACAAATGTATAAAGTTTACTCCTTATCAGGAGAAGGTACAGAAACATAAGAGCTAAGCTTAACGGAGGAGGGACAGGAGATGCGTCCATACGCGCCGCAATCTGAGCATCATGATCCGAACCGCCCTCTTTGTCTGATGACACAGAAGCCACTGATAAATCTACATACGACATCTTCTTATAACGATTGAGGTCCCATTCCGGATGCTCCTCCTTCGTCAGCGTCAACAACTCCAATCTACCATGTACAACCCAACGAAATTCACACTTGCCTTGCTCCTGGAGAAGCTCTTCTTCACGCACTTTCCCATCAACAAGTTCACGCTCTAATAGCTCCAGCTTGTCAGTCAGCACACGATATTAGACTGCTCTGTAATCAGACTGCTCTTTACAACATTGAGCTCATGTTCTTCAAATCAAGTTGGTCCTCAACCTTCCTCGCCATTCGAGCGTTAAATTTCACATCGGACTCCAACTATTGTTTCTGAACAGCATAATCAGCATCTTTCAAGGCATTTTCCTCAGCAAGGGACCGCAGTTCAAAACGCAGCTTCCTACGCAACCTCCAGATCACGGCGGGTCAGATCCAACTCCTGCTAGAATCTGTCTCTCGCTAACACTGCCTCTGCTAAATCAGACTCAAGGGCGTCCAGACAAACCTTTTGAGCCTTAGCAGCAACGACCGACTATTCCAGCTTCCTCTCCTCAGCGTGTTTCCTTAGCAGCTCAATTTCGAAAAACGCATCAAAATACAGTCTCTGCATGATCGAGAAGACATGCTCAATGGTATACACCTTCTCACGGGCCACTTCGACTTCCATCCCAACAATAGTCACCTGGCTCAAGTGAGACATTTCCAACATAAGGTACTTTAAACCCTTATCCATATGCCCTTCTAGCGTATCCTCTTCGGATTTTGGAGTATGATCCATCGGCCAGCTATGACGCATACTTATATGCTTCTTCGAAGCATAATCCACATCAACTTCCTGGTGCCAGACCTGAGTGCTTATCTTTACTAAGTTCGGGTCAAACCGACTTATCCACGCATCCGGATGAAGCTCTACCGGATGAGGAATTACGCCAGCACCACCCTTTGTAGTCGCCACTGCCCTCAGGCTCTCCTCCACAACCTTTCCTTGTCACTAGCAACCAACCCCTTAGTGCAAATGACTTAGTAGGATTCAAAGGAAGATAAGGAAGCGAGTTATCCAATAGACTCTCCAACACCTTGAGATACGACCTGGAGCGAAACGGGGTATAATGCGGACGTTGAGAAACTTGGCCCATGTCACCACGGCTACTATCGGACAACCCACCAATGAGACAATAGAATTCTAGAACCTCGGGCGGATCCTCATCGGAACCTTTTGTCAGAACGGTCCCGGTGGATCGGCACCAGTAGAAGCTGCCATCGCAGCTAGCATCAGCTGCTCGCTCAGAGATTCTGCCTAAGCGGCACTAAGATTTGATACATCTTCAACCCCTGCTAATCGCAAGTGGTCCCTCTCCCAACCGGATACATTGATCTCCGTCCTGGCAAGTCGATCAGGTTCACGCTCTTCACTTAGTGGAACGGATTGTTTTGAAGACGACCCAGGTCTAACAGGGACTTCTTCAAACTCACAAAGGAGGCAAGCATCTCAGACAACCCCTCCGAGTCAGACGAAGCAATAGCCTTAACTCCGGAGACTTTCCTCTTCCTAGAAGGAGCCTCACCTTCAGACTTAACTCGCGACGATCGGTAAAAAGTGAGGGCCTCATGCCAGTTGTCCCATAGCCCATTGCTAATAAAGTTGGAAACACATATGACCTCCACCACATTCTTCATTGGCAAGTCGCAAAATTTTTCCATAGTGTTTCGCTCTTCTGGGAAGGAGTAGTGGGAAACTGTCTTACAAGGGAACATGAGCGAAGATTAGCATACAATCAAGCGCAACAAAATCGAAAGAAAAAGCTACATTTACGAAGTGGCTTGAACTCTCGTTCAAGCGGATGACCCTTGAACCGAAATTATTTTGAATCCGCAAGAGCCAAAAAGCTATACTTCTGCTAGGACTTAAAGTCATCAGGCAAATTCTCAAAGTAAGCGGCGGCGTCATTTTACAGACAATGTGATCGTTCAACTAAGGAGCAGTCAGCAACTGGATCACCCACGGAGTCACGTGAACGCCAACTTCCTTCGCTCTAATAAAAATGAAAAGAACATCTTGTACCCATTTGGTACCAACTGGGCAGGAGAAATTCCAAGGAAGTCCAAAAACTCCTAAATCACATCCAGAACAGGAAAACGGACTCCGGTTTGGAGCATCCCACGGTGCAAACATATGAACCCCGCCAACGGAAACATTGGCGTCTGATCATCCTTCAGAGCATATAATGGCAAGTCCTCAGGGACCCCGAACTACATCCAGATTTTAGCAAGGCCTGATTCAGAAAGCAACCTGTCTTCAAAAAACTCAAGGCCCTTGGCCAAAGTTGCATCATCAAGATGGTTTAGGCGAGCCATGAAGAAGATGAACAATTTTTTCAATCAGAAGATGAATAGAGCAAAATATCTAAAAGCAATAAAATAGAAAAGTTAGTATCCGCACAAAAGATGACCTAAATAGGTATTGGTTTCCCGCCTCTTCTCCACTGTACTGACTCACGTGCAATTAATGAAGCGCGTGGCTCAAGCAACGATGCAGACGCAATCATTATGAGCAACATATCTTTTCAAGAGATGATTCAGCGAACTAATGTGATGGCCAACTAACTCGGGGGGAGTAGTTGATGATACACCAAAATGGTCCGAATTATGCTTCGCACACGTGTCATGATGATCTCGAGGAATAACAAGCCTTAGCGTCAGCCCAACACTGATCCGGCCCAAGCGGTTCTGTGCCCGCCCAATATAGTCCGCCAGACAAACTCGAACTCTCATAGCCTGCTAAGCCCATGCGTCTCACATCTATCCTCAATACCCGTAAGCCCTGCTAAGACAAGTATCTCGAGGATCAGTTTCGGACGGGCAATTACAACAACTCTTCGCTTCCAACTAGGAAGTAAATTCCAGAGTATGTATCACATATGAAGACTTCTACCTATAGAGTACTCTCGGAACATAAACTATATCCCGCATATCTAGGATCACATGGCTAACTGGAAAACTTCCCTCCACAACACGACTCTTAATTAGAGAAGGATCTCTGTGAAGATCTTCTTCCCTAAATTACGCCATCAATGGCCTGGTCGAACCAATACTCCTGTACTATAAGACATGAGGTTCGTAAGCTAAGGTACGCTACAAATTCCCTGTTTACAACATTACATCTTCCTCAGATCCCTGTATCACTTTAGCAGCAGAGTGCCATTGGCCACCACAACGGTGGTCCGTGGCTCACGTGCGTTCCTTGTGCAGGTCAGCAGGTCAAGGTCAAACAGGGAGCGGAAAATGAATGCATCATAAATGATAAAAATGCACAACTTAAGTAAATATCTTAATATATATACTCCTTTAAAAAAATGGGGGTTGTGTAACAAGAGCTTTCTCTTTTCTAACATCACCACCTTAAAAACGTTTTCTCATTTTCTCACCTAATAGGTAATACTACTATATAAATACAAAAAAATCCACATTTTTCTCTTCTCTTCTCTATTTGAACGATCTAGATTAATCTCTAATTCTTGTTTTCTTTTATCTTGTTATTCTCTCAACATCACAACTTTATGATGACAATTTGTGAGTAAGAAGAAGAATAGTTCAACAGGTAAAGAAAGTTTCTTCTACCCTCAGTTTGTATTGACCCATAACAACAACAATAGACGAAAATGATTTGGTTTGTCATTCTCACAAACATCGCATGATTTGTTTTTTCTTATTTGTAGATAATCTTGCCATGAACACCCATGAAATTGAGAAGCAAGCTCGAAACCTTCACCTGTGAAACTTTAAAGTTTTGTAAAATTTCTTAAAATTTTGATCGAAATTGAGTTATTATATTTAGAATTTCGGAATAGGAAATGCAAAACCCAAAAGTTCAATTTTTTTTTTCAAAAAAGGAATTTCTAAAGTTTCCGAAAATTTTCATTGGGAAATTTCCAATTCCAATTTCGAAAATTTTGAAATCTATATTACAAATTAGAAGGGTGTTTCACTATTATGGAGATAAAAAACGGCTGAGATTTATCCAAACATGAATGGTTGAGATATTATATCTTACAAATCAGAATGGTGTTTTAAGGAATTTGAGATAAAAGATGCTATGATAGAAAGTTGGAAAATATGTTGAGGGTTTAGATTCATTTCGTATGATGACATGTTTGTGAATATATTCTATCTTACAAATCAAAATGGTGCTTTAAGGAATTTGAGATAAAAGATGGCTAGAATTGAAAATTGAAAAATATGTTGAGTGTTGAGATTCATTTCCTATAATGACATGTTTGTGAATATAATATAACTACAAGGGCAAAGAAAATGAAAAATGGTGAAAATATTTTGTGAAATGTACATGTGGAGGGTCCCCATGTACTATAGAAAAATATCGAGAGGCACGTAAGAGTTTGCATATGGTTTTTATTGATCTGGAGAAAGCATATGATAGGGTCCCCAGGGAGTTAATTTGGTGGGTGCTTGAAAGGAAGAAAAAGTCTCAATGTTATGTCGATATCATTAAGGATATGTATGAAGGGGTTGTAACAAGTGTCCGCTCAGTAGGCGGGATGTCTAGTGAATTTCCAGTGTCAGTAGGACTACATCAAGGGTCGGCGTTAAGTCCATATCTCTTTGCTTTGGTCATGGATGAGTTGACGAGACATCTGCAAGAAGATGTACCTTGGTGCATGTTATTTGCAGATGATATTGTCTTAATGGATGAGACTAGTGCAGGTTTAGGTCAGAAATTAGTTAAGTGGCGGGAGGCTTTAGAGAGTAAAGGTTTTAGAATTAGCCGTTCGAAGACAGAGTATCTAGTGTGCAACTTTGGGTGTGAACCAAGAGGGAGAAGTAATGCAATTGAGATCGAAGGTGTCGAGGTCCCAGAGTGTGAGGCTTTTCGATATCTAGGATCTATAATTCAAAAGAATGGGGCTATTGGAGAAGATGTAGACCATAGGATTAAAGCTGGGTGGTTGAAATGGATAATGGCGTCAGGAGTACTATGCGATAGAAGGATGCCAGCAAGGCTAAAAGGGAAATGTTATAAGACAATTGTTCGACCAGCCATGCTATACGGTTCAGAATGTTGGGCTACTATGGGACAACATACGCATAGGATGGCAGTAGCAGAAATGCGTATGTTAAGGTGGATGTGTGGTAAAACTCGTAAGGATAAAATTAGAAATGAAAGAATTAGGAGATACTTAGGTGTAGCGCCCATAGAGGACAAAATTAGAGAAAGACGTTTAACTTGGTTTGGTCATGTGCGGAGGAGACCAAGCACGACGCCAATTAGAAAATGTTTAGATTGGCAAGTTAATGGAGGGTGTAGACGGAGGGGACGACCGTTGAAAACTTGGATGAAGACGGTGAATGAAGATATCATTGAGCTTGGATTAGACGAGGAAATGTGGGAAGATCGCATTGCTTGGAGAACCAAAATCCATGTAGCCGACCCCAAAAATCTCAGGAATGGGCTTTGATGATGATGATGACATGTGGAGGGGATAGAAAATTTTGTGTGTTTTTTTCAAAATTAAAAATTGTCATAACTATTTACTTAGTTATTAAATTTTGGTAAAAATTGTATCATCGGAATGCATTTTTGAAGATTTTTCCAATGAAACCAATGATCAATACAAACATTAAAATTTATCTTACAAATTAGAATGATGTTTGAGATAAAAGATGACTAATATTGAAAGTTTGAGAAGATGTTGATGGTGGAGATTCATTATTAACATTGACATTTTTGTAAATAAGTTGCAAGTAGAAGAAAAATATAAAATGATTAAACTGTGTAAAAAGTTGGTGGAATGTACATGTGGCGGAGAAGGAAATTTCGTATTTTTTTTCTTCTCAAGATTAAAAGTTGTTATAACTATTTACCTGGTTGTCGAATTTTGATAAACTTGGTATCGTTGGAAAACATTTTTAAAGAATTTTCTAATAAAACCAATGATCAATACAAACGCTAAAAGTTAAAATAAAATATATATTTCATTAAAAAGCGTTCAATGCATTTCACGTCATTAGTATTTTCAATATTTTTCAAAGAAATGAGATAAGTCTATCTTAATGCACATTCAAATAAAAACCCTAAACTTCAGGCTTTAGCGAATTCAAAATTTAGGGAGAACTCACTCTTAGCATGTTAATTTTTTCGCAACCTAGTAAAATTTTGATTCAGTCTAACCCTAAAGTTTATAGTATATATTTTTACCTTAAAATAGACATGCACTTCAAAATTAATTAAAGACGAAAGTGTGGATGGTGATGAGATGCTCAGTACATGATCTTTAGCAAAATAAATAAATATGTGGAGTACCAACGACACGGAGAATACCTTAGTCTATATTACAAATCAAGATGGTGTTTGAGGTTGAAGATAAAAGATGACTGAGATTTATCCAAATATAAGAATCTAACGAATCACATAGAACTTAAAAAGCACCAAAAACGCATGAGCTCGATTTTCATACTCAACATTTTGATATTTATTTATCTTGATATTTAAAATAAAATAAACTTTATTTATCATGTTAAACTTTTTATCGTGTCAAAGGCAGAGAGAATACCCTAATTGAAATACATATTACCAATACGTTCTATCCGGAAAACAACCCTATCCACGGGGCTTTTGGCGGGGAACTCCTTAAAACCACAATTTGGACAATTTAGACACCCACTGGGGATGTACTCCTGCTCCTTCTGGCGATGTTGTCATACTTAGGTCAAAGAAGCCCGAGCATGTGGTTAAAGTTGCAAAACCCCAAACCTCAAAAGACTAATACTACGACGCCCTCGTTAGCAGCAGCAGTGAGAATAGGAGTGTCTGAAATGGAGGTCGGGGGAACGGACTCCAATGGGCGAGAATTCAAGAATGCCGAGGAGATGTGGAAAGAAGAGATTGGCCAAGGAAAGAAGCAATGGTACAGTGGTGGAGTCGGCTATTGGCAAGTAAGCTCTCTAAGCCAAGCTCACAACTTTTAATCCAATTTGTTGAAGTCTAAAAAGAATGAATAATTTTGTGAACAAAACATAGGGTGTTGAAGCATCCGTGGATGGGGTTTTGGGTGGATATGGACATGTTAACGAGGCTGACATAAAGGGTAGCGAAGTTTTCCTCAAAACCCTTTTCTCTGATCGTCTTTCTGTCACCACCAATTCACCACAGCATCTCGTTGCTCTCGGTTCGTACTGACACTCCCTCACTTCTTATTTTCAGTTTGTATAAATCATAATTATTATTCTACAATTGCTGTTTCAGATTGTGGTTCTGGCATAGGAAGGGTTACCAAAAATCTTCTTTTAAGATATTTTAATGAGGTAACAAATTTTTCTTACTTTATTTTTTTGGTTGTTGGGTTTTTCTGTTAATGGTTTTTTCATCAATGTATTCTCTCTATTTCATAAACTATATTGCTTTTTTTATATTATTTTCACTGTTGTTGTTTGGTGAGACACAAGGAATTGGAGGAAAACCTTCTCATTATTATGTGGCGAGGCATTAAGAATAATGAAAACTAAAGAAAAGGAGTAGGGCATGACCATTTTGCATATGAAAATAAGGATACGAGAAAAAGAGAGAGAAAAATAATATTTCTAATAAAGGACAATGTCGTGATGGTAAACTTAAATACCAAAAAAAAAAGACCAGAAAAAATTTATTGTCAATTTGGCAGCTGTTCATGTGCAATCCGTGGCATGTGAATCAGGAAGAAGAAAGGTTGTCTGGTGCAGACCTAACTTGTTGAGGGTTCGTGGGTGATGGTGGCTATCGGTGGTTGGTGGTGGTGTGTGAATCAGGAAGAAGAAAGGTTGGTGAATATGAGATGAGAATGGGGAAGAAGAAGAGAAAACTCTTCTAGGTACCATTTTATACTTTTCTAGGTACTAAATTGTAAATAATTTTAATTTGGATTCTAAATAGAAAAGAGAAAACTCTTCTAGGTACCATTTTATACTTTTCTATTCTAATAATCATCATAAAGAGTTTTGAAAAGAATATTCTTGACAAATGTTGTTTGGTCAGACACAAGGAAATGGAGGAAAACCATCTCAAAGGCAATCTCCTTTCTTTTTGAGATTTTCATAATGTTATTCCTTTTGGTGCTTTATTGTTTGATTGATAACATTTTCATTATGGAGTTGTATATCATTAGGTGATATCCATTGTTGTTGAACTGGTCAACTACATTAGGAACATCAACTTCATTAGAAATTAAGGGTAAAGGGACCTGTGTACCATAACTTTTTTTAACTTGATCCACATTTATGTGATGGTGTCCTAATTGGGTGATTCTACTCTGACTCACAAAAGTCAAAACCTGACTCCAACTTGACTCCCCTCATGTGGCATCATAGGTGGTGCATAGTTGGACTCAAACTACAATCCTAGTCACCTAATTTGCAACCCATTTTCACCAAAATAAAATAAAATCCCTAAAACCATTTTTTCTTCTTCTTCTCTTTCTTATCTTTACAAAGACCATTCACAATCCACCACCTCCATCGCCGTCGCTGTAGCCTCCACTACTGCTTCCATTCTTTTCTTTTCTCCATGCTGTTGAGTCAACTGGTACTCGATCGACCAATGACCGTTTCAGGACTACACAAGTAAATGTGTTTTCACTAGACAACAAGTTTGTTCGTGTTCAAAGTTCTCACACACTCGTCTTGTCGTCTTAGGAATTCTGGCACATCATTGGAGCTGAAACAAGTACGCAATCTCACTGTTTTTGCCCAACTTAGGGTTTCAATTTCATAGACTTTGTGAATGAGAGGTGTTAGGATTTATGATTGTTGAAGAGAAATTGGTTTTTGGTTTGGTTGTTTAGGGTTTCTCGAAGTCTGTAAATTGTTCGATGGATGAGGAAACGGTTGTGATTGTTGCACAGACTGTGATGAGGTGTTTGCGATTCAGGGCTGTTCAAATAGATGCAGAGGAAGAGGAGAAAAATGGAGGCAGTGGTGGAGGCGACAACAACGATGATGGAGGTGGTGGGTTGGGAGTTGCTTCTGTAAAGAGGAGAAGAAGAAGGGGTAAAATTGGTTGATGTGGAGGGGTTTAGTCAACCAAGTCTTTAGGCACAACGATTCCTATTAAAAGGGCTAATTTACCGGTCTTCTTAGTTGACATTGATCTCTTTCTTGCATGACCTGGTCGACCAATCTTAACTAATCAGCAATCTTCAGTTGATTTAGGAGGAATTTTAAATCAAAGAATAATAATTGCCTTTTTCACTGAACTCTAAATTCCCTTCCAACCTATCTACTATTACAAACAATATGGACACTTTTGTCTTTACATAAATAACTAGCATTCCTTTGCGCTACACACACACAATTTGTAGAGAAAAGAAATATCCAATTTGTTGAATAACTTAGTTGCTAGACATCTTAATGTATAAGCATCACTATTTCCTTCAGGCATGTTAACTAAAACAATATCCTATTGTTTGAACAACTTAGTTATTTGATTGCCCTTTGGGCATTGAATGTAGCTACTTCTAATCAACCTTTTTAGGCATGGTTTTGTTATGCTTTGACAAATGATATAGTCTTTAAGCATTCTTTTGATCATCATTCAGGAATTGTAATGTAGCAATTGAGCGTAATTGACCCAATTAAAAAAAATGATGAGAAAAAAACTCTTCTAGATCTCCATGGACTATCACCATTTTGAAGCTCGGCAAAACTTCCTTTTTAACTCTAGTTTTTTATTCCATTCTTGTCACCATGATTCAACAATTGCAAACACCCACCACTCCCTTTATTTCAGTTTCTCTCTTAACAATGAACAAGATAGTTTTTTTCCTCAAGCTTTTCTGTCCAAAATGTGGATTGAAAACAAAACTGACAATATGACTTTATTTCTTTCTAAAGAGAAAAATGTGATAACAGATCCTTAGTATGTCTTTATTTCTTTCTAAAGAGAAAAATGTGATGACGCATCCTTGGCCTAACTTTTAGAGTTTCTGACAGGATGGTAAACTTAATTTAAATACCAAAAAAAGAACAGAAATAACATCAAAAAATTATTGCCAATTTGGTACTTGTTCACGTGCTCTGTGACACCTGAGGAGGACATACCACGTGAAACTCTATAAATTTAAGGTTTTGACGGCCCGGAGGTGTCCCGCTAGCGCGGATCTAACTTCATAAGGAGTTGGGTGTAGTGGTGGCTGAAACAGGAAGAAGAAAGGTTTGTGAAGATGAGATGAGAAAGGGAAAGAAGGAGAAGAAGTCACGGGCTAGGGTTTTGCAAATAGGTACTAAATTGTAAACAAATACTTTTCTTGGTACCCTTATTTACTTTCCTATTCTAATAATCATCATAAGGAGTTTTTAAAAGAACAGTCTGATGAGGAAATTGATCCTGCTAGTGCTACCAAACGCAAAACTTTGTTGGGAGGGTTCTTGATAAAACTCTGGCAGTTCTTGAAATTATTGCTCTGATCAACATCGTTGTAACCACTTCTGTTGGAGTTGTTTTATGGCCACCTCTACCAAGATTGCCTCCTCGTCCATGTTTTCAATTTTTTTCCATGTCCCTTGCCTCGACCTAACAAAAACACGGATTTCAAGTTGTATTGGAGCAAGTTGTTCGAAAAAAAGAGAGAGCAAAGATCAGCCACTGTTGAAGATTAGGTTTTCATCTGACGCAGCCAATAGGGAACATTAGGTTTCCATCTGACACACAACTCCTTTCCATCATTGTACAAATCAATTTATTTTTGAATTAATAAGTGACAAGACAAAACTGTCAAAACATTTTATTAAATATGTTGGGCCTAGTTTAAAACTCTGTTATAAGTCATTTTTAGGGAAAAAAAGGTAGGACTAATAGTAGAAAAATTCTGAAATCTAACAACAATACAATTTTGGTATAGAACTTATTGTTTAACAAAAAAAGTAAACAAGTCTAGTATTTGACTGGGAAATCGTTCCCAAATTCTTATATCTGAAGATCGGATTCCTTGGGGATACTCAACCCTATTTATACCTCATAATATATCCATTTGATCCTGGTGATCCTCAACCTTATTTCTTACCATTCAATGTCATTGGTGGAAAGATCTTGTGGTAACAAGCAATAATGGGGTAGCCCTTTGGAAAAAAGGTTCAAACTTAAAAGTAACATTATAACTTTGTATAAATTCCATATCCCTTCACCTTCTTGTTCAAGACCTTCAAACCCTAGTTTCAACTACGATAATCTGTGCTATACGCGGAGATGTTATGGAATAGCCTGTTATTTCAGAGAAATCTAGGTTGCTATTTGAGTAGCATTTCGTTGAATGTCATGTAAAGGTTATCAAAATTTTGTTTGGACACCACACTTAGTGACCATCTTCGCAAGACAACATTATCAAGTATGTTTGCTTTCATGGGTGTTTGTTGAATTGTAGTTGGGACAGGATGACGAGTGGATGATAAATGGATTTGGAAGGATTGCAAGGCCGAATGTGTCTCCTTTTGTTATTATTTCTCCGGATTAGCATTAAATTACTTGCCATCAATTGTGTATTTTGTGTATAATAACTTCCCAACGATGTTAGAGTGGATAAAAAAGTTACCATCTATAGTTTCCTTCTTCATGTGGTCAATGGTGTGAGAGGTTTCCATCCAAGGTTGAGTTGGTTCATAGAGGCATGAAGATTAATGTGGTGTGTACTCTTTGTAGCATAGAGCTAGAGAGACCCATCCATATTTCATTATAGTGTAGTTGGATGCTATGTTGTTAAATCGTTAATCGGATCCTTGTTGGCCTAATCGAGGCTAATCACAGTTACTTTGCTGATTTTTGTAAGTATATATTTTTCTAGCCTTACAAACAATATATTTATAACACAGATGTCTGTAAACTATCAAACAATATTGAACATGCTTTCACAAGTCATTCCTTATTGGTCATAAGCCAAGGCATTTTATAAGTTGTAGCAAAAAAAAGGAAAAAGAAAAAGAAATTAACAAAATCCACAATTATGACATACAGTGTAGTCAAGGCATTTTTACAAAGTTCCGCCTCAAAGTGAGGCAATGCGGTGCAGTGAAATGAGGCGTCCGCCTCGCACCGCCTCGGACAAAAAATGGTTGCAGCCAACCCATTTGTAACCCAAATAACAAACAAACAAGATGAAATGTTTTTAATTTTTGATAAATATGTCATTTTTTTAAATATTTTTTGGAGAAAATATATCAATGACTTATGCTTTTGGAATACCAATAGTGAACTTGTGGATTTTTACCAACCTTTCCAACAATTTCTTCTAACAAATGCTCAATATTCTCAAGTTTTTAGTCTTTCAAGATTATGAATTTATAATGATTTAGTGAATGTTTGCAAGTTACTTCACACTTATGTAGTGCATGTTTTGCTATGCTAAGCAATTTTATTATATTTTTTTTTCGATTACTTTTGGTATATATTTGCTTATGATACTTATCAAAATGATGATGTATATCACTATGTTGATATGTTTCAATTTATTATAATAAAAATCTTTAAAAAATGTTAAGACCTCAGTGAAGTGAGGCGTTCGCCTCGCCTACTTTCTCATGCCTGAGGCATTTTCAGGCTCGTCTGCCTCGCCTCTCCGTCTCAATGCCTTAACTGCAATGATGACATATAGGATCCAAGCGCAAAAGACATGTGCCATTAGGGTTAATTGGAGTTACAATTTTTTTAACTTTTTATTTAGCTTTGGGGATTTATTGACTGATTAATCGGTGAGTTGGCACGCCAGTTTATTGTTGGCTCAGCTGAAATATTGCTGATTAATCCTCACCCGTTAAGCCCGACCTATTAATTGTTAAAACTTATCGGTCTAGTCCCGTTAAGTGATTAATTCCCGATTTTAGAACATAGGTTGGGTAAATGAAGTGTGGATTTGTTTCTGTAGTTTATTTGGGGTGTATTAGGTAATGCTAGGTTCTATGGAGAAGGTAATTAGATGTTGGAAGTCCTAGGCATCACCTACGAGAGGTAAGGTGTTGTGGAAGAATTTCCTTTCGCTTTCTGCTGGATGACAAGAACGTACTTGTATGATTTTTCGCAATAAGGTTAATGCTTGTAAGCTCCCATCTTATTTAATAGCTACAATAGTTTCAATAAAAAGTGTACCTTACTATTTTTTTGGGATTATGCTTCGACTCTCTGTATGTGAATTGGAATAGTCTAGGTATAGAGCCTTAATGCTTTTAAGCTCCCATCGTATGTAATAGCTACAATAGTTTCAATAAAAAGTTTACATTGGAAAAAAAGAAAAAGAAAAGAATTTGCAACTATAATCTTTTGAGAGAACAGATTAAAAAGGGTTTAGGGTTGAATGAAAGGTGTTTTCAATTTAATTGGGTAGTTCTAGCAGGTGGATTGAGATCGAAGAAACTATTTGAAAAAGGAAAGCAAAGATCTGTTACTAAGGAAGGTGCTGGATGGCTAGCAGCTCATATGCGTAATGTAGTTGTTTGAGGCTTCATCTGATTGGAGGCAGAGATGGAAAGGGAACATAGCATGGACTATTTCAGATAAGTCGTTTAATGGTTGGCGGTTCTTTATGAGGATTTCGGCTCACCGGGGGCGGGCTTCAAGGATTTATCTTAGTGAGGGGATTTGAGTTGTGGTTGTTGGAGGGAGCAAGAACAACTATGGTTTCATATCTCAAGGTGATGTGATGGGAAAGTTTACTGATAAGTCGTGGAAGGTAAATTACCCAATGTTGGTTTTAGATAATATGTAGATATGGGGTTAAGTAAAAATGAAGTTAAATCTTCGTGCACAAATGTGGGTGACCTAGCAGAGTTTTTATTGGCAATAGATGGAGCAAATGTTGCATCCACGAGGAGATTTTGGATGACAGAGGCTCTAGAGGAGTTGGATTAAAATTTTTAGTGCTCTGTCTCAATGGCGGAAAGTGAATTTTGGCAATGAAGGAGAAGGTATGGAAATTTGCAATTGCAAATGAGGGCTTAAGAGTCCTGGTTAGTCGATGGAGGTATTGAAAAGACTGGAAATCAAGGAAATTAGGCCTGCTTGCCTTCATTAGTTGCAGGTAGGGGTGGGCATCCCATCCCGCGATCCCGTCCCGATCCCGTCCCGTCCCGATTTTTTCGGGTCTTAATGGGATTGAATAATTTCATCCTGATCCCGTCCCGTCCCGTCCCGATCTAGAATGGGATGGGATGGGATGAAGATTTTCAATCCCGCCAATCCCGCCCCGTCCCGAACTAATTTTTCAATATTTATTATTAATATTTTATGTATTAGTTGGAGTGAGTCAATTTTCGTTATTCTCGAGTTTTATCCTATCACTATTGCATTTTGTTCTCTTTATTTTTGAAAACTGCCGCTACCTGTTATTGCATATTTTATTAACCTTATATAGACAAAGTGATTGCCTTCTGACTTTTCCATGGGTTTATAAGCTTGATACAAGCAAAACACAGTCCCGAGTCCTGATTCAAAATAGTGTAGAGATTTGGTCATTGAAAAAGAAAGAGCTGCCTCAATTTTTTTTATGCTGAAATGACATGGATGGGTTGAAGTTCCTTTTGAATCAGGGAGCTTATGTTATGTGCTATGGTGTAAGCAATCTCAGTATTTAATCAATTTGGACATTAGGGTAGAACTGTTGTTGCATTGCTTCAATCATCTTATTTATATAGCCAACTTCCCAAGTAAATGGTTGGATTGCCGGACCCTGGTTGATGATAATCTTCGCAGCAGTCACAGGCAGCACGCCGATCCTGTCCCGTCTCGATCCCGTGTGAATGGAATGGGATAGGGATGGGTCTATCTCGTCCCATCCCGTCCCGTGCCCACCCCTAGTTGCAGGGGTTTCTGTGGAGAAGATGAGACGAGCTGGAGCTAGGCAAGAGTGGAAAAGATACAGGTGGAGGCCCTTCATTGCATGCTACAAGTCCAGCTTATAGAAGACATGGGCGGATGACCTTGACAACTTTCGAAAATAGGAAGCTGGATTTGGTTCCTGGGATTCGGATTTGTGGTTTGGGCTATTTGGAAAGAAAGATGAGCATATTTGATGGGAAGTAGTGGTTTGCTATGCAGTTAAATCGGAAAGCGGTCGCAGCGCAGTCTAGGACCGAATTACGATTTAGCGGGATTAATCGAGATTAGTCGGATTTAATCGGTTTACTTTAAATATTAATATATAATTTAATTTTTACCAACTTACAGCTGAATTTAATTTTGCAGGTACCTAGACTTGTTTAGGAACAACCAACACAGCACAAGTATCAGCAAGTGATAGCAATTTAGCACTTAGCAACATCACTTTACCAGTAAATAACAATATGTAAACTCTAAAACTACATTCAATCATTACTAGATAAACTGATATAAGTTCAGTAAAAATAATTTGCATTCATCATTCATAAATAAACCAATATAAGTTATATCAATAAAAATAAGTTATAGCGATAACTCGGCAAGTCGGTTGGGCCGATTAATTGGTGACTCGCCGACTTTTCGGAGTCAACTAATCCCCAATCGATTTCACCCAATTCGGTTCGGTCAAGCCCCGAATTACGATTAATCAGCGATTTTTCGCTGCATTAATAACATAGGTGGTTCGTGGATGAGTTTTTCCCTTCCATGACATTTGGGGATGGAACCGCTTGGAAAATCCTTGCAACAATCCTTTCCATTCCTCTATGTTTGAATGGGACAATATTGTATTTGTAATTGCTTTCCTTTTTTCTTCGTGTTTCTCCTTGATGCGAGTTACACTCAATTTTTTTTTTTGTAATTTTTTTTATTATTTTTTTTTGTTATTTTCTAGGTTAGATTACATCATTTGGTATCATAGCTGATTAAAGAAGATTTGTTTGTTTGAAGAGAAGTTGAGAAGAGAAAAAAGTTGATTAAAGAAAAAAAAGAGAAGAAATTCATAACCAACGTTGAATCACTTGTTTGCTGACAGAATACCATAGAATAGTGCCGCCACCACTGTATAAAGCTATCAACCGTGCAGCTCATCCGTTGTCTTCGGCAACGTCACCCAAGGCCAAAAACCCCAACCTCCCTTGCGCCACCCTTGATATGATTTTGTCAATCTGTTGGACTGAAACACCCCGTACGCCCCTAGACAACTCATATTGTCTACCCAAACAAACCATTTATTTCAGTCATGTTTGAGAAGAAAGCACATATATGATATTTACAAACAAGCCCTTTACCATTTATTAGTTGGTCCCTGAAGTGTCCAAATTTTCTAGTGCCATCCCTGCAGTTATAGAAACTGCAAACAACTCCCTAGATATTTTAGAAACCTCCCTAATAAAAAAACGTTTATGCTCACCCCTGAAATAGTAAGAGCACCCCAACCGTGAAAAAATTTAAAAACATGAGTCACCATATTATTATCCCACGTACCAATATAGCTCAAATCAAGTCTAATACCCCGCGATGTCTTATAATCCCTAACCAATTTTATTATCCACAATCACAATACACTTATGGTTCCTAATCTAAACCTGTTTCCCTTACACCACCACTATTCCCATCGGCTAGTGATGTACACCCCACTACCATTTCCCTATGACGCAAGTTGAAGAAGATATTTGAGAATGGGATTAGAGCGCTTAGAAAAGTATTGGAGGAAGATGAACTTGAATAGATGCTACAAGAACAGGATGAGCCGTACTGTTTGTCGGAGTCTGTGCAACATTTTGAGGAAGTTAAGGGTGCCTTCACATGTACTTGATTTTCGAAATGTGAGCCATTTGACTTCTGTGATTTCTTTCCCATTTTTAGCCAAGAGGTTGATGTTTCTACAGTAGCAGACACAATAAGTGACGATGGTTATATTGGGAATTTTCTGGCACCAGTTTATGTGCATGGTCTGTTTAATATGTCTGTTTCAAATTTTTTTTTTTGAGCCACCTTGCAACTTTTTTAAGTTGGTGGTATTATGGCACGTGTGTATCGCGGCAAGGTTCGAGGTCGTCTACTTCGTGTGCACTTCACCTTGTGTTCTGTAACCAATTGTTTTTGTTCGTTTGACTTCTTTGACTTCAAGCTTGAGGACAAACTTTCAAGCTGGGGAAGGTGATGTAATTGGGTATTTAATTAGTAATTAATTTATTACCAGTATTTGGGTTGGGCTTGCTAAGGTCCAAAATAGAATTAAGGCACTAGCCATAATTACGGTTAGGGTTGGTTAATTCCTTGCTCATGTAAGTTATTGTCAAGATAAATAACGCGTAAAGCCATTATTGTAACCAAGGATTGTGATTTTGTTTTTCGAGTTCATTTCGGTATCCTGATTTCGAAATATTTGGGTGTGCATTAAAAAAACTAAAAATTTCGTGGACACATAAAAAATATATAATGAATTTCGAGGGTATATGAAAATGTAAAAAAAATAGATGCAAGTAAATAAATCTATTAAACATATTAAATGAAGCCTAAATACCAAGAAATGCAACAAGCATGAAATCAATATATAATTAGAAAATCAGGGGGTGGTTTCAAAAATCAATATATAAGTAGAATAAATGATAATTAGAAAATTAGGGGTTGGTTTTAAAAATCAATAAATAATTAGAAGAATTGATAATACAAAAAACTTTGAAATTTACGAAAAAACTCCGAAATTTTTAAAAAAAACTCGAAAAAATGTAATATTTGGCAGCTAACTTTGTATTTTTACGAAAAAATTCCGAAATTAACGAAAAAATCTCAAAAATTTTCAAAAAAAACCTTAAAAAAATGTAACTTTTAATTGCGCTTTGTTTTTTTTTGTAATTTAAAAACGAAAATTTTGTTGAAATATTTTGATATTTCGCGAAATCACTTTTCTTGATTGTAATTCTGTTGAATGATTATGAACTATGTAACAATGGCACTCTATTTCTAAAACAAAAAATGGTGACCCGTGTCGTGTCAGATACTCGTGTTGATACTCACATCAGACACTCCATGCTTAGACCATCAAGTTTTTCGCATATCTTTAAAAATTTCAATTCTTTACTACATATTATGGCAACTTGGCAAGTTAGTAATGCATGAGTAGTAATATAGACATGCAACCGCAAGTGAATGAATATGACTATAATTCAAAACTTATTGATGAAATATTAAATGATACTATAATGTACAGGCGTGTCCCCAATGTCTCCTATATTGTGTTTTTTGGACTACATGTCATACACTTGTATCCATGTCGGATACCTATACCCTTATCCGGGTCGTTGTTATATAGATTATGAAGAATTGATTTCTTAGTTATCTTTTGTTTCTTGTAGGTTATATCTATTCTTGGTATTTTCTAGAATAGATTACATCACAATACTCAATTCGTTAATCATATGCCTCGCAGTAGGCGAGCCTCAAATCGTAGCCTCACAACAATTTTTAAAACCATATTCATGGTGGCTTTTGAGTAAACAATTTCATAGTTGAGTGTGAACGCTTAGGAGCCATTCTTGCTCCTGAACAACCCATTATCATTGTTTCGAATGATCCCGTTAGGATGTCGATACTTTGGAGTTTAAAGAGGAAGCTGAAAAATGGGTAATATTTCCACAAAGGAAGGCACGTGGAGAGGTTTTGTGATATCCCACCGTCCCATGTTATGACACATCAAGTAGCTGTGGTAGTGATGGGCCAAAATGCAGGACTGGAAGAGAAATCTGAGGCCAGTTGGTCAGGCTTCGTAGGGGTATGCTAGAGTGTTGGTGGGTAGAGGGGAGTCTTCAATCCATCAATGTGTGCCGAAAGGCCATGAATCGAAGCTAAAAAATGGGTAGATATTTCCCCAAAGGAAGGCATATGAAGAGGTTTATCATATCCCACACGAAGCAGCTGTGGTGGTGATGGACCAAAATGCAGGACTGGAAGAGAAAGTTGAGGCCAATGGGTCGCCAAAAATTGATGTGCTATTTTAGTAGCACACAACTTAATGCCATGCTTTGTGATTTGTAGTATAGAATAAGTAGGGATCGTTCTAGACCGGGGATTAGATGGCTTGTTAATTACACTAATAATAATTAAAAGACAACTAACAACCTAATTAATTAAATAAAAGGGGATTGAATTTCTAAATTAAACTATGAAAATAACTACGAAAATTAATGTAAAGATAATAAACTAAAGAGATGACAAAGATGAGAAATTAGCTAAGGGTTTTATCTCCACACACCAAACACATGCTTATAAATCAATCTTCAATAATCACTTGCTAACTCGTGAGAGACAATGCTCAAGACTAACCGTGACCGCACTGCATTAATCTTATTATTTTCCCAAGTTCGTTGAATTAAACTAAGCGTCGTTTTCAAACTATTCTTATCATGCTATCTAAACAGGAATCGCAAGTTAAATAGCAATCTAAGATCATTAAGTTTTGTGGAAAATATGAACACTGACTAGGCAATTACAAGTATGATCAACATCTTGTTCTTGCCTAGGTTTTGACTTAACCTTACCAATGTTTCTTGATATTTACTACTTGTGAATATAGGATTATAACAATTAGGTGAAACTCTCCTATACTCTAGCCCCAGATCCTAGCATGCTTACTAAGTTGACCACCTTAACAAACATATAAAGAAAAGTTCTCTATAAAGCAGTTAAGCAAAACACAATCACTAATAGCAAGGAAGATTAAATTCAATTAATTTATAAAGCACATGTTCGGGGCTTTGAATTCACCCCTAACTAAGAGGAGTTTAGCTAGACATATTAATTATGTTCAAACAGTAGTCCATAATCAATAATCAAACTAAAATAAGAGAAAGAGATTAGAAAAAACGCTGTCGCCTGTGCGTGGTGGTACTGAGTGGAACTGGGTTGCGAATAGCGCAAAATCTCTTCACCTTCCTCACGCGATTTGCTCCTTCGCTGCTTCCTCAGCTCCCTTCGTTCTGCTTCTTCGGTCTCCCTTCGTTCTGCTTCACCTCTTCCTTTCGATCTCTGCTTGTGAAACAGATTGAGAGAAATAAGGGGATGACGAGGGACTGAGACGGTGGCTGGCGAGTGGTGATGATCAGGGAGGAGGTCGACTGGTTGAGTGAAGAGAGGACGACGACTGAGGTGAAGGAGGTTCTGATGGTGATGGCGATACGGGAGTCAGACGAGAGAGATGCGGATGGTGAAGATGGCGAAGACGGGGGACAGCGAGAGAGACTGTGGCGAGAGGATGGAAGAAGGGACTGTGGTTGTAAGGAGGAGAAGATGAATAGGGTCCTACGGTGGTGGTCTGCGGCTGTGGATGAGGGCGGTGAAGATGGTTGATGATGGGTTCAGGAGGAAGAGCTTGATGGTTGTTGTGAAGGAGGACGACGGCGACTACTGGCTATAGATGGATGCGATCAGGACGATGGCGGCGGCTAGGGTTTGTAAGCGTGGATGATGATGAAGAGAAGTCTGCGATGGTGGGTTAGGGCTTGGCGATGGATGAATGCTATTGCTGGATGGGTGCGAAACAGTGAGGGATTGCGGCTGTACGAGGGTTATGGCTTGTTGTGGAGGCTGTGGATGGGATGGATGGATCAAAGCCAAGTATCTTCCCCCTTTTATTCTTGTTTTCCTCTTTCTATGGTTTCCTTGTTGGTGTGGTTTCCTTGCTTGTGTGAATTCCTTGTGCAATTAGTATTCCTAAATTGCCACGTTGCTTCTATTTTAAAATATTGTAATTGGAAACCTACACAAACATGAAAATAACAATTAGTACCATAATTAACAAGTAATAGCTAAAAATATATATAGAAATATGGTACTAAAAATAGCCTAATTATGCTCCTATCAGCTTTACTGGTGGAATTAGTCTCGGTGTTTGTGTTAGTGAAGCCCCTAGGATGGTCTCGATTGGGGTCCAAACAGTGTGGGAGGACTCTGCTGTGCGTCCGGTAGGCAACCAAGATGACATGCTGATTATGGAATCTAAGGAAGGTGGTTCCCTTTTGTATAAGTATAAATATCCTGGTGTCAGGAATCAAGGTAGGCCAGGGGTGACATGCTGATTATGAAATCTAAGGAAGGTGGTTCTCTTGTGTATAAGTATAAATATCCTGGTGTCAGGAATCAAGGTAGTCCAGGGCTCACGAAGAAGAAAAACTCCCTCATATCTGGTTCTGTCAGCAAGGATGGGGTTTAATTTTTATGGGTGGGAAAAGGGCAAAACTCTGATGTTGTTGGTGAGACAATGGTGGTTCTCAATGCTGTCTACGGATCCATGGTGAATAGCGAGCAGGGGCATGGGCCTGGGATCGAAAACAACGCGGTGGATAGGTTGAGCTCAAATACAAGAGGAAGGGCCCAAAATCACTGTAAGTATGATGTTGTAAGCAAGATGAAGCAAGGAATGACCTGACCAAGATGGTGAGTATGACAAAGAAGATGAATGTTTCTGTTGTGACTATGATGCTTAATCAGTTGGTATCAAAGGCAAAGGCAAAATTATGCAAGCAGAGAGGGTGGAAGTTGATTATGACAACTCTCTTGGTCCTATTGATGCACTACATGCTCCAAGAGAAGGCAGCAACTCTGAAGAGGAAAGTACTGATGGAAGCAGACCCCTCTGGGTCCATTCAAGAGGTTCTAGGTTTTGATCTTGGGCAAGAACTTCATGATAACCTGAAGGCAGGGTTGGTTGACTGTTTTAGATGGTGCTAGTCACCATGCTGGGCCTCATTGAACTTGTTCAAGTGTGCAATGAAATATTACTTAAAAAAAAAAAGATTCGCGAGGCTTTTATAGTTGTTGGAGTGAGAAAGTTCGTGGTCCGCATGGCTTTCCATTAGGATTTTTCCAAAATGTTGAAAATTTCTTCGTCATGAAACTTTAGAGGTTGTTAAGGAGCTTCAAAATTCATCCTTTTGGGACTGGAGAGTCAATGCCATGTTTATCCACTTGTACTGAAGGTCTAAGGTGAGAGCTAGATTGCAGACTTGAGGCCAGTTAGCCTGATTGAAAGATTATGCAAGGTGATTGCAAAGGCTCAATGGTTGGCAACTATATTAGTCCCAACCAAAGAATTTTTCTTAAAGATTGAGACATTTTTAATGGATTTGAAAGTGTGTTACAGATATGCAATGCGGCTACAAGGGGTACAATACTCCTTTCTAAATTTGGATTGGTTATTGTGATTAGGAATGCACTTTACTAACTATGATATCACACCGTGCAAAAAAGTATAGGTAACAAAGAGTACAGATATATCATGGTTCACTTTGACATCTGCCGTCCTTTGGGAGAAGGGGGGGGGGGGCATAGTTACTAAATCTACTACTGTGCCCATGCTTTTCTTGTTCAAAGCGTCCATTTTCTATTGGTCTTCTTTTCAGGATGGTAAAGTAGAAACTTAAGGACTTTGTCCTTGGATGGAAACCTTGCATTTCATCTACACGTAAGAATAGTTAGGCCCAGGTTCATTCTTCATGTTTTGAATCAATTCCAGTATTAAGTTTACCTGTTAGAAAGGTGAAAGTGTGTTGTGCTCCTGCTTCTTATGAGTTTTACCATTAGACCTTTCTTTATCATCCATTGCCGAATATTAAAAATGTAAATAGGGGATGTAGTTCATGCTTTTCTGTGTTTGATGCAATATGATTTCAGGTCGATCTTGTTGAACCAGTCTCACATTTTCTTGGTGCTGCACGTGAAAGTTTGAGTCCCAGAGATGGTATGGCTTCAGGTGATCACAAGGCTTCCAATTTTTATTGTATCCCTCTCCAGGTAATCTGATCTCTTCCATTTGGAATAAAGATGAAAATGCAGACACACATGCACATTTTTCCCTCTGGTCTCAACCAAGTCCTCTGCCTTGGCAGGATTTGGTCTGTGATCCAACTATTAATCGTATGTGCACTCAATTATTTGTCTTAAAATTGGTTCAGATAGATCTTTTGTTTGTACTGCATTTATTAATTCATCCATATTTACATTGGATCATAAAATTTGTGGTTGACATGTGATGTTACACATGACAGGAGGTATACATTGAGGGTATATATAAAGGCAAACTGTACAAAACAGTGGGGGTAAGTCGAGGATAACCATAAATTTCAGCCAAAGCAGATGAACATCCAGCTTTCAAACTAAAAACTGTCGAATCCTGCAGTTGGATCTATCCTCTAGGCTTAGAATGAAGCCCTTGTATAAGTCAGAAAGTTCCTTTTGCCACAGTTGAATCAATCCTTTCAGAGAAGTGTCAATATTTTTAGATCTTATGGGTTCCAGAACACAATTTAATAGAATTTTAGACAATCCATTTCCTTTAGGGTCACCATTTTTTCTTATTTATTTTTTAACTCCTTGAAAACTTGACAGCCCTAGAGTAATGATAGGCACTTTTCTCTCTTGTATGCATGTAGACCTTGCCTGCTTCAATTGGAAAATTTGGTTGAGTGTTGAATGATAGAATGAGAGTTACTTTTTTATTTCCTTCTTCTTAGAAAGACGTTTTAGTTTTCAATCTGATTGTAATCTAGAAGGTTTTGAGGTCGTTTTTTTTTCATTTTTAAATGTAATCTCTTCAAGTTAATCCTCAGAGGATTCAATTGGGAAGCCAAGGATGGATTAGATTCTCCTATTGAAGTTCCTGTTTATAAAAGTAATGTTATCAATTCCTCTTTCAATTTTCATTTAGTTTTGTTGTTTCATTGAACTTATTAAAATTCCATTAGATTCACGCATTTCCATCTAGATCTGGATTTTCCCTGAATTTTATCCATCAATTCAGTTCTTGCCAACTTGGGCCAATTCATCCCAAATTCACCCTTCTAATCATAGGCGTACATGAGTCGCACTAGATTTCACCAATCCACCATTAGATCCTGGCATGAACGGCCTTTTTTTAGCTATGTTCCATCTCTTTTGGGTTCACTTACAATTTAATTAATAATAAGAATTAGGGTTAGGGTTTGGCCATTTGAGCACTCATTTATTAATAAGGCCAGCACCCTCCTCTGTTCTGCAGTTGTTAATTCATGATTAGAGATCAGTGAAGTACTCCGTTTAAGGTTTATTCTGTTAGATCCTTTTGTATCATTGTTGATCTATTTTGGTGTTCATCTTGTAGTGTTTGCATACGAGTTTACATCACATTTGTGGTATCAGAGAAAATCAGTTAACATTTTCTGAAGCTTCATGGTTATATGAATGACATCAAGCAATTAGCTTGAAGATGGGCTATCAAGAATATGAACTTGCAGGACGAGGAAGAATGGGTTAAGGGCCAGTATGAGGAAGAGTTTCTCAGAATGGAAGAGAGCCTGAATTGGATCTCTGTGGAGACACAAGAAAATTTCGGTGAGTTTTGTGGCCTGATATGGAAGATTATAGGGTTGATTTAGGGGATGATGCACCAAGTCTATGCTAATATTGATGAGGCAACGTTCCAACTTCCAACTCCTATGTTTGATCAACCTCTCCAATCACCGAATATTTTTTTTGCCTAATCAATTCTTCTTCTCCATTGACACAAATATGGCATTAATGACTCTTTCACACCCATTGCTCAGCCTTGCAATGATCTTCCTCCTTTCAGTGCAGCACGTAACAGTAGCCTTGCCACCCCCATTGCCCTCACATTTTGGTTCAAACCAGTCACGACAGTGCCATTTATTGTGGTACCTCAATCCCTTGAAACAGGGGCGGAGCCACGATTGTAGATAAAGGGGGGCAAAAAAAAATAGATCTTAATTCTTAAAATAAATAGATAAATATGATTAAAACAAAGTTTTAAAAGTAGTACAAGAGAAACATATTTTATGTGTCAATGTTGTTGCACATTGGATTTTAGTAGAAACTCTCTACGAGTTGTCATGTTCTAGTAATGTTGTATAATCATTTCATCATCGATTCCATTAAATATATCTTTTTCAACATATGTAATTAAACTATCTACCTCCATTGATCTCCCACCTGATTACGTAATTGATTCTTGATAATATTCATAGCAAAAAAAGCTCTCTCGACATTGGCAGTTGCAACTGGTAATATTATTATTATTATTATTATTAATTTTTAAATTGGGTCGTTGACCCTTTATTTATTTATTTAGTAATCCATGCCCAAAGGCTATATAACCAACCCTATAGGGTTTACCAAACCAGGCCCGAAGGCTACAATATTGTTGCCACTTAATATCCTCGTCGCCTCCATCTCGCATGGAGACGTGCTTTCGCTCATATCCGTTGTCTCCACCTTGCATGAAGATAGTTTATCCATGGCGAAGCACATTTGCTCTTAATAATCAGGTGAAAACTCACAAAATCTTAACTAGTGAGTCTCGAACCTACGACCTCTCAGAAGGAGAGTTGATGTCCTGGTAATATTAAGAATGTTACCATCCAATTGCGTAGCTGAAGCTGGCTACTGTGAAGACTGAAGAGTGTCAATGAGGAGCAAACAAGCAAGAGAGAGAGTAAGACCACCTCCATAAATCGATCTATGTCTAATCGAAATCGTATTATGTGAATGGAGAAATCGATCTCCGTTGAAATCATTTTGTGCGATTGGAGGGGATTGGAGAATATCGATCTTTGTCGAAATCGTTTTGGGCAATTTAGAAAGCGGAGAGGTGAACTTGCGAAGGCTTGCGATCTTGCAAGGGGTTTGCGATTTTGTGTATATTTGTATTCCATTATCTATAAGAAGGGGGCAATCTAAAATTTTAAAGGGGGCAAGATTGTAAATATTGTTAGTTTGGTGGAGTTTCTTAAAAAGCTAAGGGGGGCAATTGCCCCCCTTAGCTATAAAGTAGATTCGCCCCTGCCTTGAAATACTTCTTTTCTCCATTAAACAGTTCCCCCAACCTTGCAACCCAAGGGAAAACATAACCTTTTGAAGAGGAAGAGGGAGTGCTTGATGGCAGAGAAGAGGATAGTGGGAGAAAATGCTCTCAATTCAACAGGGATTGATTTCGTGCAAGCATTGCAGTATTTGTTTGAGGGTATGCCTCATCATCAGCTGTGAGGATTTGAGCTCCTTCCCCCCTTCGATCCATGTTTCATTCTCACCAACAAAAGAGCATCGACCCCTCTTTTCAGGTTAAGTATTTGGGTTAGGTCATGGAGATCTACACCCCCCACACCACCACAGACACTCACCAGTTGGGTTTAAAATTCGGGTCTCCAGCTGTGCTGCTTCAAGGCCCATCCCACAAGCTCTTTTTGGATGGCTATTTGCACCCTACAACATGCTCTCCACCATCATCATACCCCTTCTTATTTACTGATCATACTTGGCCCGATTTTTTTGACAGGCACTCATCCCATACTCCACCCAGTGTGTCTACAACAATTTGTGCTCTCGGTCTTCACCAATTATTCTACTACTTGTTGATGGATGCAAAGTTTCACTGGTCATTTGTGGTATGTATGGAGGAAAATTTTGTGGTCGTCTTATGGTGCAATTATTTTGGTTGTCTGAGGAGTATTGCATGGATGCCCTTCTTAGTTATGCGCTACCACATGTGTGCTCACTTATTGATTGTTTATTGATTGTTTAATAAGGTTAGTTTAGTGTTAGGGTTTGGCCATGTAGGCACTCATTATAGATAAGGCCAATAACCTCCTCTGATAGGCCATTGCTTGCGTGTTATTAACTGACGATTAGAGATCAATGCTTTAAGGTATAATGTGTTAAATCCTCATTTGTTATTGTGATCACTATATTTTGGTGTTCACCTTGTAGTGCTTCCTTGCAAGTTTACATTAGATTCACCCACTCACCTTCAATTCTCATTTAATTAGCTTCAATCACCTTAGTTCTAACCATTGCCCCAATATCTCTCTTCAAATATGACTTTCATTTACCCCACTTTCCGCACATGCCAATTCCCACCTCTTGAGACGTGTGCATGAATTTGGTGTCTGCATTTTGGTTTTGTCAAACTGAACAACCTATAAACCTGAAAAACACTTTATTTGCTTTTTCATGGCACAAATGTTGACCATAAAATCCTTCAAGCCTTGTGGAGGCTTTGAACTACACAAACATGCACAATGAGTAAAAATATTAGATTCTGAAGTTAGGTTGGGAGCCTAAGAAGAATGGTGGTTGCCATTTTCGACACAATTGCCAGCCAACTTGAGATTCTAATCCAAATTGAATTAGCAGCTCAAACTCAACCTTAGATCAGAAAAGGAGGATAATGGGAGACTTCGCAAGCTAAATTTGTCGTATGAAGAGAGGGGCGCGAACAAGAAATGAAACTTGATGACGAAACTGTGAGGGTTAGGGCGACCAAAATGTTAGAGATTGAGTAGAGTTTCAAACTGGAGAAAAAAGTGGAAAGGTAGATCGGTGAGAAACCTGTATGCTGATTCTAGCATGTAGTGAGTGCATAAAATGATGTTTTTAAATTGACGGCTCACTTCACTAGTGAAAGAAGTGGAGGTCATTAATGACTGTTTATTATGATACCTGATCAAGTGTGCATATCTCCACTATCGCTTGTTCCACGATGCATTCCTAGAGGGATAATGGATGGTGTTCTTGTTGCCAACGAGTTGCTTGACTCAAGGATAGGTCAGGGAGACCTAGTAGTATGTAAGATTGATTTTGAGAAAGCATACAATTATGCGTTTTGGAAACTAGTCATGCATCATACAAGTTGAATGGTTTTGAAGGAGAAATGGAATGGCTGGATCAAGACTTGTATTTCTACAGCAATGGGGGGCCCCTTTGTGTTTTTCAAACTACACGAGTTTATGAGGGGAATTCTTTATCTCATTTCTTTTCATTATATTAGCATAATTATAGTAGTAGTGACATTCATCTCATCTTGGGTTCCTCTGTGGAATGGAACTTGGTTGCGGTTACACATTTTAAGTTTGTTACTGATACCATCTTTTTCATTGATCATGGTATCAATTGTTTTAGAAACTTCAAGGTTATTCTTAGCCATTGATACATTGTCCGGTCTTGAAGTGAATTTTGCCAATATCAAAGCAATTGACTGGTCTTATTTTGACCTTTTCAATTATAATAAAAAAAGTATTCTGGAGTGGATGTGGAGTAGAGGCTGCACTGTATGTGAATTTACGCTGAGATTCCTCCCAAAATTTTCTTTGTTTGTTGTCAATCTAGTAAAAAGCGATGTAAATGAAAAACGAAGTGATCTGGAGTGCTTTGGTTGCTTTCGTAGCAACTTAATGACTGTGGCTTCCGCTTGTTAAAAAAGAAGAAGAGAAAACACCTTTTTTTCTTCTTCTTAAGAAGTATGTAGTTTTAATGAGAGTTTGAGAAATAGGTTGCCTTATCATTCATATAATGTGCATACTCCTTCAAATTCCCTTTTCTTGCTGCACTATCCAAAAAATGTGCTCATGATTTCATGAATGCTAATTTCCTAACGTGGTTATTGAACTTGCAGGAATTTACTCCCCAGGAAGGAAGATATGATATTATATGGATTCAGTGGTGTATTGGGCAGCTTGCAGATGATGACTTTATATCATTCTTTCAGCGAGCAAAGGTGAAACTGATATCTAAATGCCTTTGTGTCTTTAGTCATTTGAATTATGTCTTACCAAAAGTCTTACTTCCCAAAGTGTTTAATGGAATGACTCGATCGAATTATATGGATAGGGCCATGAATGTTAATGATTTGGTAAAGCATTATCCCCATAGGCTTGTGGTGCTCAATTTTTCTCAGTTTACCAAATACCAAAATCATATCAAGAAGACCCATCAAAATATATGGCTCTCTGCTTACTATAATAGCACTAAGTTTGTTAGATAAAATTGAATTTTTTATTATTATTTAGGATTGATCTTTCATTATATGTTAAAGTTGTAGAGTTTCAACTAACTTTTATTCATCGTGATTTGAAGCCTAATGTGTCCAAACTCCTGTATTGATAGTGAATTGGTATAAATACAATTTATTTAGAGTCTGTTTGGTTAGTCATTTTCCTTGGGAAATGGAATTCATTTCCCTTTACTGATAGGAAATTGATTATTCATAAGACTGTTTTTTCACTACTCATGGGAATCCAAGTCCGAGGGGGAGGCCTCAGAATCATATTCAAGGAAACGGTTTCAATTTTCATATCTATTTTTTATGCAACCAAACAAACCCTTTGGTTATCCATTTTCCTTGAAAAATGAAATCCATTTTCTTTGTTTGGTTGTTTATTTACTGACAGGAAATTGATTCTTCGTAAGACTATTTTCTCACTACTCATGGGATTCCAAGTCCGAGGGGGAGGCCTCAGAATTGGTTTCAATTTCCATGTCTATTTTTCATGCAACCAAACAAATCTTTAGTGTTTTTTTATTGCAAAATAACAGTGTTCTAAAAAACGCTAGGCGGTGGGCGGGCGGCGAGCAGGTGCCTAGCGCTCAGGGGCCTAGGCGGCACATAGGCGGTCTTAGGTTTTGTATTATAACTTAAATAATTTACAAAAGTTAAGCATAATACCTTAACAATTACATCCAATTTAATGCCAAGATACATATGCAAAATTTAAAAACATGAAAAATTAACAATCATAAACAAAATTTATTAAAATTCAAATGGATGAAGTTGGTCATGATGGGTATTTTATACAAAGTTGAATTTGTGGACAAATATCCAAACCTACTCTTTTATTTTTCTTCAAATTGCATGAATAACCTCAGTCATGTTTGATAAAATATACATTACTAAAATTGGTACCGGCAGATCCTTTGAGAATTCTATTAAATAATCATCATTTGCTACATTTAGACATATACTGAATAAAAATCAATTAAATTGTTTATTTCTAAAAAAGAGGAAAGAAAAATAAAATAAAAACACAATCAACCTTATTAAAAAAAAAAAAAAATCGCCCAAACCGCCTAGACCCCGCCTAGGCCGCCCAGACCCCGCCTAGGCTGCCTAGACCCCGCCCAGACCCCGCCTAGGCTGCCTAGACCCCGCCTAGACCACCCAGACCCGCCTAGACTGCCCAGAACCCGCCCAGCCATTAATCTGGGCGTTTTTCTACCTTCTAGCGCCTAGGCCGATTTTTAGAACACTGCAAAATAACAAACTCCATGAAAAATAGTGAAAGACATTGTAGAGGCGAGTAAAATAGAGAAATAATGAGCACTTTGAGATTGAAAATGGCCATGATCCCTTAGTTCCATGTCAAATGTACTTTACCTTTTTTTAGTAAGTTATTTTTTTTTCGTGTTTTTGAAATAATGAACTTGAAAGTCGAACTCCCCATCTATTTCCATTCTTCCCCTACTATTGTTTCACTGTTTTCTATGAATTATTTATTTTAATTATTTTCTAACAAAATTTGTTAATTTGGTAATTTAAGTGTTTATTCATCGTAATGTCAATAAGAACCCACCCTTTATGTCAACTACTGATAGTGTTGATAAAATAGGGGGCGGTTAAGGGGTGGCGTGTCTCCTCTAATCGGGTTGCATGTCATTGGGTATCGACCCATGTAAGGAGGCGTGGGGTTTTAAGCTCAAACAAATTACCTAAGAAATTGATCATCACGGGCTTCAAACACTTGACAAATGACAACAACCATGGTTTCTACGTAGTTGGCCGCCATCGGCCAAACATATTAAGGTTGTGTAAAAGAATTCTAAAATTTGGTCCCCGTATAATGAGTTGATTAAATCAACCATGGGGCACACATGCTTTAAGGTTGAATAAAATACTTCACCAATATGAACTTTGTGTAGAATCTTGCAAACATTGTTGCTAAATATTGAAGTTTTCATGGTGGGTTGTGTGGGATAATTTTGCACAATCGAAGTTCCCATTGTTTTGGTGGCTACAATGTAGAAAAATACTTTCAAGCCTATGCAGTTAATACGGATAACGGACCCATAACGGTCTAGGAGCGTTATAAGTTATAACGGATTATATCGAGATATAACAGTATATAACGGTATATAACGAATTATTTTTTGAAATATATTTTTATACCCCTAGTGTCCCACTAAGTATATTAATGTATTATAGACTATAGAGTCAAAAAATAAATCACTAAATATAAATTTGTTACTTCTAGTTTGCCAATGATGATTCCATGAATACCTATCATACACAAAATAAAATTGACCACTAAACATAAAAATAATAACTTACTGTAAGTTACTAAGTCTGTAATTAATAAGTTATGCAAAAGCAAAATTAGAATGAAGAAGCAAATCAAAAGCAAAGCAAAAGAGAAACAAAATAGGAAGAGAAGCAAGGACAATTAGCAAAAGAGAAGCAAAACAGGAAGAGAAGCAAAGAATGAAGAAGCAAAGTAAAAGAGAAGCAGGAACAGAAGCAAAACAGAAGAAGCAAAGCAAAAGAAGCAGCAAATAACTTACAGATTGATCGAAGCAAAACAATTAGCAAAACAGAAGAAGGAACAAAAACAAAGCAAAAGAGAAGAAGGAACAGAGCAAAGCAAAAACAAAGGAAAGCAGAGAAGGAACAAAGCAGACTTACAGATTGATCGAAAACGAAAAGGGGCCAAGGGTTCGATCGGTCCTCGATCGACTAGGGTTCTTCCCTTCTCTTCCCTTCTTCTCTGTTCGATCGACTAGGGTAGCACCTTATTCTCTGTTCGATCGACTAGGGTTCTTCCCTTCTCTTCCCTTCTTCTCTGTTCGATCGACAAGGGTAGCACCTTCTTCTCTGTTCGATCGACTAGGGTAGCAGTGTAGCACCGTAGTAGGCTCGATCGACTGGCGGTGGCGGACTGGGTTCTTCCTTCGTTTCTCTGTTCTTCTTTCGTTTCGATCGACTGGCTCCCTATCAGATCTGGATTCCGCAATCGAGAACAAAGGTGAAAGGTTTAGTAAATTTTTTTTTTATTTTTTATTATTTACCGATACGTTATAGTGGCGTTTTGAAAAAACGTTTTATTAAAATAACGGTTGTTATAACTCCATCCGTTGTGCCCAAACATTTTATGGAAAAACTTAACGCCTCGAGGCCGTTATGAGTTATTTCAGAGTTATTTCGGCGTTATAACCCGTTATTAACTGCATAGTTTCAAGCGTCGAATGCCCGCATGGAATTGCCAAAATGTATGAGTTACAAGTATAGAGTCTTTGAAAAAATTGTGGGGAATGATCAACAATGACACACTATACCCCTTTAGGGACTGATGATAAGTTTTACACAATGTTGGGAGTTACTTCTGACAAAAAAAGTCGTGAAACCCTAAAAGAGAGTGAGGACTAAGGACAAGTCTTGCCAAACATGTTGGAGCCATGTTGGTATCAACGACTTATGAGTGATAATGCGTAGAGATGTAGTCAAAACTCAGGAGGTTCTTGCCTCACGTCAATTTGGACTTGATAATTATAGGAAAATCAACGAGAGGTGGAGAGTCAAAATTTCCATTACGAATCCATATGGTGGGGTCACATTGTAGAGTACTTTGGATTTGCCAACATGATCCAAGTTTGAGTCTTTAATATATGTGTATTGAGCCCAACATTCGTAAACGATGTGTAAGGTATTCAGTGCCTAAGGGGAAAGGCTTGCCTGGCCATGACTAAAAGAGTATTTAGAATGAGGAACTTAATCAAAATTTCTTAAACGGAGTAGGCATTATGTTTTCATTTTGTTGGCTATCGATTATTGAGTCACAAACCTTTTCCCTTTAGTTGCAACCTGTTAAAAAAATGTGTCGTTGAGGTTGGGAAGCTTGTTGAAAATAAAAACTAAACGCAGTTACTCCAAAAGAGGTTTGGTTTCAGCGTGGATATATATCATCATCTGCATGATATCCTTAGCATCCTTATAACCATTTCGTGTCGTCTTCAACAAAAGCAAAGCCACGATTCTCTTTGTGGCAAATATACAAAGATGGGTAGATATAAGGAATTATTAGAAGGACGAGGACTTGGTTCGGTGATAGTAAATTGGAATTTGAAAGTATCCATTTCTATCACAATATTAGACATAGTAGATCTCATGATGATCCTCTTTATCTACCGATCTTTATTCCTCCGATGGCTTAAGTCTAATCCTATCTAACATAACATACAAGATCTTAAAGGGCCTCTTGTGACCCACCATTTCCATAACTACTAAATCTTTTCCTCTCTCGCTTTCTCTTTGATTTTACTGCCTACAACTCCCTCTAGCCGAAAGTGGAGAGAATCTACCCCTTATTATTTCCAAAAAATGTCCTTAAAAAACAAAAGAAAATAATCTCTTCACAGTGTCCCTTTCAAAACTAAACTCCACTCAGTTTATCCTAGTAAAATATCCACCAATAATTAACCTACATTATCTTCATTGGACTTATAACAAACCATTGTATAAGTTTCTGATAGAACTACGAAACAATAATCGAAATTAAGGATCAATAATCGAACTAAAAGAACAATACTTGAAATAATGGAACAATAATCGAAATAACTATGATAAAAAGGTAAAAGAAAATAACTAAGAAATCAACTTTTCTTTCAATCATCAACTCTGGATAACAATGACAACCCTTAACTTTTGTGGCAATCTAATTAACCCAACTCTAATTGGCTAATAATGCCCTAACTACTATTTTGGACTTTTACTAAATAGGTCCAATTATTCTTAAGATTAATATTACAAAACTAACCCGTAATATTGCTAATACTACTTACATCATACTCTTCGGATTGAAGAAGCTCGCCTTCGAGCTTGAAATCGAAGAAGGCAAATGAGCACAAACAACCACTTAGAGAACACAAGGTGAAGTGCATGAGCAGAAGTTGAACTAAAACTTTCCTGGAGTTGCTTATACAAAATCAAATAAAAAACCTGGCACCAAAAAGAAAGTCCAATAGGAATCCTGAGCTCGTAGTAGATCGACTGTGTGATTTAAATGTTGTGCACAAACTTGTCCTCAAATTGTCATAAAAGTGACCTAAAATTGGATCATAAGCGTTGTTTCCCGGTAAGACATTATCCATCCTGTGGTGGTGAATAACTGCATGATCACAATCAAAAGAATGTGAAGGCTGCAGTGGAACGTGATATTTCCTATGACTGTGAATATCAACAAAATAACTTAAGTCTTTGAAGTCATAACTTTGTGGTGGTAATGATTGAATCTTTGGGGCAAATAAATGTCTCACACAAGAACTCCTCTCACGCACATAGTGCATCTTCTGTACGCAAACTCAAGCGCACAGGTTGATTAACTGCCACTTGAACTAGGGGCCGGTTGGGGTTAGAAGGAGGTGGTGGTGGAGGCTGGAAGTGGTTCTAGACGATGGGGGTGACTGAGGGACAAAATCGATCGGACTGGCTAATCATTGGGGAAGGTGATGCGGGGTTAGACATGATGTTGGAGGAGTGGAGGGATTGATCGACTGGGGGAGACTCGATCACCTATGCGAGGGGGAGGCGATGGGTCTGGATAGGGTTATTCTGATCGACTTGGACAAGTGACTCGCCAGTGGGCGCACTACTGACAGGGAGAGAGCAACGATCAGGGAGGGTGGCAACTGGTGGTGGGCTTGTGCAATGCCCCCGACAGTGCCGCGCCAACTCCTTGTGGGTGTCCGTTGGCCTTGTTGTTGCCTGACAGATCCTTGATCAACAGTTCCATCATCTTCCTTGCTCTTTCCATTGTCTTTTCTATCTTTTTTAGTTTATTCTCTCAATCCTATATCATCTTCCAAGCCTTTTCTTCTCAAACAAATTTTCTCCAAATCGAACCAAATAACTAGAGCCACTTTAGCTCTGATACTGATTGAGAGAACTACAAAACAATAATCAGAATAAGTGAACAACACTCGAAATAATGGAACAATAATCAAAATAACTATGATAAAAAGCTAAAAGAAAATAACTAAGAAATCAACTATTCTTCAATCATCAACTGAGGATAACAATGGACAACCTTTTTTTATTTTTTATAATCTTCCTAACTTCTCTGGCAAGCTAATTAACCTAATCGTAATTGGCTAATAATGCCCTAACTACTATTTTGGGTTCTTATTAAATAGACTCAATTATTCTTAATATTAATATTGCTAAACTAACCCGTAATAATGCTAATACTGCTTACATCAATTTCACTCCAATTTTCTAAATTTACGATTCTCTCCCCAATCATAAATTTCTAGATCCAGGAAGGGAGAAAAGAGGTTGTTTAATGTTGGTAGTTAGGAGGAACTTGGAGAGGATTTAACTTGATACAACAGAAAATTTAAGGATTTTGCTCCTTGGCATGAGGTGGGCGTACATGTATCCAACCCAAAATCCAGGACACAAATAAGGGTATAGGTATCCCAAAACTAAAGTTTTTTGTACAACGCGATACATTTAAGGATTTTGCTCATTGGCATGGGATGGTAGTGGGTGGAATTGAAGAAGTGCTTTGTTTGATTTGGAATTGAAAGTGGCTACTTTATATTTCCATGTAACTTAAGAATGATGGCGAAGGGTAAACTTGGAAGTGGCATTGAGAGCCATGGACAGGAGTCCTTCAGAAAAAGTTGCAAGCCAATCAAGAGTCATCTCCTTTCATATGCAGCCAACAAAGTTCTATGGAGCCTGATGCCTTGTACGATTCTTTTGACTAATTCTCATGAGAGAAATATTTTTTTTTTCCAAGGGATGCCCTTGAGATCCATGAATTGTACATCTAGTTGTTGGCTCTACTATGACATTTGGCATCCTCTAGGGCCAAGCTTAAAAATGTGTCGTTTGATAAGTTTCTAGTTGATTGGGACAACCTTTGTACTTCCTCCTTATTGTGTCTAGGTTGATTTGAACTATTGTTTTTCCATCATTAGTAAAAGTATTACCTTTCCAAGAAAAAAATTCTTTTTTATTAGAGCCACCATCGACTGTCGAAAAGATACCATCAAACACCTCTACTTGTTGTTGAGCACCATAGAGACAACCCATCCGGTGATGGATCTCTCGTCAACCACCACTTTAGCCTATTCCATCCATTACCGATCCACTTTGTAGCTAAATCAATTACGCTGATTGGATTTGCCCTGCTATGCTGATAGATTTTGGCAGATCCACCCGTTGTGTGGGAGTTTTTTAGTTGTCGTTCTCTAGTTCTTTAACTGATTCTCATCTATTGTAATGAGTGATGACTCACATGTGGTTGGGGCCATGGATACCCGATTTGCTCAACTACCCCTCCTCCCCTCAAATTTCGAACTGGGTCCGAATCAGTGGATTTCAATGTCAAATCTGAAGTAAGGGTAGTTGGGTACTTTTACACTTAACTTTATTATTTTATTGGGTCCTTCACTTATCTAAGAGTTGATGTTTCCACAACACCTTAAAATTTCCAAAACCTTCAAGATTATCATCATTAGATCACTCCATAAGTATCATGTATCAAGTTCAAAAGTATCATGTATCAAGTTCAAATTCATATATTCATACATTTTCTGTATATATATAGAATATATCATACCTAATTCCATACCAATTTAGAATAATACACAAATTGCGACCCCAAATAGCGTACCAACTCTACTTACCCTTTCGAATTTTGTACCATGGAAACCAGTGTGCCGCTAATCCGTTCCCGTTCGAAGTACCATCTCGTTCCTCCTACCAGGTAACCATGGGTAGGGCTGGCGTTCTTGGCTTTTTCTCATATCAAAGTCTTACTTGAGTTACTGGTTTGGATTGAGGCGTATTATTGATAATTTCTAAAGTTCTAGAGGTCCTAGTGGTTTGACAAGAGGTTGTCCAACCTTGTGTAGTAGACAATGTTTTTAGCATATTTATGGTCCGTGATTGTTATTTTGTCTAATTTTTGGTCAGTACCGGTGATGATTGAGCCTAGAACTCTATTGAAAAAAAAAAGATTTTTGTGAAATCGATTTCTATTGGAAATTGATTTATGTGAAACCATTCTATACTGGCTAGTGATTTACACACCCTAATTGTGATCAAGCACGTCAATACTCAATAGTGTATACGCTGGTAATGATATCGAGCGCAACTTGCATAGTGAATGTATGCGGTTATGCACCTTATAATTCCCGTGGTTTGTGTATGGGAGGATTTTTTCTTTTCTGTTAGGTAACACTACTTAAATCTCTCTGTTTTTCTACTTCTACTAAATCTCTCTAGCAATTCTCAGGCTGGCCTCAAACCTAATGGGATATTTGTCTTGAAGGAAAACATTGCAAAATCTGGTACCCCTTTTCTCTACTTCTACCATAGTTCACTCATTCACATGTACGTATGTGCATGCACACACATGCCCTTGCAGATTTGTAATCAATATTCTTGCTTTCTCATAATTGGAAATAGAACTATCTTCCCGAACATTAATTATTATACAATTCTAAATCCAACTTGAGAGCAAATTTACACTAATTTACATTATCGAGGAATTCCTTTGAGGAATTCACAAGGTTGTTGAGTTAGCAACTAAAACTTTTAGTTCGTTTCCTTTTTTCATTTAGTAAAAACAATTAATTGAGAGAAACTAATGATAATTCTAAATTAGTGAACTAATTGATCTGCTAAAAGCAAACAAGGCTATGCTTATTGTAGGCCAAACTACTTGTACAAAGGAAATCTGGCTTAGCAACCTAAAACAATTAGGAAACAAGCAAAATAGGAAGACCTGGTAACTGTCATGACAAAAGGAAATACTAACAAAGCTATAACACTAGAAGGATTTTCAACTAGCCTGACATTCATAATATATCTAACATAACCAAATCAAGGTGAAAGTCAACCATACCTTTCTCTCTCCGAGATAACCAAATTTGTGTTTGGGTGATTTCTCCATGTTGCTGTGCTGTTTTTGTAACTTTCCGAATTTTATTAATCATTCTCAACACCTTCCTTCCGAGTTTGTAAGAATCTTTATGAGTTTTCTTATATCAGCTACAACGTACTCTTCTCACAACCGACTACAGATCTACACCAATCCGTAACAACTTAACCAAGCTGTCGTTGAATCTACCAAACTAATGTAATGGATACCAATAGACAGTGCTAGACAAATAGAGAGACAAAGACAAACCAACTCCAAGTAAAAAGAACACAGAAGCCAACAATCAGAGTAACCGGAATAAATTATCCACCTCATAATCTAACAAAGCACAAGAGGAATTGACAAGTTAACAGAAGCAAGATTAAAACAATTGCAGATAGTGTAGAGACACTAAGGGTTTGTTTAGAATCCATGAGGGGATCACCTACATCTAAACTAATTTGAGGTTCACTCACTAATCCACCATTAAATTTTTTGATCAATGGTAAAGTCCCATGAACATGAGAATCACATGCTTTTGGAGAACCAAGGAGTGTAATTTCCATTTTCACGACACTTTCATTCCCACCATTGATCACAAAATCTAATGGTGGATGATGAGTGTTACCTCAATTTAACCTTAAATGTAGGGGTCTTCTCATAGATTCCCATGAAATAAGATTCCATCCAACCAAACACACCCTAAGAGAAGTGGAGACAACATTAGCAATATCAATAGTTGTAAGTACTGATTGGGCAAAACAGAAAGAATGTCATCCCAATCATTCACATATGTCCTAGACTGATGAGAGTATTTTGAACTCTAGTTCTTTCCTTTGCTAAGCTTAGGACACCTTTTTGCATCATGCACCGTCCGTAGGCAAAGTTCGTCTTCAAAATGCTTAATTCTATTTTTTTTTAAAATTATAATATTGCCGAAGAGCTTTTGCTTCATTCTTAGTTCTTGAGTTGATTTTTTAGCATTTGTCAATGTTGTTGTAGGTTCGGGATATTCGTACCCTATTCTTTTAGCATCCTCATTGTCTTTGTTCTAGAGAAAAAGAAGTTGTGGGAATGGGGAACACCCCTCGAAATAAGAAAAATACAGTGATTTGCAATCTCTGTGGAAAGGTTTTGTTAGGCGGGATTAGTCGGTGTAAGGAGCATTTTGCTCAAATCCAAGAAATGATGTAGCAAGCCCATGTCACCCATCTCATACTAATTTTTTTTTTTTTTGAGTTTATTCAGTAGATATTGGACTAAAAGGGCCAAATTTCTAATTTGACTGCCCATTTAGGATCCCCCTAAATTTTGTTTACTTAAAGGGAAAGAAAATTGTTGTTTATTAATTTGTTTGAGCTGAAAATTTGAGTAAAATTATAAATTCATATAAGAAACGTGGTAAAGTTTCAACTTATTTCGACACTTGTACCTCGAGATCCACTCTAAGTAGGATAAAGAGATTTCTTTATTAATATCACGAAGCAAGCAGGGGGTCACTTTGGGCGCGACACATGTCAGCTACTAGAGCTCATTGTCCATGACCACCCGCTTACGGGTGGTCCTTAAACACTCACAAAGACCGTTTATAAAGATATAGTAAAACCTATCTATAATAATAATGTTGGGAGCCAACCAATTTTATTACTATAAAGAGGTTATATTTTAATGGAGGTGTAGTTAAAAAATTATTTAAATATTACAAAATTAGGACCTCGAATGTTGATGATTTGCAAGTTACAAACGAAGTAAATCAAGAGAATAAAAGAGTCATTGAAAATTCGATGACTTTAATATACACTAATCCAATTTGACAAGCTGTGAAGTAAATCAAATTCAACAACTTCACTACACTAATCCAATAGCTAAGCAAAAAACGATATGCATGCTTAAATTGAAGGAGAAATCATTGTTGCAAGTAGTCAAGAAGGGGAAGGAAATCATCCAGAGGATGACAGTATCAAAATACTAAAAGTTTGATGTTAAGAAGATATAAACATTCTTAAAAAACTAGAAGTATTTTGAGTTCAACAACAAGGTGTCCATGTTGACGAGTTATATACTCGCAAGCTCAAAGACGTGAGATCAACTCTAAATAATAAATTATTGTCTTAGACGATTTTAGATAAATATTTTATTTCATCTTAAATTTTTTTATTGTGACGTTACATATATATTTTTGGTCTTATTGACAATTATTACTATGTGAAAGAAAATTTCTTAAGACGAGACCAAAAAAATTATAACTTATTACAATGTGGAGTTTATTCCTATTTATAACCGCCCAAATTGGGACCACAATATTTTATTACTACATGGAGGTTATACCTATAGAGAGTATTATTATAGAGAGGTCTTACTGTATTTAATAGTGGGGACTAAATGCATATCTCAAGTAATGGTGTCAAAATGAGATGAAATTTTAACACAATATTTCTAGTATTAATCCGTAATTTTTCTAAACATTTCAACTAAATTCATAAACATTTTTTTAGTTTGGGTTGGGTTCTTTTAGTTAAATGAAACTTAACTGGTCCTAAAAACTACAAAAATCCCAAATTAGTCCTTTTAGCCTAATACCCATTTTCTAAATCCTACTCTCATTGTTCCTAGTAAATATCACATTATCAACATAAAGTGCAGCAATAAGAATAGACGTACCCGTGCTTTTTACATGCATAGTAGGCTCACTCTTGCTTTTGATGAATCCGTTCTCAATAAAATAACCATCAATTTGGCCTAGGTTATATAAAGCCTTCTTCAACTTGTACACTATTTCTTCTCTTCTTTGATCACAAAGCCTTGGGGTTGTTTGACATAATTCCAAACTGTCCAACTTGAACTTCAATTTGTGCAAGATATAATTGGAATTCCGAAAATTCTATCCAACACTTATATGTGCATACTTTTGACCTTTTCCTTAAAATGTTTGAACTTTGAATTTCAATTACATCAAGAAGCATGTTGTACGTACAAGTTGTAGAAGGCAAACTGAAGATTTGGCCAGTTTTGCTATTCTGGAGAATGTAAAGGTCTTATAAAAAACCTGAAAAAATATTGTTGACATTTTGGAAAGGTAGTGAATAACCATATGATTCTCAAAGACTTGAGAATTCCAGAATATGTTTGGACTCCATTTGCTAAAAGTAGGATACAGCCACCTTTATTTCACGTAAGGAATGAACTGTCGCAACTCTACTGAATAGTTATGGAGGCAATATGCCTTCCAGGTTCTATCCTTGTCTAGATTTGGTGAATGTATTCCTGTTAGAGATAAGGCAAATATCAGTTTTTGATCAAGAATAATTACAGAATGAAAAATCTATGTCCTTTGACTTTGTTAGAGACCATTTTCTCATTAAACTGGATGATCATCGCACGGTCGCACCTTACATGTCTTGGACTTGCCAATATGCATATCCTTGTTTATTAGAATTGAAAGGCACCCCTTATCATGTTGTTGATAATGCATCAAAAAGTGCATCTTGCATCAGCTTCATTTTGGTTTCTGTATTGGCTGGAGTGGACTCCTTTAAAACAACTTATGGAACTAAAAAAATAAAATTAAAAAATTTATAAACTATTTGGCTAATGGAATATATGTTTAGGCTTCGTGCTGGACAAGGAGGATCGGAGCATCACTAGGTCCGATTTATACTTCAAGGAGCTCTTCAACAAATGTGGATTGTACCTGTTAAAATCAAAGGTATGTTCGGGTTATTGTTGACATGTTGGGTATATCAGTGTTAGCATAGCAATCACTTTCCGTATAACAACTAAGGTTATTGGGTATTATTACTTTGGACCAAAGTTCATTTCGAAAAGAAAAAATATCCATGTCAGTACGTAGTGGACACGCTGGGACACTCGGACATAGATTTCAAATACTGTATTTGTTATTATATAGTTTAGATGAATATTTTAGACAAGAATCCAAACTTCAATGCATAGGTCCTGTTAATTATTAATATGGAAAAGCGTAAACTGGTAAAGAAAGGGTATGCTTTTGTTCTTGGTACGTATTAGGTATTTATTAGTAATATTTAAATATAACATGTCCTCACAGTCTAAAATATACCAAGCAGTAATCAGGTGAAAGTGATCAATGTAATCGACTAATTCGCTAGTCAAACATTATTTACTTAAATGCAAGTTTAACGTGTCAGTGTCAAATCTTTCGGAAACATGCTACATAAATACAAGCATTAACCCAACTTAAAAAAGCCCAACCTAAACGTCATATAAGTATCGTATACGTGCATGGTATGCAACTTTTACAAATATCGCTAGATACATGACATAATGGAGGACTTTCTTTGCCTATGCAATAGTAATTAAATTTCAACATGAAAACAAAATTTGAAAATTATTTCACGGAAACATGTAATTAGGATGATAACATATCATGGAATTTCGTTTGATTGAGTTTCTAAATAAAACAAATAATAGCCTTGCCATCCAAATTAAGATAACTATATTGTCTAACATAACAATGAATAGATTATGACTACTTACATAAACTTGATATTCTCTTTCTCTCTCTCCCTCTTTCCGTTTCTCCTTGTTGTTTTTGCCAACTCCAATTATACTTTTATCAAACTTTTACCCAAATTAATGACTACCAATTACTAGACAGTCACACAAAAGCTCTTCCAGTTCAAAAACTCAATTAAACTTTGTCTAGTCCTCTCAATCAATTCGGAGAGTGCCTTATTTACGATAAATTTGAAAGCCTAAATTACTAAAAGAAAACTTCGATAAAAGTATGTTTTGAAATACCACCTTAAATTAATTAATTTAATGGGCTTATGTTTCGAGCCTGATTGATTTTTATCAAGACACCTGGTGGTTGAAAGAACTCGACCTTGAGTTCAGCGCACGACTCAATTCCACAACTAACTATAGCCCTATAACATCAGTTGCAAAACCCATTAGTTGTTCTTCGCCTAGCCAAAAGCCACTTTTCTTCCCATTTGAACATCTACTAAAGAGATCTCAAACTCTTTCAGAGCCAAGGGACAATAATTTGAGAGAAAAAAGAGAGAGAGAAAAGATGTAGACCAGACTTGTAACTCAACTTTGAAAGCATACTTACAAGCTTCATTCCTATTCCGAAGATAAAAACATAATTTTGTTTTGAATACGTTGACAAAAATCCATCAAGTAACAAGTTTGGCTACAACCAAATTCGCAGCTTTTGGACTAAAAAGGATTGTCATATTCCCAAAAAAAATAAAAATTTCCATTTTATCCATCCAGCTAATAAAAACAATGTATCCATCATATTTTGGAATATCAAGCTTAATATCATTATGTTGCAATAGTGTTAAATATCTATTCAATTTGCATTATCATTATACCACAGTAGGTCTTCAATCCTAAAAGATACTACCATCATTCATATTACATTACCATCATGTAAATCAGAAACCACTAACCTTTGCCAAGGACTTGGTAGGTAAGGGGGTTCTAGTTTAGCCCATTGTTAATATGCTCTCCAAAATTGTTATTCCAAAATAGTGTCCACCTCTGCGTACTCTTCTCTAGCAAGCGGTACAAAATTTCTTTATGTGCAAGATCTAGGAAATGAGGTTGTTATTGCACTTGAGGGAGGGGTATCAACCCTTTCAAATCATCGTGTTGGAAATGACGGATACCATTTTCTAACTTGTGCTCGATGTGAAAATAAAAATAAAAGAATAGTACAAAAAATTTCTCTTTCTTATTTAGTCACCAAAAAAGTTGATTACAATTTAGGGCCTCTTTCAAAACCCTTGCATGCGACTTCTTCCCCTTTTTCATCTAATCTCTTCAATATGTCTTTTTCCCGGTTCAGCCACCACTCATTGAAGCTAGGTGTGCGCTAGTAGATCACCTTTGGCTACTACCACCCTAACCCTAGATTTAACCCAGGAATGTAATTTCTTGAAAAATGTCGAAATTTCACGAAATTTTTTTTTTCGAGTTACCAAAATTTCTTTCAAAACACGAAATATTTATTTCTTTCATCAGGCCAATCTAAATTTTCCTACGTTTTAACCCATTATAACCTATATTATTGATTCTTATGCAATATGTAGTTTGTATGAAATTATGAGTCTTGTGGAACTCTTTATGTAGTATATAAGAGTTTAAAATGCTTAAATTATGTTGATAGTTTCAAAATTACAACCGAAATTTTTACGTTTTTCTATACACAATGAAATATTTCTTAAAATAAACTTACCGAAATTACCTCGAAATCACAATCCTTTGATTTAACCTTTCTTCTTCCAGATTCAGCCACTCCAACCCCTTATTGAAGCTAGGTCCACGCCAGCAGGTTACCTCTGGTCACCACCACCACCTATCTCCAGCTTTTACCATCACCCAAAACCCTAAATTTGTGGTATTTTAGGGTGTCACGTACTCGCGTGCCGTGGATTGCATGTGAATAGGCCCTAAATTGACATTAAGGTTTTTTTTTAACCCTTTGTATTTAAATAAATAAATAAATAAGAACACAAATTAGCAATTGGCTGGAAAAAATATCCTAATCTGTTACGTAAATATTCTTTTGCTTTGGATGGTGTGGAAAGGTAATATAAAAATACATGATTTGGAGAAATCTGCAACATTGGCCTACAAAACTGCACTTTAATAGTAGGGAGGGGGGTGTTAAGCACAGGGGGAGATGAGGTAGACAAACCGGTTGCTGCATTGTGCAACATGTCTTGGTGGGCCATATGTATTACACCTTTGGTCGATTTGGAAGTTTCAAGTTGATTGGTCTTTTGCAGGGAATGCGGTAAAGGGAGGACAATTATGAGTGCTGCTTTTGGCAGGATTTTTGTTGATGTTCAACTGTATAATAACGGGCTTGCATCAGTTTCTCTTTAGTTGCATCACTCCTTGTTGTTTCTTGGTCGTGTCATTTTGTGTCCAAAGAAATCTAGTTATGATGATCCTACAAATTGATGAAAATAACAATCGAAGGATCAATGACTACCAATAATAACTACAGTCACACAATAGTTCTACTGATTCAAGAACTTAATAAAATTCTTCTTTTATTCTTCTCATTCATAATAGAGGAGATTCATGTTTGTAATAAATTGAAGCCCTTAATGGCAAAAGGAAAGCTACCCGTGAAAGCATATTCATATTCTCATAAAATGTTCCACTAATTACGCCCACTTCCCTAGTAAATGAAATAAACAATTTTAGCACTTTTTTGTAAATGATTTAATGGAGATATGCTCCTTGGCCTACCAAATCTGAGGAGGTGGATTTCTATCATAAGACCAAGTGTCAGTTGCCGGGGGTTATTGGATTTATGCTTCATTAAAATACTTGTTAACGTCCTCCAGTTGGGCATATCTGATCGTTGGTCATAGCTGTTTCTCAATCTTCACGTCGAGTCTGATTGACGTGATTAGTAATGGTTTCATTTATTGTGTATAGTTTCTCGAACATTTCCAAGTCTTTCCAAGAAATCAATGTGTTTAACATTCATTTTTATGTAAATTTTTTGTTAGCAAACAAGATTAAATGGCTAATTATGAAACTAATTAAATAGTCGATTGGGTTTTATTAATGCAAAATCTTTTGTGTCCCAAGTGTTTTGGATGCATGGTGCATCCTTGGAACTAAAGGTTTTAAGGTTTGTAACTTTTGTGAATTGGGCTGGTAACTTAGTGAGTGGTATCCTTTCTACACAATGTTAGTAACTTTAACACTATATATCAAGTAGTAAGGTAACGTTACATATATCAAGTGGTAAGCAGATGTACATCGGTTGACAACTTTTTGTGGAAGGAAATTGTTGAAAATAAGAGATAGCTATAGCAGAAAAGTCGCAGTAATCATGTTTGCCAACATATATACCAAAGCATTCCTCTTTATTTAAACTAAAGCTACAAATACCAATGGCTATGGTGGCCTTATTTAAACTAAAACAATTAGTTTCCTAACAACAAATTGTTACTAGAAAGGAAATTGATGAAAATAAAAGATAGCTATAGAAGAAAAGTCGCAGTAATCATGTGTGCCAACATATGCATATGCTATCCCCTCAATAAGGTTTACTACTCCAACCCATACTTACCTGGTGAGGGGAACGAGAGGGTACATGGAATGGGAATGAATTTTTTGTACGCTAATTTTCATGGTATGAGATTTGAACGGGCAGGTAAAGTTGGTACGCTGTTTGGGGTCACAATTCGTATATTATTTCAATTTAGTACGGATTTAGGTATGATATATTCTATATATGTAAAATATATAAAATAAAAAATGCACAAGTATTAGGAATGTGAACTTAATACATGATACTTATGGAGTGATTTAATCTCGGTTATTTATGCGATGATTTAGTGTAAATTGGGTATAGACCGATTCGAAGTAGGTATTTAGTGGTTGGGTTTAGCGGTCACCAATTAATCATTGAGAAATTGGTGGTGATAAATCGAGATTGTTCTGTTGGGTGGTTGCGGTTGTTGCTCTATAATGTGATTTTTTGGACATAATTACCTAATTTGCTTTATAATATGATTTTTGTTGCTCTATAGTACTTGCCTTATTAATTTATATTGTCAAGATATGTTATTTATTATAACTTACATTAGTGTGGATATAAAAATATTATACTTTGAAAAAGTAGACCGATTAATCTCCGATGTTAATTTTAAACCAGTCCTGGACTGCAAAGGGTCCGTTATTCGCATTTACCACGTAGGATCTAATTATGATAATCTTGGAAGTTTTGGAAATTCAAAGGTGTTTTGAAAACACCAACTCTTTCATAAGTGAAGGACCCAATAAAATAATAAAGACAAGTGTAAAAGTACCCAACTACCCTTATTATAGATTTGATATTAAAATTCACTGATTTGGATCGTGAATAGAACTGCTAATCGGTGCGCGTGATCCAATTCGAAATTTGCGGGGGGTTGAACGAATCGGATATCTGTGCTCCAACCCTCCAAAAAAAGTTTTGTTATTACATTTTGTTACTGCGACACCCTGATTTTATGATGTGTTTTATTTCATTTTCAGGATCAGAAGGGGTTTCCTGATGAATTATTTGCAGTGAAGATGTATGCATTGGTAGCCAATATGCCAAAGAGAATACATGTGAGCAGATCTAAGTTGCCGTCCAACAGACCTGCCATTATCAAATGATTTGCAGTGCATCTGTGTAGAGCTTCCCCTTGGCTCCCTGATGTAGCCGTCATTTACTTTCTTACTAGTTTTGCAATTGCCCTACTGGCACAATCGAGAATGATGTATTTATATATTTGATATTTAATTGAGATGGATCTTTTGGTATTTGCAGTGGTTGCATATTGCTACAGAGTTTGTTATCCTGAATGCTCACATTGCCATCCTGAAAAATAGTAGGGTAGTAAAGGCAGTTACAGGCCAGTTGCCAAGATACTTTTTATGTTTAATGATAGATTAGCCAAAATGGGTTTGCCATGGAATCAGAAAAAATAAACCTCTCTTCAAGAGTTCACCAAGATCAGTAAAAAAAAGAAAAAACCTTCATCGGAGTAAAGTTCCAGTATCATACGACAGGAAATACTCAAGATGAGTGGGTTGTCCAGCAATCAAGTTGCCTTAAAGAAAGCTTTTTACAACCCCTAAACTGTCATGCTTGGTCAAGAAGTTAAAATATGTGTCGCATCTAAACCATAACGAGAGTTGGGTTTAGGAATAATGATTTGTATGTATATCTTCAACCTGATGTTTGGGTTGCCTAAAATGTCCTCCAACTTTATAATATTTTACAACTAAAAATTAAAAGGTGGGTAAAAGTAACAAAGGGTATTTGTGTCTTTAAAAAAATTCTATTACATTTTTTACAAACGGCCTCCCAAATTCAAATTATTTACAATCAAACTCAGCCTCTCTAAATATTCATTACTTATATATAATCCCCTAACAATTTTATTTGAAGCCCTACAAGTATTTATAAAATATAAATATGCCCTTACATCTAACATTTGTATTTTTCATTTTGCCATCCACATTTCATAATTTTTAAAATTCAAACCAGCCCCTCTAAAACATTGATAAATTATACCTAAGTTCCTAACATAATTTATTAAAACCCTTCAAATTATCTATAAATTATAAAGGCCCTTGCAACAAATTTTTTGGTTTCCCATTTTGCCATCCACATTTCATATTCTTACAATTAACACCGGTTGTTCTCAAGCGTTGATAAATTATATTTAAGCCCCTAACATCATAATTTATTTGAAGCTCTCTAATTATTCATAAACCATACATATGCCTTAGAATTATAAATAATTATTTTGTTTAAAAATTCAATAATATTTTTTACTTATTATTAAAATGTTGTAATAAAAAAGTGTTGAATATCTGCGCACATGTAGAGCGTGTCCACACCCTAGTTAAATATAGTAAGAATAAGGTGACATTCAATTTAAAGGAAGATGCATGGGATGAAGAGCCACCATATTGCACATGCATCTAAATCTAAACTATATGACTACAACATGTTACCAATGTCTTCAACCTTATTTTTCATTCCAATCATGCCCCTACCAAATTCTGTATTTTACTATCTAACCTAGAAAAAGTCAAAATATGCTGGGTATTTTTGTTTATTTCAGATTTAAACCTAAGCTATTTAATACAATCATTCACGAACCTGCCATCAAATTAGGTCAAACCCAAATATCCCCTAAAGAGAACTATTTGGCATGAGTTTAACATTGGGCTTAGGCTCTAATTTACCAAACCATCATTGTCCAAATTCTTTGATTTTTAATTTGCACTTATCAATTTCCATTTTTTAAAATTTTCACTTATCGACGCATTGAACTCTAAAAAAATAAAAAACCCAAATATATGCACGCACGTAGAGTACATTGACACACTAATAAAAGTAACCAAATGACCCAATTGAATAAAAATAAGGGTTTTTGCACTTTGCTTCTACTTTTGATTCGTTTATTGCATTTATCCCGTACTTTTCAAACTCTACTCCTTTTTCCCATACTTTCGTGGAGTGTATATTACCATTAGCCTAATCCCTATTTTTTTTTTATCACCTACACCACTTTTAAAGTCCTAACCTAGTCAACCATCACTTCGTTATTTCCTAATGCAAATAAATTTTTCCTAATTTTCCCCTTTACTTCAACACAAGTTCCTTGTTCTTCAACCTCCAATGCGTATTTGATGGAACATAATTTGATGAAATAAATCAATAACAATATGAAAAATAAAATTTTTGGGCCACTGAATCATCTAACAAAGAAAAAGTGAAAGTTGATTAATTCGATCAAATGAATGGTTTTGATGGAGGAGGGAGTTTGGATTTGTTGGCGATTGAAAATGGAACGAAAGACGGTTCGACCGAATTGCGAGTCATTGTTGTTGAAGATACAAGAGATGGCGAAATGAAGGGTTTGTAAATTTCAATCGAGAGGAGAGATGTCCTTATTTTGGATGTACTCTTATAAAATTGCAGATACAAGAAACAAGACACCAAAAAATAAACTCATGTGAGCGATGAATTAAATATATGCATTCAAAATTTTCCTTGAATATATTATGTGTGGATAAGATTTTTCATTGTTGGTTCACTTCAAGTTGTTTTGTTTCGTTGTTAGATGATTTTGTAAGAGTTTACACGAAAAATCCACCATTTTGCTGTGGTTGATCTTGTCACTGAAGTGTGTTTCGTTAAATTTGCACTAGAGATTGAAGGATAGTTTACTTGTCTTGAAGAGAAATAAAACAATTTCTTAGATAATATATCTACAATTTTAATGTTAAACAGTAGAGAATACAAACCATACTCAAAGTCTTGAGAGAAAGCATAAACTCTCTTAATAAATATTTCATTATCTATTATTCAATATATACATCAACTAAGGCCTTAAGGTTCTTTTATAGCAAATAGGGGTGGTGGATTAAATGTCAACATGCAGTCTCAAGTTGTCCAAACTCTTGAGGAGGTGACGCCACCTCAACTAATGAGAGGATCCTAGTTTGCCACATATCTAGGATGATACCACCTCGATAGCATGAGGTGGACATCCACAAGCTTCTGTAAGCTTCCTCAACACTCCTCTTGGATGTTCACCTCACTAGCCTCATGAAAACTTTGAAAGAAAAATCAAGTGGAAAAACCATATCCAAAAGGAGAGTATTATATATTGTAACTTTGAAGTATTGTTGGATGCGCGAAAAGTTGCCCCATTAAAACCTTGTTGGGAAAACCCATTGGACAAAACCTCAACCAAGGGAAAAGAGGTACAGCGTGCAAAGTATCCAAAGTCTTTGGCGAGTCCCTCTTATGGAATGCTCTCCCTGATAATCACAACAAAGGGATGAAATTGTAAACCGTCTTAGTTTATTACCATGCGACAATTTCTGACAGTGACATGCAAATTCACATCCCTTTTGGAATACATGAGTGTATCCTTTTTGCAATGAAGAATGTATTACCACCATTGTTGCCTCGTTGCTACCTCGTTAAAAACTTGACAGAAAAACCTAGTGGGATAAATCCATGTCGAAGGAAAAAGAGTACAACCGCCACTTTTGTATACTTCGGGATGTTCTATGTTCATAATGTTGCCTCGTTAAAACCTTGACAGGAAATCTAGTGGAAAAACCTTGTCAAAGGAAAAAGAGTACAATGCGCATAAATAAAATATAACGTACTTCTATATGATTTTGAAACATACTTCTGGTTGCTTTCGTAACATACTTTTGGATGCACACCGGGGGGTATACTTCTGGATACTCCCTCTGTTAATGACCCCCCCCCCCCCCCTCATGATAGTAGAACTTGAATTATTTTGATGATTAAGTCGGTGCTAAACCAATTTAAAGAGATTTGCAAAGTTATTACTATACTGAATTTGTTCGACTTCAATCACATGGTTCTTCTGAAGCTCGTGTGGGTAGAAGAATTTTACTGGAATGTGTTTCGTTCAATATCCTTTGATATAGCCTTTATGCATTTGAACAATACATGCAACATTTTCTTCATATATTGTACTCCAAGAAATAGTTGCACTGCAATACATAAATACAGAACCTGCTAGTGAGCAACCCTTATAAGGGTCAAACAGAGAACATGAATCTGCATGGCCAAATAAGTGGGAATAGTTAGATTAATCACATGAATAAATTTAGATCAATGATCACAATGAAGATATTAGTGTAACTTCATTCCAATATCTACAAGTCTGTGCAAAGCTATAACTTGTTAGTAAATGCATATGAAAAGATTATATCAGGTTATGCACTTGGTGCCAAACACAACAATGCACTAATGATTCTCACATATGGTATTTCATGACCAATTATCCTTTCATTGCTTGATACAAGTCTTTCTTGATATCAAAAGATCGGATAACCATGGGCGTACTAAGTGGATGAGAATTTTCCATGTTAAAAGTGTTACAAATCTTGTCAATATACTTTGATAGATGGACCAATATTCTACTAGTATTTTACTTGGTCTGCAGGCCGAGACAACTTATTTTTCCAAGGTCTTTCATTGCAAATTTATGTCGTTGGATAACAAACAATATTTGCAAGGTCCAATAAGAGTTATATTATTAACATAAACTGTTGGTATGACAAAAGCAGTTAACGATATCTTAGGAAAGATAGATAGTCAAATTTAGATAACCTTCCTTACAAAGATATTTTCTAAGACAATTATACTACATTCTTCTGGAATTATTCAAATCGTATAAAGCATATCTTACTTGTATTGAGTAGTTATTTCATGGTTTTGCTACAGGTAAAGTAAACCCTTTAGAGATCTTTTTGTAAATAGTTGTGTCTAACAAAGTAGATCCTTTAAGAATTTTATAAATATTTGTGTCTAAATTCTCATAAAAATAAGTAGTACGACATTAATAAGTCGCATATCAAATTTTCAGCAACTTAAAGATTTTTTGAATGTAGTCATATCCATAACCGGGGAATATATTTCACAAAAAAATAAAAAAATCAAATGATGGGTTTCTTATATCTGACAATCTCATTTTGTTTTCGTACAAACACTCATTTGAAACCAACAGGGTTCACACACTTAGTGTTTGCACTATAGGTCCAAGACACGACATTTCTCAATGGAACCCCATTCTGTTTGGACAATATCTTTCAATTTGGCCAATCATTTCATTTTTGTCGACATTCATAGATGTTTCGTGGTTGAATCTTATTGGCCTTTAATATTGCGGTAGCTACCATATATATGAATATGTCATCGATGTTTATTTAATTTCACATTTCTCCTTAATATATTGAGATCTCATTATTATCAAGTGCCTAAGCCTCTTCAATGGTTTTTTTAAATCACTTCAGGGATATGAATAACCACATTTGGGGTAATGGAGAAATTGGATTTTTCAAACGTGACATATTCTGGAACGTCAATTAACGTTGCTTGTCTAGAGCGTCATGTGATGTTGCTTCTGGAGCTGCATGATCTCTTCAGGAGCATCACGTTCTTCTAGAGTTTCATGTACAACTTCTTCTGAAGCCTGTATAATTTCTATAGGAGTTTCAAGCATTGTTTTTTCAGGAGCATTAGAGCATTAATTTTATTAATATTCCTTTTTCGAAAGCATTAGGGCATTAATTTTACTAATAATCCTTATAGATCTGCCACGCTGTTGGCGTGCCCTAGATTATTGAATATCTTATTCACGGATACAAATTCGAGCAGGTGTATTCATAATTTGTACATGTGACTTTGTTACTTTAGCTACATCATTAAATGCATCAAGTAAGTAATTCATAATTGTCAAATGAGATAAAGTTGAAATGTTTAACGATAATACACACAGTTTCATACCATTATGTTTTTCTTTAAGAACTTACCTATTTTTCCCTAATAGTGAGAATATAGTATCATAAAACTGACACATGCAAACTAGTAGTAAAAATGTCACCAGTTAAAACTGACAGTTTGTGTGATGGGCTAAGGGTAAGCAGTTTTCACAGTATTCAATATTGCATTTTCCCAAGCACTATGGACCAATCTAGATTGTACAAGTAAAAGTCTTTCAACAAGGTGAAGACGTGTTACTTAAATATGCGCCAAACCATTTTGTCCATGCAAGACGAGACTTTGCAACAACAATCACTATCGATGAGCAAACACAATAAAAAACTGAAAGTAAACTTAGTTGTATCATCAAATTAGATAGACTAGATTAGGGGGGATGAAACTTGTGCGCTAAGCAAATTAACATGTGACACGTAAACACATATGAGATCATCTAATAAGAAGTTTATTATGTGAACAAGGGGTACATTTATATTTGTAAGTGGAGTGTATGTTAATGGTGACTTATTTATGCTTTTGGCGTAAAACAACAATGATACAATAACTCGGAGAGTTATAATTCCAATAAATTAACGAAAAATTATCTTGAATGTAAGCTACAGGCTTAATGCATACTTATTTAATATAATGCATATATCTCTAATGTAAGCTGATAACTTCCAATATTAGATATGATATATATATTTTGAAATTAAGCAAGTTTCTTCAGGAACTGCAGAAATATAAAACATATTGGATAAATAAATGTACATCATTTAATGACAGAAGATGAAACTCTTTTGGTGTCTTCAGTGATTGGGATAGCCTCTGTTGGGGTTTTTAATAAATTACATAGGTCCAACTATGATAACACATTTGTGTCTTAAAGGCCAGTGTTGAGAAAATGTTCTGACTTATTAATAAATTATGAGTAGTAGTGACACTAAAAATTAAACATATATGAATGTCTATCAATTGTAGTTTATAAACCATACTTTCAAAGAAAAATGTATGCAGTAAATAAATCAAACATAGTATATTGCATATGTTTCATAAGTAGCAACAAATATTCTAATGTAACATTATCTATAACATATATCTTTAAGCTTAGCTAATTTATATGAGATTTACATTTTCTGTATTAGGTGTTCTAGATTACTTCAGGTGGTTTATAAAATAAGTATTAGATATGTAGTAACATTGTTGTAATCAACGTTGTCGGGGTAATTACTTTTGCTAATGGCTACCTTTGCTGGAATTGCTTCATACTCGGGCTAATGGCTAATGTTCTCTACCTCTATCTTTTTGACAATCCAAAATTGACACTTACTTCAGAAAATATCAGAGATCATAATTTTTCGTCCGATCCTTTGCATGTCTGATGTTATAAGTATATAAGTAACTAACTCAAAACCATGAGTAAAGTAAGGCTCTCAATTTTTGTTGCAATGGGAGTAAATTCAAAGAATGAAAGGAACATTGACTATTATCTTCCCATTGCATCAAATTTGTCTATTTGGTTTTAATGAAATATTGATATTTCTCCATTGCCTCTATTGGTGCACGACAAACACGTGATCAATGTCCACATTTACTACATTTATGACAAGCGTCATCTCTAGAAGGATTCTAAGTATCCTTCGCATGAGTTTTATCATTGCACCATGCAAGAGTTTTGAATCATTTGGTAAGTGTTGTGACTACCTCCGGTGGGGTAATCATATCTTTTGAAGTAATTGTTATACTCACATCTGCTGCAGTGATTATTTGACTACATGTTCTGTGGTAATTACCGCGGCCACCACTTTGGAAGTTGTCATCTATTATATAATTTATTCACCCATAAAGGTGTGCCACTTGGTTAATAGAATAACTCTCTATGAGGTGTGAAATGCACGTGACATGACACTTAAGAAATAAAACCCACATATAAATATATTTTATGAAATTTATATGATTAGGTGTATAAAATACACGTATAGTTAACTTTATTTTGCATACCATATCTGCTTTGTGACAAATGCAATAAATATTAAAGCAAACAATATTTGTTTTTAATTGCTTACCTATACCTATTTCGAAATAGAAATACTCGTCAAAAGATTATGTCTGGCAACAAAGTGGTTAAAATAGACACCAATTTGGGTGAAAACAATTATGCCCACATCTCACTGTAATTTGATGAATTAAAATTACCACAGGTAGGAAATAATTCCACCTTGGAAATCCAAAACTACATTGAGAACATACAATACAACATTCAACACCTCATTCAATAATAACACATGGACACACCTACCCACATCAACCAAATGAACTCAACTCAGCACCATTTAGCTTACCACCCATATCTTTATTTTGTATGTGTTTCAATTGCCAAACCATCAGGAAAACTCATTGTTTCAGAGATAAGTTGGTATCTGGTGCATACTTTGATGTTTGGTATGTTTATCACCCTATTTCTCTCTGGTCTCTTTACCCAATTTTCAACAATGTTTTGATATCTAAGAGAAATCAGTGAAGAATATAAATAAGAAAATATGGGGAACTCTAATAGAGAAAACATGCTGGAGATATTTGAGGTTGGGTCTTGTGAAGAAGTCTATGAATTTGGGTGTTATGTAATGAAAGTAATCTAATAGTTTGATGACAAACAAATCAATCTAAAACCATAAGCAAGGTCCCCAGTTGCAAGGTACTTAAGCATGGTGAAAAGGTATGCAGGGGCACCAACGGTGACGTGCTTGGCGTAGTTTCCAATCTTAAGAAACCTGGCGATTCTGCATACGGGAGGTGGAGTTCGGCCTTAGAAGGCAATTTTGGGGACAATCAATGTCAAGAGAAGAAAAAGAAGAAGCCGAGGAGGTATTGATTGCTATCTTAGTATTGAGTCTTTTTCTTCTTGGTTATTCTGGTGAGTTGGATTTTTTTCCTTATGTGAATGGTATATACATGATGAAAATCAGTCTATAATTTGCCCAATTATCAGCACCACCATCAATGGTACTACCAAACACCACATGAGTCAAAAGGGAGACTCTTTTGTTATTCTAATCTGTGTTCGAACATGCGTAATATTATGATGCGTGTGATGAAGGGTTTGAGATTTAAACAAAGTTTGAATTCCAAACATGAAACTGCGCCATAGAAATTGTGTTTTCTTGTGAGACAACATCCATTGATGTAATATATATCATGGAAATAGTCACATTAAAATTATTAAAATATAAGCTCTTGTTTGAATTATTTACCTCTAAACTCTTTTAAATAAAAAGTTTGGAAAATGAAGGCGAGGAAAAATTACCCGAGTCAAGCTTCGTGCTCAAATTCCCTTAGATCGAAGTGAAACATAATAATTACATATCGCTCAATTGGTTGGAGCTTCGTGAGCTCAATTGGTTTGAGCTTCGTGCGCTCAATTGGTCTGAGCTTCATGCTGATAAAGTTTTAGATAATATATCAACAATTTCGATGTTAGAATACAAACTATACTCAAAGTCTCGAGAGAAAGCATAAACTCTTTTAATAAATATTTCATTATCTGTTATTCAATATATACATCAACTAAAGCCTTAAGGTTCTTTTATAGCAAACAACGACGGTGGAGTAAATGTCAACACGTGGTCTCAAGTTGTCCAAACTCTTAAGGAGTTGACACCACCTGAACTAATGAAAGGATCCTAGTTTGCCACATATCTAGAATGGTACCCACCTGAATAGCATAAGGTGGACATCCACGAGCTTCTATAAGCTTCCACAACAACAATTGACTTTTTCTTATATTAAAACTAATTGTTGACTTGGTTATGACTTTTATAGTCGTGTTCATGATTAAAAAAACCAATTAATAATTATTTAATTATTTATGTGGTGGGGGTGGGGGTTGATAAAAAGTCTGATGGTAATATACACTCCCTACTTTTAATAGTTTCAGTTAATAGAAAAATTTAGAAGCCCAAATTGCCCATGATATAATAAGAGGCGTATGTCATGTGGGATTAAAATCTTTATCGAATATGTATATTACTAGGGTATTTCCCGTGCCTTCGACACTCAAATTAAATCTAAGACTTTAGCTGTATGATGGTTAGAGTTGGTTGGGGCATAAAAGCTAAAAAAAACATCTTTCTCCAATCCCCTTTATGTGATCCGTTAGATCTGTATGTTTGGGTAAATCTCAGTTGTCTTTTATCTTCAACCTGAAACACCATTCTGATTTATTACACGATAGAAAAGTGTGTTGTGATATCAGGGTCAAAATTGTTTAAAATTTTTATTAGATGAAAAAATGGTTCAAACAAAGGAAGTGGAGTTCAAATTATTTCTTGAATGTGCCTTGAGAAGCTCATCTTATTCTTTTGAAAAAAAACTGAAATTACTTACGGCGTGAAATGCATTAGATTTTTTTTGAAATGCATACGTTGAAAAAATTGATAATATTCACGGTGTGAAACGCATACGGTGTGAAATGCATATTATATAAATTTAAGTGTTTGTATTGATTATTGGTTTTGTTGGAAAAATCATCGAACATGCATTTCAATGATACTGAGTTTACCAAAATCTGACAACAATGTAGATAATTATGAGGAAAAAAAAAGAAAACACAATACTTGTTTTCCCCGTCACATCTACATTCCACACATTCATTTGAAGTTTTATATTTCTTTTTCTTTTGACCTTCTACATATTTCAAATTTACAAACATGCCACTATAGAGATTGAATCTCAACCTTCAATAGTTTCCCCAACTTTCAATCCTAACCATCTTTTATTTCCAATTTTTTGTGAATAGTAAAACATCTAGCTGATTTGTAAGATAGTTATGGTAATTATGATACCAAGTTATGATAGTTAAGCTTACCAAAATTGAGTAGATAGTTATAATGATTTGATTTTGAAAAAAAAAAAAAAAAGGTAAACATAATACTTTCTCTGTCCGCCACATGTACATTCCTTTATCTTTTAAACAATTTTTCCATTTTCTTTGCCCTTCTATATGTGTTATATTTACAAACATGCCATCATAATAATTGAATCTCAACCCTTAATGCATTTTCCAACTTTCAATTCTAGTCATCTTTTATCTCCAATTCTTATTTTGGTTCAATCATCATTGAATAGTAAAAGACCACTCTGAATTGTATATACACTACAACAAATAAGGGTTTAGAGGACTTCAATTTACGACTTGCTTAATATGCGCGTCCTCGTAATTTATTCTGATGACATATATAAAGCTCACGTTACAATAACCAAGACGTTATATAATAATTTTGAAAAAAATTATTTTCAAAATTATGACATGCTTTTAGAGCACGACTTGTGAACCAGTCATGACAAGTTCCTAGTTATCGCTTTTATTGGGCAAAAAAATTTAACCAACTTAAAACACGTAACAACCCGAAAAAAAAAAACCAGCCCCTCGCGCGAAACTTAGTTCATGGACCCCCTCGCTAGAATTTCTGTGAGCGAAGAGAGCAAAGGAAAAGGCAAGAAGAGACATGAGGAAAACGCAAGAACAAGAGGAAAATGCAAGAACAAGTGCGATTTGTTTCTGCTGCGATGTGGTGCGATTAATTCTGCTGCGAAGTGTTGTTCTACAATCAGATTTTTTGCAACTGCGAGATGGTGCGATTAATTCTGCTGCGAAGTGTCGTTCTCCTTCTCTCTTTCATTCTTCTTTTTCTTCTGTTTTATATAAAATGGGTCGAAGTTTTCTCTAAACTCATCTCCCTAAACTCGATTTTCAGCTTAAGCCTGTAGTGATTGATGATTTGCAATATCTCCCTAAACTCGATTTTTAGGTATTTCACAGATCTTTGCAAGCCCTAAAATCTGAGTTGATTTTTCCCTCTTAATAATGGGGGATGGGCATAGACCCAAAAGGAGGAGGAGGGGAGTGAGGAGATTGGGGGTTGTGGCCTGCACTGAAGAAGACATTACGACAGATCATGTTGTGGTTTGTTGCATTGAACAGTGGATTCTTTGATTCATTCATTTTTCAGGTCTGATGGTCTTATTTTTTTGACGGATTTGTAATTGGGTTTCATCTTGCTGATAAAAGATTTCAATTTTGATCTCAAATGGGCATCTGGGTTTTTATTATGAATTCCTCATTGAGGATCACGTGCTCACTGAAATGGCTATTTGGATTTTTTCTTGTTCTGTTTCTGGAGCTTTGTTTCTTTATGATGATCTGAGCTGGATCTTACGGTTCTGATTATCAATTTATCATTGGTGATGTTTCAGTAAGATTCATGTAATTACTCAGCTGGAATTTGTTTTTCATTCTTGTCTCTAAGAAATGGATCTTAAATTTCAGATTGGTTTCACAATCAAGGTGGTTTCTCAATGTACTCTTGTTTATGTTGAAGATTAATATGTTGTGCTCTTTGGTGTTAACATGTTCATGCTCATTACAGTTTTGGTCCATTGAGTGCCTATCTATCAGGCGATTACTTGGATTGGTTCCTTTCAGCCTATGAACTTCCTGTAAGTTCAGACACTCCACTATGCATTACTTCATTACCATTAATGTTCTGTGATTTATAATGCAGGGTCAATTTCATTTGGGTGTTTGACTTACGTTTGTTTTATATGGTTGTTGTGTATATGGAGATCCTGACGGAATGGAAATCAAAACGGTCTAGATCCACAAGGGCAGCATAGAAATTTCCAGCAGGGAAATAATTTTCAACCTCTACCACAAGGGGTAGCCAAATCCTGAGCAGAAGAAAGATAGTCTCGAAGGTGCCATACTTTAGTTCATTGCTACACAACAACATACAAATGCTCAAACCAGTCAAGACATTCAGAGATTGGAAACAAAAGTAGGGAAATTGGCTAAGGAGTTGAGTGAGAGAAAGAAGGGAAAATTTCAAACACAAACCATACCAAACCCGAGAGGACACAGGCAGCTAAAGGCCGTGACAGTTCTTAGGAGTGGTAGAGTTATTGACAACAAGGTGGAAACATATAAGAAGGAGGACGAAAAAGTGGAAGCACATCCAACAGGTACCACGAACTCCAACAAGGTAAGTGAGAAGGAGAAAGTGATATTGCCACCCTTCCCTCAAAGGTTAGTCAAACAAAAGAAAAATAACAAATTTTTTGATATTGTTTAAGCTTTAAGCTTTAAGAAAGTAGAAATTAATATTCCTTTACTGGATGCAATTTAAAAGATTTCATCTTATGTCAAGTTTTTAAAGGATTGTTGTACTCAGAAAAGAAAGTTTCAGGAATATGAGAAAGTTGCATTGAATGAAGAGGTAAGTGCGATTTTGTTGAGAAAATTGCAGCCCAAACTAAAAAAATCCAGACAGTTTTACTATTCCATGCAGAATTGGTGGTGAATTATTTGAACGTGATCTGCTTGACTTAGGAGCCTGTATTAATTTGATGCCCTATACAGTTTATGAGAAATTGATTGCAATTGGCAAACATAAGCATAAAAAACCTATAGGTATTTTAGAGGATTTCTTGGTTCAGGTAAATCAGTTTACATTACCTGTGGATTTTATTGTCTTAGATATGGAAAAACCTTCTACGCCATTATCTTTGCCTATTATTTTAGGAAGACCCTTTATGCATCCTACTGATACGAAAATTTGTGTTAAAAATGGTGCTATAAGCATGAAATTAAATGGTGAAAAAAAATAGAATTTAAGGTATTTGGTGCATTAAAATTACCACATGATGAGCATGATTGTTTTAATACTGATGTGGTTCAAACTACTATTGAGCAAGTTTTTCAGGTACACACCATTATAGTTTCACAAATCCAAATCCTCAGCATGAAGATGACATTGTGATGATGAACATCATTGAGGCCGTACACTTTCTTGAGGCTTTTAAGTCTCATTCAAGTAAGTATGCACCTTCTTTTGAAACACTTGTGCCTACTAATACGACTCCTGTTCCTTCCATTGTCAGGGAATCAATTATGAAACAGGCAGGTGACAAGAGGAAACTGTAGCTGAATGAGTTAGACGAATTACGAAATGATGCCTATGAGAATGCCAAGTGATGCAAGGAGAAAACCATTGCATATCATGGTAAGAACCTTATTAGGAAGGATTTTCATTTGGGATAGAAAGTGTTGATTTACAATTCAAATTGTAACTTTTTCCTGGGAAGCTCAAGTCTAGGTGCTATGGTCCTTATGTTGTGACCAATATTTTCCTCATTTAACGGTAGAGGTTAATAGCAAAAAGAAAAATCAAACATTCAACGTGAATGGACATAAAGTGAAGCCCTACATTGAGATGAGCTTTGACCCTAGAGATGAGACTTGACTCTCCACTCCGTTCAGTACATGGCATGAGAGTCATCTAGTCTGGCCGAAGACTATAAACTAAGCAATACATGGGAGGTAACCCAAAGGGGCAAAAGAGAACTTTATGCTAAGGCGCTCACGCGTTATAGAAATCCAGCTTAGTCTCTCCCTTGCTTACTTTTTATTATTTTCGTGTTTTGTTTTGCTAGGTTGTTAGATCATTTTTATTAATTTTTCTTCTCTCCTTATTACAACGGAATGATTTAACATTGAGGACAATGTCCGATTTAGGTTGGGGGCGTAGAAAGATTGTTTTTCTTTTATTCAATTTTTTTATTATAAAAACAATAATTATATATTGAGAGATTTGTTAGGTGAGTGACCTTGACATAATGTTAATGTATAAATAAACGTTTAGCTTCATAATCTTTTTGACTCGAGTTAGTAAACCCGTAGGGGTTTTTTTTTACACCTAATGCTCTAAAGCCATCTGGTTTGGGAGTCATTGGTCTCAAGCTCATTACATGGGTCAATTAGAAAACTTAAGGGAGCTAAACATTGCACAGGTCGAAGTCAGGTTGTGGCTAGTTTAACTGCGTAGTCTTTTTGGCTCGAGTTAGTAAACTCATAGGGGTGTTTCTACACCTAATGCCCTAAAACCATCAGGTTTGGGACATTGGTCTAAAGCTCATTACATGAGTCAATTAGAAAACTTAAAGGAGTTAAACATTGCACAATCCACACATAAATCCTTGGAAAAAATAGCAAATATATATATATTTTTTTAATTTGTGTTAGTATTCATTGCCTTGGTTGTTTCATAAAATATAAACTCCAATGAATTTAAAGGAAGTCATGTATATAGGAATTACTTTGAAGCTCCATAATTATGTGTTGGTTCACTTTACATCAACGAGAACTTGTGGTTTCTTACTAGCAAGGAATGAGATTTTGTGAAATCTTGCGAAATTTCACCAAAAATTTCATTTTTTTGAAATTACGAAAAGAAAAAGGGTGAAAGAAATAAATACATTTTTTCGAGAGTTTTTTTTGAAAAAATTTGAGGTTTTGTCGTACATTTCGAGATTTTTTTCGTAAATTTTGTTTTTTCGGGAGGGGCTAGTTCAAATCTCTTAGGTGAAATAAGACCTGCCCCCACATTCAAAGACCTCATTTTACCATTTGAAAGAACTTGTTTCATACAAAAACCAGGTACCAAAAATTATATTTTTTCGAGAGTTTTTTTTCGTAAAATTTCGTAGTTTTTCGTGACTTTCGAGGGTTTTTTTTATAATTATCATTTCTTCTACTAATATATATTGATTTCATGTTTGTTTCATTTCTTGATATTTTTGCTTCATTTAATGTGTTTGCTAGATATTTATTTGCCACTTATTTCTTCACATATTTAAAATACTCTTGAAATTCATTATATATATTTCATGGATCCTCAAAATTTTTACTTTTTTCTTTACACAATAAAATATTTCTTAAAATCTGGAGACCAAAATTAACTCGAAAACAAAACCATAATCCTTGCTCACTAGCCATTTATAAATGATGTACCTTATTTTGAGTTCCAAAACTTGTGAAGATGAAGTTTATTATTTTAAAATTTGCTAGTGAATGAGAACCAATTTTTTTTTTTTTTTTTTTTGTGATATTTTACTCATTGACAATTTGTGATATTTGTTGAAAATAACACACTGTTTGTGGGTACCAATATTGTAAACAGTGGTGGAGTTAGAATGTTCACAAAGGGGGGGGGGGGGGGAGTAAGGGGGCACGAAATAATTAACAAAATTCTGGGGGCAATTAGTTAAGTGCATAACTATTACACACAAATCTGACTACTATTCACTATAGAAAATAAGAGTTTGAAAATTTTAGGGCTGGCGACTGCCCTCATGTTATCTATGTGGCTCCGCCACTGCTGGTAAACCCTCACGGGACTATAACTCATCCACTAGGGAGACCTAGGGGGTTTAAAGGCTTGTTGCATTTGATAAATGCAATTGAAAAAGCCAGTGAAAGTGGTATAGATAAGAGTTTTATTTTGTCTTGAATTTTAGTTAAGTTTGAGTCGTTTGAATTGCTAGAGACTAGCAATAAGTTGGTTGGGGTGTGATGAGTGCATAAAAGTGCACTACGAACATTGCTCTTCTAAGTGTAATTGATAAGTTATTTGGTTAATTTTAGTATATTTTGTAATGATTTTCTACTTAGTATATTATGTGTATTTTGGTTTTGGCAGGTAATTTAATGGAGAAAAAAAAAGGAACAAAGTCACGTGCAAGGCCGGGTCCCTAAAATGAGCCTAGTCAAAGAAGGAAACCCAATTTCACGATTTTTTTTTTGGTCGAAACCCGATAGGAAAGGGAGCGAAATTAAAAAGGAAATAAAGAGTTTTAAAAAGGGAAGAAGAGACTCCAAATTCTCTCCCTCTGTTAGGCACGAATTGAACCCTTCTTGGCTGCGATTTCAAGCTCTTTCTTGACTGCGAATTCACTCTCTCTTTCGCTGCGAATTTGGGTTCCTCTTTGGCTGCGAATTCCCTCTCTTTTAGATGCGAATTCCATGCCTTTTGGGCTGCAAACTTGTTGTCTTTTGGGTTGCAAAATTGTTGTCTCACTACACCAAAAACCCCCATTAGCAACGGTTCTATACCGTGGGCGTAACCCATTGCCACGGCTAAGAGCCGTGGGCTACAGAGGCGTCGCGAAATTCTTTGTAACGGCTATAAACCGTTGCTAAACATTGTAGCAACGGTTTTATGTTTGAATAGGGGTGGTGATTTTCAGCATTTAGCCAGGTTTTAAACCGTTGCAAGAAGCATAGCAACGGTTTTTAGCCGTGGCAAAAATAGCCACGGTTTTAAGCCGTGGTAAAGTATGGATACTAGCAACGGTTTTAAACCGTGTCTAATTAAGTAGCAACGGTTTTAAGCCGTGGCTAACCCTAGCCACGGTTATAAGCCGTGGAAGGTAGCCACGGTTTTTAGCCGTTGCAATAGGCAAAATTTTTTTTTTTTTTTAATAATTTTTTTTTAATTTTTTTTTTTTTGCTATCAAATGACTTTGAGTCATTGAGTCAAAATCTATCAAATAATGGAGGCAAAGTAATGTAATTAATGAAGGCAAAGTAATGTAATTAATAAGAAAATGTATTACATTGAGTCAAAATCTATCAAATAATATCTCAAATACAATGACACACACAAACTTAAATATCTCAAATACAAAGAAAGTGGAACAATGCTGCTGCTGCTACGAGAGACGCAATGCTGCTGCTGCTACGAGAGACGCAATTTTGAGGTCCTAAAACACCATTAACACACACATAATTACAACAAAGTTTAGTTTTTAAATGGATTTCTATTTGAGTACAAGATCCAATAAAATTATACCAAAACCCCATTGCCTCATATAGATAAAAGAAGCCACGAGAGGTAAATGTTCTCACCTCACAAGGCTGCATGCCAAGAATGCTAATGACTGCACTCACAGCCTCCGCCAAGCTTTCCCTTACACCAAGACCGTACTCATCAACTCTCTCAAAGTCTGGTCCCAAGCTTTCCCATGCATTCCTGAAATTGGAAACCCCCACTATCAACACATAATCAGCTGCAACAACCTCAACATCTTCAAGCTGGTATTCATCTTCAACTCCATCATCCTCTACCTCACCACTTGAATCAACCTTGAAGGACACAAATTGATTAAGCATCAAAATGATAATACACCAAAATAGAAGTTGACTTTGTAGTAAGTATGTAGCTTGTGGTTTAAAAGTTCAAATAAGATGAGTTTGTTAGTTACTCGGTGAAAAAAAAAATTTCAAGTTAAATAACTTATCGCAACTTGACGAAATCCACTCTTTTTAGAATAGCATTCAAGTGAACAAATACCTTTACAGTGGACCTAAGTTACAGAATCTAATTCAAGAAAAATTTCTTCATATGGAAATCAATTAACCTTTAAAATGAAACCATCTGACTTGGTCAAAATCAAAGCTTTGATTTGCCTTTACATGGAAGTGGATTAATTTTTAACTGTGGATCACAATTTAGCCATTACCAAAGCAAGGTACTAGGAATAAGTGGACAGATTAAGTGGCAACTGTACCTCTTTAACAACGAACTTCAACGTGTTAGAGAACTTCCCAAGAACTGCACCTTCTGGCTTCTGGAATGCAATATATGTCTGCCCTGGAGAATCATAAGGAAGTGAGCTTAAAGCCTTGCATGCTACTTCCACAAAATCCTCAGCTTCGGAAGCATCAACAATAACAGACACCTCAAAGCAAGCCAGAGCATAAAACTGTCAAAGAAGTTTTATTCAAAGGAAGTGGACATTGAATATTGCATTTCAAAATGGATAGTTACATTTTCCAGCAGTTGTTGAGGAATGGTATTTGTGCAGTTATACTGAAATACAACATGCTCATCATAAATGTGCTTCACAACATTGACAGCATACTCCGTCTCAGGTTCTGTCAGCTCTACTGGTGGTGAGGACTGAAGCGCACCAAAAAAAAAAGTGAGCATCATGTCAACACACAATAATTATGTTGTTAAGAATGGCAATTGAATCAACAATTGCCTTCTTATACTCGAAGCGCCCTTCTTCTCTGAGAATGTTACTCAAAAAGTTCATCCTGGGAAATCAAATATAATGCAGACGATGTATTAGTGATCCATACGAATAAGAAAAAAACTGATGTATAAATGAAACATTTTTCTACATAGCAACTAGCTACTCACAGTGATCTATACTTGAGAGGAAACTTTAAGCATAGGGATCGAATAGCTTCAACAACAACAATCTTGAACTCATCTGCAATATCAGACATAAAGTTTGTTATCTGTTTCATCAAGCGATCTACACTTGACTCATTGCCTGTCTTCAAGAGTGTCGTGATTGCAAGTGTAGCGATGCTTCTGTTCTGATCAGAAATTAAGCTCTCCATGTCTATATTGCAGTTTGTAACTGCCATGGGATGAGTCATTGCAACCTGCAAAAAAGTACATGACAACATCAAACAAGAGAAATTTACGCAGCTAATGACTGAACTATATCCGAAAACCACAAAGCCTGGCTAAAAACAGGTGATGAAGCTACATCTTTGACTTTTGATTCTTGCAATTTGACATTCTACCGCACACACACAGACAAAGATATATATACATATATACATATGTTATTGGGTGTCAATTTTTCTGGTTGTGATTTGTGAACACTACTTTGCACTTACTGTCAAAAGGTATTTCTCAGAACAAAAAGAGTATGGCATGATGAGTGAGAATGAAACAGCATACTAGGTTGTCTCTTTATTGTGTTGATAGAAATTGATTTTTCTAATTGTTTGGCTGCATTATGGAAAATATAAATTGATGTTACAAGTCAATATAAACCTATATTTCATTTTCTCTTGAACAACCTTAGTATGGAAAATACAAATGCATAACCAAAATTCTAACAGCAACTCTCTCCATTTAGATAGCAATAAATCTAGATGCAAGGTGGGTGCTTCAAAACAGCACAATTGAATTTTCTAATATCCCTTCCCCCCCCCCCCCCCCCCCCAAAAAAAAAAAATAAGAGGGTGATGGTGCAGGTTGGAGAGAATCAATCAATTTCGAGGAAAAGTGCGTACACCACAATGATCTTATGTGGAAAGAAATCTACCTTATTCAGAGTGCGGACAGCAGCAAGACAATGTCACATTCTTTGTAATGTTTGAAAGAAAGACGTGTACCTGACTAGCATAACGGATCAGGAGGCACTGAGCCAGTGGTGAACGAACTGCACCTCTCGTTAAGCTGTTAACCAGCTTGCTAACAGCTAATCTATCATTTTGCCGAATCTGCAAATTCCAGTTCCACTAACATAATCAGTATATTGATGACTTGCACTTTAGTTTGGCTTAATCAGATTTTATTTTTATGGATTCAAAGGTTGCTGCAGTGATGTGCTCTTTGTAAACATTGCCTACAGATTCGTTTCCAATCTTTTCATCATCTAATTAAAAGAATTAAGGTAGCTCCATATAACCAAGAGAGAATAACCACCTAACCACACGCCTAGTCATCCACACTTCTTGACCATAGGACACAGTGTGTGAAAAAAAAAGGTCAATAGGTAATTGATGTTTTTCTAGAGTACGTGTGAAGGTTCCCAAATGGAAATAGGTACTCCAAAAAGTAATAAAAGGTTGAAATAAGTAAATGAAATGGCAGTTATCCATTAACTAATTTCGAACAATAGCGTTTTTTTGCATTAAATTAAAAGCAACAAATAAAAAATTAAAGAAATCTCAGACCACATTATTGGATCTTAAACAAGAATGTAACTACCATCCTTATCTCAAAAGACACAACAGAGAAATGATCTCTGACCTGGTGGAGAAGAGCCAGAGCGTGGAACTGCACAAGAGCAGCTCTTGATTGAACAGCTTCTTGTACTTCGTTAGTCCATCTTTTCACGATGTCTGCATTTGTCTGTGCAACATACAAAAAGAAAAAAAAAATCAGGAACAAACAATAACACAAGTAACATATTAATTAATCAAAAATAGGGCATGAGATGAGCACCTGAAGTAAGTGAATTCCACTAACAAGAGCAGCACTAGCCACAACTGGGTTCTTGTCGACAATTGCTTGCTTCAAGTATCTTTCTATTTGAGTAAGAAGAATTCCATCGGTAATTCTACACAAAACCCGGATAGCATTGGCCCTATACATGTCAGTCTTGCTATTCATATCCTTCATCAATGAGCTTGTGACTATGATGACCTTCGATGAACAATATCAAGTGTTAATAATTAATTAGAACAAAAAAAAAAAAACCTCCAATATAGTCTAAGCAACATAATGCAACAAATAACCTCATCTGCAGAAGGACAAATCTCATGGCACATCTGCAAATTGGAAACAAAAAAACAAAAATCTTGAATTATATCTTTTCTCACTGCCAATTATTTCAGATGCACATGAATAGAAGCAAATGTATGGCCAAGTTAAGTCTTCTTACACAAGATGGTAAATTATTAAGCATGACACTAATTTGGACATTTAAAAGGCATTCCATTGTATTGACAAAAGTGAATGGCAGTTAAAATACTGAGATTATCTCATCGAAGATTGAAAATATATAAATAAAGTTCAATGCCTACAAACTAACAAGAACTAAATGGCTTTAGCACCTAAGAATCTGAATATTTCTGATGATTCCCATGGGAAAGAAAACTTAATCTGTGGATTAGTTTATTCAACGTGGAAAAAAAATTGGGGAGGAGAACTTTAAATGGATGGCATAAACAACAGAGGATATATGCTACCCTGCTGAGCATGTTACACTTTGAACTACTCTATTGTCAACCCTTTTATTTGATCTGTTAAAGAGTTCTAAAGATGAGCTCCAACCACCTTTAGGAACACTTGTCTCAAGCATCACAAAAGACAAGTATTAGTCACTACCAAATAACATAGAGCAATATTATAATTTGTAATGAATGGTATAGATGATTTTGACAACTAAAAAAGGACGAGACTGGAAGAAGGAGAAAAACAAATGAGTTCAACAAAGAGTAATATGTGATCAGCCATGAAAGGGATATTGCAATGATTCCAGGAATCCTACATGAAATATGTTACAAGCAAAAACTTAGCGAAAATTGGGCACACATAAATCAACCAAAGCATTCTCTTTTACAAACACCCCAAGTTACGTTCTTGTATGGGTTTGACATCAAGTGCTTCTAATGCAACTCGCAGAAATATTGAGTGTTATAATTTATGAGAGAAACAAATATTTAACACTTCTTGTTTTGCTGATCAAAAGATTAATAATAAGTTGCCATTCCAAAAGACCTTTTTTCCTTTTTCTTACTTATGTTTTAGTCTTAACTCTTACCCTGCTACCATAAGCTTCCCACTAAACAATTGTTCTTAATGATGGAAGCTGTTGAATATCACTGAATGTCAAGTCACAGAGACAGATCTAGTTTTCTATTACATGAATACACTATATCATTTTTTTTATCATACAAATAAAGTATATCCATTAAATTCAACAATATTCAATCAGATGGTGAATGAATTAAAACAGAGAACATAAAAATATGACTTGATGAAGCAATATAGTTACAAGTCGTCTCAGTGATGAAGGAAACATACTTTGGTGGCAGACCGAGAAATTGCCTGAACAACTGTTTCCTTACTGAGGAATTGGACAGCATCCTCCATCATCTGTATGAAAGATAATAAATGAAGAGAAAATAGATGCCAGTCAGTTAACAAGAAGCAGGATTGTGAAACATTATGGACCACATTGCGAAACACTACAGACCAACTGGAATACACATTCAAATTTTCTTCCAAAGAGAGAAATTAAAGGAGTAACAATTCATGCCACTATTACCAGACTATCTATGAACCAACCTTAAGCGTCAAACATGGACGAGATACAGCAAAACAAAAGGGTGTCTTTGCCATAATCTCCTCAGCCTTCTGAACAGCCCCTTTCATGCCTCTTGCTGGGTCTGTAAGGACCAACTCAGCTCCAAAAGCTATGAGGATGATTCTCCTTTCAAGACTCATTGAAGCTGGCATTGTAATGATGAGCTTGTAACCCTTTACCACTGGTAGGCTCTATGAGGACGCTCTACAGAAATTCAATAGAAACTCATTAGTTTGAAATACTCCACTGAGTAAAACTCTTATGCAAATCCCATCATAATTGATCAAGAAGTCAATAACCATAACCACAACCATCATGCAGTTTTCTTTAAGACACGTTATCTTATGGGGTATTATTTCACTACTTAACGTGGTTAAGGGTTTGAGCATCTTGGAAAACAATGCATTCAGAAAATTCAGACCTCTATCATATTAAAGGGGTCAAAAACAAAAACCCATCGGTAATACATAATTCCCCAAAGTAAGATTTGTCATACGTTTGTTCAAAACAGTAAGAAAAGATAAATAACCTCAACCAAACTAGATTAACAACACCATTTCTTACAGAATAAACATAACATCCCCAGGGTAGAACATCTGAAGATAAACAAATTAAGCCTTGGGTCAATCTTCTGTTTCAATCTACAAGAAGGTTTTCAGACTGCATCCCTGAGTTGATAGCGGTTAATACGGTCTACACGGTGAAAGAATAAGTAAATAGCGTAGATGTTGCCCAAGGCATAAGAATAAATAAATAATCTTTGGGGAACTGGAAAGAACAATTCAATTACTGTTTTCCACATGGAGGCAAAGACATTCTGAAAGAACTACACGCATTCTACATTACAAGTTTCAACAAATGACTCTAACTAGGATGTAGAACTCCTACAATTACTGATCACTAGTTTCCCTTATTAAGAAATCAAAAATGAACAAAATCTGGAATACATCACAGAACGTTTTACATGTTGATGAGAACAATATGGTATAAAAAGACATGGGTAATCCAGATTTAACTAACCTCCCCTGGTTTGATAAGTCCCTTCTCCTCTGCATCTGTAATCATACTATATCCAATCCTGCAAATTGGAATTTACACGAACAATATCAGATGCAATATATATAAATCAATCATTAAGACTTAAAAATGATTCCCATTTTTCGAAGTCAACTCATAACACCTATAAATAGCTCATAATACAACACCATCTAGTTTATGTAATAGAACTAAACCCAACCATTCAACAAAGTTCATAGATAAAGACCAATTATCAAAATTCCCAATCTTTCAGGTATTGACTTAACATCAATCAACTGTCGATAGAAGCAGTGTCATAAAAAAATAAGTCTCAAAGTAGTTAAAACTATACAACTAAAAGAACAATTCAACAATGAGTGTAATCTTCATTTCTCAATCACCGAACACTCAGAGGCTGATGTGAGCCATCGGATCACAACCGATATGCTCATACGGGATAATCAACACAAGATGAGGACTTTGGAGCAAAAGAATAATCACATAATCAACTAAAACTTTGGAGATTACTTACTTTAGTGACATCTTTAGCAATCATAGCCTTCTCTTCCACCATATTGTTCTTCTCAGATTACTGCAAAAACAATCACAACTCCCATGTCTGCATGATTCATTGAAACCCAGATATCAAAAATCTAAACTTTTCACCAAAATCCCATTACCCATTCATCCAAAAACCAAATAAAGCACTCAAAAATCAAGATTCAAATGGTGGCGAAAACAAACATATGCCAAATGACACAATAAATTCTGTATACAACTAATTTGAATTCAAATAAGATGGAACCAGAGTGCGCTTGCTGATGCGAGCTGAAGTAATTTGAAAAGTCACGCTGAAACTGCAGCGCACCCTGCCTGGGACGCGCTCTGTGCTGCAGTGTTTCCTTGGAGACAATTGTATGCATCCCAGATCTGTAAAAATAACATTTATATAACAAACAAATAAACAAAAATATCACTACAATGGAGAAAAACAAGAGGGAAATGTAAAATAATAAAAACTGCATAATGGCACCTTTCTCTCTTTCATATCTACGATAGCCCCAGTATTACCATCAATGCCAATCCACTTCTCGCCATTGGCATGCTGCAAGAAATATCTCATTATTATAGCAAGAGAAATTTTGTTATCTTTTGTATCTTATAGACTCTATATATGCAATTAGTTTACAAAACAAGGCAGATGCAGTTCAATTTCTACCTTTCCTTGCAAGGCAGTCATTGTCCGGATAACATTGACTCCACAGTTTTGAGCTAGTGTCACATAGTATATAAAACAAAAAATCAAAAGCTGATCATACAAGTAATGTTTTCTGGTGCAATTTAAAGTTCCATTTGTCTTTCAAACTGGGAAATATTTGTGACCTTCCTCCCTTCCCAAAAGAAAAATTAGGTAAATTATTTCATATAGTTCACAGGTGTCTTGTGATACAACTAACAGACCCAATATATATTTTGGACTCACCAAATAAAGTGGGAAAACATGAGGTGAAATAGAAGGGGAGTGTTCTAGTTTATCCATGGTTCAACACTCTCAAAGAGTTTTAAGAGTGTGATGTATGAGAAGATATTGGAGAATCCTTTTTTTTTTTTTTTTTTACTGTCTGTGAGCACTTAGTAAACTGTGAACTCCAATTATGGACCCGACAACTTCAAAAGCATTTAGCTTTGAACGAACTTAACATGTTACCCATATTCTAAGCGCTATGAAAGGCGTATTAGAGCTACATTAGTTTCTAATAACTATCTAGAAAGGAAGAATCAGAGGCTGGGTTTTTAATATTTAAAGTTTCAGAAATGCAATGATTCCAACCATAGTGCAGATCAAATGCATTGATTCAAATCCTCAGATTTCTTCTCTTGATGATTAAAATACCACAATGTGAAATAACTTCAAACTATTCTGGTTTCATATATGATAGAACTAACATTCTAACAAAGTAATAATAATAATAATAAGAATAATAATAATAATAATAATAATAATAATAATAATAATAATAATAATAATAATAATAATAATAATAATAATAATAATAATTGCTCTCATCCATTCACCACTTATAAGTCACAATCACACTACAAAAAAACAGGAACAATTTTTTTTTTCCTGAAGTTCAACCATGAAATTATGCTACAAACCAAAAAATGCAATAATTACCATTGACATTTTCATGGAGATAAATTTTGGAAATGGGAGGGAAAAGAATGTGTCCTGAAATGAGACATTTTCATGGTGACATTTTCATCGAACCCTAATTTCATCAAAAATAAAAGAGAGAGAGAGAGAGAGAGTACCTGTTCGGTGCAATGGCTGATCGATTTTGAAGACGCCGAGTACTAAGGAGTGAAGACCAGGGAAGGAGGGGAGGAGGGAAGTCGAGGGAGGAGCAGCGAAGTCGAGGGAGGAGCAGCGAAGTCGAGGGAGCAGGGAAGGAGGGGAGGAGAGAAGTCGAGGGAGGGAGCAGGGAAGGAGAACGAACAGGGAAGTCGAGTCGAGGGAGAGAGCAGGGAAGGAGACGAAATCGAGGGAAGTCGAGTGGAGGGGAGCTTCGTTTTTGTCGATGGAAGTCGAGTGGAGGGAAGGTCTAGCGCCAAAATAGCCCGCCCAATTTTTTTTCAGCTTTTCATGTAGCCACGGTTCTGAGCCGTTGCTATAGCTAGCCACGGTTTAGAACCGTTGCTAAATTTTTTTTTGCAACGGTTTTGAGCCGTTGCTAGACATAGCCACGGTTTAGAACCGTTGCTAAATTTTTTTGTTGCAACGGTTTTGAGCCGTTGCTAATAATGCCCATGGTCTGGAGCCGTTGCTACTATTAGACACGGTGTTTAGCCGTGCCAAATATACCAATGATTTTAAGCCGTGGCCATGTTTTTTTTACCCACGGTTTTAAGCCGTTGGTACATATAGCTACGGTTTTTGGCCGTGGCAAATCAACCAACGGTTTAGAACCGTGGCCAGCTCGGCGTAGCTAAAGGGGGTTTTTGGTGTAGTGTCTTTTGGCTGCGATTGAGCGAGGAACCAACTGCTGGCATGAGTTTGTTTTGTTTGTGACTGAAGAAGGGAAGAATATGAAGCAACAGAGAGGGAAAACAAGATTTAAATAATCTTTACGCTATATGAACCACCAACTTCAGTCTGTACCACCACACATAGTTTGTTCATTTTCAATGATTTATTTGAATATCAATCTTGCCTGCAGTATGTGAAGCTAAGCAATTTAGTTTGGGATAGATTGAAGAACTAGTTATGACTATTTAGAATTTTGACATGCCTTGATACACTATTTTTATGATGCTCAATTGATTAATTTCTGATTTTATTTCACCCTTCATATTAGTTTTTTATGCTTGATCACCATATACCTGATTTTTATGAGGATTGTTAAATGGGTAAATTTAGATGACTGAGTCTTGTGCCTATGCTAATTGATAAAAAGAACCAAGTAAGATCAGTTCTTGTAATTAATCAACATAGATAACCAAAATAGATACCATGTTTTGGGTTTTATGTTTTTGTCGGTTTCCATTGATTTATGCATTCTTGAGGTGCAACTTAGTAGATACCACGCTAAATACCTTTAGAATGAAAAGAGTTAGAGTAGACACCCATGCCTAATTCGTTCTTTAGGGAAATTCATAGCTTAAGGAGTAGACACCCCATGCCCGTAGGTTGGCAAAATTTGAACATTGAAATTGGTTTGTATCATTGTGCATGTTATTATTCAAAGGAAGGTGACTAGTGGCGGATATCAAATCCCTAACTTACTTTCCACTATTTGAACTTATTTAGTTTTACATTTAATTGTTCTCATTATCTTTTCATATTCAATTAATTGTAAGGGTTCATTGAAGTGGTAGTATTAGGAAAACTATTTTTAACACAATTAAATTAATCCTCGTGGGAATGATCTCGTTCTTGCTATCTATACTATTTGTTTGATCTTGTGCACTTGTGAGTAAAACATACAATTATAAGCTTATTATTTAGGTTAATAATTGCACAACAGAGGTGGTGTGTGGAGTTGAATTGAAATGGTGGGCTGGTTTCAGATTGGGTTATTTATGTGGTGATTAATTGCCAATTAATCTACGATATAGTGTAAATCGAGAGTAGACCGATCCGAGCTAATATTTAGTGGTTGGTTTAGCCATCACCGATTAATTTGTGAGAAATCGGTGAGTCACCGATTAATCGACGAGTTACCAAAAAATCTGTGATAAATCGAGATTGTTCTATTGGGTGGTAGTTGTCGTCTTGTTGGGTGGTAGTTGTCGTCCTGTTGGGTGGTGGTTGTTGCTCTATAGTGTGTAATGTTTTGGACATGAGTACATAATTTTCTCTATAATATGACTTTTGTTGCTCTATAATACTTTTCTTCTTAATCTTTATTGTCAAGATATGTTATTTATCATAATTTACATGAGTGAGGGTACAAAACATATACTTTGAAAAAATAGACCGCTTATTTCTGAGAAATCCACTTAATCTTAAATCAGTCCTAGACCGCGAAGGGTTTCAGAGGGTGGAGAAGGTGGTGGTTTTCAAAACAGTGGTTTCAGGGATGGGTAGGTTGGAAAAGATGAAGTGGTTTTTTTTTGTTAAAAACTAATCTAAATCTTTGATTATGTTTTGAGATACGATGACTTTGTTTTGTTTTTAACCTTGAGAATGAACCATTGCATTACCTTTATATATATGTACTTGATAAGTATTTTAATCCTCCGTGACATGCACCTCTTATTTTATCATGGGCAATTTGGTCTTTCCAAATTTTCTGAAATTGTTAAAGTAAGGAGAAAGGAGAAAAATTGAAAAGTGTGGTGTAAATGCAATAAATGAAACAAAAGTAGGGACAAAGTGCAAAAACCTCAAAAAATAATCATCTTTTTGTCGCTCTTGGTGAAGAGTTATAACCACCAAGAAGGCCAATATCACATTTAGGGATGGCACTGGGGTGGATTTTCCTAAATCCACCCCGCCTCGCCAGGGATTGCGGATTCCTACATCCGTCCTAATTAACCAATTTTTTTTAAAAACCATCTATACTCCGTCACGGATAGTGGATATCCGCCCCCCTCGATTAACCATTTCTTACTCAAGTTTTCCAACAGGAAGACCGACGACTCCCTCAAAATGGAAGAAATGGGGATGGGAGGGTGGTGGTGGTTCGCATTGGAACAAGAAAAAGAGTGAGGAAAGAGAGAAATGGTTGGCCGGTGGTGGTTGTCAATTTGAGCAGAGGGGGCAAATGGAAGACGAATAATAATAAGAAAAAGAAGATTGGTTGTCGATTTGAGTAGAGAGGGGCAAATGGAAGAAGAAGAAGAAGTGGGGAAGAGTAAGAGATGGTTGGTCGGCCGGTGGTGGTTATCAATTTGAGTAGAAGGAGAGGGGTGAATGGATTGAGAAGAAGAAGAATCTACGGAGGCGTGGAATAGTGGTGGCTAGTGGTAGTCCTAATGGAGGTTGTGGGTGGTGATGGTTGGTGGTGATCCTGGTGGCGTGAAGTGCCGAGTGGGGATGAAGAAAATAAAGGGAACTAGAGGGTGGAGGGTAGGGATAAGATTTAGGATTTTTAGTGTAAAGGGTATTATTGTTGTTGCTGTTTAGGGTGTTCTTTTTTTTTCACCCTATGTTCTACTAGAATCACAAAAAAAAAAAAAAAAAAAAAAATTTCTATTTGTTTAGAAGTATTTAAGAAAAAAACCCCAAATTAACTCCTATAACTAAAAAATCTCTAACAAACCATACACCCTAATAATTCAAAATATTGAACGTGGGCAACTCCATGACTATGCATCAACCTTTGTTTTCTTTTAACTAGTATCCCTCCCATCCTTCTCTATGGCTCTCTTGTGTGGTTTGTGTAATTGGTTTGCAATTGATATGCTTATATTGTATGGTATGTTTTTGTGAAAATCATTGTCTTGTTGAAATAACTAACTTGTCAATCGTTATTGTCGAAATGACTAACCGTGGTTTTTTTAGCATCGAAATGATTAGGCCTGGTTTTTTTATGAAATGATTAAACTGAGTTAATTTAGGATTGTCACAATGACTAAACCTTTTCATTTTTCGATGCCTGAAACAATCAGCCTAGGTCGTTGGAGACAGAGTGGGGTGACGAAGTAAAGATTGTTGGAGATTGAAGCGAATAAGGTATTGTAGAACCCTAAATCGTTGGAAATAAGAAGTCATGAGAAGTTTTTAGGTGTTCAATCGTAAGTTGTCGAACTGACTGTTTTGTTTTAGTTTAGGATAAAGTTTAGGTTACTGAAAATAGAAATCTTTAATTTAGTTTGGGGTGTGGATTGGATGATTTTAGAAAACACAAATTTAAACATGGGGATTTTTTTTGTAACCGGGTGATTTCAGTAAAACATGAGGTGTAAAAAAGAACCCTACTGCTTATTATTTACTAGTAACTACCACTTTTATAAATGTTGGTTGTAGCTCGAAAAAACTCTCCCCTCCCATGATTGCATGAGTGTGGTCCTTCCTTCTTCCTCATCCTCACATCCAAACCTCTCCCTCTGGGTTCTATCTCTGATACTAAATGGTCACCACCACTACCACCCACCATCGTCTTCTTCTATGAATCCTCTTCCTCCCACAAAAGAAAACTTTTGTAATTTTTTTTTTTTACTGAATTCCTCTTTCTTCTCCCTTCAGAGATTACAACCCAACCCCCCCCCCCCCCCAGAAGAGGAACGAAGATCTCTATCTATATGTTGGTTCTAAGGTATCATCATTGTCTTCTATGTCTTCTCACCTATTTTAAAACATTGGAGGTTTCCGAGGTGTCCGTTTCTTGGATCTGAATTTCGAAGATCATTTATTTATTTAATTATTCTTTTGGGAGGTGATTTTGGCAATTGAATTGCACCTGTCAAGATAAAGATGTTTGGCGCATGGCGGGGTTATCTGTGGCGCTCCCCTAACAGGAATCTATAATCTCTCTATAACATTTTGTTTTCAGTTTCGACTCGCTCTGTCTGATGATGATGAAATGTTTGTTTGTTGTTGATGGACGGATGGTAACTCTTTGGTTTGTTTTACATTTCTTTTTAATGGATTGCAAGGAAGCACAGACTCTTCAAAAACTTTTCGTATCCGTGTTCAACATGAATTCGACACACGACACTCACTTAACATGCCTCTGACACGTGTCAGACACTTGGTCAATGTGTCGGCAAGTATCAAACACATGATCGATGTGGTCAATGTGTCGGACACGCCTCCGATACACCCGATACTTGGTCAGGACACAGTCAAGACTCGAAAATCAACTTTGTTTTATTTTTTACTTTTAGATGTTTGCAATAACCACGTAATATAATGGTTGTTGATCCATCTGAAGTGAATGACTATTTCAATTGCAATTTAAAACAAATAGGGCAAAAAACCACTAAAGTATAGAGGTAGTCTATGCTTCTTCTTAATCTTTGCTTCTTATTTTTCTCTCATTTGTTTATTCTCTCCTCTACCCTCTACTATATTTTTCTTTACTTTAATTTTTTTTTGCAACAATGTCATCTTCTTCAAGACACTCTAGAACGACACTTTATTAGATTATTATTTATATTTATATGACTTATTAAAAAAAATAATATGATTTGTCGACGTGTCCCCGAGTCCTAGTTTTTGGGAAATTGTCGAGTCGGCGTGTCGTGTTAGTGCCTGACACGACGCACGTGTCCATATCCGTGCATCCTTGATGGATTGTTTCGACTCCATCAATTATAACCGTGACAGAAGAAACATAAGGAATCATGGGAAGCTTATTTGGTAATCAGATATGATGATGCATTTGGTTCCTGGTCGATTCTTGCAACTTTTTGCTGTATAAGAGGGGGATTATCAATGCTTGTGGTTAGAGCTAGAACAAGCACCAAGGGGCTATTCGGTTGGAGATAAACATGAATTTGTTGTATCCCAACACTTATACAAACAACTCTTCTCAGATAGCCCCAATAATACTCAAATCATCTGATGAGACTCATTGCTAAGTAACATCCTTTGTTGCTTGTCCATTATAGCACTTCTAGGCTGGTAAAAGACTTAATGGAGAGGGTGCACCGACTACAAAGTTTCTCAAGTTTCCATGGAGAAACATTCTTAGCCCCCTTAGAAAGTTATTTCCATGATTTTGGGAGAGTTAGGTGGTGGAAGGTTACAAATTCAATGTTCATTCCCTCCCTTTTTCTCATCTCTTCCAGGATGCTTTCACTATTTTTATGTTTTCCATGGAAAACAAAACAAAAGCCAAACACACCCTTAAAGACAATGGTTTATAATGAAAATTAAAAAGATTAATATGTTATCTGTACAAAGATCAAACAATCCTATTATAACTAAAATTTAAATGAAAACCCTACATTTATCATTTGTCTTCCCCCACTATCTATTTGTCTCTTCAATGATCACCATAGACCACCGCCGCTTGTCTCGTGAACACCTATACCAATAAGAAGAAAATGCGAGATCTCTTTAATGAAGATGTTTACGGATATACAATTTTTCTGCAATCTATCTATGAACAATAGAAAATTTCTAAGCCAAAATCACCACAGATCACCGCCACTCATCAACCCCTTGACATTACCCACAGAAACTTTCTTGCTATTGACATCAATGCCAAGAATAACACTTGTCTTCATTGATGATGCTGATGTCAATAGCAAGAAATTTTCTATGGGTAATGTCAAGGGGTTGATGTCTCTAAACCAAAATCAGTGGGAGGTTTCAAACCAGGAGATTACTAGCTTTTAATCAAAACTTACTTTCAAAATGGTTATGAAATTTGTATAAAGCGCAACCTCTTGGAGAAATTATCATTGTTGATAAATATGATCAAAACGAGTTTTTGTTCTGTTCCTAGAGCCATTTCTAGTCCTTATGGATGTGCCTGGTGGAAAGTGATTAAGAACTTAAAATCTGAGTTTGAGCTTCATAAATAGTTTAATATAGGATGTGGTGAGAGTATCAATTTTTGGTATGATAGGTGGGTAGGACAAGTCCTACCCTTTAAGAACACCTTATGTGGTACATTCTTAACTGTCATAAGATGATTCTAAACCTTTTTTTTAATGACAAAAAACTTGAAGTAGATATAATTTAGAATGAACGATTGACATTCTCTGAATACAATCAACGACTTTATTTTATAATGTTTCTCAATGAAACCTAAAGCGTGAAGCCCTTAAATAAAAATCTTTAACCATAATGTTTGATCACATGTTCTACATCTAATAAAGAATTCTTTTGGGCAATACACTAAAATAAATTTAACTTGAATATCTAATCCAATTGATTAGATCTGTAGCATCATAGCATGTGAGCATAAACTTGTGTTCTTTCAAAATACTGCAACAACCGCTGCTTAGTAATCATTTGAATATCTGCCAAACATTCCAATGATATACATAATATCCTAATACGGATAAACTTTATCATACATTATCACTCGTAACAATGAGTATTTTACCTAGTGCAAAGAACCTACCAAGTGCCAATTCAACAAATATCTGATGTGATAGACCAATAATACTATGTGATCAGTGTAATTAGCCTGCATGCCAATCATCAAATATGCTATAGCCAAAAATACTTTAATAAAAAATTTTGTTGAAAGAAATAAACTTATGACACAAATTTCAATTAGGATTTCATCAACATATAGCACTAGAAAATAATAAATTTGCTTCCACTAATCTTATGATAAATTCATTGATCAATTAGATTTTTCTCAAAACCAAGAAATTACTTGATCAAACCGTTTTATACCATAGACGAGATGTCCACTTTAAGCCATAGATTGATTTCATTAATTTGCAAACTTTATGTTATGAGTCCTTAATCTCAAAACCTTATTGTTGCTACACATAAATAGTTCTACAACATTTTCATTTAGAAATGTAGTTTTAACATCCATCTAATGTAGATCTAAATCTTAATGGGCTATAAGGGCCATAATAATTGATGATACACCAAAACGGTCACATCCCTGAGCCATACACGTGTCCTGATGATCTCAATGAAACACGGGCCCCAGCGTCAGCCCTACACTGATTCGGCCTAAGCGGTTCTAAACCCGCCCCATGCAGTCCGCTAGACAAACCCGAACTCTTACAACTTGCTAAGCCCACGCATCTCACAACTGATCTCAATACCCATAAGCCCTCTTAAGGCAAGCATCTCGAGGATCAGTTTCGGACAGGTAATTACAGATTACCCTCTGATAGGGAACTATCTCCAGTGTATCTAAGAGCACAGGGCTAACATGGAACTTCCCTTCTACAACATGACTCCTAATTAGAAAATGATCTCCATGAAGATCTCCTACCTAAACTACGCCCTCGATGGCCTGGTCGAACCAAGACTCATGTACTATAAATAAGACATGAGGTTGGTAAGCTAAGGTAGGCTACAAATATCCTGTTTACAACATTACACCTTCCTTAGATCCCTGTCTGACTTTAGCATCGGAGTGCCATTGGCCACCAAAAACGGTGGTCCGTGGCTCACGTGCGTTACTTGTGCAGGTCAGCAGGACTAGGTCAAAGCAGGGAACGAAAGACGACTGCATCAGTTTGGCGTTGTCCGTGGGGATGACAAAGTTTCTAGCCTTTCACTAACATAATCTCCCTTCGAAATACAGAGAGATGGTGACCACGAGATCATGCAACAACATAGAACAATGGCACACGTCAAACGCTCTGGCTGGCGCTGTATCGCCGCTTTCAACGGTTCCGGTTATGCACGGGCAACAGACTCATGCCCTCGTGCCGACAACAACAATGACGGACCCCAGGATAGATATGTTGTCATCTCAAATACATCAGATCGTCAAAGAAGTGGAGGCTCTCACCTGACAAAACCCTTCACCTGCTAATAGAGACTAGGAGCAGCACGGGCCTCCATATCCGAGGGACGTCAGACAGCAAGCACAGGAAAGTCAAGCCCCTGCTAGTTCCCATTGGACTAGAAAAGGATGAGTGGTTAACGCAGAGCTGGCTGCCAGGGTAGAGAGGCTCGACTCTCAGAACCCCCTCCAAAGAGGGGCACATGACCCATACGTGCTGTATCGTCTCTCTGTCCCACCATTCGTGTATCGTATTATGAATGAGGCCCTTCCGAAGAAGTTCTCTCCTCCAAAGCTTGACTTTTACGACGGAACCACCGACCCATTCGACCACCCGTGCCATTACCAGCATGTAATGGCCCTCAGAGAAGGATATGAGTCAGTGATGTGCAGGACTTTTCCCACTAGCTTGAACAAGTCAGCACTAACATGGTTCCACAGCCTCTCGCCGAGATCGATCGACTCCTTTATGATGCTGGCAAAAGAGTTCCTAACACGATTCGTCGGGAGTCAGCGTTTTCAAAAAGGCCCACATTACATACTCTCTTTAAGGTAGAGATCCAATGATACACTAAGAGAGTATGTAATGCGCTTCAACAACGAGTTGACACTCATTGACGGTTGTAGCGATGACACAACCGTGACAGCTTTCACCAGGCTTCTTCTCACCTTCGGTTTCCCTCTTTATGGTCCTCAACTCCTCTAAGGTAATGTGCTTCTGGGCTCTCTTGAGGAGCTCCCTCATGTTTAAAGGGGATTCCAAGGTGAGGTCTTCGTAGAGATTTCCCTCCTTTAGGCCCTGCTCCGAAGGACAACAAAGAGGGAAAGAGACACGAGGATGAAAAAAAAAGCATAAGGAAGTGTAGTGACAACATATCAGACCCTAGCCGGTCCAGGCCAGAGAAAGCATCCAACTACGTTGGATTCAGAGTTGTGACACTCCTCACTTCTAGCCTGTTAGAAGTACTAAATTTCATGAAAAACTGGGAAGATCTGAAGTGGCCCCCGAAACAGAGCGGAGTCCCCTCCAATCGTGACAACAACAAATACTGCTTGTACCACAAGGAGGGCGGCCATGATACCAACGACTGCAAGAGTTTGAGATATGAGATTGAGTACTAGATTCGCAGGGGCAAGCTGAAAAAATTCTTGAACTCTGAAAAGCGACCAGAACGATCCAGGGACCAGGGGGAGTCAGTCAAAGAAATAGAGAAGGAGATGGGGGCATAATCTATGTCCTTCGTGGAGTCAGACCGAATGAAGACCGGTTACACTGGTCCTACAAGCGGACTCTACTAGAGATGCAGACACAACCCATGGACGAGGATAGACGTATTTTCTATTCAAGGATTCAAAGCCCCATTCCCACCTTGACCTTTACGGAAAATGACCTCGAAGGAGTCTCAGTGCCGGACAACAATGCTCTAGTCATCTCGATCTCCATCGCAAGGTGGGAGGTAAGGAGAGCTTTGGTAGACACACGAAGCTTACTCAACGTCTTGTTCTACAACGCATTTCACAGTATGGAGCTCAAAGTGGAGAACCCGACGTCTTTAGACTACCCACTGATTGTATTCAGCGGAGAGAAATGCTTTCGTATCGGGAAAATAAGGTTAGCAGTAGTGGCAGCAGAACCACAACTGAGAAAGGTCTTGTTTCTAGACTTCATGGTAGTAGACGCACCATCTACCTACAACCTTATCTCGGGAAGACCGTGGCTCCACCAGATGAAAGCAATAGTCTTCACCCTTCACCAGTGCATTAAGTACACCACTAACCACTCCAAAGGAACGATATGTGGAGACCAACCTACGACACGAGGCTACCATTACGCTGCACATAAACAGGTAGAATGTTCCCAAATCCAACCGGGTCACGAGAAGAAATCTAAACTAGAGCCAGGCCGAGTGACTGCAGAAGCATCGCCGTCAAGCGACACGGGAACGATCTGTTGTTTAACACGGCGGAACAAAGAAACCGAGGCAGGCGGGGATACAACCCTCCGACATTCCATCAGCGCGGATATTAACACCCTTACAAGGTATACTCTCCAGTAACCTCTGTAAACGTCAGCGAAGTTCAACAGTCCGCTGACAAGGGTCGTCCGAATTCACTTCAAGGCCATGATCAATTTCTCTCCGTCAAAAGTAAGTTTATGTCAGTTGTTTATTTTCCTTTCCATGGTCAATGTAGAGTTTTAGTTCTTAAAGACTTATGTGATTTGCAATCATTTAAGAAATAAAGAAAGAATTACGAAGACAAAATCTATTGATTACTGGAAAGATGTAACAACAAACGCCCATAGGCGGATACAAAAGACTACATACTACAAACATCTGAATCCGGTACAACATGGAGTAAAGATAGACAATCCAACTACGTGAGGAGATCAGAAGAAAGCAAAGGTATTTGAAGTAGGCCATATGAGCTCTCCGGTGCAAGCTATACGCAAGGTACAACAAAGATATCCAAATGAACGTCTCTCGACCCCTTCCCAAGATCAAGGACAAAGTGGCAGAAGGGGCTGAAAGCACAGAGCAACTGATTGCTCCGTCGAATCACCCCGAAAAGTGACCCGCCAACAATGATACAGACCTTACAACGGACGACTGACTTCCTCAAAAGGCATCCTACCACCTTGCAGACTTCCTCAAACGACTTTCAGCCCCCTGAAGAAGGCAGATGAGGATGGCCGCAAGTGACGAAGCAATCATGGTCTCACAATGCCGTCAAGCGAGGACATTTTTCACATGCGCGGTACCCGGGGTGACTGAGAGATACCACCTCCGAAAGCATCGCGCGTCAGCTAACACTTCAATCAAATATAAGTTAGTAGCGGGAACCGCGTACATGCGGACACAACAACACAAGGTAACATCGAGGCTCTTCCATTGGGAGGAAATCCATACTACTTCTCCGCAATATGAGAAGAAATTACGAGATCTCAACAGATAAACTACGTGCCCACCCATAACAGGTGACCACACATAACAACAATTATCACCGTGCCCGATCAGTGCAAATGTCAAAACATTCAAAACTCCTGTGATTGTGATCTCCCTTTAGCTTTTGGAAAACCCAAAGTATTTCCTTCAAGTGAAAACATTACAGGAGATACGCTCTACAGAAGATAGTGCTTACAACGATTGGAAACACCATTATATAGACATGATGGTTCACCAAACGGGCGCTTTAGCATTAAAGGTCAGCATTGAATACTGTATGGGAAACAAGGAGACGATGGTTCCCAAAGAAACTGCGCAGACCACGTTCATCCAATTAATGGCGCAACACGCAACCCCATCAATTGAGGGAGGAGTAATTGATACTTTGCAGCCTGCATCGTACACATGCCACCGCGCGATCTACGCCGTACATGTAGCGCAATCATACATGAAATCGTAGCCCCTCCTCTGTGGGCCCATGGGCTCGACCTACTATTCAAACAATATTCCACCACATGCCTGGCGCGAGCACTAGAAATCTTGATCAACTCTAACACACGGATCGTACCTACGGATCACTAGTTGATTTAAGGTAATTTGTCCACACTATGCACCATGCTGATGGACATAGGTTCGCACGCCCTGTAGCAGGCGAAACCTTTCTCCAACCAGGCAAGCTTGGTCAGCTGAGGCTATTGATGATGGCATCTGGTTCATCCCGACACCTAGTTCGCCTAAAGCGGATCTCGATGGTTTAAGAAGTGGGAGTTTAATCAGCGCTATCATGCCTGGTGACGATGACTCGCCAGGGATCATCGCCCCCTTCACGGTCAATGATTGCCAAACCTGATCAGGTAAGCCTAGCTGGTGACGATAGGCAACAAAAGCTTCTGATCAAATCCCAGACCTGTAGCCCCCATTATACGGGCGTAGATGGTTTGGAAGGTGGGAGCCTAGTCAGTCCCGAACTGATTCTGACGGCTCACGCGGGACCACTGCTATTCAGCCTGGTCACCGAATTACAAACCCTAGACCATTAGTCCCCACTGTGAGGGCGTAGATGGTTTGGAAGGCGGGATCCTAGTCAGTCCCGAACTGATTTCGACGGCTCGCCACGGGACCACTGCTTTTCAACCTTGCCGCCAAATTACCAACCATGGACTTGTAGCCCCCACTACGTGGGTGTAGATAATTTAGAAGGTGGGAGCCTAGTCAATCCCGAACTAATTCTGACGGCTTGCCACGGGACCACTGCTCTTCAGTGTGGCCACCGAAAACCCCCCAAATTTGTAGCTTGATGCGCACAGTTGTAGGTGATTTGGAATGTGGGAGCCTAGTCAGTCCCGAACTGATTCTGACGGCTTGCCACGGGGCCACTGCTTTTCAGCCTGGTCGCCGAACCCCTTTGTCTCGAACTTGTAGGCCCCACTGCGTGGGTATAGATTGTTCAAAAGGTGGGAGACTAGTCAGTCCTTGACTGATGTCGACGACTCACCACGGGACCACTGTTCTTCAGCAATGTCGCCAAATCCTTATTACCCAAACCTGTAGTCCACTCTGTTAGGACATAGATGGTTCAGAAGGTGGGAGCCCCAAGCAGCTAGCCACGTGACCACCAGCGGCCGCAAAGATAAATGCTACATAGATAGTTCAGCCAATGCTCGAATAGATGCTACATAGAATGTCAACCCGAGCTTATGACACCTGACTCGATACAAACACCCAATGCGTACGCTTGGCTATCGCAACTCGCCCATAGCAGCACCTGTATCCGACAAACAAACAAATAAGATAAGCCTCCAACAGCTTACCTTAAGGACAAGACAACTCGGATAATGCAACCCTTGGCTAAACTGTCCGCGACATGCCTACTATCGGACATGACTATGCAACAGTGACTCTGAGTCATTCGCAGTGCAAACGGTCAAGCTCTCAAGAGTAGACATACCATTCAACTTCTTATCAATCTAACCAGCCTATACCAAAGTAAGACGACAAGGCGAAACGAAAAACGCACAATAGGGACAACGAATACAAAACAAGTACAGAACGCAATCAAGATAAAACTGTTTTCATTAACAGACAGAAAAAATGGGTACATGTACACAAAGTTTACTCCCGATCAGGAGAAGGTATTGAAACAGAAAAGCTAAGCTTAATAGAGGAAAAGTCAGGGGTCGCGCCCATACGCGCCACGGCCTGAGCATCAGGGTTCGAATCGCCCTCTTCGTCCGACAACTCAAAGGCAAAAGACAAGTCTACATACGACATCTTCTTATATCGGCCAAGATCCCATTTTGGATGTTCCTCCTTCATCAGCGCTAGCAGCTCCAACCTGTCGTGTATGACCCAGTAGAACTCGCACTTGCCTTGTTCCTGCAGAAGCTCTTCTTTTTGCGCATTTGGGTCAGCAAGTTCACGCTCCAATAGCCCAAACTTGCCAGTCAACGCATCAACCTGATGCTGTTCTGTAGCCTAACTTCTATTCATTGCAATGAGCTCGTGCGTCTCTAATTCGAGCTGGTCCTTAGCCTTCCTTGCCTCCCGAGCATTGAACTCGACATCGAACTCTAATTGCTGCTTCTGAGCAGCCCAATCAACCTCCTTCAAAGCATTCTCTTTAGTGAGAGATCGCAGTACAGAATGTGCCTAAGCCGCTACTTCCTATGCGACCTCCATATCTTGGCGTGCCCGGTCCAACTCCTGTTTGAATCTGTCCCTTGCAGACACCGCCTCCGCTAGATCACGCTCAAGGGTTTTCAGACGAACCCTCTGAATCTCAGCAACCACAGCTGACTGCTCCAACCTCTTCTCTTCAGCCTGCTTCCTCAACCACTCAATTTCATAAGGCGCATCGGAATACAGTGCTTGCATGTGCGAGAAGACTCACTCCATGGTGTACACCCTCTCACGAGCCGCCTCGACTTCTATTCCAGCAACGACCACTTGGCTCAAGTGAGACATACCCAACATAAGGTACATTAAACCCTTATCCATATGCCTTTCTAGCGTATCATCCTCGGGTTTTGGGGGCATAATCCATCAGCCAGCTATGACAACTACTTATATACTTCCTCGAAGCATACTCCACGTCAACCTCCCGATGCCAAACCTGGGTGCTCATCTTTATTAAGTCCAGTGGAAAGAGACTGATCCGTGCATCCGGATGAAGCTCCCCCGGATTAGGAATTACACTGGCACCACCCTTTGAAGTCGCCACTGTTCCAGGTTTTCCTTCGCAACTTTTCCCTTGTCACAAACAACTAACCCTTTAGTGCGAGACGCTTGACAAGATCCGGAGGAAGTGAGTTATCCAAAGGACCCTCCAACACCTCAAGTTGTGGCTTGGAACGAGACGGTGAACAATGCAGACTACAAGAAACTTGGCCTATTCCACCACAACCACCATCGGCCAACACACCAGCAAGACGGTCAGGCTCTAGAACCTCAGGCGGATCTTCATGGGAACCTTCTATCGAAATAGTCCCATGAGAATCGGCACCGGCAGAGGCCGCCACGACAACCCTCATCAACCGCTCACTCAAAGCTTCTGCCTGCGCAGTACTGAGATTTGACATGTTGTCGACCCTTGCAAATCGCAGGTAGTCTTTTTCCCAGCTAGATACACCGACCTCCACCCTGACGGGCCGATCAGACTCGCGCTCTTTACTCACTGGAGCGGGTCATGTTGAAGACAACCCAGTTCTGATGTGAGACCTCTTCGAACTCACGAAGAAGGCAAGCGTCTCAGACGACTCTTCCGTGTCGGACAACACAAGAGCTTTGGCCCTAACGACCTTCCTCTTCCTAGAAGGGGTCCATCTTCAAGCTTAACTCGTGATGTTCGTTAAAGAGTGGGGCCACATGCCAGTTGTCCCACAGTCCACTGCGAACAAAGTTGGGAACACATATAACACCCACCACGTTCCTTATTGACAAGCCACAACGTCTCCATAATGTTTTGCTTCTCTAGGGTAAGAGGAAAAGTGGGAAACCATCCTACGAAGAAGCACAAGCAACGATTAGCATGCAATCAAGCGCAACAAAACCAGAAGAAAAAGTTGTACTTACGGAATGGTCTGAACTCCTGCTCGAGCAAACGACCCCTGCATTGGAAGTACTTTGAATCTGCGGGGGCTAAGAAGCAATAATTTTGCTAAAACTTGAAGTCATCTTGCAGATTTGCGAAGCAAGCCGGCGACATCATCTTACAGATGACATTACTCTTCAACCGATGAGAAGTCAACAACTTGATTACTCGTGGAATCACACAGACGCCAACTTCCTTCGCCCTAATCAGAATGAGAAGGATGATCCGGTATCCATTAGGCCCCAACTGAGCCAGATGAATCCCAAAGAAGTCCAAGAATTCACAAATCACATCCAGAATGGGAAAGTGTACTTTGGTTTGAAGCATCCCCCGGTGCAAGCAGATGAACCCCGTCGGTGGAAGCATTAGAATATGGCCGCCCTTCAGAACAGACAACGGCAGGTCCTTAGGGACCCCAAACTTCGTACGAATCTCAACAAGGTCGGGTTCAGAAAGTAGTCTGTCTTAAAAAAATTCAAGGCCCCTAGCCAATATTGCGTCATCAAGAAGGTTTTGTTGAGCCATGAAGAAGACGAACAATCTTTTTAGTCAGAAGATGAACAAAAAATATCTTCAAAAACAAAGAAAATAAAAGGGTCAGACTCCGCACAATGGATGACCTAAATAGGGATTAGGTTTTTGCCTATTTTCCAATGAACCGACGCACGTTCATTAAATGTAGCACGTGGCTCAAGCAATGATTCAGACTCAATCATCATGAGCAGCGTATCTTTTCAAGAGATGACTTAGCGAACCGATGTGACGACCCACTAACTCGGGGGAGTAGCTGATGATACACCAAAACGGTCACATCTCTGAGCCATACTCATGTCATGATGATCTCGAGGAAACATGAGCGTCAGCGACAGCCCTACACTGATCCGACCCGATTGGTCCTAAACCCTCCCCATGCAGTCCGCTAGACGGACCCAAACTCTTACATCTTGCTAAGCCCACACGTCTCACAGCTGACCTCAATACCCGTAAGCTTCCCTAAAGCAAGTTTCTCGATGATCAGCTTTGGTCAAACAATTAAAGCAGTTTTCCACTTTCGACTAGGAAACAAATACTAGATTACATATTACGCAGGGAAACTTCCTCTTACGGATTACCCTTTGATAGGGAACTATCTCCCGCGTATCTAGGAGCATAGGGCTAACAGAGAACTTCCCTTCTACAACACGACTCCCAGTTAGAGAAGGATGTCCACGAAGATTTCCTTCCTAAACTATGCCCTCGGTGGCTTGGTCGAACCAGGACTCCTGCACTATAAATAAGACATGAGGTTGGTAAGCTAAGGTACGCCAGAAATTCTCTGTTTACAACATTACACCTTGCTCAGATCCCTGTCTGACTTTAGCATCAGAGTGCCATCGGCCACTACAATGGTGGTCCATGGCTCACGTGCGTTATTTGTGCAGGTCAGCAGGACTAGGTCAAAGCAGAGAGCGAAAAATGGCTGCATCAATAATTATAAAAGAATCTTTCATAGAAACTGGAAAGGAAGTCTTTTTATAATCAATGCTTTCGTTTTAAGTAAATCCTTTAGCGACAAGTCGTGCCATATATATTTAGATATTACCTTTGGAATCGCGTTTGGTTAAAAAAAAACATATGCATCCAATTGGTTTCACCCCCTTAGGTAACTCGACAAGATCTCAAACGTCGTTGTCCTTTATAAACTTTAACTCATCTAACATAGTATTCATCCAATTGGCTTGAGAAAAGTAATAGGTTATTTTCAATTCCTATATCAAATTCATGCTCATCGAGATACACTACATAATCATCTGAAATTGTAAATCCTCTCTCCCTATTGGATCTCCTTATCGGCATTTGTAATTAAGGAAGTTGAGGTGCTTCTAGATTAGCAGATGGCAGTCCAGCTATATCTTCGTGATTTGTATCCACATTATGTTCAAGAATAGGCATGATCATGTTAACAGATTGAATATCCATCATCGAAATGTAAACTCGTTCTTATTCAAAACTAATATTTCTGGATCATGTACTCCCATTATTCTCAACATCCTCAATGAAATTGGCATTATCCGTATCAATTAAGGTATTAGTAGAGGGGCAATAAAGCTTGAATCCCCTTGATCTTTATGAATATTCAATAAAACAACAACTAATAGTTATGGAGTCCAATTTTCCTTCATGAGGCCTATAAGGCCTAACCTCGGTTGGACACCCCAAAATATGTAAGTGTCGAATGCTAGGACGTCTGCCAGTCCATTGCTCATATGGGATTTTGTTGACTACTTTACTGGGTACTCTATTAAGGATATAAACTTTAGCTTTTAAGGCCTTTTCCTAAAGAGACTCTGGCAATGTGGAATGATAAGTGATATTCCTAACCATGTCTTTTAGGGTCCGATTTCATCTCTCAGGTACACCATTTTGACGTGATGTCCCTAGCATGGTGTATTGAGGGACGATGCCACATTCTTCGCCTAGTACTGTAATTTATAACATGCAAAGTTTCATTTGACTGGAAACGGGAAACATCTAAGTCTAATTTATTTAAATTATCAATCAGAGATCCAATACCAATAACATTGGAATTTTGTAAGAGACTAAAACTTTATTTTGGGATAAGCTTCATCGTCGAGAGGGAAACAACCCAGATCACCAGTTAGGCCCCTAAATGACAGCTTAGTGATAAAGAAGTTAGGGGTGTAGAGACAACCAGGAGGTTTGCCTAGAAGCTGCCACCCTTGAAAGAGTGCGTAATAGCTCACCGATCGAGCGTTCTCGCATTTAAGATGATCAGGGATAAGCGATATGGCGAAGCTGTGGAATGTAAAAATGCATCGGTATCGATTATCCCAGATCTCCACCAAGATATTTATGGACGGTGATTCTCAAATATCGTAGAACAGAATGTGATATGATGAGATAGAATGCAATAAAACAAAGACAGGGAACGTGTTACCTACTCCTAATGGTCAAAGCGAGCCCTTTCATTCTGAATGAAATTAAATAATTAAGAATGAATCAAATCTCCCCAAGTAGGATTCGAACCTACAACCAATCAGTTAACAACCGACCACTCTGCCACTGAACTACTGAGATAATTGCATTTATCCAAACTGGAAACATAAATTAAATTATGCCTAAATGATGATACATAAACAATCTCATCCAAATCCAAATAAAAAACCAGACTCTTATTTTAATTTAAAGACTCCAATTGCCTCCACACAAGTTTTATTGCCATTCCCCATGTAAATGAACCTTTCAGCAACATTTGGTTTCCGACTCCTTATGCAATCCTGCATGGAAACACTAATGCAAATAGTTGCACCTATATCTATCCACCAAGAATGTTGTGGTACCCCAGTTAAAATAAATTTAAAACAAACAAAACTAAAACTATCACATTTCTTTGCAAGCTATTTCTGATATTTGAGAAAATCCTTCTTCACATGACCCATTTTTTTGCAAAAGAAACATGTGGCAACCTTATTAGGTTTCTGTTGCACATTTGTTTGTGAAGTCCCATCAGATGCAGTTCCCTTAGCTTTAATAGAATTTTTTCCTTTTCTTTATGCCTAAATTGCCATTAAAAATGTCATCATGTGAGCACTTTCTGTCTTTTCTCGTTTAAGTCATTCCTCTTATTGCACACACTGAGCAATGAGCTCATTAAGAGTCCATTTCTCCAATTGAGTATTATAATTGATCTTAAAGGGACCAAACTGTGTAGGAAGAGAAATCAAAATGAGGTATACAAGGAGATCATAAAAAAACTCCAACTTTAGTGTCCTCATTTTGGAAACAAGATTAGACATTTTCATTATGTACTCCTTTATATTTCCTCTGTCAGTATACCGCATGGTAACAAGTTTGCTAAGAAGCGTACTTGCCTCCACCTTTTTTGATGCAACAAATCGGTCTGCAATCTGGTGTAGGAAATCTTTAGCATTTTTCTCCTTAGGAATGGCACCACGATGAGTTTCAGAAATATAGTGCTATATTATCATAAAACTAATGCGATTAGAGCGTTCCCACTTTTCATAAGAAGCCTTATCTTTAGCTGAACTAGAATTAGTAGACTTAGTGGGTTCATCAACATGAAACGCATAATCCAAATCCATACACCCAAGAACGATCATTACATGCTCTTTCCATTTTCCAAAATTTGAACCATTAAATACTGAATTGTTGTTTAAATTGGCATATATCGAATAAGCATTCACTAAAATAACACAAAAGAACAAAACTCACATCAATAAATGTACTTACCATCAACTTTAATTCATTGATATGATATCTGAAAAATAAATAACACAGTCGTCAATATCATGCAAATTTTTTCTAATTAATTAAGGAGCAAACAAATAGACAAAAGGCAAAAATAGTACATATAAATTTACATTTTAATAATGGGCCCTTATGAGAAATCGAGCACACCATTACAATTTGGACAGACATGGTAACATGTAAGTGGCTTTCTCAAAACAATCTAAGGCCATTAATAGAAATAAAATAAATTCGGACTTTGCCAAACAATGACCTTCCTTTGGGCCAATCATTGAACGCATAAGTAAATCCCGAAGTAGTACTTAAATTAATTACCTTATACAGCCAATGAACCGTCCAAATAACAACCTTCGTTTGGGCTGATTGTTATTCGCATGGGTCATGACGCAACCATACGCAATCAACTAAATAATAACTGGAATTCAAATTTAAATAAAATTTCATGAAAGATGTCACTTAGGCGACATAGGACAAAATTTTTCCTAAATTTAAATTTAGGATTGCTAATTAAAATATTCTTTAGGTGCTCCCAAATTTTTTTTCCTTAACTTTAGATAATTTTAAGCCAAACACACAAGTGAAGAAGGCCAAAAAATGCAACTTTTCCAACCTAGCAGGCCTAACATACCAAATAGGCCCAAATTCGGTCCAACAGGTTCTGAACCGGTTCACTAGACTGAACCAAAACAACTGGACTGAATGGGTCCAATTAGTCAGAACCAAACAGTCCATCTGAACTGGTTCGACTGGACTGAACAAATTGGACCCAACTGAACCAAACCGAATTGACTGGACCGAAAAAGCCCAGAAAACTGACCCAGGCCCAGAGAAAAAAATTGATTCAAGCCCTAAAAAATTGATTAGGCCCAAACCATCATAAGCCCAATAATTCGTCGCAGGCCCAAAAACCTTAGGAGACCCAATAAGAAAAAAGAAGCTAACTCGGTTGCCAAAAATGAGTTTATTTGGTTGAACCGAGTCAACCCATCATCTTATTCATCTTCGCAATGATTGAGAAACCAAAAACAGAAGAAAAAAAAAAGCATGAGACCTCTCATCCTCCACGTGTGGAGATCGACTGGAATGAACATTTGTGGATGGACGATTGAGGGTGGAAGGTCGATTAGTGTCGGAGACCTCTCATCTTCCCTTCGAGGGCGAAATGTTGATCAACACAGGCGACCTCTCATCCTCCCTTCGAACAGCATAACTAACGATCAAAGGTAACCTTTTTTTATATGAACAATGAATCTGGAATAAAAAAAATATTAAAAATTCCACTGTCATTCTAACTACCACCAACCACCCAAAATATTCGTATGGGGTTGATTATTGAATGACCAAACCAGAATCCAATCTCCGAGAAAACCGAATCCGACGAAGTAGATTTATAGGGTTTGGGTAAAAACCCACGTGAGGATTGATTAATTAATCAAACAATAAGAAAAAAATTAATCGTATGTTTTCTTCAATGATTCTGACAATGAGGCTCTGATACCACTTGTAAGAATTTGACAGTTCCTAAACCAAGACCTCATGTCAATAATCAATAAAGACAAATTTTAATCAATGTGTACCTGAAGTTGCCATTGATGAAGAATATCCTTGTAGCAATCCTCACGAACTAGCAACACGCAGCGATCTTCCACTTCTAGAACATTTCTCTCGTGTTTTTAAAATCAAATGGGAAAAGTATGAGATAGATAATTAAGTTTAGAGTGGGGATCTCAATCATATATATAGAACCCTAATTGTATTATTGGCCCATCATCAATAATAGAATTATAGTTGGACTTATGTTGGTATCTACACAAAAATAATCTCCATACTCAATTTAGTAATACATGTCAAGACATACAACATGTACTTAGAAACGTGTTTATAACCCTGGTCTTGTTTCTTAATGGCCACAACTAATCGGGTCTAATCAAACACCACTCACCTATAGTTCGACAGTCTACAACGTATAATAATATGAACTAAGTAGATCCACCTTAAGGGAATTTTCTAACATAAATGACATGTTCAACACAACATGCTCTAAGCAAGGTGCACTGAGGAGTTTCACAATTATTAAAAAGGGCAAACTAGCATAGAATTTAGAGTAGTGGATTCCAACAGAGGAAAATAATTTCTACATTTTAATTCCTCGAGTGTCTCAATTCATTTGAGTTAACTAATTATGAAGACCAATGGGTGTAGGTGGATATGTTCTAGGAAATTGTCCCATGTCACCAATTGCTCTTTGGAATACATATTGCAAATAACATGGGAAGTATATCTCTTTGTTATCCCATACTTGTGAATAATCTCTTCTACTTGATATGACCTCATGGAAAAGCTCTCACTGTGATAACCTAGGCTCGCAAGAGTATGATCATTAAGGGGCAAGGCATGTGTGTGTGTGTGTGTGGGGGAGTCAATTGATCACCTTTTCTTCACATGTCATCCTCTCGCTACAGCATGCAACATTGTGGTGTGTCTAGGATAACACCATTGTCAATTTATCTCTTATCCTCTTCTTGTGACAACAAAGTTTTTTATATGAGAGTTAATTGGGTTTGGATTGTATTGGCTATTTTGTGGATTTTATTGAAGGAAAGAAACTTGAGGATGTTTGACAACCAGAGAAGGTTGGATCAACTAGTTGGGGGTATAAAATGTGTTTGGTTGTTTTGGGGGTAACTTGGGAAATGGTCTGGGCTTTTTGTTTCAAGATTGATGTTTACCTATCAGAGGTTATTACCATGAGCTAATTTGTAATAGTACTTTGTCGTCGGAGCTAAAGTCTCTCTCACTTTTGGCTTTCTTAATATGTTTCGTGTTTGTTTTGTTGTTTGAAAAAAAAGAAGAAGCTATCATTAGTTATTATTTGGCTCTACCTTCCTTGGAAACCAGTGGATTATCAGTAAATTTTACCTCATTCAGATAAATCTTCATTTGACATGTAGGTACAATGGATTAATTATACTCAAATAGTGATTTTATTTCTTACAACTAATATTTTCAGTAGTGAAGAAGTTTCAATGTTTTCATATATGATTTGATTTAGGATTTTAGATGGAGACTATTTTGGACAAGGAAAACTTTACATTTGAGGAACTCCTTGACGAGGATGAAATAATTCAAGAATGCAATGATATCAATGGGTGCCTTATCAATTTGTAAAGCTCTTCCCATCTGGTTTTTCAGTTTTCTATATTTTGTGGATGCCATTTCTTTTCCACTATATGATTTTTGTTGCGGTTTGGTGTTTTATGTATTTTTTCATTCACATATTTCTTAGTGTGTGTATTTATTAGCACCACAATGTGTGATGCATGCCATGCTAAGTTGATCCTCATAATATAGAATGGAAAGAATGTTGTCTGAAAGTTTTTTAGATTTGAGGCTCTACAATCACCAGACTATGTAAATAGGTTTCAGAGAAACTTGAATAAAGCTTAACTTGGAAAAGAAACCAAAACATTGGAAATATTTTTGGTAAAATATGATTGTTTTAATTCATAATGAAAATTTTGAGATTAACCTTTTCTTCATATTCAATTAATTAACTATGTTATCAACTATACTGTGCGAAAAATAAAGATAGACACATAAATTTATGTGAAAACCTCTTAAGAAGAAAAAGCGATCGATAGAGAGCAAAATCCACTAATTTTAAAAGTTAGTTACAAGTTATCAATAACGCTATCCACAACGAAGTTCACCAACCTTCTCGTTGACTTCTTAAACTATCTAGAACTTGTAACCAAGGATCCTCAAGGCCTTTTGACTCATTCTTTTGCTTTTCCACAATCATCGATCTGAAATCCACCAAATCTACACTTCAAAATCCGCCAAAGCAAGAACCTCAGAATCCACAACAAAATAAAACCGAACCTTGTATCTTTAGAAACTAGTCTCCCTATTCTGTAATATGCACACAATAGAAAAATCAACCACATCACAGTATGTGTGCTAATAAAAATATTTATCAAGACAATTTATTGTCTAAACAAATCAAAATACGTTAATGTATTATTTTCTCCTCCTCACTAAATAACTAACATATATCATTTACAACTCTCCCGCTTTTCTCACAAAAGAATAAACCCAACCAAGGAATTAAATGTAACCAGGGACTGCGATTTCATTTTTTGAGGTAATTTCGGTAAGTTGATTTTAAGAAACATTTCATTGTGTGTAGAAAAAACGTATAAATTTCAATTATAATGTTAAGTTACCAATATAATTTAAGCATTTTAAACTCTTATATACTACATAAAAAGTCCCACAAGACTCATAATGTCATATAAACTATATATTGCATAAAAATCGCTTATATAACAAAATTTTAATACTAAACTAAGGTTATAATGGGTTAAAATGTATAGAATTGAGATTGGCATAAAGATCGAAGTAAATATTTCGGATTTGGAAAGAAATTTTGGAAACTCGAAAAAAAAAATATTTCGTGAAATTTCGATATTGTTTGAGAAATCACATTCCTTGCATATAATTAAGGGGTGAAACACAACCTACTCGAAAATACAAATCCAATGAATATAAAGCATGCAAGATGTTGTCAAGTGAATCTCGAGTAATTAAGAGAAAAATTCGAAAACAATTGCACAAAATCAATTTGAATGTCCAAATTTGGCCAAAATATGGAACGGTCTGAGCTTAGATTCCGACCCATACCAATGTTCATTCCTTTATCATTTGAATTTGGTAGATTATTGAAGCTTCAAGAGCTCAGACTTGCAAATTGATCAGGCCACATAGGAACTATTCTTCAAATCTTTACACAACTTCTGAATCTCAATACTCTATCTCTGTAGAACAACAAGTTGACAGGTGAGATTCCATTTGTCTGAGTGGTTGGGGGAGGAGAGGTGGAAGTAGTGGTGGTGAGCGGTGGGAGGTTACCAGGAAATAAGAAGACGATGAATTTTTTTTTTCAATCCCAGCCCTCAGTTTCACCTTGTGATAAGTAACGATTTAATTTCCATTTTGATTTAATTGTAGCCTTTAACCATGTATCGAGATGCGTTAAAAATATATTGACAAATTTTTTTTAGCATAAGTATCTTTTCACGTGAGGGGTATTTTGGTCATAATATATATGACCCTAACGGTCAATGGATGGAAATGTTAGTTTATAAGGGAAAGTCTAATTATCGATATTTATTGAGGGTGTCTAATTTCCCTAAGATAAGATATTGTTGGATATATAGGCGAGTGTTAATTTATTGCCATATTCCATTTTTGTGCAATTAGGTCTCGGCGAGTTAAAACCGACCGAAGTAACATTGCAATTGGCAGATAGGTCTATCAGAGTCCCCCGTGGTGTTATAGAGGATGTGATTATTAAGGTTGAAATTTTTTGTTCTCCAGTGGACTTTATAGTTCTTGATATACAATTTGTTCACAATCCCTCAAGTTGATCATATCTCAAATCATACAGCAAGCGCACGGTTATCTATTGAGTTAGATAACGGCAAATACGAGTCGAATCCCACAATGAGAGCTATAAATCGGAAAACTAATCTTTAAATCTATCTTAAAACTTAACCTAGTTAGAAAATACGTGGTTGATGAAGTGATTGAACTAAAAGATAAATAAAAAAATATGTAAATAAATTACAATCAAATATAGAGATACTTAGGGCTTTAGAGATCACCACCATGGGTTGATGGTTCTCTTAGGCTTATCTCAAGATTTTATTCTTTCAATCATAACTCATCCTTAGATAGGTTCTCACCTCACCTAAAGATGGGAAATTATACAATGAAGCTTATGTAATCAATCCAATTGGATAATCATTTCTAAGATTATAAGCATGATCTAAAAGCATATAAGGATTCCATACTTAAATGAAATACCTAATATCTAACAAATCATGTATAACCTTATACTACAATCATACTTAAAGCATTAAAGGGGTGGGTTTGTTAGACTCATACCAGTGAAGACATCTTGAATCTATGACTTTAAGAAAGATGAAAACAAGAGTAAGAAATGTATCCATGATTATGAAAAACAAAACTTCAATTGATTTCATTACATTGACATTCAAGTACATAGAGTATGCTAATCACAAAGTTGGTCTCATTTACATGGAAGAAAATACATTGAGAATACCTAATTGAGGTCATCCTCCCATGGGGCTCACTCACACCCTAAGAGGATCTTTAGCCACTCATTGTAAACCTTAGGATTCTCATGGTGATAAACATAAAGAAAATGGAAAAACTTACAAGTAAAACTCTTCAATACTCTAAATCTCTAACTCTCAATTTTCTTTTCTTTTCAAGTCCTCCACAGTATACTCCAAGCATGGGGTATTTAAAGGTGAAGAAGAATGGGAGGTGGACTAAAATAAGGAAAAGATATTGGCATAAAATAAGGAATTGTATTGGAGAATGGATAGTGGAGTAAAATAAGGAAAGATATTGGCATAAAATAAGGTGTAATGTATAGAGATTCCTTTTGCTATGTTGAAGTTGCCATGTGAATGTTCAATTTGATTTTCTCGAGATTCGTAGATGATGATATTTTTTTTAGCTTGATTTCATGGGCCTTTGGGCTTGAAAATCCTTGACAATGCATGTGTGAACTTCCAATGGCCTTTTTAGTTGTTGAACTTAGCTTTATTGTATCATTTTGTGCATATTTGATGATTAATACTTGAATTCCTGCATAACACAAAATACATGTAATGAGAGTATTTTATTAATTAATATGACATAACAAATATAGAATTAGGGGCGTAAAATGTACCATTTATAAGCCTATCACGAGTCACATTCCAGTTATTTTGGGTCGCCCATTTTTAGCCACATCCAATGTGATTATTAACTGTAGAAATGGAATCATGAAATTGTCATTTGGTACATGACCGTTGACCTCAATGTTTTTAATGTAAGTCAAAAACCTCCTGAGTCAGATGATGTTTTTGAAGTTAATATGATTAACACCAATGTTTTAAAAAGCGTTTTTAAGACTCGAGGCAATCAAGCTTTTTTCGAGGCGAAGCATAGCCTCGAGGCGTAGCGAGGCGAAGCAAGGCGTTTTTTTGTAAAAAATAGTGAAAAATATATATAAAAAATTCAAACAAATAAAGAGTAAGTTTTACAATGATATGGAGGCCACCAACAAGGAGGACTCTCCAACTTTGACGTTCAACGCAGATTAAACTACTGAGAATCAATTCAGATTCCAGCATGAAGACGATAGGTTGGAACAAAGCGGCAAGAATGATCAGTTCAGCTTAAATTTGTCTATCTTAAGCTCTGCGGGGTAGTATCCAAGGGTGGGACAGAGATATCATCAAGAAGATATGGGTCAGTAACATTGCCCCCAAAGCATGTGTTTTCGTTTGGATTGCCTTAATTGGGAATACCCTCAAAAGGGACAATCTCCTTAGAAGAGGTAGGCATGCGAACAACAAATGCGTCCTGCATGTCAAGCAATGAATCAATCAACCATTTGCTTGTCAACTGCAGTGTTTCTAGGTGCATTTGGGGAGCCATTTACCAAATAACGCCAACTGATCAGGAAATAAAAAAGCGTACGCCTCGACTCGCGCCTCAAGGCGTACGCCTCAATCGCCTTTTAAAACATTGATTAACACTACTTTGCTTCCTAACCCATTCCCATCCTCATCTTTTCAAGTTGACTCATTCGACTTATGCCTTCCTAGTGACTCATGCATGAAGTCTGATTTTTAGTATTCTTTGGAGTCTCGCCTTGACTATTTTCACGATACAAATGACCCCATGATTCAAGAAATAGTAAGGGCGTTATCGAAAGATGCATCTAATGAGAGAATCTATGTCATAGGTAGTGTTAATTCCATGTTAGGGGGTGTTGTTGAGTTATCTAGCCCATCATCTTTGTGTAATTCATTTTGTTGTGATGAGCTTGTACAACCCGATATATCTATAAACACACCTCTTTGCATCCCTTTCACATTAATTGAAGCTACTTATGTGGATCCCTTGAATTTAAGTGATACTTTCAATTTCCCCCATCCCCTTGTGAAAAAAGATTTAATCTTCTAATTTCACACCTGATTTAGGATGTCCCTTTTTAGGATTATGCAAGAATCATTTGTTGCATATCACTGTTTGAAGCCCATTTATGCTCCAGGTTCCTACAGATTTCTAGGAATGCGAGTTCCTTTGCATTTTCTCTATGATTTTGCTTAGCACCCTCGTAGCTTTTGGCGTGTGTTAGTGTATGTCGTGCAACATCTGATTACTACTTTTTATTGGATCGAACCTCAATTTTTGAGGTTGTTGCTATACGATTCTTTAACACTTTTGATTTAGTTTACATCATGAACTCAGTGTCTAGGTTTGTGGGAGGGTGTTTGCTATGTTCTTCCTCTTTATTTTGAGGTACATCATTCGTGAAGAGGAATGTATGTCGGGTTGAAGACGTTTAAGCAAGCTCTCCTAGGAGGTAGCCTCACTTCAATTGTGTCATTATAGTTAGTCTGGATTGATTTTCAAAAATTTTTAGTTACATTCCACTCATATTTGTTAGCTCCGTAACGATTTTGACTTACAAATGGTGCATGCATTTTTTTCGTGTCGTGTATGCAGTTTATCAATTTCTCATGATACAATTCTATGTTTTGAGCTTTCATTGGTGGATGATCTCTTCAAAATCGGTAACAACTTCACAATGGTAATATCACTCTAACCTTCATCTTTTCCTTTTCCTTCATTTATCAAGATTATTGTTTTTATACATTGAGGACAATGTTAGGTTAGGTTTGGGGGTACTAAGATTTTGAGCTTAAATTTATTTCACAATTAAACCTATTAATTATTGTATTGTATTCAATCTCCACTGAATACCTAGATGATTATAAATATGGTAATTGTGAAAAAAAATCTTTTATTTTTGATATGAAACTGCATTCAAAATCTGAAGGTTTGGTGAATTAAAAAAATATATTTTTGTTCCTTTCCAATTAAGTGTATTGCTTTCAAGTGTTTGATGCTTTTAAATTTGAGGAAATACATGTTATCACTTGTCACATTGATGTATTAATAGGAAGATATAAGGTTTAATATTATTTTTATGTTAAATATATTTCATGAGATTTTTCAACTCGACTATCCTTGTACTATAAGCCAAGTTAGCATAATTTGAAGTTGATGAGTGAGATATTTCACTAGAAAACCTTAAAATAATAGTTGAGACTTAACCCTTATGAGTTTTGAGCCATTTTATTTTTTTCTTGAGGGTTATTCAATAAATTCTGATCTTTCTTGACTATGTATTATCTCATTGATGATCTCATTATTCTTGTTTCTCTTATTGATTGTTTTGAGAATGACATTGAATTGAATCATTACACTAAAACATCTTGATTTATTTAGTTGAAATATCATAGTACCGACTAGAGCTTAGGAAGTGATATAGGCATTTTTCTTTGAACCATTTTCTACCCTTTAGCCTACCTAGTAATATTTATTTGCAATCCTTGAGCCTTTGAATAACATTTTCTTTGCTAACTCATTCACCATTACCTACTCCCATTATGGAGTAATGCCCCATAATATTTTTATCCTTACCCAATTTATCTGAACATGTGTATGGTTGATATATTTTTGGAATTGACAAATAGAAATAGTTGAAACTAGATATTTCATGAATCCTCAATGATGAAATGTTTTATTGTGTAGAAGGGGCAAACATGTCATTGATTTAAAAAGAAAAAGTGATGCTTCAAACAAAACATATATATGAAGAAGAATTGAGAAGGAAGAAAGATTAATGGCGTACAACATTGATTTATTCTTCAGTGCTCTATGTGTTTATTAAAGGTGTATCCATTCTCACAAAATTTTTGTATACCCTTTTTCATTCTTGTTACCCATAATTCAAATCACATTACAACCTAATAAAGACCTAATTGATTTTAAGTAAAGGTTCGGTTCATAGATGTTGAGAATATACAAGAACTATGATGTTTGATCTAACATTCTCCAAAGTAATTGATATTCCCATCTACGAGATCATATTCATTTCATTATTTAAAAAGTCTTTTTTGTGATAATTATATGTGAGATGTTTCTGTTTCCATAATTTACTGTTTTCCTCACGTATAAATTAACTGACAAATACCCAATCTTGACTGACATGAAAGATTTGCAGTCGAAATGTATTTTCTAAAGACTATCTAGTCGTGTCTTCATTGTGAAGGCTATGCACTCACACACACACTTCGACTTGAGAATGATAATGAAATTTGACCATTGGAAACTATTAAATTGTTGTCAAAGTTTGTTGATATACTATGGCGACATTGTTAGTTTGTTGTTTTTTCTTGAAAATTTTGGTAATTAGATGATTATTAAGGAAAGTGACCATGTTTTTGAATTTTTTTAGAAAGTAGGTTTTATTTTATTGAGTCGGTATGTTTGTGGGTAATATTTATGGAAGTCCTAACGAGACTATAACTCATCCACTAGAGGTAATCTAGGGGTTCAAAGCCTTGTTGCGCGTTTAAGGTAATTGCAATCCATGATTCCTGCGAAAGTGAGTTACGATTTTACTTTTTTTGTTTCCCTCGATCACTAGCAAAATATAGGTGTGGGAGTATTTGATATTCACATAATTTATACATAATTACCTTCTTATTTATATTTGTTAGTGTTTCAAGTATTGTATTTTATTCTTATATTTTCATTTTCATGTTTTTGTAGGATTTAAAATTTAAATGATGAAATTGCATTAGTGCCTCAATTTGCTAGAATAATTGTTTCGGCAGATTCAAAGAAAATTTTTAAAACAACGGAGTGCAAAGAGTTCAAGTTTTCTATGTCAGCAATGCAAAGAACAAGTGAAAGTGAAGTTGTTGAAGTATGAAATTCAGAAATTGTGATGTGATCGAAGAAAAACACTGAAACCACCATATTGCCCAGTGCCCATGGTCTAGTCCAACTTCAGCCCAAGGTTTTCAGCAATAAGAGGTGAAAAGAAGTATTTTGAAAGCGAAAACATTAAAATGGCATGTGCCAGCCTAGGGCGTACGTGTGCCAAATACGAACTGCAACTACTATTTTGGATGAAGGTCAAGGAAAGAAAAGATGATAAAACTACCAAATATTAATGTCTAAAGTCATAAGACCATATTTTGAAGATGAAATGATGGGTTTTTATAGAGTTTGTTAAATTTGATTTACCGTTTTCTTTTTTATTCATTGTTAAATACAATTAATTTCTGAATATTGATGAATTGCTTTCACCGATTATATCGGACTTGAAATCTAGATTAGTTCGTAGTTAGAGTAATCTTTGTTAATATTCAAAGCTTTTTTTAATTGATTTTGTTAAACCTATGATTGTGTGTGTTGTAGCATGACACTCAATGCTAGGGATCTAGATTTTTGCTAAAATTGACTGTAAAAATTAGATTAATCCTAAGATTATTAACGATCACATCATCAATGCAAGCAAGAGATTTTTCATCCCTAGTGCTTTTCGCTTTATGAAAATAGTAAGTTAGGTTAAACTATTCTCGAAGAACCTATGGTGGATTCGAGGCCTTGGTTCACTTTCCAATTACCTTATTAATTCAATTTTTAATTGTTTAACTTTATTCATGAGTTTACAAATTTTAAATTGTAGTAACCTTATTTTACTATTCTTAATAGGTTTTAGTTTTCGATTATGTTTTCAATCCTCGTGGGATCGACCCATTTTTGCCATTGTCTACTAGTTAGTCAACCGTGCACTTACAATAATACAATTAGGTTTATTAGCCTATTAATTTAGGCTAATAAAATTTGCATCACAATTATCTAGATGTAAATGTTTTGGGTGTCTCTGATTAGATTATTCGATTAGATTATTCATTGCTTTGGTGTATTTTGTTTATGCAAAATGTTCCATTTTGGAGAGTCGTTGTTTCTGGGAGGAGATGGAGCAATTTGCGATGGGTTTGGTAGTGCCATGGTTGATTGGAGGAGATTTCAATTTGATTTTGGAAGGAAATGAGAAGTTAGGGGGGATAAATCCCAACCCTGCGGCCTTGCTTGAATTTAATGGGTGTGTTTCCAGCTATGGACTTTCTGACATAGGATACGACGAACCTAGTTTCACGTGGTGTAATAACCAGCAAGGAAGTAATAGGATGTAGGGTAGATTGGACATGTTTTTGGTTAATGTCGAATGGTTGAGTTTAATACAAAACACACGGGTCAAACACCTTTTTAGAATTTGCTCTAATCATGCTTCTCTACTAGTTTCCTTGCCTGTGAGTTCCCCGGTAGCTATGTCTTCTTTTAGATTCCAAAGAATGTAGACCACTCGCGTTAATTTTCTAGATTTTGTTACTGACAATTTGAATGAAGAATGCATGTTTATGAGGGCCATGGACATGTTGGATTTCAAACAGAAAAATATGAGGTGGTGTTTGAAAATCTAGAATAAAGAATGCTTTGGAAATGTGTTTAGTAGTTTGTGGGGACTGGAAAATGAGATGCAACAGTGGAAATATGCTCTTATGAAGGGGTGAGATGTCAATGAAAGTGTTAATTTGAAAAATATCAGGCGAACTATAAATTGGCTATGGCATGGGAGGAGATTTTATTGGATATAGAAATCAATGAACGAGAAATGAAAGAAAGGGATGCGTGCACAATATATTTTTTTGCCTCTGCTAAGTCAAAACAAAAAAGGCGGGGAATTTCTAAGGGAATATAAAGGATGTGAATCAGTTCTTCCATCATCTATTGATTTCAGAAGGGTATAGGGAGGAGTGCAATTTTCTAATGAGACAACCAAGTTTGGAGGAGGTTAGAAGTGTGGTTTTCAGTATCTCAAAGGATAGTGCTCCGTGCCTGAATGGCTTTACGCGGGTTATCTTGCAAGTCTGTTGAGACATTGTTAGTTAGGCTATCTGGGGAGTGGCTAAGGAAAGTTTTTGGGTGCCAGTTTTCACTGCTAATTTTATTGCATTAATTGCTAAGGTGGACGAGCCGGAATATTTTACGAATTTTCGACCGATCATCCAATGTAATGTGGTTTATAAAGTGTTTTGTAAAATCTTGTGCGTGAGACTGGCAGAAATCCTCCAAGTTATAATTTTGCATTAGTAGGGTGCCTTTGTTAAAGAGCAGTCGATCACAGAGAATATTGGTCTGGCACAGGAAATGATGTGGTCCATTAGGAAAAAGGTTGTGGGGAAGAATGTTGTTTTTAAGCTTGTTATGGAGAAGACTTATGACAAATAGAATGGGGGTTTCTCTTTGTTGTCCTTAGGCGTTTTGGATTTGATAATAGTTTCTGTTTGGCTATCTCTAACTGTATTACAAATTGTGGTTTCTCTGTCTTAATGGAAGGAAGATATGATGGTCGGTTTAAATCATCTCGAGGGCTACGATAGGGTGACCCATATCCCCGCTTTTGTTTGTTATTGCAGCTGAAGTCCTAAGTAGGGGCCTTACCAGAGCATTTCATAATGATGAAATCGGCTTTTTCTATACTCCAAGAGTATGTGCCCCTATTACTTATTTGTTGTATTCTCAAATGGCAGCAGATGTCTGGCAGGAAATTATGCCACTATTAAGCAATAAGCTTAGCAACCGTTTATCAGAAACATTTGATGGATACACTGATATGTTAAACTTGTACATATAGTTCCCATGTATGTTGCTATATGCATGAATGATTAATTAGTAGTGGGTCTGTGTGCGTTTGTGTGTGTTACTAATTTTCAGCTACAAATCCACAAAACTTACATTAAAACTCTCAATGCATTAAGTCCCTTAAATTGAACGTCTCGTCTTATATGGTTGAAGATCATAGAATCCCTAATACATCATCTTTTTCGTTTACATACAAGAAAAAAGCTTACCCCCACAATTTTGGTTTATGCAACATTGAAGGAACTTGCAGCACTTTCAACAAACTTCCTTGCTCCCTTGAACCATCTCTTGTCTCCAGCTTGGGCCTTGCATATGTAAAGCTTCCCATCAGAAACAGTGGCTGTAATTAGTTGGTGCTTGCCTCCTTCATCCCCATCAGCTGTCCTTGTGAGTAAAGACAGGTAATAATATTGTTTTCCTCCCACAGTTGGGGTTGCGGTCTCTAATATGTTTGCGGTTGCCACAGCCCCTGAATCGAAACCACCCTAATAAAATTTCCAAAGTCAAAACATATGGAAAAATAAAACGTATGTTACTCTTAACTCTGTAATTCAATTGTCAGTGTTTCATTATAAAATTTTAATTGTTTATTTTGCAATGTACCTCAGAATCAGTTTTCCCAAAGTAAGCTTGTTTCCCTAGCAGGTAATCCACCTGCACCACCAGAATAAGATTTATGAATTAATTACTACCATTCATGTAAATTGATTATAATTGAGCTACTACTGTAATGTGATTCCATCCATTGTTGTTACCTTGGAGAGGAATTCCTCAGGGGAGCCGTAGTCAGTGATGGATTTGACAGTAGCTGGAGTGATCATAACATTCAGATTGCTGGTGGCATCGAAGTTGTCCTCGTATCTCAACACCTGCCCTGGGTACTCTACCTCTTTGCTAGGGTTCCATTTTGATGGCACCAACAACTTGAATCCTTCTCCTTCCACTGGCAAAAAGTCGGTATTTTGCTTTGGCTTCCCGAACACATTGGCTGCATGCATGCAAGAGCACCATCAAATGATCATATTTATAACATGTTCATTTTAATTTGCAATTAAAAGATTTTATGAGATTTGTTATACCAGCTTCACCATAAGCAGCATCAGCAGGGGAGACCTTGGTGCTAACGGCAGCAGCACCAATGAGTACGGAGAGAGCCAATCGGCGAGACATGGAAGTATTGTTCATGGCAGCCGCTTCATAATCTTGATTGATGGATTGCTTCTGGGCTTTGATCACGAGTTGATTGGGTTTGACACAAGAGACAACATTTCTTGATGATCTAGCAGGAGTGGAGGAGAGGGTGGCATGGTGGTGGAGAAAACATGTAGTTGAGGATGCCATCTCACTAACTAGCTTCTAATCTCTTTCTCACAGAAACAAACTTTGAGCTTTGGCTTAGTTTAATTTTGAAGTAAGGAAGGATGGATGTTTGTGTGAAGGAAAACAATTGTTAGTGGATTTTGGATATAGTTGAGAGGAGATGAAGAGGATAGAGTAGATGAGAAATTTGATTGGAGATAAGGTTCTTGAGGTTCTCATTGGCTCTCTCAAGTCCTGTGTGGCACCTCACTGTGATGTATCCAAATTAACTTTTTCTGTTGATAATCTTATTTTTGCTTTACAGAACAGCATTTCCACATGTTTAGATAGTGAAATTCATGGTGGTCCATTAATTCATATCACTTAATGAACTAATACTATTCATGCAGCCATATTGTACTTGCTCACACTTGGGAGTATTTCCTAATGAATTATGTCAAACAGAATTCATTATTTTAAAGAATATATTTAGAGGGAGAAGAAAGCTCTCATTCACAACGATGTTATTTATGTAGTTAAGGTATATTTTTTATTTTCGGGTTATTTACATTTTCCCCACCGTTAGTTTATATATATTCTTCATTGGCTCCCAAAGTTTTTTTTTATCTCATCTAATCCCTACGACCGTAAAGTTAATGCTTTTTCATCCAACAATTTTTGAATGGCCAAACTACCCTTCACTTAATGCACATGTGCAAGGCACATGTCAAAGTTCATCCGGATTGAATTAAATCTAACTACCAATCATGTCATCAAATGGATATCGAGATATGCCACACCCAAATATCTCTTCTCCATTGAAGGAACAAAGTTTAGTCTATTAAAAAATAATAGCACCATCAAAGAAGCTTTCATGCCTCTATAATGGAAGACATCTCCATTTGTTATTCTTTATTGTAGTTCCCAATTGTATCATCATCACTACAACCCACCATTATCCAATCCTAACCTCCTTCCCACCAATGCATAGTTCAAAGACCTTGTTGAAGAACTCGCAATTTTATTTGGATTTTGAAAATAGGGTTGCTTAACATCTTAGAGGGACAATTTTTGCACTATTGTAGAATCTTTGACTAACTACAAACTTCTAGTTTGGGTTTATGAAATAGAGAGATTTTGCGTAGCTTATTGTTATGAAGGGATAATTTTTTACTAAATGTTGGTGTTCTAGGATTTGTAGAAGCAAAGATTTGATTTTTTTTTTCTCATTATCCATTTCTAGGGTTCTTATGAAAATTTTGCAAATAGTGAAAGCATAATGAAGAAACAATAATGAAGAGAAGATGGGTTTGGGTGTGGCATGATCATCCGTTTGATATTAGATGGTAGTTATATTTAATTCAATCTCGATGAATTTCGACGTGTGCTTTGCTCATGTGCATTAAGTAAAGGGTAGCTTGGTCATTAGGAAATTATTGGATGAAAAAAGTTGGTCCATGGCATTGACCACATTCATAGGGGTCAAACATGATTAAAAAAAACTTTAGGGGCCAACAAAGAATAGAAACTAATTGGGGCCAAAAGGGAAATAACCATTTATTTTAATATCTATTCTTAAGAAATAATAATCGAAAAATGACTTTTAAGGTCTACTATTTCACAAAATAGACAATTTAGATACCGTAGTTGATTTAATAGCTAATTTGTGTCTACATTTATACTTTTATGACCAACAAGAACTATTTCATTAACCCATGTTAACTCATAAAGTTATATGACATACTTACCCTTCCTAAACAAATAGAAAACTTAATTTTATACTTTTGTGACCAACAAAGACTCTTTTATTAACGATTATAATTTTTAATTTTTTTGTCAGTTTTACTGTTTTTAACCCTTAACCCCTCCCACAACATTAATCATTATTTTTTTGTTAATTTTTTATGTTATCTTGTTCTTTAATTGCAATTTGAGCAATTATTTTGACATTTGTTAGCTACAAATGGCTACATTAATATTTTCATGTTAGTATTTTTTTTTTATTCTTAAATGTTTTGTCACTCTTAGGCTTTGCTTGGTATACTGTAAAATAATGCATTTTACAAATGCGTTAATTTGCATTGCATTGGTTTGTAGTACATTACTTTACAAGCACTTGGTAGTAATTAAAGAAAATCAAAGGCATTTGAAAAAGTGATTGTGGTGATGGTGGTGGTGGCAATGATGGTGGTTGTTGAAATGGTAGTGGTTGTGGTGGTTCGATGGATATAATGGTGGGGGTGGTAGTAGCGGCAGTCATGGTAGTGGTGGCTATAGTGGTCGCAGCGGTGATAATAGTGATGGTGGTGGTTGTGGTGATTTTGCTATAGTGGTGGTTATGCTATGGTAGTCGTGGTGGTGGTAGTTGTGGTGGTGGTGGCGACAATGATTATAGTGGTAGTAGTAAAATTGGTGGTGGTTGTGGTTAATAGAGTATGGTAGTGTGATCGTGGAGGTGGTGGTGGTGAAGGTGAAGGTGGTCATGTTATGGTGATTGAGGTGATGGCAGTGGCTATGGTGGTTGAGGTAGTGGCAATGGCAGTGGTTGTCGTGGTGATGGTTGGGGTGTTCTTAAGGAGTTGGAAGTAGAATTCAAGTAAGATGAGGCGATGAGAGTTTTGCAAAGTAATGCGGGAGATTTTGTCCTGCAAAGTTTTGCAGAATTTTATAACTAGAAGATGTGGAGGTCTTGAATTCAAATTCCAATAACTACTTTTTGCAAAGTCAACCAAGCACCCAAGTTTATGTAACCGCCGTGATTTTTTGCGTATGCATTCTTTTACCGTATACCAAGCGGAGCCTTAATGTGTTTGATTTGACTGGTTGTGAAGGTATATCCAAGTTTGAAGAGCAATTTTTTTTTTTTTTGCTTCAATTCTCTATCACTATTTAGTTTACATGAAATTATCTTATTCTTTATTGGTTCCCATTTTACCTCTGAGGCTATGATAATACTTTGTCGTAGATAGCTTGTGAGTAAATAGCGATAGAGAATACAATATAATACTTTAGAGGTATCCATGCATTGAAGATTAGGAAATCAAATTTCGATAATGGAAAATTTTATTTATTAACTACATTATGTAATAAAAAGCAATGGTAATTGAAACTAAATTTCTAACCATCATTACGAAAGGTAATGCACGGGTACCTGTAAACTTTTCTAATCAAATTTATGACAAGTTAATAATTAAAATCAAATTTATAATCATCATTAATTACATTATGAAAAGTTTACTAGCATAATAATTTGATTAACTTGTCAGTCAATGAAAACTTATAATTGGTTGCTCATAATTAGAATCATTAATATCTATGCCTATCAGTAGCATAGGGTGGGAGGGGTTAAGGGTAAAAAAATAGAATTATTAATAAAAGAGTCATTGTTGGTCATAAAAATATAAAATTAGGTTTTCTATTTGTTTAGGAAGGGTAAAAATGTTCTATAACTTTATGAGTTAACCTTGGTTAATAAAAGAGTCATTGTTGGTCATAAAAATATAAAAGTAGGCACAAATTAGCCATTACATCAACTACGATATCTAAATTATATTTTTTGTGAATAAATAGGCCTTAAAAGTCATTTTCCGAATAATAATAATAACAATCAATAAGGAGCATGTAAAAATAGTTTTCTCATATCAAATAGGAGTGAATTTATTTATTTAATTTTTAAAAAAAAAATTTATATATATTTTTTTACACTTACAAAACCAACATTGATGTGACTATTATGTTTGCTACTCTATTTGAACTGAAATTTTGTGGATTTGTGCCGATTAAAATAAAAAATAACGTGTTAAAATTTTAGGTTCATTGGAGATACTCCTTGAGGTATGCATCCAAATGTAACGGCCACTAAGGTGAACCAGAATACATATCTCGAGAAGTGCATGTAGATATCATTCCTACTATTGATGTATACATTCTCCAAAATTTTAAGCTCAACCAGAGCAACAAAAAGCATAATTATCTGCAACCAGGTCATCATTTGATGCATATGTCAAAAAACTATGTTAAAGCAAGCTGAAACTTTAATGCATTATTTCTGATAATGCATATGTCAAAAAAACCAGGTCATCATTTGATGCATATGTTAAAAAACTTTAATGCATTATTTCTGGAGCAATTCTAGCTGGCCTGGGAAACCAGCAAGGTTTGACTGCCTGGGGGGCGAAAATACATTTTTGCCCCCCTCTTTAAAACAACTTTTTGGAGTATGTGTTTAAAGAAGGGGGGGGGGGGGGGGATGTATTTTCGCCCCCCCAGGCAGTCAAACCTCGCTAGTTTCCCAGGCCAGCTATAATTTCTGTTATTTCTTATGTCAATCCACACAACTCAAAATTTTAGCTCAAACTAATTAGCACGATAGATCATATAAATATTGGTTTCATTGGAGTGCACAAAAAACAAACTAGGCCCTACTTGATATGAGAAAACTAGTTCTTGAAGCCCAAACTATATTAAAAAAAAAAAAATTAACTAAACAAATATTCCTAGGGTAGGGTTTGTACTAAATTTTGTGTAAGTGGTCGATCAATTTGTGACACAATAAACCTTGGGTAGGGCTTCAGCTATTCGTTAGTGTGTTCCATTTTAGCTCCACTATTTCAAATGTCATCAAATTTGTCATTGGGGATGGTCCAAATCAAATTAGTTGTATATGTGACTTCGTCAAATAATATGCTTGTTTTGTAGAATAAAGAAAAAATTAATATACTTTTTTTTAGTCCACATAATTTTGAATTTGATTGCATGTTTTCTAAAATTAGTGCTCCACACTTCATTTAACCTGGTGACTTGGTATTCATTGGAATTTGAATGTATTGTGTAATTACGTATGTGACTCATTTTTCTAAAAGGTGATTTAAAACGTGTTTAACTGAATGACCAAGGATGGTCTATGGTTATTTTACACACAAATCCCAAAAGTAACACAGTAAAAAATAGTTTCTCCGTAACCAACTCTGCGATAGTGATTGTTGTTCCGTCATATTCCTGTTGTTTATCAGAAAATCTCTCTCCTCTCAGTTCAAACCTATATTGGATGAGAGAAATTCTAGTTGGCCTGGGAAAACCAGCCTGGTTTCCTGCCTGGGGGGCGAAAATACACTTTCCCCCCTCCCTCTTTAAACCCCTTTTTGAAATGTGTGTTTAAAAAGGGGGGGGGGGCAAAGGTGTATTTTCGCCCCCCCAGTCGGGAAACCAGACTGGTTTCCCAGGCCAGCTAGAATTTCTGATTGGATGAATTTGAGATAAAGAAATTATCAAACCAAAATCTAAACTACACAAGATGATCAATATCGGGAAATGATAGGCTTATATCAATGATTATCTAGTACCACACAAATTTATGAGTATATCATTGATTTGAGGGTTGCTTAGTTGACTGTTTGGAATCTAAAATCTCATTTTTAAGCCATCATCAATACCATATCATCAACACCCGTGATTCAGTCATCTTTTATCAAAATACAATCCTCTCTAATCTTGTTGATTAGGGATTTCGATAATTAATTTGTAATAAAGAATTAAAGAAGAAATAAAAAGAAGATAGTCATTAAGTGTGGTGGTTAGGTGTTAGGAAGAAGAAGAGACAGAAGGGTGGCAATGGAGTATTGGAACGTGAGGGCGACATGATGGGTGAAGAAACTTGAGAAGATAGGTTACGGTTGACATCTAAACTATTTTTTTTCTTTCAAAATGGTCACATTTTTTATGTAATACATTGTAAAGAGTTCGACAAATAATTCATTGTTATACAAAATGGATCCTGTAAGAAAATATAGCCTATTATTTCATAGAGAAAAGTAATAAAAGAAAAAAAAATCAATTTGTGCTTAAAGAGTTCCTTAAAAAGTATTATTTAAATAATTAAGGAGCCTTTGTAAAGAGGTTGTTGGAGATGCTCTAGGAAAGAATCCTATTGGGTGCAAAAGTCAAAAAAAAAAAAAAAATTCCTTTCATTTACATTACTCTACAATTATCAAGGGAAAAATAATGTTTGTCATTGAAAAATGGGTTAATGAAACAAACATCAACTCCATGTCTTGTGCCTAACACCATCATTGACCTTTTCCAATCATGTAAGCCCACGAAGAAAACATAAAGATTTTAGCCACACTAGATGAAGCAAAAATCCAGGAAAATCTTAATTCCCCTAGCCAGATGGGTTTTAAACACTTTTTGTTAAGTACTGGTTTATAGTAAACTTTTAATGTGATCTCTATCATATAGTCTGACTTCTAGTGAACGCATCCCCACGATTCTAATCTTTATACACATAGTTTTGATCCCCCAAAGTTGCAAACCTTACATTTGTTTCTTAAGTCTGACCAATGCGGTATCAGCTAGTTGGTAGAATTGTGGCAGATGGACCCACAAGTCCAGGATTCAAACCTTGCTAGTGGCATATGTTAATTTTGAGATAGTTGTGGGATCTTGTTAAAAACTCAGCTCGCCTTAAAAAAACCTCACTTGCAACTAGAATCAAACCTCTCCTGAACAAGTTCATCAAACCTTTTAGGATATTTTTCCACTTTACTGAATCATCGGTGATAATGATAATGTATTTTTGATTTATTTCAAAATATTAATGATTTGTAAAAATATTGGTATAACTATAAACCATATATTAAATGAAGGGATTTTGGTCTTAAGCTTTATAAAGAATACTTAAGGTTATCAAATTTTTTAAGACCATAGTCAAAGGTGGAAAAACTAAATTCAAGAACAAGAAAATCAAAGTCAACTCATAAAGATAAAGTCAAAGCTGCAAATACCAAGTCAAAGCTGAAACAAGATGTTAAACAAGTCAACCAAATCATGTTGAAGACCAAGTTCATGTGATTAGACTATGTTGAAATTCAAAGGTATTGTCGGTCAAACTTGACTGTTACATGATATGGTCGACCAAAGTAGCTAAGATGTCACTAATAGTCAACTGGTCGTTTAGAATATAATTGGACCTGCAGACATACAATAGTCGACTACACCTTTGCAATAAGATAATTTTGCCTATAAATAGGCTTGAACCTCACTTTCAACATCACAAAGATACACTGCTATACTATTCTTCAAGAACAATATTTCAAGGTGTTCCAAATGAATAAACTCATATTATCTATGCTTGTGATCGTTATCTAAAAGAAAGTATGGAAGAGATAAAAAATTGAAGCAAGTTGGAAATTGGTAAAATACCTCTATTTGGGAGTTGTTAGCATTCAACCACTAAATCAGTGAATGTAAAGTATGTATTGTCTCTTTATCTAGGAAATGGGTGTCACTAGAAGAGAAAAAAATCGAATTTAAGCTTGTTTTAACTCATATCTACCCTATCGTGGGTTTCAAACTTTAATGAAAGTTTTGAGTTGGCCTTGCGAGATCCTGGATTTGTAGTTTCAAGAAAGGAGCTCTCGTTAGATGAAGTTTTATATTTTGCTCTATGGAAATTTCAGTAATAGAAGATCATGGTATGCCTTCGCCCTTCTACTGAGGAAGCAACCGATCAAAGCGAACTAAACTTTGATTTATGTGAACCTCATTATATCAATGTTGTGGAATCATCTCCTGCTCTTTATCTTTTTACTTTCACTTGTTCATGTTTACTTAATTTATTACTTGAGTTTAGTTCGCGAATAGCGAATGATATTTTTAGAGCGAGTTTCGTATTATGATCCGTGAAAAATCAGTAATAAAAACTCGTGGTGAGCCTGCGCCCTTCCACCGAGAAAGCAACCAATCAAAGCCAATTAAACTTCAATTTAGGTGAACCTTGTTATATCTATGTTGTGATATTGTCTCCTGCTCTCTATCTTTTAACTTTCGCTTGTTATTGTTTTCTTACTTTATTTCTTGAGTTTAGTTCTCTATATTTATTTGCATATTTAAAAAGTGATTGTATGCAAGGCAGAGCTACTACGTTAAAGATGGGTAGAACAAGTGCCCCCCCCCCCCCCCCCCCCCAAAATTTTAGAAATTGTTTAAATATATTGTGTTTTGGTTGCGCCTAGTGTTAAAAATATGTTGTTAAGAACCAAAGAGTTTTTGTTGCCTCGAGTTATTGATGATACTTATCTAAAGAGTCATGATTCCTTGATATTCAGTTTGAGGAACAAATACATGTAGAGTGATTTCGACCTATTGTAACCGATCTGGTAAACTGATCTAGACAGTGGCGGACCAAGGATTTTAGTCAAGGAGGGGCGAAATGGTAAGGGATTGTTGATCAATGGTAGGAGTTATTAGGGGCGAAGCTAGAAAGTTTTCTACTCCAAGACCAAGGATTGTGATTTCGCGAAATTTTAGGTGGAAAAACTAAATTCAAGAACAAAAAAATCAAAGTCAACTCATAAAGATAAAGTCAAAGCTGAAAATACCAAGTCAAAGCCGAAACAAGATGTTAAACAAGTCAACCAAATCATGTTGAAGACCAATTTCATGTGATTAGACTATGTTGAAATTCAAAGGTATTGTCGGTCAAACTTGACTGTTACATGATATGGTAGACCAAAGTAGCTAAGATGTCACTAATAGTCAACTTGTCGTTTAGAATATGGTTGGACCTGCAAACATACAATAGTCGACTACACCTTTGCAATAAGAGAATTTTGCCTATAAATAGGCTTGAACCTCACTTTCAACATCACAAAGATACACTACTATACTATTCTTCAAGAACAATATTTTCATTCATCATTTATCAAATTACAATCCTCTCTAATCTTGTGGATTAGGGCTTTCGATAATTATTTTTTTATAAATAATTAAAGAATAAATAAAAAGAAGCTAGTCATTAAGTGAGGTGGTTAGGTGTTAGGAAGAAGATGAGACAAAAGGGTGGCAATGGAGTATTGGAAGGTGAGGGCGACATGATAGGTGAAGAAACTTGAGAAGATAGGTTACGGTTAACGTTTAAACTATCAATATTTTTTTTCCGAAGTGGTCATAGTTTTGATGTAATACATTTAAAAGAGTTAGACAAATAGCTTATTGTTATACAAAATTGATGATGTCAGAATTATTTCATAGAGAAAAGTAATAAAATAAAAAAAAAATCAATTTTTGAGGAGTTCCTTAAAAAGTATTATTTAAATAATTAAGGAGCCTCCGTAAGGAGGCTGTTGGAGATGCTCTAGGAAAGAATCCTATTGGGTGCAAAATTCAAAATTCTTTTTTTCCTTTCATTTACATTCTCTACAATTCTCAAGGGAAAAATAATGTTTGTCATTGGGAAATGGGTTAATGAAACAAACATCAACTCCATGTCTCGTGCCTAACCATCATTGACTTTTTCCAACCATGTATAGCCCACAAGAAAAACATCAGGATTTTAGCCACACTAGATGAAACAAAAATCTAGGAAAATCTAAAATCCCCTAGCCAGATGGGTTTTAAACACTTTCTTGTTAAGTATTGGTTTATAGTAAACTTTTAATGTGATCTTTATCATACAGTCTGACTTTTAGTGAATGCATCCCTCGACTCTAGTCTTTATACACATAACTTTGATCCCCCAAAGTGGCAAACCTTACATTTGTTTCTTAAGTCAGACCAATGCGGTATCAGCTAGTTAGTAGAGTTGTGGCAGATGGAACCACCGGTCTAGGATTCAAACCTTGCCAGTGGCATATGTTAATTTTGAGATAGTTATGGGATATTGTTAAAAACCCAGCTCGCCTTAAAAAAAAATCCTCACTTAACAAACTCTTCTCTAAGATCCTTGCAACTAGAATCAAACCTCCTCTCAACAAGTTCATCTCACCTTTTAGGATATTTTTCCACCTTATCGAATCATCGGTGATAATGATAATGTATTTGCGATTTATTTCAAAATATTAATGATTATTGTAAAAACATTGGTATAACTATAAACCATATATTGAATGAAGAGATTTTGGTCTTAAGCTTTATAAAGAATACTTAAGGTTATCAAAATTTTGAAGACTGTAGTCAAAGGTTGAAAAACCAAATTCAAGGAAAAAAATTAAAGTCAACTCATGAAAATGAAGTCAAAGCTGCAAATACCAAGTCAAAGCCAAAACAAGATGTTAAACAAGTCAACCAAATCATGTCATTAGACTATGTTAAAATTCAAAGGTATTGTTGGTCAAACATGACTGTTACATGATATGGTCAACCAGAGTAGCGAAGATGTCACTAATAGTCAACTGGTCGTTTTGAATATGGTTGGAGCTGCAGACATGCAATAGTCAACTACACCTTTGCAAGAGGAGAATTTTGCCTATAAATAGGCTTGAACCTCAAATTCAACATCACAAAGATACCCTACTACACTATTCTTCAAGAGCAATATTTCAAGGTGTTCCAAATGAAGAAACTTATATTATCTATGCTTGTAATCATTATCTAAAAGAAAATATGGAAGAGATTAAAAAAAAAAAATTGAAGCAAGTTGGAAATTGGTAAATACCTCTATTTGGGAGTTGTTAGCCTTCAACCACTTAATCATTGAATGTAAAGTATGTGTTGTCTCTTTATCTGGCAAATAGGTGTCACTAGAAGAGAAAAAATCGAATTTAAGCTTGTTTTAACCCATATCTACCCTATTGTGGGTTTCAAACTTTATTGAGAGTTTTGAGTTGGCCTTGCGAGATCGTGGATTTGTAGTTTCAAGAAAGGAGCTCTCGTTAGAGGAAGTTTTATATTATGCTCCGTGGAAATTTTAGTAACAGAAGATCGTAGTACGCCTTCCCCCTTCTACTGAGGAAGCAACCAATCAAAGCCAACTAAACTTTGATTTATGTGAACCTCATTATATCTATGTTGTGGAATCATCTCTTGCGTTTATCTTTTTACTTTCACTTGTTCATGTTTACTTACTTTATTACTTGGGTTTAGTTCGCGAATGGAGAATGATATTTTTAGAGTGAGTTTTATATTATGATCCGTGAAAATATCTGTAATAGAAACCTCGGTAAGCCTGCGCCCTTCCACCGAGGAAGCAACCAATCAAATCCAACTAAACTTCGATTTAGGTGAACCTCGTTATATCTATGTTGTGGTATTGTCTCGTGCTCTCTATCTTTTAACTTTCACTTGTTAATGTTTGCTTACTTTATTGCTTGAGTTTAGTTCTCTAATTTATTTGCATATTTAAAAAGTGATTGTACGCAAGGCATAGCTACTACATTAAAGATGGGTAGAACAAGTGCCCCACCCAAAATTTTAGAAACTGTTAAAATATATTGTGTTTTGGTTGCGCCTAGTGTTAAAAATATGTTGTTAAAAGCCAAAGAGTTCTTGTTGCCTCGAGTTATTGATGATACTTATCTAAAGAGTCTATATTCCATGATATCCAGTTTGAGGAACCAATAGATGTAGAGTGATTTCGACCTATTATAACCGATCTGGCAAACTGATCTAGACAGTAGCAGACCCAGGACTTTAGTTAAGGAGGGGCGAAATGGTAAGGGATTTATCTATAGTATGAGTTATCATGGGGGAAGCTAGAAAACTTTCTACTCCAAGACCAAGGATTGTGATTTCGTAAAATTTTACTAAATTTCGCAAAATATTACTTTTTTGAGGTCTCAAAATTTAAACTATCGAAAAACAAAGTATGTTATTTCAAAATATTTCGTAAATTTCGACATATAAAACCCAAAAAGTTATGAAACAAATTACATTTTTTATCATAATTATTTGTAGATTTTTATATTTTCATGTAAAACCCAGAAATTTATGTTGCAATTTACATTACAGAATACTTAAGTATTTAGGCTTCCTTTTATTATTTAATGTATTTATTAGGTTAATTTACTTGTATCTTACTTGTCCACGTATTTTTATATGTTTGACATACACTCGAAAATTTACCTTTTATTCTACATACAACGAAATATTTCCTAAAATCATGAGACCGAAATTACTTAAAAAAACAAAATCACAATCCTTGCTCCAAACTAATAATTTAACAACAAATTTCTACTAACATCTACAAGTAAACACTAAAATCAAAAATATAATCTTAACTGTATTTTTCATTAACATAGACTAGTATTATCTTACAACTATTTTAAAAAAAGTACATTATATATGTCAAACTGAATCGGGTATAACAGTTTAATCCAAATTATGGTCAAGTCGTCGACAATTTAACAATGGCAAACAAGCTTAATAACTTGAATATAAGATTAAAATTGTAAAATAATTAAGATAAGTATGTAAATTAAATATGAAAAGTAAAAAATGTGCAAACATAATAAGATCGTAATTACAATGTTATAAATAAAAAAAAAATGGGGCGTGGAAAAGGGGTTTGTTTACGAGCCAATCCAACCCCTAATATTTATAAGTTGAATAATAATATATATTTTCATTGAGTTCTACAGCTTGTTATCTTAGATTTTAATTGCATAATTTTTAAGGGTTTTATTTTATAACATTGTTTTTTGTTTGTGTTTCATACTACTTGTCAACAAACAAGTATTTACTAAACTCTAATTATTTTCTTTTCTCATGTATTCATATAATTGCATAAAAATATCTTATGAAAAATAAAATTCAGGAATGGTAATTGATGTAGTCGTTTTTTCGCTCCCTGCTTTGACCTGGTTCCTGCTGACCTGCACAAGTAACACTCGTGAGCCACAGACCACCGTTGTCGTGGCCGATGGCACTCCGATGCTAAAGTCAAACATGGGTCTGAGGAAGGTGTAATGTTGTAACAGGGAATTTGTAGCGTACCTTAGCTTACCAACCTCATGTCTTATTCATAGTGCAAGGAGTCCTGGTTCTATCAAGCCATCGTAGGCATAGTTTAGGAAGGAGATCTTCGTGGATATCTTTTTATAATTAAGAGTCGTGCTGTAGGAGGGAAGTTTCCTGTTAGCTCTGCGCTCCTAGATACGCGAGAGATAGTTCCCAATCTAAGAACAATCTGTGGAAGGGAGTTTCCCTGTGTGAAATGTACTATGGTATTTGCTTCCTGGTTGGAAGCAGAGAGCAGTTCTAGTTGCCCATGCGAAGCTAATCCTCAAGATACTTGCCTTAATGGGTATTGAGGATAGTTGTGCGACATGTGGGCCTAGCATGCTGTGAGAGTTCGAGTCCACCTAGCGGACTGAATTGAGCGGGTTTAGAACCGCTTGGGCCTGTTTAGTATTGGGTTGATGTGGGGGCCCATGTTTCCTCAAAATCACCATGACACGTGTATGGCTTAGAAGTGTGATCGTTTATATGTATCATCAGTAACAATTAAAAAGACTAAAAAAATTATCTATATATCTTTAAAAAAAATTATTACGCTGCAAGGGGATCGAACTCGGGTCATTAGTAATAGAATTTTAAAGACCAACTACTGTACAAAAGAAATAATATATTTTCTTATTAAATAATATTTTATAATATTGTATTTGTGTATTTATAGTAAAAAAAAAAAAAAAATGCTAGGTATTTTTATGGGGGGGGGGGGAGGGGAATTGAAAAGGGGGAGTGTGCATTAATGGCCCCCTGTGGTCCCTCTGTAGGTCTGCCCCCCTGGATCTAGATTCATTATATATATAGATTTAGGCTTGGAGCTTGTATGGTAAACATTATCACTCAAGGCTTAATTCTGTAAAATTCAATAGTTATCTAATTAAGTGGTTTTGTTAGTGTTTTTAAAGTCTAAATTGATTTTAGACTTTAGTGCCAAATTAGGTGTTTAGACAATAACAAGATTTTCTTGCTTATTTTTTACCTTTAACATCATCAACATATTAAAAATTTTAATCATTTTTATTTATCTTTCACAATGAATCCAACAAACAATTTTTCTAAACTTCCATATTCAAAGTTTATATTCAATCCGTACAAGCCTTTAGCATCAGCTCAGCTTTCAGGTAAGTCTTCAAATTCAAATTTTTTAAGAAACACAGTCTTAAACTTGTTTACGCTATGATAAATATCCTAGAAATTTGATCTAGTACCCAAGATGTTATGGAGACTATGAACCCAATCTTAGGACTTTTAACCGATTTGTGGATTGATTTATTCTTTCCCCCTCCAAGATTTTGTCTCACCTAATACCATGACACTTTTCAGATCTTATCATTGACGACAACAATATCAGATTATGAGATGCTGGCACAATTACCATATTTTTCCCTGCAACACATTGCCCAAGGCATCATTAGTGTTCTCCTTGGACCCATCAGCTTATCTATGTTTCTTCCAATCCTCCCAACTCTAGTAACCCATCCTCATCTCTATTTTTTTTTGGTGAAGCATAATTCATAATAAAGACTAAAGATCAAACAAAGTTCTACCCGCTGTGGAAGCGAGATAATGGGCCCCATAGTTGAGCTCCCTACCAATATACATACATTTCCAACCATCAAGAAGTGCAAGAAAACGCTTAACATTACACAAAAGTAGACGCGAGGCCCAATCAGACACAAAAGATGTACCAGCATCCTCCATTACTTTAAGAGCATTCGATGAGTTTCCAAAAAGGAAGCCAGATTTTCACCGTTGGGCTTGGATTAGCATAAGAGTCGCCTCTCTTGCGAAGAGCTCAACCATTGTACTATCCAAGACTTGTCCCTAAATCGTACAAGCCATGGTAGCAAGCACATGTCCTCCAAGATCCATTATTATGACACCTACAACTCCCTGCTTACAATGGTCAAAGAAGCAAGCATCAAAGTTAACAATCAATGTATCAGGGTCAATAGAGTCCCAGGAATGGAACACCGAAGAGAAAATGGCTATTCAGTCTATGGGAGTTGGCAAACTTGAATTGTTTCCAATTAAGATCAAGCTGACAAGCTACAAGAGCTGTAGGGGGACAAAAATTAACAAGTGGCGCGACAAAGACATGATGGGGAATTGGATCGGATCAGAGTAGGCAGAACTTACTATTTGAGAAATTGTGGAGACAGTAAGTTCAGGGCTATCATTTGGAGGTTTGAACCAATGAGAAGCCCAATACAGCCACGTGGCCTGAAGAGTCGAAGTAAAATCGTTGACCCAAAATTTGGGCTTGTTGAAAATAATATTATTCCTTATCTTCCAAATAGTCAGGAGGACAACTAAAAATTGAGATAGGATTTCCTCTGAGGAAGCGAGCCGTTCTCTGGCTGTTTTCCAAGCAAAATTAAAAAAGGCCGAGATCGTGGGGTGGTGGAAGGATTGGCAAAGCCAGTCAATAGGTAGAAATGACAATTGCCAGAGTCTGCTTGTGGTGGCGTAAGTGAAAAAGAGATGAATAACATCCTCTTCATGGCTATGACAAAACACACAGTTATTCTCAAGCGAAACGTGGACCCGTGTTTAGTATAAGGCTGATGCTGGGGCCCGTGTTTCCTCGAGATCATCATGACACGTGTATGGCTTAGAAGTGTGACCGTTTTTATGTATCATCAGCTACTCCCCCTGAGTTAGTGGGTCATCGCATCGATTTGCTAAGTCATCTCTTGAAGGGATGTGCCGTTCATGATGATTGAGTTTGAATCGTTGCTTGAGCCGCACACCGCATTAATGGAACATGTGTTGGTTCGGCGAAAAAGAGGCGGGAACCCAACCTCTACTTAGGTCATCCGTAGTGTAGAGTCTGACTCTTTCGTTTTCTTTGCTTTCGAGGATATCGTTCTGACTAGAAAAGATTGCTTGTCTTCTTCATGACCCATTAAAACCTTCTTGACGATGCAATCTTGGCCAAGGGCCTGGAGTTTTTCGAAGACAGGTTATAGTCCGAGCCTGGCCTTGCTGAAGGAATGCGACTTGCCGAAAATGAATGCAGAGCAAAACACCATGGAGATGTTCCGTGACTTGCCGAAAAGGAATGTCGTCGATGTAATAAGAGTTTCCAATTTCATCCGTAGTAGGCTGTGGGACAATTGGCACATTGCCCCCACTCTGTACCGAACGCCGCGAATTAAAGTGGAAGATGGGGCCTCTTCGAGGAAGAGGAAGGCTGCTGGAGCCAAAGCTCCCGTTCTGTCTGACGCTGAGGAGCCATTTGAAATGCTTGCCTCTTTCATGAGGAAGAGGTCTCGTGTTAGAACTGGGTCATCTTTGGCACGACCCGCTTTAGTGAGGGAAGAGTGCGAATCTGTTAGGCCTATTGGGGCGAAGACTGACTTTTTTGGCTTGGAAAAAATTATTTGCGGTTTGTAGGAATTGTAGATAGGTCGAGCCTTAGTGACGCGCAGGTTGAATCTCTGAATGATCGCCTGGTACGGGTTGCAATGGCAGCTTCCGCTGGTGCTAATTTGTGTGGGACCATTCCTGTAGAAGGCTCCCGTGAAGATTTGCCTGAGGCTGTAAAATCTGATCACCCCATTGTTGCTTTGCCTGACCGTCTCGCTCTAGGCCACAGCTAGAAGTGTTGGAGGACCCTTTGGATAATTCGCTTCCTCCTCTCCCTTCGGATCCCATTAAGCAGTCTCATACCAAAGGGCCAGTTGTTAGTGACAAGGGGAAAGCCACAAAGGAGAGCCTGAGGACGGTACCGTGAAGGGTGGCGCTGGCATAATTTCTGACCCGAGGAAGCTTCATCCGGGTGCACGGATAGGCAGGTTTGCACCGAACTTGGTGAAAATGAGTTCTCAGGTCTGGCACCAAGAGGTGGATGTAGAGTATGCTTCGAGGAAGCATATAACCAAGCGTCACAGCTGGTTGATGGATCACGCTCCAAAACCCGAGGAGGATACATTGGAAGGATGTATAGATAAGGGCTTGAAGTACCTTATGTTGGGTATGTCTCATTTGAGCCATGCGGCCATTGCTGGGATGGAAGTCAAGGCAGCTCGCAAGAGAGTATACACCTTGGAGCGTGTCTTCTCGCACATGCAGACGCTATATTCTGACGCGCTCTATTAAATTGAGCAGCTGAAGAAGCAGACCAAGGAGAAGAGGTTTGATCAGTAACTGCGACCACTGAGACTCAGAGGGCTCGTTTGGAGAACCTTGAGCGTAATTTGTCAAAGGTGGTGTCTGAGAGGGTCGAACTTAAGCAGAAGTTGAGCTGGGTCCGCCAAGAAGTCAAGGTTGCGCAGGAAGTTGTGGCTAAGGCGTGTTCTAAACTGCGGTATCTTGCTGAAGAGAGTGCTTCGAGGGAACTGAGAAGCAACGGTTGGAATCCGATGTGGAGTTCTATGCTCGATAGGCGAGAAAGACTGAGGACCAACTCAAATTGGAGTGGCATGAGCTTAGTGTTGTGAAGAACAGTCTGGCCACCGAGTAGTCTCAAGTCGACGCGCTGACTGGCAAGTTAGAGCTACTGGAGCATGAACTTGTTTGCGCGAAGGTGCGAGAATAAGAACTTCTTCAAGAGCAAGGCAAGTGTGAGTTACGTTGAGTTGTACATGGCCTGCTGAAGCTAATGGCGCTGATAAAGGAGGAACATCCGGAGTGGGATCTCAACCGCTATAAGAAGATGTCATATGTAGACTTGTCTGTTACCTCTGCGTTATCGGACGAGGAAAACAGTTTGGGCCCTGATGTCCAGGCTGTAGCGCGTGTGGACGCAACTCTTGCTCCATCTTCCAATAGGCTTAGCTCTTTTGTTTCTGTACCTTCTCCTGATAAGGAGTAGCCTTGGCGTGATTGTACCCCTCTTCGTTCTGACCATTAATGAAAATTGTTTTATCCGTTTCGTGTTTGTTGTCTTTATTTCATGTTTTTCATTTCGCCTTGTCGTTTTTGCTTTGGCATAGGTTGGTTGAATCAATAGGATGTTGACTGGTCCATTTGCGATAGAGAGCTTGACCACTTTGTATTGTGAACGACTCAGGGTCATTGCTGTGTAGTCAAGTCCGGTAGGGGTTATGTTGCGGACAGCTTAGCTGGGGGTTGATTCGCCCGAGCTGTGTCTTGTCCCCAAGGTAAGCTGCTTGAGACTCACCTTGTTAGTCTGACCGGTTGGCTGCAGCTGCTGCTATGAGTGAGTTCAATGGGCGAGTGTATGTGTTAGAGCGTTCATGCCAAGTCAGGCGCCATAAGCTCGGGTTGGCGTCCTAAGTAGCTTTCATTCGGGATCTGGCCGTACGATCTTTGTATCAACGTGAATGGCCTTCGCTAATTTTAGAATGCCAATCTGTTTGAGCGAAAGACGTTGACTCATCTAGATTCATGTTTGGCGACTAGGCTGAACAAGGCAGTGGTCTCATGGCAAGCCGTCGGAATCAATTCAGGACTGACTAGGCTCCCACCTTCTGAATCGTTTATGACCGAGTAAAGTGGACTACACATTCGGGGAGTAAAAGTTTGGCGATCAGGTTGAAAAGCAGTGGTCCCGTGGTAAGCCGTCGGAATCAGTTCAGGACTGACTGGGCTCCCACCTTTCGAACCATTTATACCCTCCCTGCGCGGTGGGGGCTACAAATTCGAGAGAGGAGTTTGGCGACTTGGCTGAAAAGTAGTGGTATCGTGGGAAGCCATCGGAATCAGCTCGAGATTGACTAGGCTCCCACCTTCCAAATCATCTACACCTGTTCGCATCAAGCTACAAATTTGGGAGTTTTTGGCAGCCACGTGGAAAAACAGTGGTCTTGTGGCAAGCCATTGGAATCAGGTCGTGGCTGACTAGGCTCCCACCTTCTAGACTATCTACACCCTCGCAGCGCGGGCTACAAGTCCAGGTTTGGTGATTTGGCGGCCACGCTGAAAAGCAGTGGTCCCATGGAAAGCCATCGAAATCAGTTCGGGATTGACTAGGCTCTCACCTTCTAGACTATCTACACCCTCGCAGTGAGGCTACAAGTCAAGGTTTGGTGATTTAGCGGCCACGCAGAAAAGCACTGGTCTCGTGGCAAGCCGTCGAAATCTGTTTGGGACTGATTAAGCTCCCACCTTCTAGACTATCTACACCCTCGCAGTGGGGGCTACAAGTCCAGGTTTGATGATTTGGCGGCCACACTGAAAAATAGTGGTCCCATGGCAAGCCGTCAGAATCTGTTCAGGACTGACTAGGCTCCCACCTTCTAGACATTTTACACCCTCGTAGTGGGGGCTACAAGTCCTGGGTTTTGATCAAAAGCTTTCGTTGCTAGTCATCATCAGCTAGGCTTACCTGATTAGGTTCGACGATCATTGACCGCGAAGGGAGCAATGATCCCTGGCAAGTCGTTGTTACCAGGCGTGATAACGCTGATTAGACTTCCCCTTTCTAAACCGTCGATGCCCACGCTAAGCGGACTGGGTGTCGGATTGAACTAGAAGCCATTGTCATCAGCTTTGACCGACTAAGCTTACCTGATTTGAAAAAATGTTCCGCCTGCTAGGGGCGTGCGAACCTAGTCCATCTGCCTAGTGCATGGGGTGGACGAAGTTACCTTGAATCAGCTAGTGATCTATAGGTGCGATCCGTATGTCAGGGTTGACTAGGATTTTTCATGCTCGTGCCAAGCATGTGGCAGAATGTTGTTTGAGTAATAGGCTGAGCCCATGGGCCCGCAGAGGAAGAGCTAAGGCACGGTGCGTTGTGTGTACGGCGTACCCTGCGTGTCGGTTGAGTATCGGTTACTCCCCCTCAATTGATGGGGTTGCGTGCAGTGCCATCAATTTGAATGACATGGTCTGCGTAGTTTCCTTGGGAACCGTCGTCTTTTCGTTTCTCATACTGTATTCAATGCTTGACAGTTAATGCTGGAGTGCCCGCTTGGTGAACCATCATGTCTAAATAATGGTGTTTTCCAATCGTTGTAGGCATTATCTTTCATAGAACTTATCTCCTGTAATGTTCTTGCTTGAAGAGAACACTTTTGGTTTTCCAAAGGCCGAAGAAAATGCTTTGGGTTTTCCAAAGGCTGAAGGTGGATCTTCGTCCTTGGAGTCTTCGAATGTTCTGACATTTGCCCTGCTCAGCCTCAGAGATAGTTGTCGTTGTGCGTGGTCACCTGTTGTGGGTGAGCACGTAGTTGATTTGCTAAGGTCACGTAATTTCTTCTCATATCGTGGAGAAGTAGTACGGATATGCCTTGGTGTTACACCGTACCACTTTTTCCTTTGTGTGCTTGAATCCCGCTGCTAACCAATGGCTGATCGAAGTGTTAGTCGATGTGCGATGTTTCCGGGTGTGGTATATCTCAATCACTCCTGGTATCGCGCATGTGAAAAGTGGCCTCGCTTGATAGCACTGGGAGATCGTGATTGCGTCACTGCTTGTGGCCATCCTCATCCGCCTTCTTTTAAGCTATTTGAGGAAGTCGGAAGGGAAGTGGGATGTCTCTTGAGGAAATTAGCAACCCGTTGTAAGGTCTACAATGCTCATGTACGGTCGCTTTTTGGGGTGATTTGACGGAGCAATCTGATTGCTCAATCCTTTCAATCCCCTCTTACACTTCGTTTTTATCTTTGGAAGGGGTCGAGCGAATTTCATTCGCTTGTCTTTGTCTAAGCGAGTCTCTTACTTCAGGTAGCACTGTATTCAGATGCTTGCAGCCTTTTGTATCTGCCTCTGGGCGTTCGTAATATGTAGTCTTTTGTATCCACCTCAAGGTGTTTGTTGTTACATCTTTCCAATAATCAATAGAGTGTGTTTTCGTAATTCTTGTTTTATTTCTTAAATGATTGCAAATCACATAAGTCTTTTAAGAACTTAAACTCAATATTGGCTATGGAAAGGGAAACAAATAACTTAAAGCAAATTAACTGCCGACAAAGAGAAACTGATCCTGGCCTCGAAGTGAATTCGGGTTGCTCTCGCAGATCATTTAGCGGAATGTCAAGGCATTACATAGGTTACTGACGAGTAAACCTTGCAGAGGGGCGGAACTCCACGTGTTTCTAAGGGCCACTTCAGTTCCTCCTAGCTTTTCATTGAGTTTAGTACATCCGACAGGTTAGCATTTAGGGGTGTCACCGCTCTGGATCCAACATAGTTCGACGATTTCTCCGGCCTGAACTGACCAGGGTCCAACCTGTTATTGCTGCGCTTCCTTTTGCTCAATCCTTTTTGTCCCTGGGAGCGGAGGGCTTATTCTCGCCTTCGACTTCCCTTTTAACGGCCATTGACTCTTCCAGAGTGATGTGTCTCTGGACGCTTTTGAGGAGCTCCGCCATGTCTAGAGGAGGCTCTAGGGTGAGGTCCTCGTAGAGTTTTCCCTCTTTGAGTCTCGCAGTGAAGGACGTCACAGTTGTATCGTCGATGCACCCGTCGATGAGGGTCAGCTCGTTGTTGAAGTGCGTGACATACTCTTGGAGTGTCTCGCCGGACCTTTGGTTAAGAGAGAGTAGGTAATGCGGGTTTTTTTGAAAACGTTGGCTCCCGATGAAACGTGTCAGGAATTCCTTTGCCAATGTTTTGAAGGAGTCGATGGACTTCAGCAGAAGGTTGTGGAACCACGTCAGTACTGAGCTTTTCAAACTAGTGGGAAAGGTCCTGCACATGACGAATTCAGATCCTTTTTTAAGGGCTATTACGTGCTGGTAATGGCGCGGGTGGTCGAAAGGATCGGTGGTTCCGTCGTAGGAGTTGAGCATCATCAAGGGAGCAAACTTCCTCAAAAGGGCCTCATTCATGATCTAGTCTACAAATGGTGGGACGGAGAGGTGGTACAGTACGTTTGGATCGTGCACCCCTCTGTGGAGGGGGTTCCCTGGGTCGAGCCACTATGTCCTTGCGGCGAGCTCCCTAGTCCAATGAGAACTAGCGGGGGCTTGGCTCTCCTGCACTTGCTCCCTATCATCTTCTGGAGGCGGAGGTCTGTGCTGCTCCTAGTCTCCAATAGCAGGTGGTGGATTTTGTCGCATAGGAGGGAAGTTCCCTGTTAGCCCTGTGCTCCTAGATACGGGAGAGATAGTTCCCAATCCAAGAGCAATCCGTAGAAGGGAGTTTCCCTGTGTCGAATGTATTCTGGTATTTGCTTCCTGGTTGAAAGCAGAGAGCAATTATAGTTTCTCGTCTGAAGCTGATCCTCGATATACTTGCCTTAATGGGACTTATGGGTATTGAGGATAGCTATGAGACGTGTGGGCCTAGCATGCTGTGAGAGTTCGGGTCCGTCCGGTGGACTGAATTGAGCGGGTTTAGAACCGCTTGGGCCTCTTTAGTGTTGGGCTGATATTAGGGCCTGTGTTTCCTCGAGATCATCATGACACATGTATTGCTTAGAAGTGTGACCGTTTTTATGTATCATCGGTAACAATTAAAAAGACTAAAAAAATTATCTATATATCTTGAAAAAAATATTACTGCAAGGGGATTGAACTTGGGACATTAGTTATAGAATTTTAAAACCAATCACTATATAAAAGAAATAATATATTTTTTATTAAATAATGTTTTATAATATTGTATTTGTATGTTTATATTAAAAAAGATTTTGGAGGGGGGGGGGGGGGGGGGGGGGGGGGGGGGGGTGAGCTACCCCTTGGATCTAGATTTGTTATATATAGATTTAGGCTTGGAGCTTGTAAAATTCAATAGTTATCTAATTAAGTGGTTTTGTTAGTGTTTTTAAAGTCTAAATTGATTTCAGACTTTAGTGCCAAATTAGGTGTTTAGACAAAGCAAAATTTTCTTGCTTATTTTTTACCTTTAACATCATCAACATATTAAAAATTTTAATCATTTTTATTTATTTTTCACAATGAATCCAACAAACAATTTTTCTGAACTTCCATATTCAGAGTTTATATTCAATCGGTACAAGCCTTTAGCATCAGTTCAGCTTTCAGGTAAGTTTTCAAATTCAGAGTTTTTAATAAACACAGTCTTAAACTTGTTTACGCTATGATAATTATCCCAGAAATTTGATCTAGTAATCAAGATGTTATGGAGACTATGAACCCAATCTTAGGACTTTTAGCCGATTCGTGGATTGATTTATTATTTCCCCCTCCAAGATTTTGTCTCACCCAATACCATGACACTTTTCAGATCTTATCATTGATGACAAAAATATTAGATTATGAGATGCTGGCACAATTACCATAATTTTCCCTGCAACATATTGCCAAAGCCATCACTGGTGTTCCCCTTGGCCCTATCAGCTTATCTATGTTTCTTCCAATCCTCCCAACTCTAGTAACCCATCCTCATCTCTATTTTATTTTTTTGGTGAAGCATAATTCATAATAAAGACTAAATATCATACAAAGTTCTACCCGCTGTGGAAGCAAAATAATGGGCCTCATAATTGAGTTCGCTACCAATATACATACATTTCCAACCATCAAGAAGTGCAAGAAGACGCTTAACATTACACAAAAGTGGATGTGAGGCCCAATTAGACACAAAAGATGTACCATCATCCTCTATTACTTTAATATCCCTGAACGCAGGACCAGGTAGAAAAGAGAGAAGAAGTTCCTCACTCCAGGAAATGGAGGAGTAAGGTGAGACAGTCCAAAGGTCTGATAGACAAGATGGGAGATTGTGCGCATCTGAATCCAGGACGCAGTCTGCTAAGAGCAAACCAGGCTTTATCCAGGCATCATACCAGATATTGATTGTTTCCCGACCCATAAAGGATTTGCCAATGAAAAAATCGCTTAAACGCCAGAAGAGCTGTAAAGACGCCTCTCCAGGCAAATAAAGCCTGAGCTGGAGGTTTGACTAGTTGGGGCAGAGATTTAGAGTTGTAATAAATGGTCTTGAGGAGGCGAGATCTGAGAGAGAGATAGGATGAAAAGGCACTCCATACAGATTTTGACAGGTGCACCAGGTTCTTATTCCTAGAAGTAGGAATATTAATTCTTCCCAAGTGTCTGGGAAAGGATTTTCTATCCCATTTGTAAAGGTGCTTAGCACGACCGTGCTCTTGACCATTCCAACAAAAATTACGAGTAAGGGAATCTATCTTATGAAGAAGACTCGCAGGAAGGAGAAAGGTCCACATAGTGTAAACAAGGATAGAATTGAGGACCGCCTTTATCATGACCGTCCGATCAGCTTGGGAGAGAACTTTAGATTTCCAAGTGGAGAGACGGTTGGAGATTTTATCCAAGAGGAATTGAAAATTTGTTGGCTTTTGCTTGGAAAACAAGAGAGGCGACCCCAGATATTTGTCTTTCGAATGAAAGGACTTTGATCCCCGAATTCGAGTAATCATTTGGGCATGTCTGGAATGTACATTGGCACTGAAGAAAATGAAGGATTTGTCAAAATTGACACCTTGGCCAGATGTCGTGCAGTATTGATGAAGAATATTTTTGACTGCATGTGCCTCAGCTAGGGAAGCTCTACTAAAGAAGAGAAGATCATCAGCATACAGAAAATGGCTGATAAAAGGGGATTACCGTCAGATTTTTATACCTTTGATAATGCCATCGTCCTCAGCTTGAGTCAAGAGGTGGGCGAGAGCCTCAGCCAACATGATGAAGAGATAAGGAGAAAGGGGGTCTCCTTGTCTAATCCCACGGGAATGGACAATTGGCTCCAATGGAGAGCCATTAAGCAAAACTCTAAGAGTGGAAGTAGAAATACATTGGTGCATCAACTCAACCCAATCCTCAAAGAAACCTAGCTGGTGGAAGATGTGAAGAATGAAGGACCACTCAATTCTATCATAGGTCTTAGCCTTATCGATTTTAATAGCCATCCATCCCTAAGTTTGTCGTTTAAACTTTTTCATCTGGGAGAAGGTCTCGTCAGCAATAGATACATTATCCGCAATGGATCGACCTTTCAGGAATGCTCCTTGAGTAGGAGATCTGATGTCATTCAGGAGGGGTTTGAGGCGGTTGGCTAGAATTTTAGATATGACCTTGTATATGATATTACAAAAACCTACTGGACAGAATTTATCCGGAGTGGTTGGGTTACCAACTTTTGCCAAAAGTGCTAGGAAGGTCTTATTGAGTTTTGGGTCAAGTCTCTTGGAGGTGAAAAAGTTTTGAACCACTGCAATAGCATCATCTCTCACTATATCCCAGTAATGTTGAAAAAAGAAAGCATAGAAGTCGTACGTGCCAGGAGCTTTGTGGGTCCCAATCGAGAACAACGTTCCTTAATGAGATCATTACTTGGGATGACAATTAATGCTTCATTATCAGTCACAGAAATGATAGGGTGGAAGAGTTGTAAAACATTTGGAGCCGGTGGGAGGTTGGAACTTTTGAACATATAAGAGTAACAGTTGGAGAAAACCTGTCCCAAAGGCCCCGGTTCATCGTGCCAAGCACCTTGATGGTCTTTGAGGCGCAAAATCAAGTTCGATTTGCGGCGCATCAAGGTGCTGCTGAGTATGATTTGGAAGGTCCCTCCTATACCTCACGGAGTGCAAATGCTCCTCTGGAAAACCTATAATGGTCCCTCTTTCCCATCTCTTCTCAACTGCCCTGAATTGAAAAGAACCGACTGTCCCAAGTCCTTGCCAACTTTGTAAAATGGATATTTTTTTTGCTATTTCGCTGCTTATTGAAAGTGTGAGTCAAGCAAAGTAGCAATAGTTTGGGTTAGTAACTGGCTAACAACATTTCCCAAATGCTTTTTTGTTGAATAGAATTACAATTTCGAATAAAAATAAAATAAAAAGGGATTGCAATTTATTCTAAGGTGCACAGTAAAATTTTCAAATGACATAAAACCAACCAAAAGTAAATTTGTTAAGGGCATCTCCAATGACAAATAAGGATGTTATGTATACCACCTCAACGACTTTACCGCAACGCATAACATTTACTACATTATAACAGTATACATCGAGGGGGCGTCACAGATACACAATTCACATATAGCGAGTCTCGTTAGGGCCAGCAACACTTCACAACCGAGATGGATGTACGCATAACCCCACCCAAGGCTCCAAATCCATTTCATCACCTACACCCATTAATGGATTTATAAAAGACAGACTTTCAATGCCACACAACACTGATGCATAAGATTACAATTTGTGTCATACTTCTTTCAGATTACAATTTTTTTTTTTTGTAACATTCAAGAATCGCTAAGAAGATGATTCCTAGATGATAGGGTTTTGATAGTCTAAAGTTAACTATAATTTTCATTTTAACTATGTTCAATTGTAATTTTTTTCCCTTGAGACTTTAGTTTCAATCTTTAATAGATTGATAGTATAGGATCTAATTTTACATTTTGTTAAAGGTTGTTGCTAAATAACACCACCATTTGTACTGAAAGACACCACCAGTGCCTTATTTTCTTAATGACACCACCAATATAAACAAAAAATTCATACCACCTCTCTTATTTCTCCTTCTCCTTCAATCCCCACCACCGCCACCTCTCCCCCCCCCCCCCCCCCCCCCTTTTCTTTTTCTTCTCCATCAACTACCACTACTACCCCGCCACCTACCTCTTCCTCTTCTTCTTCTTCTTATTTTCCTCATCCTCCTCCCCATCACCTCTTTTCTTTCTTTTTTTCCTGTCAATCCCCACCATCGCCACCTCTCCTCGTCCTCCCCTCTTCTTCTTCTTCTTATTTTCCTCCTCCTCCTCCCCATCACCTTTTTTTTTTCTTCTCCTCCATTAATGCCCACCACCACCACCTCTCCTCATCCTCCCCTATTTTTTTCTTCTCCTTCAATCACCACCACCATCCCGCCACCTCTCTGCTTCCTTCGAGGTGGTGTTGCTCCGGTGAAGAGAGAAGAAAATGTGAAGAGTGATGGTATCCTTCAGTAGATCCAAAAAAAATAAAAATGGTGATGTTATTTAGCAGTAGTCTTCCTTAAAACTTGCCCACAATGGGCAGTCCCTTGCTGCCTCATGGTTGCATGGTTACCTATACAATAATCGATATGTGACCATCAAACCAACAAGAGAAATATTCATCCAAAAAAAAGGGAAAATTATGTATTCAAAGAAGAGAAAGCTCTCGTACCATGTTGAAAAGGAGAGCAAGAAAATAAAATAAAGCATTGTTTTACCTACACTGAGTAACATAACTTGGTTTGGCATTGAATTCAAAGTGTGATGATTTTTGTTTAATAATAACAATAACGATAACAATAAAAGAAAAATAACACAAGTTTTCTTTGATTACTCGGTATTTAACAACAATATATATTTTTCAAAAAAATCAATCATACACATTCTCTGATTACCATGATTATACCATTTTAATAGAAACATGTTCATTTTTGTGGATGATCCTACCTGTAATGAACATGAATCACAGTAAGCATACTAGTTTACATACAATCGTCTCTCCACATCTATATTCTTCAAACATCACATATGAGATGATCTCTTTTAGAATTTAGTATACCATCTTCAGTCTTCTTGCACAACTTTCAACACTGAGACTGATAGACAGAATACAACTAGGAGTGTACCTGAATTCATCAGATCATTTTTTCCCTGAGGTCACACCTACAACCACGTTGCTCACCTACATCATTCAGAACTTAAATCAGTCAATTTGGGCCCATAATCAAATAGGAAAGGGATTAAGCCTGAATAATCATTGTTGGTTTTCATTATGTAACATGTGACTTTTCATACAAGGAAGAACAATTACCAATTTTCCACTTTCATCAACAGACATGGGATTTTCAACGACGACGGTTTGAGTGTGATTGTGAGCCAGTGACTGCAATCAAAGCACAGAAAACCCAGAACGAATTATTCAATCTAAAAATTGGCAAGCATTGACACAATCTGCAAAAGTGTCACAAACTCAAGAACTTACTGTAGAAGTAGATGGCGTGGATGCAACACCATTCGGTCTCTGTACAGGGGTTGGCCCTCTCATGTTACCCACCTGCAAAAGGTGGTTGAAATGCATATCAAACAGAAAGATATAAATGGAACTTAAACTGTAAGACACTAAATGAATTACTAGTGAAAGACCATTGCTTCTCCCCTACTTGGGTTTGGACATGGATAGGCCCAATTATTTAAATAATAAAAATAACATAATATGCCATCATAAATTATTAAAAGTTGCATGGAGCAAAAAGAAGTAGGGGTATGAGCCTGCAACTCAATAAGAACTGTTTTTTGGCAGCCTTTTGATAACGTTCTGCAAAGCCCACAAAACGACGGCGGTCTAAGATATAAAGGTTTAAGCAAGGATGCACCGACTCGCCGAAAAACCTTCGTATCGCGTGTCAAATACGTGTCGGACATGGACACGCATTCGACACGCGCTCGACACGTATTGGACACGTGGTCAACGGTCAAAATACGTTGACAGACCCGAACACGGTCTGGACACGTTGACAGATCGATGGACATCGATCGATCTGTCGAGAGGGAGAGATCTGTCGAGAGTGAGAGATTTGTCGAGAGGGAGAGATCGATCTCGAGTTTTCGATAGAGAAAGAGGGAAAGATCTTACCTTCTTTTGTTTGTTATGACAAGAAGAAGAAGAAGAAGAAGAAGAAGAAAGGAAATGGGAGAAAGAAGGAAAGGCGTTGGGGGGATCACTTTGAAACACAATCTTTTTCTTCTTCATTCCTGGTCTTCTTCTCAAAACAGCAAGCCAACGCTACTTCTGGTCTTCTTGTCATAACAGTAAAAACCCTTACTCTAACTAGATAACAAATACCCAACTTAGGTCTTGAGATTGGGCTTTTGAAATTGGGTCATTTAAAACTATTCTTGGACTGACACCTTTGGCCAAGCCTCGAACTAATTCTTGGGCCTTTTGCTTCCATGTTTTTAACAAAATTTAGTTTTGCCCCTTGGGCCTTTTGCTCCTTGTTTTGCTCCTTTTATTTGCATGTAAGCATTCGAAGCCATGTATATGTTAAAAAATATATATTAAAAAATTAAGTTTGACCGTGTCGCCGAGTCCTATTTTTTTTAAAATTGTCGAGTCGTCGTGTAGTATCCGTGTCCGAGTCCGTGCATCCTTGGGTTTAAGTCACTTGTGTAGTGATAGCTTGATTATACGAATATTCTAGTGGTACATTACTACATTTGTGCACTTACATGACATGGCATCTGCATGTAGACAGTGTACTTCAGAATAAAATTATTTTTGTGTATGCTATGCACGTTGACTTCAGGACAAAATGACATGAGAACCTTAAGTATGACTACAGATAGAGCAAATATTATGAGCTTGCACTTACCCCAATATTTGTAATATAACGACATACTGCGCATTTGACTGAAGGTGCACCATATGGATACATAAGCATAATGTGGCACTGACCGCAGTTCACATGGGCGACTTGGCTAGATGCTTTACATGCGTAACATCAAACAAAAATTTAGGTTGTTGGAGAAATCATGGTGGGAAAAGAAACATCAAAACAAAGAAGTAGCATGATCCATGAATGCAGTAGTAATCTTCATCAAGATGCATGTGAATCCAAACAACCAACAAAAATCTGAGGTATTTTTAATTTCTACTGTACTTTTTTTATTTCATTTTATGCAATTTTCAGCTAACATTTAGTTTAACTGTCTTATAGAGCAAGTAATTACTTAAATAGATGAAGCGTAGAGGGATTATGTTCAAGTAGTTCATTTCATTGCTTTGTTGGAAGTTATTTGTTGATGTTCTATAATTTTGATTAAAACCCAGAAGAGAAGAAAATTTGTTAACCGGTTTTTTTTTCAAGTGTGACTAATTATTTACACTTTTGTAAACTAAACATCAAGTGACATCAAAACGAGTAATTTTTTGGGAGATTGATGATTAGACAGTTGTGAATCAAGAAAAACCAAGAGGGATTTAGATTTATGCAATCGCTGATCAGCTTTCAGGGCTTTCTTAACTTAGAAAGCATGAACCAACATCTCTTGAAGGTGCCAGATCATCACAGCCTGTGTCTAGCTATTGGTCCCGGTGATCTCCATCAGCCCCCTTGCCCAAGTTTTCTACGCCAGTGTTCAAAATGGATGGATATTTGGATCTATTGATCCCTCAGTTTTGGATATGTATTGTCCACATCCGTTTGACTCCATCGGTCATTAATACCAGATAAACTAAAAAATAGCGACTCTTATGGGTCTCAAAGATGTGAGACATATCTAGAGATGGCATTTTGGCCCACCCAATGGATACTTGGCCCAGCCCGAACCGACCCTAATGAGCCAGGTAGGGGGCTCTCTAAATGAACCACAGGCCAGTGTGGGAATAGGAAGTCAGGTCCAAGTCGTGTACGATTATATGTTCTGATCTATAACGAACTGTATATCCACAGTATTACAAAGGTGTCAAATGTTTGGCGTAGTTTAGCAGTTGGAGTATGGGTGTTTTGAGTGCACTGGCTAGCATGTTGTTTGTATCTACATTCAGGTCCTTAAAGCCAGCTCAGGTATACCCCTCTATGTTGGTGGTTTGGGTCTGCATATACCCAGTTGCTAAAGTTATCCAGGTTTACAAAGCAAGGTATGGTACATCAAATGAGGATCCGGGTTGACTCTTGAGAATGGCCTACCCAACCAGCTGCTATCCCTATATGTATCTGATTTTTCTGAAACATATCTTCTAAATATGGAAAATTCATTGAATATTGTGTCATGTCTTATGATGGTATTGGTCGTTCAATTTACAATTAGTTTCTACTCGAAAATTATTGAATATTAGGGAGAAATTGGGATGTATCATGGATATTTAATGTCTTTTAATATATAATATGGTAATAAATCTTGTGATGTATTAGTAAATAGTGGCTTACGCGTGCCAATGGCACAATAGAATTTTGACATCAAATTACATCAATTTTAGAACAAAATTTAATAGAGTTTACTATGTTCTTTTTTAAATTAACACCCTGTCATAACACTTCAAAACTTCATCAAGCAAACAAATATACACTATTTTGCAGTCATTGAGATTTGATAATATATATAGCCATGCTCGCTTATTGTGGATGGCTTGAGTGAGACATAAATGGCAAAACTTTTAAGTCCCAACCGTTGGATGAAACAAATCTCAACCCGTACCTAGGATTATCACTACTTATGTTTAAGTCCTATCCAATTTGCTATATTGATACCATACCATCATCACCAAAGCTCATTCCTGATACTTTCGGGGTTATATTGATACCATATCAGTAAAAAAATAAATATAAAAAATAAAAAAAAAACTCACGGTATATCTTCCTTATAGGATGTGTTAAAAAAATTTGGCCTTCCCTAACAGACTGGAAAGTGGTCAGGACCAAAACCCTATAGGAAGACTCATTTTAGTAATAAGAGCCATCCTCTTGTCCCTTACCCTTCGTTGTCCACTAACTCAAAGGAGTTGTTGCACCATAAAAATCTTTCTTATAGTATGTGTTAAAAAAGAGAAACTGTGTTTTATTAACTTAAGGTTAAGGAAAATGTTACAATTGGTTCCCGAAAAAATAATTGATTCCTTTGTCTAATTGCAAGTATTGTGATGGGGTTGTTAATTTTACGACACTCATGACCAAAGTGACTAAAGTAAATCTACAAAGAGAAGCCTATCGAACAAAATAATAGCATTTATTCTTTTCACAACATAGGTATGGTGCGCCATGGGACAGCCAAGGCAACTGACCACAAAAGCACCTAGAAAAAATGAAAAAAAGAAAGACCTTGGATCTTTCATGTTTGGTGGGGAAAGATCGTGTTGTTACCTCTTCCACCCACATCAAAAGATATTGATAAATCATCGCCTAACAGAGATACAAAAGAATGAGATCATGCTAAAAGTGATGATTTATATCTCCCGGATGATCTCTTTAGTATATTTGAGGAAAAAAGTGTGACTCATATTTTAAATAATAAAGGTCATGATCAAAATTCATATTCCAAAACTATACCAGCATACAAATGGACAAACTATAACCTAAAAAGTTAAACATCTCATTCTTAAATTACAATCTTAGTCAAAAGTATCAACTTCCACTTGATGGTCCCCTTGTGAAAATTTTGATTAATCCATCATCAGAAGCATCATGATTACCAATGAGAAAGCCCGCGACATCACCCTCCTTAGACTCACACCCATCATAATATCCCCTTTATCTGATTATCAAAGTCTTAATAGACATGGAGTCCTACATGCCTAGTATTTTTGTTTCTCAACAAACTTGCACCCACCAAAATTACATTCAAACCTCACCTCATTACGGTAAAGATACTTCTCGGTTTTACCACCTCAAGTAGCTGACACCAATGCAGTCTCGAGCGACGCTACCCTCACCGCCTCGCCTAGCCTAGGTGTCGCCTAAATTCGCTAGCCCAGAATTTTTTATTTACTAATTTTTAATCTACACATTGGATTGTTGTTGCCTTTTTTTACTTTATTTTTTATGTTTGTTATTGGATTATGATTAAAGATCATGTTTTTTGTTAAATTTGTGTGAAATTAACTTGTGAAGTGATGTATATTTAGAGGCTTTAGGCTGCCCAGGATGTTAGGCGACTGCCTAGGAGAGTTAGGCACCTAGACCGAGCCTACCGCCTCGCCTAGCGCTTGGGACAACTTAGGTTGACACGGCACCACCCTAGTCATCATATTAAGAACGATCCCACAATCCCACCTAACCCACTTGAATGGATCCCATGCAACCTTTTGTAGCCAGTCAAAAACTCATTTGTCTCATCCATATTCTTCTTAATCTTCTTGCATGTTTGTTCCCTAGTGAAACCAAGCAAAGCTTACCCCGAATTAAAGCCACCATCCATATTCCTCTGCCACACTCCATCTCTGCTGATCCACACACTTCCCTAAGATTCAGTTGAGGATTTTCACGTACTTACTATCCGTCGTCATTTCTCACAATCACTCCACTATTTTCAGAAGCAGACCCCAAACTCCATCTTCACAATTCTCCTTCACTAATCCCAAACCCATTTCAACTTTTTCTCGCAGACAATGGAGATCATCGCAAGATCTCATATATAAGACTTCGACTTCCTCAAGTCATTGCTTCTGATCTAGGTTGTCTCGAGCGATGCCTAGGCGCATTAGGCGGGTGTTCGGGCCAAGTACGCCTCACTTTTGCAAGGCTAGAAAAAAATTTGTAGTCTTGTGCGGTCGCCTTAGACAAAAATTGATATTTTTTTGGACTCATGGTTACCGCCTCATTTGAGGCCATAAATGTGTGAAAGAGGAGATAAAATATTGTTGTTGACTTGATGTTTTCTGGTGAGAAAGAAGTCTCTAGAGAGAAAATAAGAGATAAAGAGGAGTTGATTAAAAATAGCTCACGGGCCCAACATGAGATTTTATTTTAAAAATGGGTTAGGGACCAACATAGAATTTTCTTCCCCAAATCCAACAAAAAAAAGACAACTTTATAAACCATCAACCATTAGAAAATATATATAGGTGCCTTGCGCCTAGGCTAGTTGGGCACTAGAACAACATAGCTCCTGATCTCCGGTTCTTATCTTCCACGACCCAGCTACACACTGGTTTTGAAGGGAAAATGAAGAATTTGGACTTCTACACTGCACCACTAGTTCAGCATCAGCATCCCCTTCGTTGCAGCTACCACATATCCCTGCCTGAACCCGCCAACGTCACCTCCCTGCCTGAACCCGCCAACGTCACCTCCCTAGCCACACCACACTATCAACTCCCTAAAATAGATCTGGACAAGATTTTTCATCCCCATTCTACACACCAGCCATCTTTCTTCATCGCCTCAAGCATGGAAAAATGTCTCTAATACCCATCAAATATCAGATCCAATCAATTGAAACCCTTCGTGACCTGAATCCACAAGAACTTGGCATGAAACCTAAAAGCACTCTAAAAACTGGGTTCTTCAAACAAACCTTATAGAACGGAAAGGGTTTTGCCACCACATATGCTTCCTTTCGAAAATTCTTGCATTACATGTGGTATGCTTCTCGGTTGGTCTCTCCGCTTCTTTCGAGCAACACCCCATCACCTGTTTAGCAGTAGAACAACTGCCAAACACCCTTCTCTGGCAGATCGTCCTCTCCAGGCTACCTAAAGCCCTGTTGACCCTGGAACCTTCTCTTATGGTGGTTACATGCCAGCCAGACCATCCACCAACCCATCGACCGTTGTCCAGCCACCCTCACCGTCAGATTACAGCAACTTTCAACTGTTAAGGCATAAAGAGAAGACATCCCATTAATATCCATACCTCCGTAAAATAAAACTTCCTTGGATGGGGCATCTTACTTTTGTGCTCCAGAAATACTAGTTCCAGCATTGCTATCCACGATATCCAGTTTTCATGCTTTCCCAAGCACCAAATGAAACAGAAAATTGAAAGGGAACATTAGTGACACAGAAGGTCACCATGTGAAGTACAAATAATTGAAGGTTATCACAAAGGCAATGGTTTACGTGGACTTTTTGGCAGTATTCTTGCCTTTCTATGAATAACGCATGAAGACATCAGGTTAAGTAGTTTTATATATTGTTTTGTTGGAATACATGTTATATTAGGTTTTCTGAAACCAGATGGAATGCATCTTGATTGAATTTCATGAAAAATTTACATTAAGAAGAAAGCAACTTGAATTGATGTTTGAAAAGGAAGCAGATGAGAGGAATCAACTGCAACGATCTCAACTTTCTTAAAAGTACAACAGGCAAAGCACAACAAGCTGAGGCTCTTTCGATCATGTACTATGTGAGATTCAAAAACAAATAGGTTTACAGAAACTTCATGGCATAAAACTTGCAGGTGTTGTCATATAACTACGAATGCATGTCTAGTATGCACAACTACATAACAACTCCATTGCTGAGAGCCCATTACCAAAAAAGAGACTTCAAGATTCAAAAGACAAATAATAATAATAATAAATTGAATTTCATTGAGCAGTACAGATAAATAAATGAAGGAATTAATAAATAAAGGCAGAAAATATCAATAAATAAATGAACGGCAATCAACCAAAAACTTTAGCTTTAACATAGAAAACACCTGCATGAGCCTCAACATGTTTTTTTACTAGTATGCAGTTAAGTACGAAATGTTCAGGACAATAGTGGCAAATGATCAGAAAATCTTTTTCCACTGCCTATAAGAAAATTCGTTCAAATGAACTTCAAATACTTCTTTCAAGTTTGCAAAGAATAAACCTGGTCTTGCAAGATTAATCGTATGACAGCATGAGCATCTCACACTTGTCGCCCCACGTGTATACATTAGCAATGTGCGGCAACCTCCACATACGATCTGAGACATTTCCATTCCTACACAAGATGTAACAAAGTAAAGATATATACGAAGCTGAAAGTAACCATCAGAAAAACTTCAAGTGTCAAACAAAAACAAAAACAAAAACAAAAACAAAAACAAAAACAAAAACAAAAACAAAAACAAAAACAAAAACAAAAAAAAAAAAAAATTAACCACATAATCAAACTCAATGTCAAACCATTTTTATGAGAAATAAATAATAGCTGTCAATCTTTAGTCATCTTAATAACCATGGTAGGTGCAGCATTTCTTTAAATGGATGTAAACTATCTAAGCATTTCAATTATGAAACTGTATACAACAGGGTGGCTGGACAAATAATGTTCCTCGATTCATCTTTTACCCAAATAATGTTCCCTCCCCAGAACGTTCTTCAAGAAACATGTACAGTCCTAACTAAGCTTCTGTTGACCAATAATATATGAATAAATCACGATTGATTATCAGAGCTTTCCCTCAAAAAATGCATTAGTCCCTGCTATTTATCTCTTAGCCTAATGTGGGTTGTAAAAGTCAATATGATATCTAAAGTATTCTCATCACGCGTGGTTGACAGAACTATATTAAAAGCTGCACTGGTGATGCACTCCACGGAGAAGATGGAGAATCCCTCGTAGTTTTCTATCTATCTTGATGGCATGCAATTGATAGCAATTTGCCCCTTGTAAGCAACCAAGCCTAATACATAAATTTATTGATTGCCAAAGAGTTTAACTTCAACAGGCTTGGTTTTCTCTAAATACTTCCTTCAATAGGGAATTTCTCTCCGAGGGAATATGCTCCTGATCTCATCCAAGTCAGTGAACTTATCCCTCAACCAGCTATTGGCCCTAAATCACACACTAAAGCGAAACTTACCTTATTGGTGGCTTTTGTTGCTTTGCCTCCTAGATAATAAATCCCATTTTCTCTTGTTGCAAGCCAGTGTCCCTCATATGTCAACCTACAACTTAAAGTTGCAATTTTGGGGTGTAGGACAATCACCTAAGGCCAAGGTAAGTAAATGTGAGTCCAAGACTGAGCCCCAGCTCAGTCCTAAACTAAAGCCAACCTTGTGCATTGTGGACACCCAAGCCCAACTCAGGTTCGGGAAACTCAGATTGAGTGCACTGGCCAAGTTCTTTACAAACAAGCTTAAAATTTTATAATTATTTGACACAAAGTTGGCCATAGGAAAGAGACATGTGATAGATGCCCATCATGCTCTTCAACAAAATGAGCCTTGCTGTCGGATAAGTGTCTACTTTCCATAAAGAAAGCCTCCTATTCATCACTTTCATGAAATAACCCCAACTGTCCTTGGTAATGCATCGAGATGCTAATGGAAGCCCAAGGTATCGGATACGAAGGGAATCAAATACAAAACAACCAAGTAGTAGTTTTAGTTCCAAACCAAGTTTAAACAAATTAAAGCCACCCCAAAAATGTCCAGATAGCTTTAACGTTTTGCAGATAGTCTAACTTTTATCATGAAAAAGGATGGTCTCAAATAGTGCAATATAGGGATTCCCGTCACCAATAATGGAAGCTTTAAAGAAGTCCAAACCTATGTAGTCGGGCGAACTAGGCAAGATGAGGCGACAGGGTTCACCTGGGCACCAAGGCACATGCCTCACCTAGCACAATTAGTGTTGTCTGGTTCGAAAAGTGGGAAGGAGGGCTGAATCAATTAATTGAAGACTTCAAGAAGCTTTCAATCAAATCCTTAGGGCTGGTCAACACCAACGATGGAGATTCAACAACAGATCAATGGAAGAAGGGAGGGACAGAAGCTCAATCGAGCTTGTGTTGCCGAAGAAAGGTTTTGTGTGTGTTGTTTTAAAGTGCTTTGAAGTTTTTACTTCTTTGGAGTTCTAATAAGAAATAAAAACACAAAAAATAATAAAATAAAAATAATAAAAAAGTGCATGTGCCTTGCATCTCCACTTTTGGTAGTTTTGGGTGATCACCTACACCCTTTGACTACAACCCTTTAGGTCTAGTCTAGCCAACCCAAATTGAGGCGGTGTTCCTTTCAAGCATGGTTTAAAAAAAATTTGTGAGGCTATGATTTGAGGCTCACCTCAGTGCGAGGCTTATGGTTAACAAACTAAGGCTTACACATCATAGATGTTTCAACAATTGATCCAAATGATTGTTATTAAATCACTTACACATTAACCATTGACAACTTGGCTCGTTGTGGCCTCATTATTCCAAACAAATGTCATTCTTCTAACAGGCATGTGGAATCGATGGAACACTTATTTTTCATGTGCCCATTCTCCATTGCAGTATGGTAGAAAATGGCTTCAGCCTGTGGATCTGTTCAAAACAAACTCTTTAACCACATGGCATGCATGAGATGCTTCAATGCCTACGGGAACTGGTTGTGGGTACGTTGTTGATTGCACACTAGTGGTACTATGGAGGGAGCGCAATGAGAGGATATTCAAGGCAAAATAAACAAAGATGTAGATCAGGTTTCTATGGGCATACATGAAGCACTGGAGTTCTAGGCCACTATTTGGAGGATACTAATAGACACCACTTTTGCGATTGTTTCTTCTCAGGGAATATTTGTTTATGTAGCCCAATCTTTGTAAATGGTGTTCCCATGAATATCTCACTCCCACTTTCAAACAAATACAATGTTTCTCTGTCAACAAACCAAAAAATAAACACACACACACTTATCAATAACTGGCACTGACAAGTTAGTGAAAATGAACCGTCACCGAGGAAAGTTTCACCCATCTCCATCTTTCATCAAAAACCCTTGGTTGGTTTCCAACAACACAAGAAAAAAGTCTTACTACAGACCTCCCAAAATTGATCATGTAAAGTTAAAAGCTCTGATTTCAATCAAGTGTTCTAGGTTAAACTGGAGTTCCAGAATGTAATAAAGATCAGTTGAATTACTCATCAAGCCAAAACAGCACTCAAACTGTGAAGACTAAAGCTTCAAAGAACAATAAATGTTTGCTGTGATAGAAAACCTGAAGACACTTTACCAAAATATTGTTCCAAGTGTTCTTAGATTTAAGATAAAATAAACTTGTAAGGTGCTTGAAAATCCTAAGAACCTCAAATTTGGGGTAGCAGGAATCAGAGCTTTACTAGTTGAAAACTCAGACCCATTGGAATTCAAACACAACCTTCTACAAGCTGGACAATTTCAACCAGTTGAACTTGACATTACCTTTCTTCCCACAAAAAAAAAATGGGTCTTATTGGGAATTTATGATTTCACCAACTTGGATTCAACAATTGCCTTATAACTTTGGCTGAACACTGTCAGCTTTACAACAATTACAACAGCACCACAGTCGCAGAAACAGGTCATGCAAAACACCAAAACATAAGACATTCCTCCATTAGATCTATGAAACAACATTTAGCTGACTAATATCTCGAACTTATCATACAAAATACTGTTACAGAGGGTGGACAGTGTCAATGCAGACAAGCAAATTGGAGCTCATTCAGTGTTCCATATCACCAAACAAACCAACTTAATGGAATAAAACACAAACTAAGCTTATAAAGATGCACGATAACATGAACGTAACTTTTAAATCTTAAGACATTAACCGTAAAAGTGATTGGTTCCATTTGCAATATGCTTCAATATTTGCATTATCTGAAAACCCCATAGAATGAAGCATTTTTAGTATGTGGGCATGAAAACATGCAAAACTCATATCAACAGAAACACACACAGTGTTGATGCCTTCTGTATAAATCAGAATAAAGAAAACAGAGCTTGATGTACCTGGAGGTGGGACAGAGGTAATAGTATTGCATATTGCACAGCAAACATTTGCAGCACCCCTAGGATAAAGAAGAACACTTCTACAACCACTACACACAAGCTGGCTCTGCATAACTGCAAGCTCAGAGAAGTCAATAAATCAACTTAGAAAAAAGAGACATTTACAAATTAAATTGTGTTATCATCTTTACTGGCCAGGGTTTCAGATGGCAAAATATGCAAGCCACTGCCTTTTCTGAAAGTTTGTATCCATTAGTTACAGCAACTAATGACTCATCATTGAATTAAAGTTGCAAATTGTTTGTACATATATAAAGAATAAACTCAGTATAGAATTTTTCTCTTATGGCAGAACAATGATTGTCAAGTTACTGCTGAGATTGAAGGGGTATAATAGTTCAACTTTTGATTACTTTGACTCAACATGAATAAAAGAAAGTTACTTTTTTAATGGTTGTCAGTATGAAGTTATGAAGTTTATATTTTGATCAAGTAATTATCAACAACCATTTGATGTTTGATCTAGTAATTCGAAGTTTAATAAAATATAGGGTGGGGCTATGTTGTTGGGGGATCCACTGAGGCTTTAAGGCTCTACTTTTTATTCAAAGCACTGTATGGCAATACATTACTTAAGGTGAGTGTGGCGATACATTACTTAAGGTGAGTGCGAACATAATAAAATTTCTACCATCTAGAAAAAGGCTTTGCGATTGGTGGACGTTGCCTAACATCTAATGTCACCCCTAACCACATACGAGGTTATTTTGACACACATTTTTGTTAGCCGATATGGTGTAGAATTTTGAGCTGATTTGTGTGAAGATGATTGATATTCACGTAATTAATACATAATATATCACTTAATTTATATATGTTAGTGTTTTGATTATTATATTTTATTCTAATTATTTCGTTTTCATGTCTTTGTAGGAATTTGAGCGTGAACGATGAAATCGCATTAAGGCGACAATTTGATGAATGATCAATTAGTTGATTCTAATGGTGGTACAAAGTAGCAGGTCACATGTCTAAACCTAACCCAAACAAACCTAGGTCCACCTAATTTAACCTAAGCCCAAGTCCAAAAGTTGACCTAAAAACCCAAACCCAACCTAACAAGGAAAGAGGAGAACCCTATTGAGGTTTCCTCTCTCCCTTCTCTTCAAAATCTTTCTTCCTACGTTCCTGGGCCGCCCTTCCACGCCTCTCCTCCTTGGCAAGACAGAGACTTTCGTCTCTCGCCACTAACCAACCACCATAACCATATGCCACATCCACCCTGCCGGCGATTCTCGCTCGATAGGAGGACCGGCAACGCGATCACCTCGCCATCACCATCGCCGCCATCTCACTAGCCGTCCCTATTTTCTTATCTTTCTTTCAGCCACTATCACGAACCAGTAGCAGATTACAAAACAGGGAGCACCTCCCTGTTTTCCACCTCTTTCTCCTCCCTGTTCCGTCACGCCAAACAACACCACCGTCCACACACCGGCCAAACCAACGTCACTGCCCCTACTTCATCCACGCAACAAAACAGAGCCACATCATCCTCTTGTCTCTTCTGTTCATCTCCATTCCTCTCTCTTCCATGGTCTCTTCCTCCTCCACTTCTCTCTTTCTGCTCCTTCATCACACATAGACCACGCCCGCCACCGTCCCTATTTGTCTCCCGTTCCCGTCACAGTCACAAACAAGAGACGAAACAGGGAGGACTCCCAGTCCCTGCTTCTCTCTCCCTCACGAACCCAATCCCTCTCTTTCTCTTTCTCGTTTTGCAGTCTCTCGTCCCTTCTTTTCCATCTCTCCCTAATCCCTCTCCTCTAATCAACCACGGACTAGCACCACCGTCCAACGAACAACCACAGACCACGCCCGCCACCGTCCCTATTTCTCTCCCCCGTTCTCGTCTCTCTCTCATTTCTCCCTGATTTCTTTCGCTTTTGCAGAACTAGCAGCAACGAATAAAACGTAGATGGAGCAAGCAGCAGCGGGGGAGCAGAGCAGGCGAGCTCGCAGGAGACGAAGGTGCAGGAAAAAAGGCGGAAACCATCTTATTTTTTAATCAGTTGGCTATTTGCACCCCAGATTTCTGTTTGAGCCACCACAGTCCACCAGCAGCTTGTTCTCAGGATGCGTGTTCGTGCTGAGATGGATTCCACCTACACCAGTACTGTGACATCATCCACCATGATCTTCTAAACCCCACGCTGAGGCGAAGATGAAACCACAGAGTTTCCTAGAGTTTGTCGTATCTGAATTTATTGTTTTCTATATGCTTGAACGTTAAATATAGTTGATTTCTGAATTTCAATAATTTGTTTTCACCGATTATATCCGGAATAATTATCTAGACTAATCGATAGTTAGAAGTTCCCTTTGTTGATATTCGAAGCCTGCTTTAATCAATTAATTTGAATTTGTAATTATGTGTGCCATAAAAAGAGATGCAATGCTAGGGGTTTAGAATTAGTTAAAATCAACCTATGATTGTGTGTCGTAAAAAGACATGCAATGCTAGGGGTTTATGCCTTTGCTGATATCAATTGCAAATGTAGATTAATCTTTAGATTAGTCGTGTTGATTCTTGAAAACAATAATTAAGATTATACGAATCTCGAAGAACCTGTGGTGGATTCGATGTCTCAGTCTACTCTCTTATCATCTTACCAGTTTAATTTTAGTTGTCAATTTAGTTATCTTAATTTAATAATTTTCATCTGTTGTAACCCCCAACTTTAAATTAGTTTAAATAAGTCTTAGAATTCGACTGTCTCGTCAATCCTCGTGGGATCGACCCGTATTTGCTACTGTCTACTAGTTAGACAGTCGTGCACTTGCGGTATTACAAGTAGGGTTTATTAACTTATTAATTTAGGTTAATAAAATCTCCATCAAGTTTTTGGCGCTGTTGCCAGGGATTGTAGCGGTACAATAAAAATCTAGGGTTGTTTTTGCTAGTTTATAAATTAGGTTTAATTTTCATTTTAGAAACACTGTTACGAGTCACTTTCTTATTTGTTTTATTTGCTTGAGTTTGAATTAATTTTGCATTTATTTTGCAGGCGATCACACACATAGGAGCCCAAGTGGGAACGAAGTGAAATATTGCGATTCGTGAGGAAACTCTCAGAAATCGACTTCTACCCGGCGTCGCAAGTAACCCGAAAGAGGTTCACGCCAAAGGTAACTTCTACCCACCGCATCTGCACGCGGTTTCTGTGTGATCACTTGTGTTTAGCTTGTTCTAGGTAGTATTACATGCACATTTGAATAGTGGCAGGATTGAGTTGAAACTTCCGTGCCCTCTCCCGCGGATAGGTTAATTACCATCTATTTTAGGGTTAGGAACCTAGGTCTTCACTATTTAAAATTTGTAGCAAGATAATTATCTAAAACAGGTGTGACGCTCATAGAGACTCTCTTTATACGTTTGATAGCTTAAAGTGATCGAGTGAAGGAGCATATCCCATCTGAGAACAGTTCTTGAATTGGCATTTCACTTTAAGCTAGAGAGTGGAAAAAGAGGTAGAAGCAACTCTGTAGTGGCGGATTGATAGGAAATTATCGTGCCTCTCCCACGGTTAGGTAAATTGAATTGAATTTCAGCCCTGCATTAGTAAAAAAAACTCTAAGGCCGTCTGCCATTTATTTTGTTTGTGCATCATTTAGGTGTCACTTAGGGTTCCGTTGTTTTTATTTTTTTAGAGTTAGGTCATCTTCATATAGCGGTTAGGCTTGCATTTAAAAAAAATATTTAATTAATTAAAAAAAATTTAATTAAAAAAATAATAATAATTGGAGCCTATTTAGGAGTGTTGACTTTGAACATTCGATATCCAATAGTTTATGCATACCTGGGTGCGTGATTCTAAGAGTAGGCGTGTCTGACAAGAGTTCGAGGAGTTCTTTGAAGTCCCCATTACCTATTTAGGTTCATCATCATTGTCCACTGAGATGGCTGAGGGGAAGGCCTTTAAGGATTACTTCGCCCCTCTTCCTAGTAGTGCTCCGTCTTGCATTGTATTACCTGAGACAAATGCAAACAGTTTCGAACTCAAACCATCTATTATTCATTTCTTGCCCTCTTTTTATGGTTTTGAGAAAGAATGCCCTTATCTTCATGTCAAATAATTTTTTGACATTTGTGCTACCCTGAAGTACTAAAACTTTTCTGATGATTCGGTCCGTCTTAGGTTATTTCCCTTTTTTCTGAAAGATAAGGCGAAATCGCGGTTAAACTCATTAGAGACGGGATCCATCACAACATGGGATATGTTGTCAAAAAAGTTCTTGACCAAGTATTTTCCCATTCATAAAACGAATGCCCTCTAACGAGATTTATCTAATTTTCAACAAAAAGAGGGCGAACATTCAATGAGCTCATTGTCAGGTATCCCCATCACGGATGCGAGAAGTGGCGGCTAGTTCAATACTTCCAAGACGGTTTAACCCCTCAAAACCGTCGTATGATTGATGCCACTAGTGGTGGGTCATTAATGAAGATGAGTGTCAATGAGATATGGGAATTCTTTGAAACGCTTTCAGAAAATTCTCAGCAATGGGATTATTCGATAAAGGAGTCTGATAGGCGTAAGGGCGGTATATATGAAGTTAGAGATACATCTGCTCACCCCCCTTCTGCCTCGAAGTTAGAGACAATTGTTATAACCATGGCTCAAAAGATAGATGCACTTTTGAATGCTCAACCTGCACTTCCCACAAACGCTTCATCTGAAGTTTGTGCTGCATGTTCGAGTCCTGGTCATTCAATAACTAATTGTGACTTGCAAAACGATTATCCTGCATACTATGTTGAGCAAGTCAACTCTTTTAATGCGATGTGGCGACCTAGCAATAATCCGCAACCTAACTATTACAATTCAGGGTTCGCCAAACATCCAAATCTTCCCTGGGCCTATGGCCCACACCAAGGGGGGCCTGTTGTTGTTTCCCAGGCTCCTCAAGCCTCTAGCCCTGTTAGGCCCCACCTTAACCAAGTTCCTCAATACAACACATCAAGTTTAGAGGAAATGGTTAATCGATTTTTGCAGCGCTCAGAAAGTATAATTAAGCAAAATTCTAAGGACATATCTGAGTTGAAAGCCACGACTCAACACCAATCTCAAGGCCTCAATAGACTTGAGATAGCTGTGAGTAAGATTACTCAGTCTTCTTCTGAGAGAGAGCCGGGGAGATTTCCTAGTCAACATGTTCCAAACCCGAAGGGTCAATTGGCAATTGGTAGTACATCTGAGTCACGCCATTAAGATGTCCAATCTATTAATACCCTTAGGAGTGCAAAACAGGTTGACAATCGGGTACAAGTGCCCGATTCGAGTTTCGTTGCATCTCCGTCTAAGTCAAAGCAGGTTGCATCTCCGTCCAAGTCAAAGCAGGTTGCATCTCCATCTGACAATGAGGCTGATAAAGTCTCACCTTCTAAAGATGTGCCTCTTAACTCTGACCCACTCAGGCATCTTATTTGCCTAGGGCACCGTTTCCATCACGGTTAGCTCCAGCAAAGGAACAAATGCTAACGATGTAATGAAAATTTTTAAACAAGTTCACATTAATATTCCATTGCTCGATGTTATTCAGCAAGTTCCTATCTATGCCAAATTTTTGAAGGATCTTTGCACACAGAAGCGAAAACTACATGTGCAAAAGAGAGTCTTCCTCGCCGAGCAAGTAAACTCAATTATTAAACACAGAACTCCGCCAAAGTATAGAGATCCTGAGTGCCCGACTATTTCTTGTGTTATCGGTGATCATATGATTGATAAGGCATTGTTGGATTTGGGGGCAAGTGTTAATTTGTTGTCATACTCTGTTTATGAGCAATTAAGTCTCGGCGGACTAAAACATACTAAAGTAACACTGCAATTGGCAGTAGGTCAATCAAAATTCCCCACGGTGTTATAGAGGATGTGATCATTAAAGTTGAAGAATTCTATTTTCCAGTGGACTTCATAGTTATTGATACGCAACCTGTTCACAACCCCTCCAGTCACATTCCAATTATTTTGGGTCGTCCATTTTTGGCCACATCTAATGTTATTATTAACTGTAGGGATGGAATCATGAAACTATCATTTGGCAACATGATTGTCGAACTCAATGTTTTTAATGGAAGCCAACAACCTCCTGAGTCCGAGGATGTTTGTGAAATTAACATGATTGAGAGTTCAGTGAAGAATTCCTTATTGCAGTCTGCATCAGATGATCCCTTAACAGCATGTTTGACTCACTTCGGTTTAGACTTCGATATTGATGATTCCATTAGGGAAGTGAATGTTTTGCTTTATTCAAACCCTATTATGGATCCGGGTTACACATGAAAGCCTAAAGTGGAACTCCTTCCACTCAGTGAGTCAAAATTGAACCCTTCTGCTGATACTATTGGGTTTTCTGACCCAGTCTCATTCTCGCCTTTTCATGATAACCCATTTGACATATGTCCTCCTAGTGACTCCTACATGAAGTCTGATTCTCAATATTCTTTGGAGAGAATACATCTCATAGATAGTGTTGATTTTAGGTTTGGGGGTGTTGTTGAGCTGTCTAGCTCATCATCTTTGAGCAATTCATTTTATTATGATGAGCCTGTACCACCTGATATATCTATAGACATACCTCTATCTATTCCTTTAATAGTGACTGACGCTACCTATGTGGATTCCTTATTTTTAAGGGATGATTTGAGTTTTGACAATCCTATTGTGCAACACATTCAATCTTCTGATTTGATTTCAGACATAGGATGTACCTTTTTTAGGAGTAGGAAAGTCATTTGTTGGATATCCATGTTGGTGACAACTTTTTGCTCCAGATCCCTATGACTTATTTACGATCGCGGATTCGTTTGCATTTTCTCTATAATTTTGCATGGCGTCTTCGTCGTTTTAGGGATGCGTTAGTTTTTGTTGTGCTGCATGTGGGTGCTACTGTGTTGGACGGATCCTCAACTTTTTTTATTGTTGCTATATGATCTAGTCAACATCGTGGACTAAGAGTTTAGGTTTGGGGGGTGTTCGCTATGTTCTTCGTCGTCATTTCATGGTACGTCATTTATGATGAAGAATATATGTCGGGCTGACGACGTTAAACCAATCGCTCTTAGGAAGCAGCCTAGCTTCATTTGTATCATTATGGTCAATCTGGATTGATTTTCGAGTTCTTTCTAGTTGCATTTCACTCATACTCATTAGCTCCGTAACAATTTTGACTTACAACTGATGCATGTAACTTTTTTTCATTTGTATATTCTTTTGTGTCCTGTATTGTTTTTATCAATTTATCATGATAAGTCCACAGTTCTTATGATTTTGAGGGTTCATTGGTGGACGATTTCGTCGAAATTGGTAAAAACTTTCCCATGGTAATATCACTCTAACTCTCATCTTTTCTTTTTCCTGCATTTGTCATGATCATCATTTTATACATTGAGGACAATGTTTTGTTTAGGTTTGGGGGTGAGGTTTATGAGTTTTTCTGCCTTCTTCGAAAAATTTGAACTGAAATGTATTTCACAATTGACTATTGTATTCTACTCAATCTCCATTGAATACATAGTTAATTATGATTGTGTGAAAAATTTTCGATTTGAAAATGCATTCAAAATCTAAGTTCCTTTCCAATGAAGAGGATGTGCTTTCAAGTATGTCTTTAAATTTGAGGAATGCATGCTTTCACTTGTCACTTTTATATATCAATAAGAAAACATATGGTTTGATATTATCTTTAAGTTAAATATATTTCATGATATTTTTCAACTCGACCACTCTTGCACTATAAGCCAAGTTAGCATAATTTAAAGTTAATCAGTAAGATATTAACTAGAAAACCTTAGAATAATAGTGGAGACTTAACCTTTGTGAGTTTCGAGACATTCTATTTTTCGTGAGGGTTATTAAATAAACTCTGACTTTTCTTGAGTTCGTATTATTTCGTTGATGATCTCATTATTTTTGTTTCTTTAATTGATTGTTTTGAGAATAATGTTAAAATTGAATTATTACACTAGAACTTCTTGGTTTATTTAGTTGAAATGTCATAATACCGACTAGAGCTTAGGAAGTGATATAGACATTTTTTTTAACCGTTCTTTAGCCTTTTTAGCCTACCTAATAATAAATATCCGTTTGCAGCCCTTTGAGCCTTTGAATAGACTTTTTCTTTGCTAACCCCATCTCCATTACCTACTCTAGTTAGGGAGTAATATCTCATACTATTTTTATCTTTACCCAATGTCTCTGAGAATATGTATGGTTGATATATTTTTGGAATGGGCAAATAAAAAGAGTTGAAACTAAATATTCCATGAATCCTCGGGACTTAAATGTTTTATTGTGCAGAAAGGGAAAGCATGTCGTTGATTTTATAAAAGAAAAAAAAGATTGATGCTTCGAAGAAAAAGAAAAATTAAAAAATATGAAAAAGAATTTCAAATGAAGAAAAATTAATGGTATACAACATTGGTTTACTCTTCAGAGCCCCCACGTGTTTATTAAAAGGTGTATCCAGTCCCAGAGAATTTTTGCATATCTTTTTTCATTCTTGTTCGCCAAAATCTTAGCCTCATTTCAACCTAATAAAGACCTAATTGATATTAAGTAAAGGTCTGAATCATAGACGTGAAGATTAAATAGACAAGAACTATAGAGTTTGATTCAACATTCTCAAAGTAACTGATATTCATGTCCATGAGATCATATTCATTTCATTATTTTAAAAGTTCGTTTTTCATGATTATTATATGTGAGATGTTTGTGTTTCCATAATTTATTCTTTTTCTCACATATAAATTGAGTGATAACTAACCAATCTCTGAGTGATTCATTTCTGAGTGACAAGAGAGACTTGTAGTCGAAACGTAGTATCCAAAGGTTATCTAGTTGTATCTTTACTGAGAAAAATAAAGTTATGTTGATAAGGTCATGCACACACACACTTCGAGTTGAGAATAATTGATGAAATTTATTTAACCTTTGGGTATTATTAAATCGTTGTTAGACTCTTTGATATATTATTGTGACTCTGAAATTTTTGGCAATTAGATTATTACTTTGAGGATAGTACATAGAGTAATCAAATTACCATGTTTTGAAAATTTATTGAGTCATAATGTTTGTGGGTAACATTTCTGGAAACCCTCACGAGACTATAACTCGTCTACTAGAGGTAGGGGGGTGTATTGTATCTGGATTTTGTGGGCAATTTAATAAATTCCATGGATTCTGAAAATCCAAGTGTATTCAATTTGGATTTTAAAAAGTCCACAAAAGTCTAGGGGTATTCAATCAGGATTTTAAAAAGTCTACCTGAAATCCACAAAGTCTAGGGGTATTCAATATGGATTTCAGAAAGTCCACAAAAGTTTTAGGGTATTCAAAATATCATTCATATTTATGGATTTGGAAAATCATGGATTCTCATGGACTTTGTAGTGTTAGGTATAAATAACAAAGTTCAATAGTTTGCCAACCTCCATATCAAAGATTTCAACGTGAAAAAAAGTCTCCCAAAATTCTTCCTTGTGCCAGCCGCGAAGAGGTTGGTTCCCATCCTCTTGTTTTCTCGATTCTTTTTTTATCTTTGCATAATAGTTTTAAATACCCATGAAGAAATGTTTGATTTTTTGCAGATTTTTAAAATCTTAACCTAACTTATTTTCCTCATAGACAAAGGCCAAACACTTTTATTGATATATTGGTCTTTTGCTGGGTTTAAATCATGACTTATGATAGCATCGTCATTGATTTTCTGCATATGGTTTTCAAGACTCGATAACTGTCCAGGAGGGTGGATGCTTTGACAAACATGAATTATGATATTAGTTAAAAGAGTAATCAGATGAGGAAGAGAATAATGCAAGAGAAAAACCATATTCCTTTGAGAATATTGTAAAGCTAAAGGTAGTATCTTGCATTGGCTGTTTTAAAAGTTTTGTTTGACCAGTCTGCATTCTATGCCATAAATAAGCATTCGATAATCTCTATCTTTAGAATAAGCTCTTTTTTGTGAAAAAAATAGAACGAAAACAAAAACAAAGAGTTAAGTGAGGTAGAAATCAAATCCAAACTATCAAAAAAAAAAAAAAAACTTTTGTGCATATTTTTTCAATTTTTTCTTGTAAGATTTAAGTGTTCATAGTTGCATCGTTGATGATTTTGGATTAGGGTTTGGATTAAATTAGGGTCTATAAATCTGGAAGTTGTGTTAGGATTTAGTATATTTGGTTGGATCATTATGGCTTACAATCCCTTTCTTTAAGGTACGCAATGTAAGTTTTATAGCAAATATTTATATCACTGTATTGCTTTAATATTGGTTCTTTTCTTCTTTTTGTACATATGTTGTAATTATTTTTCTTTTTTCTCAGGATTGTATTGGAGCTATTGATGGCACACATATTCCTGCAATGGTTGTTGGACGTGAGGTCAGTAGATTCAGGAACCGTCATGGGAAACTATCACAAAATGTTTTAGCAGCTTGCAACTTTGATTTACAATTCATATATGTGCTTAGTGGATGGGAGGGTTCTGCTCATGATACGAAAGTGTTAAATGATGCTATTTCTAGACGAAATGGACTCAAAATAACTTCAGGTATAATTTTACGTGCATTAAAAATGCAGCAAACTTATTGAATTTTATGCACTCGATATCATCTCAAAGATTTTGGCGGTCCAGGAAACCATCCTGTCAACGCAATTGAGTTATTTAATCTTCGTCATGCTTCATTGAGGAACGTAATTGAGAGAATATTTGGAATATTCAAGTCGCGGTTTACAATTTTCAAATCAGCACCACCATTTCCTTACAAGACACAAGCGGAGCTTGTTTTGGCATGTGCAGGATTGCATAATTTTCTTCGACAAGAATGTCGTTCAGATGAATTTCCTCCTGAACCAGAAAATGATCCGGTAGAGAATGATGAAGATAATTTTGAATGGGATGATATTCAAATCCAAGAACAGCAAAGAGAAAATGCTAATCAATGGAGAATGAGTATTGCTAATCAAATGTGGGCAGCAGCTCAAGCAAACGTCAACGTCGCTAACAATGATAATAAAGAAAGTGACCATGATCATGAAGGAGAAGAATGATCATAATACAATTTTATGGACGTTTACTTCTTATTTTAAAGATGCTAATTAACGACCTTTTCTTTTTCTAATTTTTTTAGCACATGTATCTCACTTTTGTTAATTATATGCGGACGTTTTTTTGTTTCATCACTATTTACCAACTGTTTTTTTATCTTGCAAATAATTAGAAATCTGTAAAAGTCGTTCATACAAAGTCCGTGGATTTTCATAAATCTCTAGAAAGTCTGTAGCAAAAGTCTATGGATTTAAAAAATCAGCAGAAGTCCGTAGACAATTTAAGAGTTTGTGGACAATTTAAAGAGTCCGTGGACTTTTCAAATTATTTATCAATTCCATAAGAATCCATATACAAAACACCCCCCGTAATCTAGGAGTTTAAAGTCTTGTTGCCATTTAAGATAAGTGCAACCGATGATTCCTGCGAATGTGAGTTTGAATTTTATTTTTATTGTTTTGCTCGAGGACTAGCAAAATATAGATTTAGGCGTATTTGATATTCACGTAATAAATACATAATATATCCCTTAATTTATATATGTTAGTGTTTCGATTATTATATTTTATTCTAATTATTTCGTTTTCATGTCTTTGTAGGAATTTGAGCGTGAACGATGAAATCGCATTAAGGCGACAATTTAAGGAATGATCAATTGGTTGATTCTAATGGTGGTACAAAGTAGCGAGTCACATGTCTAAACTTAACCCAAACAAACCTAGGTCTACCTAATTTAACCTAAGCCCAAGCCCAAAAGTTGACCTAAAAACCTAAACCCAACCTAACAAGGAAATAGGAGAACCCTATTGAGGTTTCCTCTTTCCCTTCTCTTCAAAATCTTTCTTCCTACGTTCCTAGGCCGCCCTTCCACGCCTCTCCTCCTTGGCAGAGATATAGAGACCTTCGTCTCTCGCCACTAACAAACCATCATAATCACGCCACATCCACCCTGTCGGCGATCCTCGCTCGATAGGAGGACCGGCGATGCGATCACCTCGCCATCACCACCATAGCCGCCATCTCACTCGCCGTCTCTGTTTTCTTATCTTTTTCTCGGCCACTGTCACGAACCAGCAGCAGAGTACAAAATAGGGACCACCTCCCTGTTTTCCACCTCTTTCTCCTCCTTGTTCCGTCACGCCAACCAACGTCACCATCCACACACCTGCCAAACCAACGTCACCGCCCCTGCTTCATCCACGCAACAAAACAGAGCCACATCATCTTCTGTCTCTTCTATTCATCTTCGTTCCTCTCTCTTCCACGGTCTCTTCCTCCTCCACTTCTTTCTTTCTGCTCTTTTATCACACACAGACCACGCCAGCCACCAACCCTATTTTTCTCTCCCGTTCTCGTCACAAACAAGATACGAAACAGGGAGGACTCCCAGTCCCTGGTTCTCTCTCCCTCACGAGCCCAGTCCCTCTCTCTCACTCTTTTTCGTTTTGCAGTCTATCGTCCCTTCCTTTTCTACCTCTCCCTAATCCCTCTCCTCTGATCAACCACGGACTAGCACCACCAACCACAGACCACGCCCGCCACTGTCCCTATTTCTCTCCCCCGTTCTCGTCTTTCTCTCTCATTTCTCCCTGATCTCTCTTTCGCTCTTGCAGGACTACCAGCAACGAAGAAGACGTAGACGGAGCAAGCAACAGCGGAGGAGCAGAGCAGGCGAGCTCGCTGGAGACGAAGCCACAGGAAAAAACGCGGGAACCAGCTGATTTTTTAATCAGTTGGCTATTCGCACCCCAGATTTCTATCTGAGCCACCACAGTCCACCAGCAACTATTTCTCAGAATGCGTGTTCGTGCTGAGATGAATTCCACCTACATCAATGTTGTGACATCATCCACCATGATCTTCTAGACCCCACGCCGAAGTGAAGATGAAATCATAGGATTTCCTAGAGTTTGTCGTATCTGAATTTATTGTTTTCTATATGCTTGAACGTTAAATACAGTTGATTTCTGAATTTCAATAATTTGCTTTCACCGATTATATCCGGAATAATTATCTAAACTAATCGGTAGTTAAATGTTTCCTTTGTTGATATTCGAAGTTTGCTTTAATCAATTAATTTGAATCTGTGATTGTGTGTGCCGTAAGAAGACATGCAGTGCTAAGGGTTTAGAATTAGTTAAAATAAACTTGTGATTGTGTGTGCCGTAAAAAGACATGCAATGCTAGGGGTTTATGCCTTCGCTGAAATCAATTGCAAATGTAGATTAATCTTTAGATTAGTCGTGTTAATTCTTGAAAAAATTAATTTAGATTACACGAATCTCGAAGAACCTGTGGTGGATTTGATGTCTCAGTCTACTCTCTTATCATCTTACCAGTTTAAATTTAGTTTTCTTAATTTTATAATTTTCATATGTTGTAACCCCCAACTCTAAATTAGTTTAAATAAGTCTTAGAATTCGACTTTCTCGTCAATTCTCGTGGGATCGACCCGTATTTGCCACTGTTAGTTAGACAGTCGTGTACTTGCGGTATTACAAGTAAGGTTTATTAACTTATTAATTTAGTTAATAAAATCTCCATCAATGATCTCCCCTCCATGAATATTAACATCACCAAAGCTTACTTCCTTCCGATGTTATTAGCCATATCAAATACTTGGTTGAATTTTGTATAAATGAATGGCTGAAATGGGTACATTATTCGAAGTTGATATGTTTGATTGTTTAGAAATGTTTAAACAAGTTAATTTTTTGCGAGGATGAATTCCGTAGTATAGCGCTTATCCACACACACACAAAATAATAATAATAATAATAATAATAATAATAATAATAATAATAATAATAATAATAATAAATAAATAAATAACCTAGGTTTTATTTGACATGGGCTACGAAAATGTGATAAGTACGGATTTGAGTTTTGATGTTTTCTTTTATTATTTTAGAGAAAAAAATTCTAGAAAAATGGGTGTTGAAAGAGTTAAAATGTAACACTAAAGTGAATCACAATGTCCTTGTTTGTATCCACATTGAGGTGGATGTTCTGATATTAGTAGTCTGAGTCTAACATTGCAATGCAAGCAAAGGATGAAATTAGGAGTTGCGGGAGGAAATGAAATAAAAATTGGGGGTGGGGGGGGCATGAATAATTTCTTGGATAGAAGGGGAATCTGAATTGAAGGAATGAAATCGATAAAGAAAACAAAAGCAATTTGATTAGATCCTAGATAATATGGAATTATGGCGATTTCTTTGTTTGTTGATGAAGAGAGATTGCATGGCATAACGGATTGAATGGATCGAAAAGGAAACAAGAAAGAAGTAAACATTTGAACATACCTGACCCGACCTCAAGGAACTCTCTCCCTCTAACTCAGCGGAGAATTCGCGTCTGTGTGTGGGTATGCGGAGAAAAAGAAGAGATAGATGAGGCAACCCGATCGAAAACGAAACGAGGTCGTCTTAATGAACCCTAAGAGAGAGAAACAGAGAGAGAGAGTGTGTGTTTTGTTGTTGGTTTCAACGATTCTGAATTTCTTCCCTTTCCCCTCCTTGTGCGTTGAAAGAAGAAGAGAAGCTTATGTGTATGTGTGGGCAAAAGGGCAAGGGTAAATTTACAAAGGGAAGAGAGGAATTGGTGTGCACTGCAGCAGCGGCAGCAGGAGGAGGGAGGGGATTAGAAAAATTATTGAGAAATGCTAGGGAGCACTGGAGATTAGCCTGGATGGTGACAAGCACGTGCACCTCGCGAGGTGCCAGTCACGTGGGCATCAAAAAGGCAAAATAAAAAAAAAAAAAATCGACAGAGAAGATGGTTCATGAATATCCAGAAGTTCATGAATATCCAAAAGGAATCCTCTCCCGTGAACAGATCTCTTGCAAGACTTTTTGTTTTTACTATAGTAGCTCAAGGAATCGATTTTAGTGTCAACAAAATAAATAATATGGAAAACTTCCTTTAAGCTCTGTTCTAGATGGTTGCTAAGAGTTCTTGAATGGAGGCTTTGGATGGGGACACCTTCGAAAGGAGCTGCATTAGATGACTGAGAGAACTACTATTTTGGCCAGCACTTATCCATCCCTCGACGTCCTTCACACATACTCCAGAAACTCATGATTTAGGTCTCAATCTGGTCTCAACCAAAGCATCTGCTCACATACTCAACACTTTTGAAGACCTTGAAGGTCTGATCCTGTCCCAAATACTTTTGGACCTTGAAGGTGTTGGGGGTAGTTTTGGGTGGAAATGGTGATTAGAGAGAGGGTGAGAGAAGAAGACAGAATAAGAAGAGGGAAAGTGAGTCCAGATTGAGACCTAAAGTGTTGAGGGAGCAAATGAGGGATCTGGATCTGTTTCAAAACTCCAGATTTGCTTCTTCTTTTTTTTTTTGCCCATTTGATGCCCACGTGACTGGCATGCGCGGGGGGTGCACGTGCTTGGCACCATCCAGGCGAAACTCCAGTGCATTTTAGAATTTTCAAAAATTATTAGTATTACTTGGATTCGATTAGGTTGTGGTTATTTTTGGGTTGTTGCGTTGCTTTGCTCTAATTTTCTTTTGTTAACTTGTTTTCTGGACAAAGTCTACGCTCCGCTGTTCTCTATAAAATGACAACCAATAAGAGCATCTCCAATACATCCTGTTAAATAGTCAAAAAGTCATTTTAGGGGTCTTAGAGCATCTCGATGGGTAAAAGTTAAAATAAGAATGAACCATTATCATTTTAACCAAAAGTTAAATGTAGGGGTTCCCTATTTCTTCATCACTCCAACCACTTCTCATATTTTAATTTTTTTTTTCATTATTTTAATATATCTTCAACTTTTCTATACCAGTTTAATTTATATTATACTATTATTAATCTCAACTTAACGTAATTATACTATTATTAGTTTCAATTTATTATTATAATATTATTAAATACATACTATTATTAATTTCAACTAAAATATATATATTATTAATTTCACTTATATTATTAATTTCAATTATTATAATATTATTAAATGAGAGGGGAAGGCAGTTGAGAGTTTCTTTTGTTTTTAGTTTTAATTTAGAAAATTAAATATTAGAAATATTTTATTATTATATGATATATAGGGGATGGTCAACTTCCCCTAAATTTAGGGGAATTGTATGTTGAGTTATTATAAGGGATTGTTTATGGATGATTGGAACATGAATTTTCTCTATGAAATCCCTAAAATGGCTTTTAGGGGGGGTTTCATGTGAGAAATTGCATGCTCCAATGAATCCCATAAACCATTTCTCATTTTAACTTCACATACAACTTCCCCTAAATTTAAGGGGAAGCTAACAATCCCCTATATCTCATATAATAATAAAATATTTTTAATATTTAATTTTCTAAATTAAAAACAAATCAAAAATAAAAACAAAATAAACTCTCAACTACCTTCCCCTCTTCTTTAATAATATTATAATAACTGAAATTAATAATATAGTTAAAATTAATAATATTATATATTTAAGTTGAAATTAATAATAGTATATATTTAATAATATTATAATAATATAATTGAACAATAATTCTAGGCCGCCAGGGCTACCAGCCATTTTCAGGTCAGGATTGGGCTCTTTTACATTTTACCCCTTCTCTTTAAAACACAATAAAGGGTAAAAAGTGTAAAAGAGCCCAACCCTGGTCTCAAAATGGCTGGTAGCCCTGGCTGCCTAAACTTACTCATAATTGAAACTAATGATAGTATAATTACATTAGGTTGAGATTAATAATAGTATAATTGAAATTACAATGGTAAAGAAAAGTTGAAGATATATTAAAATAATGATGAAAAGTTAAAATATGGAATGTGGTTGGAGCGATGAAGAAATAGGGGGATCCCTAAATTTAGCTTTTGGTTAAAATAGGGGATGGTTCATCCCCCATTTTAACTTTTACCATTGGAGGTGTTCTTATATGAGAAATTGCATGATTTAATAAATCTCCTAAACCATTTCTCATTTTAACTTCACATTCAACTTTCCCTTAAATTTAGGGCAACCAACCATCCCCTAAAATCTGAAATATCATTAAATTATTCCAAATCTTTAATTTTTAAAATTAAAAAAAAAAATCAAAACAAAAGGAATAGGGGGATGAAAAAGTGGAAGATATATTTAAATAATGATTAAAAAGTTAAAATAGGGGATGTGATTGGAGTGATGAAGAAATATGGGGACCCCTAAATTTAGCTTTTGGTTAAAATAGAGGGATGGTTGATCCCCTATTTTAACTTTTACCATTGGAGATGCTCTAACGTCTCCAAATGCTTATCGTATTCCTAATAAAGTAAAAAATGAGCGATACTCTCTTCTTCAAATTTGACAGTAATAAATTAAGGCCCCTGCTAAATAACACCACAACTTTTCCTGATGGACACTATCAACATCCTACTTTCTGAAGGACACCACCACCTACTAAAAGACACCACATATAAAAACCATTAACAAAAAAAATTTCATTTCTCTCCCACACGATCTCTCCCTCTTCCTCCCCAACATGTGAACTTCTCACAGACACTCTTCCCGCCCTCATTATCCCTCTACTCTATATTCTCTTGCTCTACTCTCTGCTATTTCCTTCTACCGTTAATGTGCGATTCAAAAGTTGGAGGTTTTCATGTGATTTGGTCTGTTGGTGTGCGAATCAGTGTGTTTGTTTGCGATTGAGGTTTGTGTGTGATTCTAGGGCTCAGTTGGTTCAATTTGGTTTCTATTTGGTGCATGGTCTTCATTGTATTCGATTGTTCAACCAAACTAAAATGAATTTAGGTAAACTTCTCTTCCCTTCGTTGTGTTCAATTGTTTTGTTTTAATTGTCTTCATATTTATTTACAGTGTTGTGGAAGAGGTTGGTGGTAATGTTGGTGGTGGTGTTGGTAGTGTTGATGTTGTTGTTGGTGGTGGTGGTGTTGGTGTTGGTGGTAGTGTAGGTGGGGGTGATGGTGGTGTTGTTGGCAGTGTTGTTGGTGGTGATGTTGGCGATAGTGTAGGTGGTGGTGTTGGTGGTAGTGTTGGTGGGGATCATCCAATTGAAAGAGTACGAATGACGGCGTCTGTGAGAAAGACCATAGCCGTAAAAAAAGAAAACTATTTTGGAAGATAAAAAAAAATTCAACAACGGAGGAAGAAAGAAATGGATATGAAGAGGAGAGAATATGCAATTAGGAGTGATTTGATTGTTGCGGATGAAGCGGCGACACTCCTATTGCTATCTCAAAGTCAACGTAGTATGGTTCATGACGTTGAGGAACCAGATAAGGGTGAGAGGGATGAGGGCGACGAGGAGGGTGAGCAAACACGGGGGGATGCGGAAGGTCAGAGAGATGAGGAGTGTGAGCATGGTCAGGGGGATGTAGAGGGTCAGGGGGTGGGGAAGGTGAGCAGGGTCAGGGGGATGTGGAGGCTCAAGAGAATGCGCTGGCCTAGGGTGATCTAGATGAAGATCCAGTTATTTTTGTAGAGTATGGTCTCGATAAAGATCCAGAACCTGGCAAAGTTTCTTATCCCGGTGGTCCCAATGATGCACCCATATTAGAGGATTATGATGGCCATATTACTCACTTCATTTGGTCTGGTCAAGAGGTATTTATAACACTTTCAAGTTATTTTCAATATACAAACAAAATGATTTTACATTATTTGGACACTAACTAGTTTTTCTTATTGTGTAGGAACGAGGATAATTGAGATGTTGGCAACAGTAAAAGAATTTTATAGTTTGGAGGTCGCGTGAAGAGACGAATAAAGTTATTTCAATGGTCTATAAGAGTGGTCTCCGACCGTTGATAGACCATTGTAAGGTTCATATCGATGGGGTCACAATTTGTGCTTTCATCGAGCATTGGCAACCTGAGACCAACATTTTTCACTTTCCTTTTGGAGAAATGACCATCACCATCGACGATGTCTATCGCATCACTCATTTGTCGATTGTTGGTAAGCCAGTTATGGTGAAGAAAACTCAAATGAAGGAAGATGATTGTGTTCAACTTTTAGTTAACGGTTTGGGGATTCAAAAGAGTAAAGCACGAAAGCATGTCCAGAAGTATCAGAGTTTCGTGGAAATGAAATTTATTAAGGATCATTGTTGTGGGAAAGTGAGCACAAGTGATTCTCATCAAAAGAACAATAAGTTGCACGGGGTTACTTGTTATTTTTCTGGGCATGGCGATCTTCGCTAATAAGGCTGGAACCAAGGTGTGCACTGAATATTTGAAGTTGTTGATGATGGTGGATGATATTGGAAAGTACGCATGGACAATTGGTACTTTGGCGTTCTTGTATCGTCAACTTGGTTTTGTTAGCAAAGTGAGTACCAAACAAATATCTAGATATCTCCCGCTTTTGGAGGTACAATTTTAAAGTTAATTGTTCAGTTAATTATCTTATTAGTGTTTCAGATATTGATATGTGTAATTCTCTTGTAGTGTTGGATATACGATCACTTAAGCCTTTGGGGTACGGCTCGGGCCTTGTGGAAGGATCGCCTCCCCACTATGGCTAAGTGGGATTTCCCCCAACTTAGTAGGGTCGTGAGTGAAAAACTTTTGACTCTTAGGGAAAATCTTGATGACATATCTTCTGAAGAGGTAAAAGTTAGTCATTTAAGATCATGTTTCATCTCAGTTAATTTAATAAGTTCATGTTTGTATTGTCAGGTTATTTGGACCCTTATGCTGAATCTAAGCGAATAACTCCACTTCACAACATTACATGGTTCCAAGGCTGTTTGTTATGCCCTGATGTTGAAGAACACTATCACCCTGATTGAGTGATGAGACGGATGGGAAGGGTACAAGTCATTTCAAGTCCCCCCTTTCAAGCCAAAATGAAGAATAGAGGTCGATCTGACCACAACTACTCAGTAAAACACGAGATATTATCTTCATTTGTTGCAACTTGGGAGAATCATCTCATGTCAATTGATAATCAATGAGTTCCAGTGAAGCTTCTATGGGATTGCAACAAGGACTACTTGGAGTGGTTTGATGAGATTAGTCATCCGTTCATCCAACCACCGAAGACTAGGAGGACACGTCTCTTAAGAAAACAATTGTTCATATATCACAATCGGATAATTGATATATAGTTTAACTAATTTGCTCACATTTGAAATACATAATTGATTTTTTTTTACTAAGATCAATGTTTTCCTTGCAAAACAAGTTGGCTGATGAGGCTCTTCAGTTGAGGGACGCCTATACCGAAAGAGGGAATGTGGATAAGTTTGTGTTGCTCAATAGAATAAGTGAGCTGCTAAGATAAATTTCTACGCATTTTTCCTCCTTAAGAGATAATGAGGAAGAGCAACAACCTAATCAAATAGGTGATGGTGGTGGTGTTGTAGGTGATAGTAAAGGAAGGGGTGGTGCTGCTGGTGGTAGAGGAAGATCTGAGGGTGGTACTGGGGCTGGTGGTAGAAGAAATGGTGATGGTGGCGGTGGTGGTGGTGGTGTTAAAGACAACGAAGTTCTTGCTAGTGGTGGCATTGAGGGCAAAACCAAGAAGAGGCATGAGAAAAATTTGCCTAAAAAACCTCAGATAAATACTAAGAGGAATTGTTGTATAATTTTCAAATACAATTTTTTTTTTTTTTTTTGTATTTTGTATTTTGTAGTTAGTTAGTGATTTCAGAAACAATTGATTGTTGTAATGACTATATGTTTATGCAATCAATTATGATTCACATCAATATTTATCTATGTATATCTCAATAATTGTTTAATGTTAACTGTAGTCCAAGTAAAAGTAACAAATTCTATCAAAAACCATGAAAAATTTGACACAAAGTGACCTAAAACAAAAAATCTGTCTTTTTTTTTTTTTTTTTTTTTTTTTTTTTTTTGCAAAAGCAAGAGCCTCTGCAATGTGATATACAAAATCACAGTAACCACTGTGTGTGGGTCCTAAAAACTAATGTCACATAAAATAACATCAAACGCAGCGGCTCATGCAAATCATATGAAACGGGTCAACGCGACTATAGCTACCCTTTTCGCATTGACCGCTACATTTGGATAGAAAACAGACTTTGTCCAAATTTAGGAATTTTTTAATTTGAAATTTTTTTTCTTCAATTCTTATGAGTTTGATACACTGTAGACATATTTGCTTTATTGCTAAACCCCCATTTTTGACATTTTCAAGTTAAGGTGTTCAAAATTGAATTTTTTGCAATAAACTAAATATGTCAATAGTGTATCAAACACATAGAAATTGAAAAAAACCCAAAAAGCGCTCAAACACAAAAAATTAAAAAATGGACAGAGTGTTTTCTATCCAAACGTAGTGGTCACTGCGAATGGAACAAGCTTCCTCGTAGCGACCGTTGCGTTTGGACATAAATCCAGACTCTATCCATTTTTTCAATTTTTTTTTTTTAATTTGAATCTTTTTTTTTCAATTCCAATGGATTTGATACACTGTTGACGTATTTGATTTATTGTTAAACCTCATTTTTTTACCTTCTCAAGTTTGGGTGTTCAAAATTTGAATTTTGCAATAAATCAAATATGTCAATGGTAGAGATGGCAATGGAGTGGATTTGGGTAAGTCCATCCCCGCCCCGCTGGGGATTTAGGATCCCAGAATCTGCCCCGAATATCCGTTTATCATAATTTTTAAAAACCTTCCCCGCACTGGATGAATTGGTGGATATTTGCCCCGCCCTATTTAGCCATGATAATATTATTATTCTTATTTAAAAAAAAAAAATTCATGAAGCAGATCTTAGAAATCAAATATTGATCATTAGTTCCAGATGTACAAGGATCAATTACATATCTACAAAAACAATACGCAGATCCGTTTAGGTGATCAACATCAGATCTACAAAGATCAATTGCAAATCTACAATGAGAAGAGGCAAATCTGAAGAAATTAGTAAGGAGAAAAGGCAGATCTGAAGAAATCAATGGTAGATCCTCAAAATATTGATCTTACCTTCTCATTTTCACTACCCATGATCTTCTCTTCGTCTTAATCTCCTTTTACTGTGCAAATGGACACTACTACTCGCTTAATATTTCATTCGCTTCGCTCCCTCTTTCACTCTTCTTCTTCTTAGATCTTATCTTGTTTGAATCAATCGAAAATGGTGTTAGCCTTCGATGAGTACGGACAATCGTTCATCTTCTTAAGAGCGAGAACATATTGAGAGGTTTTAGAAGGCCAATGTTTCTTAACTCCAAATTAGTAGCTTGATGCTCTTTGATGTTTGCAGCAAGACAAGATGAGGTCAAAGAGAGAAAAGACGTGGAGAGAGAGAGAGAGAGTGTGTGTGTGGAGGGATTTATGGCTTTTTAAAAATTTAATAATTGATAAAATGAGAGAGAAATATGGGGTAGACTTGGGGAGTTTGTACTCCTTCAATATTGAAAGGCTAATAATGATGTTGGAGTTTGTATTCACAAGGTTCACCCTATACATAAACGGATATCCGCGGGGCGGATATGGCCAAATCTGTATTCGCCCCAAAACAGTGACGGATATGGTTTTAAGCCCAAAATTGCCCCGAAATCCGCTAAGGAAAATCCAATTCGCCTCAGACGGTCCGGGGCGGAGCGGATATCCGCGAAAAATCACCCAACTGCCATCCCTAGTCAATAGTGTCTCAAACCCATAAAATTGAAAAAAAAAACCAAAAAAAAGTTCAAATTCAAAAAATCTAAAATTTGGATAGAGTCTATTTTCTGTTCAAAAGCAGTGGTCACTGCGTATATAACAGGTTTACTTGCAGCGACCGTTGCGTTTGGACATAAATCCAGACTTTTTTATTTTTATTTTTTTTATATTTGAATCTTTTTTTTTTTTTTTTTTTTTCAATTCCTATGGGTTTGATACACAGTTGAAATATTTGATTTATTGTTAAACCTCATTTTTGAACACCCCAACTTGAGAAGGTCAAAAGTGGGGTTTGGCAAAAAAATAAATATGTCAATAGTGTATCAAACCCATAATAATTGAAAATTTGAAAAAAAAAATTTAATTCAAAATTTTGAAAAAGTGGACAGAGTCTGGATTTCTATCCAAACGCAACATTTACTATGAATAGAACAAGCTTCCTTGCAGCGACTGCTGCGTTTGAACAAAAATCCAGACTCGGTCCATTTTTTCATTTTTTTGTATTTGAACATTTTTTCAATTTTTATGGGTTTGATAAACTGTTGACATATTTGATTTATTGCTAAACCTCATTTTTGACATTTGAGCGTTAAAAAGTGCGGTTTAGCAATAAATCAAATATTTCAACAGTGTATCAAACCCATAGGAATTGAAAAAAAATTCAAATTCAAAATATCCAATGCAGCAGTCGCTGCGAGGAACAGGAACCCAAAAAAGGTTCAAATACAAAAAATCCAAAATTTGGATAGAGTCTATTTTATGTCCAAACGCAGCGGTAATTGCGCATTGGGTAGCTACAGTTGCATTGGCCGTTGCAATCCTTTTTATTGGCTTTGCATGAGCCGCTGCGTTTGACGTTAATCCATGTTGGTTAGTTTTAAGGACTCAATCGCAATTTAGTCTTCGATGTTGTCTACTCGAACTGCAGCGGTCGCTGCGATTTTTGTAAATATATTCGCAGCGGCTCGTGCGTTTAGTGTCTGAAATTTTTTTGACAGCAGAAATTTCAAACTTTGAAATGTAGTCCATTTTGCAGTCTGAATTTTTTACTCATGTTTATGTTACTATATACTTATTTTTACCCATTACCATGATATAAAACATCCATAAAATACAAATCTTCATGAAATGTAAAATATAATTTGTCGATATTTAATGATAAAAAAGATACAAAGTCAATACTACAAAAAAAATGACTTCTCTTACAATTTGATCATCGTATGTATACAAAATGTCATTTACAAATATACAAAAAATTGCAAAATGTGCTTCAATCATCAAGTACAACGACCACTTCTGACTTCTTCTTTGCTTTTGATGCATTGTATTTGCTAACCATCACCTCACCTATCTGCAATTGGCCATCGAACGAAGTCTTCCATGAGTCTGCTTCTAGGAACATGCGTGAAGGCCAAGTCGGTACTATCCGAGACAGTGGTGGTCTTGGTGTCACATGAAGCAAGACGAAGTGTTTACTCTGTGGAAGGTTGCCATGAAACATATACATACATTGTTCAAGTTTGACGGTGGTGGAATATATGGAAAACATGTACTGCTCTGAATCCCATAACACACAAAGATACAACTATAACGGTTGGACACCAACTCTAACATATCTGGTTCAATCAATCATTTTTCATCGCCAATGCATATAGTGCCTTTAGGAATTGTCAGAGCGTCTTTCACAAACTTCACCCCTCCATCATTCCACATTCAAACCCAAAAGTCATGGTTACCTTCCAGCTCCAATAGCAGCTTATGTTTCACTTGCCTTGAACCAATGTTATTGCTGTAACCTAAGAAGTTGTCTATGCATCTGAATCCACAATTGCAATCGGGGAGTACATTCTGAATATCGTTAATATAATCCTCAGAGGAATTTGCTTCATATAATTAGATTTTCACTTCGGCGCCGTCTATTTTTTGCTTAGAAACACTAGCTTCACTTCTAAGCTCTTCTTGTGTCTACGCGTACTGATGGCTAGAGGGGTCCCTTTTGGTGGAATTCTCATGCTTTGACAACTTCTTCTTTTTAGGTCTCTCCTTGCCCTTTACAGATTCAGTTGGTTCAATCATGACACATGAATCAAGGCAGCTCAAATCTAGCAGCTTCCCCTTCAATACAAATTGCTGATCAGAAGTGGATTGTAAGAACTTTTGCTTGACGACGTCTACCACTAGATATATAATCACTTCCACAATTGCACGAATAGGTGTTTTTCCAAGTTGCATCTAGTGCTTGTATAACATAAACAGTAGAAGTTGACCATTAGGAGTGAAATATTAGGCCATTTCGTGAGCACAAGGCAACCCATGAGTGGTTATCAGCACACATCGACACTAGACTAAGTCGGCGCCCACAAATTCAGCATCAGGCCTATCAATTTCATATAGCATCAAGTCAAGAGCCTTATGAGACACGGACCCATGAAGTTTTCCAAATAGTGGAACAATATGATATTTTTTCACCTTCGTGAGACTTTTTCGGAAGGACGCTTCAATCTCTACAAGTTTCCCTTGGATCATGTCATGATTTTTCCTTCATACATTATAAAATGTCCCTTGTGAATTCTCCAACATCTTCTTCAACCTAGAGTGTCATTTTCAATGCGACCAGTTGTCCGTTGGCCAAAATGCATAAAATTGTCTGTATATGCATTCACAAACAACTCTTTATGCGAATACCAAACAGTCCGCAAATACTCCAAACACTTGGGATGTGATGCCCATCTTATCTCGAACTCAATAATGCCCTTGTTCCATTATTGCTCTGTAGTTGATCTATACAAGTCCGAGAAAGATTCAACAAACTCCTGCCATCCTTCATTATCCTCAAATTCTTTTTTTTTTTGAAATTTTTTTCCACATTTGTATTTATGTGCCACTGGTACAACAACCTCCTTGCTTCTGGAAAGATTTGCTCAATGGCTTTGACCAACCCAAGCTTTCTGTCTATGGCAAACACCTTTAGCAAGTTGTCTGGCTCAAACACTCCCGGTAGCTTTTCTAATGCCTAAGTGTATGACTGTTCAGTTTCATACGGCATTAGGCAACAACCAACATTGAAAGTCATGTCGGTTGATGTCACACCTATAACCTCAAATAGCGACATCTTGTAGCGATTGGTTTTGTAGGTGCAGTCTATAAGCATCACCATTGGGAAGCACTTAGCAGTAGAATTGACTCGAGATGACACCAGAAAATATTTGCGACTCTCTTCTGAATGTAATCATTCTCACTCAACAAGTGCATTGTGGCTTGCAAAAATGTCCTGCCTTTAAGTTGGTCTGTCTTTAGTTGTTGAATGGTATTGTAAGCAATCTTCAAATATGATACATTGTTTGGGAACATTTTTTTCAAACCAGACAATATGTACCGTGGGGCTACACCAGATGTAGACATGTTATGCAAATATGTCATCTCACATTCATTTAGTCTCCTAGCAAAGGAATGACCAATAAGAGATTTTGATCGTGGATGATTGTGGGTTCCACATGTCACTTGCAGCTTCCAATGATCATTACCTTGTGGCACATCTCTCAACTAGAATGGGCACCCACACTTCTTTGAACTTGTAGACCGACCAACCTCCACTTTTTACTTTTGAACATTCTTTATCCTTCCTCCACTCCCACATACCAAGTGGAGCCTTCGTTTGCATCTACTATCAACAGGTTTCGACTTTGTGATTATCAGAATAATGTTATTCCACTTGTCAATACCTTGACACAAGATATTAAGGATGACTTTGATGCGAGTACCTACAAAAAAATAATGCATACTGACATTAGGAACACTAATCAATCAACTTGTGAAACGAGATTAAATAATGTAATGCCTACGAGAATTAACCTTACCTCTTCCGTTATAAACAAGTAGTCATCATCAACTACTTCTTCTAGTGTTTGTTCATCATTGGCTTCGACATCATCATCCTTCTACATTAAGTAAATAAAAATATTTGTTATTCTAATCATATATTAAGTAAGGTAATGAATAAAATCATTATGGACAAAGTTTACCTCTAGAAGGTTTGTCTCTTCTAAATATGCTTTAAGTGCCTCCGGGTCGTTTACATTATGACAAGGTATCTCAAAATCTATGAGATTGGCGATGGCATTTTGTGCATGGAATAACAACAACAACGATCAAACTAACCTTACAAATAAGCAAATCTTAGGGGTTCAAATATTAACAACTAACCCTAAAAATAAAAAAGTTGCTTCAAATAAACCAAAAAGGAAATTAAACATGATGTTACGATAATGACAACAAAAATAAAAATACCCATGCAAACTCAACTCGAGTTGACGGTGTACCTCGAGTGGAGTGGATCGTTATTCGTTGAAAATGCTCATCTTCTTCGTTGACATCTATAAATGGAGTGCAATGCTGACCAACTGCAGCATTATCATCTGGAAGCCTACCAACTTCATTTTCACTTAACTCACCCATTTTTATATACCAACTTCACCAAAACCCTAACAAAGAAAGATGAACAGAGAGACAAGACAACAAGGCGTAGAAGAGAGGGAGAAAAGTCGATGTTGGGAGGGAGGAAGAAGAGAATGAATGGAAGACAACTTTGATGGAAAATAAAGGAGGGAGGAAAAGGTGTTTTATTGCGAGAGAGAGCAAAAGAAGCAGTAGAGAAGGGAAAGGGAGGATGAAGACGAGTAAGAGAGGGAAATGGAAGCTCAAGACAATGGCCGATGGTCCGAAATTCGGCGAGATTGGGAGGAAAATATGGTGGGAGAGGGGTCGGTTCGTGCGACTTGGAAAATAGGAGTCACTGGATTTGAGAGAAAAGAAAAAAAATCCATTTTTTATATAGTGGTGGTGTCCTTCAGTAGATTCAGGAAAAAAAAGTGTTGGCGGTGTCCATCAATAGAAGTGGTGGTGTTTTTTAGCAGTGGCCTAAATTAATAACTAGCCTCCGATACTGCACTATGCTCATGCATCCTCATACCTATCTTTTCTTTTTCTTTGTTTGTTATGAGTGGCTAATCCATAATCGACTATGTGTATAAATAAAAGTATTAATGCTTGGACATATGTTTCATTCATATTATTTTCTAAATCAAAATGATATAAAATATCAAGAAACAAGAAATGGTATGATTGTACATGTATATAAGATTTAACTTTAATTTGTTTAGCATAATGGTAGTTTTTATAAAGGTTATTGTTAATAGGGGTTTTTTAGGATTTCCAAAAATGGTTCTTCAAGTGTTCATTTGGGGCTCTGTATTTAAACAAGTAGAGATCTAGGTGTGTCAATGGGTCATCTGGACTACATTAGTCTTTATTACTTTACCCATGGTGTTTCATCCCAATTAAGTTGTCAATCGGATCTCCAATCACGCTTTTGAATTTGTATTTTACCTTTTATCGGATCCAATTTTAATTTATTTTAAGTTTAGATTAGTTATTGTAACAAAATCTAAGTCCATCGGATATCTATTGACAACCCTATCCCAAACAACTAAAATCAAATGGGATTGTGTCATACTATTTTACTATTTTGGTTCTATTAACGAACCATACCAAAGTGTATTTAATATATTGCTAAATATTAAATTATTAATCAAATAAATTGTTATATCTTTACTTCTCCCTCCAACTATTCCTTGCTACAAGTAGATGGATTTCTATGTCACACTGAAAACAATTTTTTTTACCATCATTTGGTTGTTTATAATGTGGATTTTTACCCTTATATTAATTTTTTTTTTTTGCATTATTCCATTTTTGGTGGTGGATATCGTATCCCTTGGCTTTTATTGTCCAAGTAAATAATCATGGTAATTAATTTCCACACTTATTGTAATATCGTCTTCGACCACGATTATGCCCTCGTATGTATCCGACTAATGAAACTACATGAGTTTTAGGAACATGTTTAGTTTATGTTGAATGGAAGGAATGATTTTTCATTATTCTACTCAGCAACGAGGAGACATATTATAAATTTTACGTACCTCCACAACTTTCTCGATAATATTGTTGCAATAACAAATTAGAGGCATAAAATGTTAAGAAAGCCAACAGATCTGCATCAATCATTGTGTTTCCACACATTTCATTTGTGAAGAAATATGAAATGATGTGAAATTGTATTATGCAATCATTTCAAAATCTTACACGTGTAAGTTCAGCAACTTGGAATGAGCCTTTCGAAAGATTGAAAAACTATGTGGTCATATTTGTCTTTTAATTCTTTCCAAAGTAAGAGTATTTATTGTTACAACATATAGTCATTCATCCAGGTGATGGCAATTAATAATTGAAATTCATGGGGTATACTATGATACTCACTGAGAGTGCACTAACACTAAGTTAATATCGACTAGAGGGATGAATAGTCACATTTCAAAAATCGTATTTGTTTTGAAAAATAAGCGAAAGTATTCGACTCGAAGTTCTTCACCTAAACTTATTGAAGGCTTATATTGCGACCCAAGGAGAGCCAACACCAGAAGGTTCACAAGTTTAATTGATTTACTTAAAGAGAACACCAAGTGAAAAATTGTTTGCAAAATCGTCGAAGGAAATTCTATGCATGCAAGTTAAACATACAAACAGTAGAAGCTATTAAAAGTAAATCAACTCATCTAAGCATGCAAGGTAAATTAAATAAAAACCAAGGGGAAAGGAAAGCAAACCATACAAGGACATCGATATAACGATGTTCACCTAAGTCGAAGTTTAATTGTCTCTCACCAGTTACTTCTTAGGCAAAAGGCACACAAGCCACAAATTTTTATTACTTGATCAAAAGAAAACTATACTCTCAATCAATATTCCACAACCTCGCAAGGTCTAATCAATATTCCACAACCAAGTCTTACGGACGTGTGCTTGGGATTCCGGAGATACAACTTGATCTTATGTTCGACTTACTGATTAGCTATGATCACACCATCATGGGATACAACATAACCAATGTTTAACATCTGCTTGGGATCACCAAGTGACACTGACTTGTACAAATTTATTTCACAGATTCAAGAACCCACACGGAGTGATGACGAATTTAGGCAAGCTAACACGCAAAGGAGATATTTCTTTTAGTGACACTCGTTTGTTAGATAGAGAAACTTAAAAACTCTTTTACATTTACTCTCCTACTCAATGGAAAATGAAAGCTTCAACACAAGGATGAGATGACGTGGTTGAAGTCTCAACAACTCTCCAAACCGGGCATATACCAATACAAAGCTCCCTTCAAATTTTCTTCCTTATTTTTCTTTTCTCTTTATATAACCAAATAGACCATAAAGAGATTAAGAGTGTCTTCTTAGAGCATCATGAGATTTCTCACAAGGGATAAGGTGTTGAGTGGATGAATAGATCTCTAAAAGGTAAGGCCAAAAAGGGATATAATGATGGCTTCAAGAATACAAGAACATGATAGATACATCCAAGTGAATGGTCTTGAACCCTATTTATAGGCTCAATTGAATAGGGTGAAGTCGACTTCGCTTGTACCATCTGATGCTTTTCGGAACAACTACTTTAGATTGACTATATGTTTTTTCAGAATGGTCACCTTGTCACGCCCCAAATTTCGAGAAAATGAAAAATCTTTATTTCCACGTAGGATTATCCATTTCTCCAAAACACGGGTCATGAAAATTCAATAACATCAGAAACAATTAGCAGCAACAACTAAAACACAGTTTGGAAAATTGAAACAAACTAAAAATAATCTAGCCAGGAACTTCTGACGTTGCTAGCCCCACTAACGAAACTCCGGTAACGCTGTTAAAAATCTCTAAACCTGAAAAGCAAATTGGCTACATTCTATGAGGGATGTACCCAAGAAGCAAATGCTCACTTGGGTCAGCAATAAAGCTGTTGTGAGTAATCTTCGTTCCGAAATCAACACATTAGCAAGTGATAACATAAAATTAAACACAAATAATGAACAACCACACAAACAGGTAGTTCCTCAATGAGGAAAAAGTGTCATGCAAGAAAATCACATTTCAAACAATTTAGTTCCTCAACGAGGGAATCATGTCGTCCTAATAAGTAAATATGTATTTATTTGTACTTACACTGTATAAGTTGACTATGGCAATTTTGACCTACATAAATATTAGTGGACTTGCCATCCTGCATAAAAAGGGTTAGAAACAATATGAATGTAATTTATTAATTAAAACAGTTATCTTCGTACATTATTTGACTTAAGTATATTATTCAATTTTATTGAATTGATCACTTAGAGGATACCACATACGGATATGAACATAATTTCTCCGTCATTCATGTCTAAGTGGGGAAGCATCAATTTTTTTTTTCTTTTATAAGATCAATGACATGCTTTCCCCTTTTGCACAATGAAACATTTCAGTCCCGATGATTCATGGAATATTTAGTTTAAGCTCTTTTTATTTGCCCATTCCAAAAATATATCAACCATACACATTCTCAGAGACATTGGGTAAAGATAAAAATAATATGGGATATTACTCCCTAACTGGAGTAGGTAATGGATATGGGGTTAGCAAAGAAAAAGTCTATTCAAAGGATCAAAGGGCTGCAAACGAATATTTATTATTAGGTAGGCTAAAGAACGGTTCAAAGAAAAAAAAATTCCTATATCACTTCATAAGCTCTAATCTGTATTATGACATCTCAACTAAATAAACCAAGAAGTTCTAGTGTAATAATTCAATTTTAACGTCATTCTCAAAGCAATCAATAAAAGAATTAAGAATAATGAGATCATTAATGACATAATGCGGACTCAAGAAAAGTCAGAGTTTATTTAATAACCCTCAAGAAAAATAGAATGTCTTGAAACTCACAAGGGTTAAGTCTCCACTATTATTCTAAGGCTTTCTAGTTAATATCTTACTGATTAACTTCAAATCATGCTAACTCGGCTTATAGTGCAAGAGTGGTCGAATCGAAAAATATCATGAAATATATTTAACTTAAAGATAATATCAAACCTTATGTTTTCTTATTGATATATAAAAGTGACAAGTGAAAGCATGCATTTCTGAAATTTAAAAGCATACTTGAAAGCACATTCTCTTCATCGAAAAGGAACTCAGATTTTGAATGCATTTTCAAATCGAAATTTTTTTCACACAATCATAATCATCTATGTATTCAATGGAGATTGAATAGAATACAATAGTCAATCAGTAGAATTGTGAAATACATTTCAGTTCAAAACTTTGAAAAATGCACAAAAACTCATAAACCTTACCCCCAAACCTAAACCAAACATGGTCCTCAATGTATAAAATAAGGATCATGACAAATGAAGGAAAAAAATATGAAGGTTAGAATGATATTACCATGGTGAAGTTTTTACCAATTTCGACGAAATCATCCACTAATGAACGCTAAAAAACATAAGAACTGTGGACTCATCATGATAAATTGATAAAAAAAAATACAGGACACAAAAGAATGTACAAATGAGAAAATTACATATATCAGTTGTAAGTCAAAATAGTTATGGAGCTAACGAGTATGAGTGTAATGCAACTAGAAAGAACTCGAAAATCAATCCAGACTAACCATAATGACACAACTGAAGTTGGGTTGCCTGCCAAGAGCGATTGGTTTAACGTCGTCAGCTTGACACATATTCCTCCTCATAAATTATGTACCATGAAATGATGAGAAAAAACATAGCAAACACCCTCCTCCAAAAGTGGCAATGAATCATATAGCAACAACCTAAAAAGTTGAGGTTCCGTCCAACAAATAGTAGCAACCACATGCGACACAACATTTACTAACACATCCCAAAAGCGACGAAGGCACCATGCAAAATCATAGAGAAAGTGCAAATGAACTCGCATTCTTAGAAAATCCATGGGGACCTTGAGCAGAAAGGGGTCACAAACAGTGATATCCAACAACTGACTCCTGCCTACTCCTAAAAAGGGACATCCTAAGTTAGGTTTCAAATCAGAAGTTTGAATATGTATCACAATAGGACGGTCAAGACTGAAATCATCCCTTAAAAACAAGGGATCCACATAGGTAGCATTAGTCAATATGAAAGGGATGGAAAAAGGTATGTCTATAGATATATCGGGTAGTACATGCTCATCATAACAAAATGAATTACACCAAGATGATGAGTTAGACAACGCAACAACACCCCAAACCTAAAATTAGCACTACCTATGGCATGTAGTCTCTCATTAGATGCGTCTTCCGATGACGAATTGACTATTTCTTGAATAATGGGGTCATTCGTATCGTGAAAATAGCCGAGGCTTGACTCCAAATAACATTGAGAATTAGACTTCATGCAAGAGTCACTAGGAAGGCATGTGTCGAGTGGGTCATCATGAAAAGGTGGGGAAGGGAATGGGTTAGGAAGCAAAGTAGTTTCGATCACATTATCCTCAAAAACATCATCTGACTCTGGTTTCGATGTGCTACCAATTATGGATTGACCCTCTGGGTTTTAAACAGAGTGACTAGGAACTCTTCCTAACTCTCTTTCAGATAATGCCTCAATAATATGATTCACAACTATCTCAAGTCTATTGATGGCTTGAGATTGGTGTTGAATCATGGCTTTTGACTCTAACATAGCCTGAGAATCATGTTCAAGCAGTCATTCTATGCGCTGCATAAAACGGTTAAACATTTCCTTTAAACTAGGTGTGTTGGATGGAGGAACTTGGTTAAATTGAGGCATAACGAGATTAGGGTCTTGAGGAGCTTGGGAGAAAATATGTCTCCCTTGGTGTGGGTTATGAGCCCAGGAGAGATTTTGATTATTGGCAAAACCAGGGTTGTAATAGTTGGACTTTGAATTATAACCAGGTCGCCAATTAGCATTAAAAAATGGATTTGCTCAACGAAATATTTAGGATAATCATATTGCAAATCACAATCATCTATAGAATGAGTAGGACTCGAACATGCAATATAACCCTCAAATGAAACATTAGTGGGAGGTAGGGGTTGAGTCAAATTCATAATTGCATCTATTTTCTGAGCCATCGTCATAAAAACCGTTTCGAGCTTCAAGGTAGAAGGGGAGAAGTAATCCTTAAAGTCTTTCTCCTCTGCCACCTCCTTGGTTTCAAGATTTATTTTTTATTTTTTTATTTTTATTTTTTATTAATTTTTTATATATGCACTCCTAACCATTATATGAAGATGACCTAACTCTAAAAAATTAAAAAAACGGAACCCTAAATGACACCTAAATGATGCGCAAACAAAATGAATGGCAGACGACCCTAGAGCTTTGTTACTAATGCAGGGCTGAAATTCAATTCAATTTAGCTAACCGTGGGAGTGGCACGATAATTTCCTATCAATCCACCAATACAAAGTTGCTCCTACCTATTTTACCACTTTCCAGCTCAAAGTGAAATGCCAGTTCAAGAACTGTTCCCAGATGGGATATGTTCCTTCACTCGACCACCTTAAGCTGACAAACTTCCAAAGAGGGTCCCTATGAGCGTCAAACCTGTCCTAGATAATTATCTTGCTACAAATTTTAAACAGTGAAGGCTTAAATTCCTAACCCTAAAATAGATGGTGGTTAACCTATCTGCGGGAGAGGGCACAAAAGTTACAAATCAATCCCGTCACTATTCAAAATTTGCATGCAATGCTACCTAAAACAACCAAAACACAAGTGATCACACAGAAACCACGTGCAGATGCAGTAGGTAGAAGTTACCTCTGACGTGAACCTCTTTCGGGTTACTTGCGATGCCAGGTAGAAGTTGACTTCTGAGAGTTTCCTCGCCAATCGCAAATTTTCACTTCGTTCCCACTTGAGCTCCTATGAAACAATGTTCCTAAAAAAAATAAAACCTAATTTATAAAACTAGTAAAAACAGACCCTAAATTTTAATTGTACCGTTACAATCCCTGGCAACGACGCCAAAAACTTGATGCATATTTTATTAACATAAATTAATAAGCTAATAAACCCTACTTGTAATATCGCAAGTGCACGACTGTCTAACTAGTAGACAGTGGCAAATATGGGTCGATCCCGCAAGGATTGACGAGACAATCGAATTCTAAAACCTATTTAAACTAATTTAGAATGGGGGTTGCAGCAGTTGTAAATTACTAAATTAAGAGAATTAAATTTAACAACTAAAAGTTAAATTGATAAGATGATAAGGGAATGGACCGAGACATTGAATCTACCACAGGTTCTTCGAGACTTGTGTAACTTAAATTACTATTTTGAGGATCACTACGACGAATCTAAGGATTAATCTACATTCACAATTGATTTCAGCAAAAGCATAAACCCCTAGCATTGCATGTCTTTCTACGACACGAACAATCACAGGTTTAACTTAATTAATTCTAAACCCATAGCATTGCATGTCTTCTTACGACACACACAATCACATATTTAAATTAATTGATTAAAACAAACTTCGAATATCAACAAAGGGAACTACTAACCACCGATTAGTCTAGATAATTATTTTCGGATATAATCGGTAAAAGCAAATTATTGAAATTCAGAAATCAAATGTATTTAACGTTTAAACATATAGAAAACAATAATTCAGATATGACAAACTCTAGGAAACCTTGTGGTTTCATCTTCGCCTCGGCGCGAAGTCTAGAAGATCATAGTGGAGAAGATAACGACACTGGTGTAGGTGGACTCCATCTCAGCATGTACACGCATCACGAGAAGGGCTGCAAGTGGACTGTTGTGGCTCAGACATTCGGGGTGCCAATATCCTGTGCAATAGTGACTGTACGGTGGTACAGAGCAAGAATAGATGGTGCCAATAACCAATTGTTTGAATAAAAAGTTGGTTTCCCTCCAGAATCTTTACATCTTCGTCTCCAACGAGAGATCTGCTCTTCCTTGCTACTTCTTCGTTCTAGTTCACCTGCGAAAGAGAAAAAAGAGAGAGTGAGAAGGCAAAAAAGATAGAGAAATACAAAAAAAAGGAAGAGAACATGGGAGTGAAACAGGGAGGCAAAGAGCTCCGATTGCGGCTCGGATGTTGATGTTTTGCTTCCTCTTCGTCCTGCTTCTTCTCTGGTGAAGATCACCTGCAAGAGATGAAAATAGAGAAGGGGAGATGAGAGAGAGATAGCAGGGAGAGATGGAGGAGGAAGGAGGGTGAAGTGAGGTACGCTTGCGAGATCTATTTTGAGATGGCTGATCACATTGTGAAGTGGTTCCGATGGAGGTGACGATGGCTCGTGGAAGTACAGACAGAGATAGAGAAACGAGAGGGAGAACGAGTTAGGCCTGTTGGTATGTTTTGTGTGGAGGGAGCATAGATGCTACGGTGGTTGTGATTGTTAAGGAGAAGTAAGGGATGAGATGAAGGGAAGACTGTTGTGGTTATGGTGGTTAGTCAGTGGCGAGAGACGAAGGTCTCTATGTATCTGCCAAGGAGGAAAGGAGAGGCGTGGAAGGGATGAGAAGGAAAAAAAACGTGAGAAAAAGACAGGAGGAGGAAAATAGAGAGGAAGCCTAAATAGGGCTCTCCCACTTTCTCTTAGTTAGGTTAGGTTTGAGATTTTAAGTCAGCTTTTGGAATTGGGCTTAGGTTAAATTAGGTGGATTTGGGTATTCGGGTTAGGTTAGACATGTGATAATTGACTTGTCACCTGTTACTTTGTACCGCCATTTGAACCAACCAATTGATCATTCCTCGAATTGCCGCCTTAACGTGATTTAGTCATTTACCCTCAAATTCCTACAAAAACAAATAAACGAAATAATTAGAATTAAATATAATAATCAAAACACTAACATATGTAAATTAAGGAATATATTATGTAATAATTACGTGAATATCAACAACCAACGCCATTGTCCCATTGATTTCAAGCTTTTCTCTCCTCTTTTTCTAACCTCGTTGTTCTTGAATACACCTTCGATTAAAACTCCCACGATGAAACCCAACCATTCGTGGTGCTCGGATCACCGGCAAAACCCTCAATAAAGAAGAACTCCCTCAAGCTCTCTCTTTCCTTCTGCGATCTGTTTATTGCTCTGAAATCAAAACGGATTGAGAGGGAAGATAGAGGAAGGAGAAAGGAAGAAAATAAGGGAGGTTGGGCGAAGAAACGTGCGGCAACGTCTCGACACTAGCCGCCGACATCGAAGAAGAGGAAGAGCAAAGCTTGCTCTCTCTGTTGCACAAGGGAAGAAAAGGTTTTATTTAGCTCCCCCACTGAAATTCTAAGGGCAGTCTGCCATAAAACTCATGAAAATAAAACCCTAAAATTTAAATTTAAATTCAATTAAATGTAACTCTATTTTAATTAATTCAAAATAACATAAATTAGCTTTATAAAATTTAGGGGTGTTACATCATACACACGTTAAATGGAATCTCGTATGAGATTCGGAAGGTAAGAGAGTTAAGCGAATTTCGAAAAAATACGACTTGGCAAACGAACTATGATTTTATAATAAAATTTTAAATGAACTTTAGGTACATAATTTTTTTATTGTTATTGAAAAAGTAGGGGTGTTACAATATATACAACTCAAAAGGAATCTCGTCCTGAGATTCATTGAAAGGGCTAACTAAACATTACGGATAGCAAAACCACTAAAAGGAAAACAAGACGGAATAATGTCTCGCAAATATTAACATAAAAAAAAATAAGATTACTCGCGTAGGCTCAAGTCAAAGGAATCTCACCACTTGATTCCTGAAGAAAAAAAACCAGTAGCAAAGTTTCAAGGTTCACCTTGTCACTTTATATAAAGACTTTTACACTCGTACTCACCCATATCCACATTGCGAGGATCACCTAGACTCTACCCTAGGCTAGGCTAACCAAATGCTCTGATACCAAACTGTCACGCCCCAATTTTTTAGAAAACGAAAATCATTATTTCCACGTAGGATTATCAGTCTCTCCAAAACACGGGACGTGAAAATTCAATAACAACAGAAACAATTACCAGCAATAACTAAAACGTTGTTTAGAAAATTGAAACAAACTAAAAATAATCTAATCAGGAAACTCTATCGTTGCTAGCCCCACTAACAAAACTTTAGTAACACTGCTAAAAAATTCTAGTCCCGAAAGGCAAATTGGCTACATTCCACGAGGAATGTACTAGGGGTGGGCACGGGACGGGATGGGACGAGATAGACCCATCCCGTTCATACGGGATCAGGACGGGACGGGATGACCTCGTCCCATCATAAACGGGTTCGGGACGGGACGGGATCAGCGTGCTGCCTGTGACTGCTGCGAAGATTATCATCGACAAGGGTCCGGCAATCCAACCATTTACTTGGGAAGTTGGCTATATAAATAAGATGATTGAGGCAATGCAACAACAATTCTATCCTAAAGTCCAAATTGATTAAGTACTGAGATTGTTTACACCACAGCACATAACATAAGCTCCCTGTTTCAAAAGGAACTTCAACCCATCCATGTCATTCCAGCATACAAAAAACTGAGGCAACTCTTTCTTTTTCAATGACCAAATCTCTACACCATTTTGAATCAGGACTCAGGACTGTGTGTTTGCTTGTATCAAGCTTATAAACCCATGGAAAAGTCAGAAGGCAATCACTTTGTCTATATAAGGTTAAGAAAATATGCAATAACAGGTAGCAACAGTTTTCAAAAATAAAGAAAACAAAATGAAATAGTGATAGGATAAAACTCGAGAATAACGGAAATTGACTCACTCCAACTAATATATAAAAATATTAATAATAAATATTGAAAAATTAGTTCGGGACGGATTGGGATTGGCAGGATTGAAAATCTTCATCCCATCCCATCCCATTCTAGATCGGGATGGGACGGGATCGGGATGGAATTATTCAATCCCATTAAGACCCGGAAAAATCGGGACGGGATGGGATCGGGATCGCGGGATGGGATGCCCACCCCTAGAATGTACCCAAGAAGCAAAAGCTCACTTGGATCAGAAATAAAGCTGGTGTGAGTAATATTCATTCCAAAATCAACACATCAACAAGTGATAACATAAAATTAAACACAAACAATGAACAACCACACAAACAGGTATTTCCTCAATGAGGCAAATGAGAACTTCTTCGTCATTCATGTCTAAGTGGGGACACATCGCATACGGATATGAACTTAACGGATACTCCTAACTATATGAGTAACAAAAAGCCACTCTTGGGCTATCAATGCGCATAAAGTCACGTCACATTTTTTAAAGATAAATATCGATTCTATTTTAGGCATGTCAAAACCACACCATTTTCCGCAAGATCCAACCCGAAGGTAATTTAGTTTCTCTATAAGAAAAGGGGGGGGGGGGGGTCCTCCTCTGCAAGACCCAACCCGAAGGTTACTTAGTTTCTCTATAGGAAAAGTAAAAAAATTAAACACATGAGATGTGGTATTTCTAAGTGATACATTCCAGGTGTTTAAAATTTCAGGAAAAACACAGTTTATCAATATCATTTATCATGATATCTCAATTTTCTTTCACAATGACATTTTTTCATTAATAAGTAAATCAACCCATTCTTTGGGAAACCTGCATTTCATATATAAACTTTCTGTAACAAAAAAGGATCAAAGCTCATTCAATATAAGGAATTTAGACTCCTTAACATGTCAATTGGCATAATAACAATTATTCAAATTTATCAAATATAAGTTTTCCCAAATTAATTCCCCAAAAATTTACTTAGAATGGGATAGATCAAATTTCTATAACGTAAATACAAAAGTATCTCGAGAACATGCATGATCAAAACATAAAAATGTTAAACAATCATTGAACTTCAATTACAATGGCTAAGTTTAATTTTTATCTAAAAATAACCCTAAGCCTAATCAATGAATAAACTTAGTCGAGTCAACTGACATAACTCATAAAACAAAAACGAAAGGTGCTGAAATAAATACTAAGGCCAAAAATTGTGAGAACGTGGATCAATAATATCTCAATCATTCTCAATGTGTTTTGTTTATTTGGTTTTGTTAGTTTTTGAATGTTTTTGCTAGTTACAAGTTAAAACTATTACTAGGTCACTTGGAAGGTTTTGGACTTTATGCAAGAGGTTAGCTTAATATGATACATAAAGGAATTTGGAAGGGGAACCATAGAACCCAAAGAATTGCCAGTTTAGAAACATTAGTCTTTATTCATGTGGTATTGCATGGAGGAACTTTAAGTCTTGTTTACTTAAGACTCAACTGATGATGTGAGTTGAATACTAAATCACATTTCCAACTTTTTCATGGCAAGTTATTTGAGAACATCCATAGGGACAAAACACCTTTTTCTCTTCTTTCTTCCAATTAATTTTTTTTAACTGAAAAAAATATTGAAATCATTAATTTGCCACTTAATTTACATTGGCACATACTGAAAAAACGGCAATGAAGATAGCCTATTGGATACTTGCAATGAAAGTTTGGAACTATATCTAAACTTTGCCAAAGAAATGTATAACAGTGACAATGTTAGAATTTTAGTATTCAACGAATCTTACCCATTGAACAGGTAGTAAATGAGTCCTTTAAGAAATATATTACAAAATACAAAGTAGGATTCAAGTGAGCGAAATACTTATAAATTGATGATTTGAAAAAAGTATAAACAATACTATTATTAAAGTGAAACATACATTGGCTTACGATGAAACAACAATTTTATAGGTTGAATTTGGGAAAAATTCACCTCATCATAATAACAAGTACTTATGAAGACATTCTCTCATTTATTCCAGTATATACTTTTTGTATTAGAAAGAGGATTTTGGATAGTCGAATCAATTGCAAAATTACAAAGATTTTGATAGTCGAATTTGAATCTAAACAATACACCAACACAATATAATAATAAAAAATTGTGAAAGAAAACTCATAGAAATTGCAAATCGCAAGAGATTGTGAAATCGATTCACGTAATACCCTTCACAGCCAACGCCATCGTCACATTGATTTCAAGCTTTTCTCTCCTCCTTTCCTAACCTCGTTGTTCTTGATTACACCTTCGATTAAATCTTCCACGATGAAACCCAACCATTTGTGGTGCTCGGATCACCGGCAAAACCCTCAATAAAGAAGAACTCCCTCAAGCTCTCTCTCTTTCTGCGATCTGTTTATGGCTCTGAAATCAAAAGGGATTGAGAGGGAAGATAGAGGAAGGAGAAGGAAGAAAAGAAGGGGAAGTTGGGCGAAGAAACGCGCGGCAACATCCCGACGCTAGCCGCTGTCACCGAAGAAGGAAAAAAGGAAGACCAAAGCTTGCTCTCTCTATTACATAAGGGAAGAAAGGTTTTTTTTTTTTTTTACATTGTGGGTGGCTATTCTCCCCCACTGAAATTCTAAGGGCAATCCGTCATAAAACTCATGAAAATAAAACCCTAAAATTATAATTTAAATTCAATTAAATGTTACTCTATTTTAATTAATTCAAAACAAAATAAATTAACTTTATGAAATTTAGTGGTGTTACATCATACACACGTTAGATGGAACCTCGTCCTGAGATTCAGAAGGTAAGATAGTTAAGCGGATTTCGAAAAAAAACACGATTTGGCAAACGTACTATGATTTTAAATTAAAACTTTAAATGAACTTTAGGTACATAAATTTTTTTATTGTCATTGAAAATGTAGGGGTGTTACAATATATACAACTCAAAAGGAATCTCGTCCCGAGATTCACTGAAAGGGCTATTTGAACATTACGGATAGCAAACAACTAAAAGTAAAACAAGACGGAATAATGTCATGCAAATATTAACATATAAAATAAGATTACTCGTTTAGTCTCAAGTCGAAGGAATCTCATCACTAGATTCCCGAAGAAAAAAAAATCAGTAGAAACCTTGTCACTTTATCTAAAGATTTCTACAATCGTATTCACCCATATCCACATTCTAAGGATCACCTAGACTCTACCATAGGCTAGGCAAACCAAATGCTCCGATACCAAACTATCACGCCCATATTTTCGAGAAAACGAAAATCCTTATTTCCTCGTAAGATTATCCGTGTCTCCAAAACACGGGACGTGAAAATTCAATAACAACATAAACAATTAGCAACAATAACTAAAACATAGTTTTGAAAATTGAAAAAACCTAAAAATAATCTAACCAGGAAACTCTGACGTTGTTATCCCCACTAACGAAACTCCAGTAATGCTGCTAAAAATCTCTAAACCTGAAAGACTAATTGGCTACATTCCATGAGGAATGTACCCAAGAAGCAAAAGCTCACTTGGGTCAGCAATAAAGCTAGTGTGAATAATTTTCATTCTAAAATCAGCACATCAGCAAGTGATAACATAAAATTAAACACAAACAATGTACAACCTTACAAACAGGTATTTCCTCAATTAGGCAAATGTGTCATGAGAGAAAATCACAGTTCAAAGAATTTAGTTCCTCAACGAGGCAATCATGTCATCCTAATAAGTGAATATGTATTTACTTGTAATTACACTATAGAAGTTGACTATGGCAAGTCTGACCTGCAAAAATATTAGTGGATTTGCCATCCCGCATGAAAAGGGTTAGAAACAATATGAATGTAGCTTATTTATTAAAACAGTTATCTTCGTACATTATTTGACTTAAGTAAATTATTCATTTTTATTTAATTGATCACTTAGTCGATACCACATTTGCACCACCTCCGTGCCGAACATACATGCTCGTATGCCTCTCTCATATAAAGGAGAACTTCTCCATCATTCATTTCTAAGTGGGGATACATACATACAGAGATGAACTTAACAGATACTCCTAATTATATGAGTAATAAAAAGCCATTCTTGGGCTATCAATGCGCATAAAGTCACGTCACATTTTTTCGGATAAATATCAAGCCTATTTTAGGCATATCAAAACCACACCCTTTTCCGCAAGACCCAACCCGAAGGTAATTTAGTTTCTCTATAAGAAAAGAAGGCCTCTTCAGCAAGACCCAACCCGAAGGTTACTTAGTTTCTCTATAAAAGAAGGATAAAAATAAACACAAGAGATGTGGTAGTTCTAAGTACATTCCAGGTGTTTAAATTTTCAAGAAAAACACAGTTTATCAATATCATTTATCGTGATATCTCAATTTTCTTTCACAATGACACTTTGTCATTAATAAGTAAATCAACCCATTCTTGGGGAAACCTGCATTTCATATATAAACTTCAAAGCTCATTCAGTATAAGTAATTTAGGCTCCTTAACAAGTCAATTGGATTAATAACAATTATTCAAATTTATCAAAATATAAGATTTCCCAAATTAATTCCCCAAACAATTACTTAGAATGGGATAGATCAAATATCTATAAAGTAAATGCAAAAGTATCTCGAGAACATGCATGATCGAAACATAAAAATGTTAAACAATCATTGAACTTCCCATACAATGGCTAAGGTTTTATTTTTATCTAAAAATAACCCAGAGCCTAATCAATCAATAAACATAGAGGAGACAACTGACATAACTCATAAAACAAAAACGGAAAGTGTTGAAATAAATACTGAGGCAAAAAGTTGTGAGTATGTGGATCAATAATATGTCAGTCCTTTTCAATATGTTTTGTTTATTTGTTTTGTTAGTTTATGAATGCTTTTGCTTGTTACAAGCTAGAACTATTACTAGGTCACTTGGAAGGTTTTGGACTTTATGCAAGAGGTTAGCTTAATATGATACATAAAGGAATTTGGAAGGAGAACCATAGAACCCAAAGAGTTGCCAATTTAGAAACATTAGTCTTTATTCATGTGGTCTTGCATGGAGCAACTTTAAGTCTTGTTAACTTAAAAGTCAACTGATGATGTAAGTTGAACACTATATCACATTTGCAACTTTTTCATGGCAAGTTATTTGAGAGCATCCATAGGGACAAAACACATTTTTCTCTTCTTTCTTCCAAAAAAATTTTTAACTGAAAAAAGATATTGAAACCATTAATTTGCCACTAAATTTACATGGGCACATAATGAAAAATCTGCAATGAAGATGGCCTATTGGATACTTGCAGAGAAAGTTTGGAACTATATCTGAACTTTGTCAAAGATATGTATAACAGTGACAATGGTAGAATTTTAGTATTCAACAAATCTTACCCATTGAACAGGTAACAAACGAGTCCTTTAAGAAATATATTACAAAATACAATGTAGGATTAAAGTGAGCAAAATACTTATAAATTGATGAACGGGATAAAAGTTTAAAACAATACTATTATTAAAGTGAAGCATACATTGGCTTACGATGAAACAACAATTTTATAGGTTGAATTTGGGCAAAATTCACCTTATTATAATAACAAGTACTTATGAATACATTCTCTCATTTATTCCAGTATATATTTTTTGTATTAGAAAGAGGATTTTGGATAGTCGAATCCAAATGCAAAATTACATAGATTTCGATAATCGAATTCGAATTCGAATCTAAACAATACACCAACACATTAGAATCAAAGAAACTTGTGAAAGAAAACTCATGAAAATTGCAAATCGCAAGGGATTGTGCAATTGATCCACGTAATACCCTTCACAGCCAACGCCATCGTCCCATTGATTTCAAGCTTTTCTGTCCTCCTTTTCTAACCTCGTTGTTCTTGAATACAGCTTAGATTAAAACTCCCACGATGAAACCCAACCGTTCATGGTTCCTGGATCACCGACAAAACCCTCAATAAATAAGAACTCCATCTCTTTCTGCGATCTGTTTACGGCACTGAAATCAAAAGAGATTGAGAGGGAAGATAGAGGAAGGATAAAGGAAGAAAAAAAAGGGAGGCTGTGCGAAGAAACGCGCGGCAACGTCCTGATGCTAGCCGCTGTCAGCGAAGATGGAGATGAGGAAGTGCAAAGCTTGCTTTCTCTGTTGCACAAGGGAAGAAATGTTTTTTTTTATTGGGGTGGCTATTCGCCTCCACTCAAATTCTAAGGGCAATCCGCCATAAAACTCATGAATATAAAACCCTAAAATTTAAATTTAAATTCAATTAAATGTTACTCTATTTTAATTAATCCAAAATAAAATAAATTATCTTTATGAAATTTAGAGGTGTTACATCATACACACGTTAAATGGAATCTCGTCCTGAGATTCGGAAGGTAAGAAATTTAAAAGAATTTCGAAAAAAAACACGACTTGGCAAACGAACTACGATTTTAAATTAAAATTTTAAATGAACTTTAGGTACATAATTTTTTTTTTATTGTCCTTGAAAAAGTTGGGTGTTACAATATGTACAACTCAAAAGGAATCTCGTACCGAGATTCACTGAAAGAGCTATTTGAACATTACGGATAGCAATACTTCTAAAAGGAAAACAAGATGGAATAATGCCACGCAAATATTAACATAAAAAAAATAAGATTACTCGTTTAGGCTCAAGTCGAAGGAATCTCATCACTAGATTCCCGAAGAAAAAAAATCAGTAGCAAAGTTTCAAGGTTCACCCTTGTCACTTTATCTAAAAACTTCTACACTCGTACTCACCCATATCCACATTCTGAGGATCACCTAGACTCTAACCTAGGCTAGGCTAACCAAATGCTCTGATACCAAACTGTCATGCCCGATTTTCGAGAAAATGAAAATCCATATTTACACGTAGGATTATTCTTTTTTTCAAAACACAGGACGTGAAGATTCAATAACAACATAAACAATTAGCAGCAACAACTAAAACATAGTTTTGAAAAATGAAACAAACTAAAATTAATCTAACTAGGAAACTCTGACGTTGTTATCCCCACTAACGAAACTCCAGTAACGCTGCTAAAAATCTCTAAATCTGAAAGGCTAATTGGCTACATTCGATGAGGAATGTACCCAAGAAGCAAAAACTCACTTGAGTAAGCAATAAAGCTGGTGTGAGTAATCATAATTCCAAAATCAACACATCAGCAAGTGATAACATAAAATTAAACACAAACAATGAACAACCACACAAGCAGATAGTTCCTCAATGAGGCAAAGGGAGCATGCAAGAAAATTACTGTTCAAATAATGTAGTTCCTCAACGAGGCATTCATGTCATCCTAATAAGTAAAAATGTATTACTTGTACTTACACTGTAGAAGTTGACTATGGCAAGTCGAACCTGCATAAATATTAGTGGACTTGTCATCCTGCATGAAAAAGGTTAGAAACAATTTGAATGTAATTTATTAATTAAAACAGTTATCTTCGTACATTATTTGATTTAAGTATATTATACATTTTAATTGAGTTGATCACTTAGACGATACCACATTCGCACCAGCTCCATGCCGAATATACATGCTCGTATGTCTCTCTCATATAAAGGAGAACTTCTCTGTCATTCATGTCTAAGTGGGGACACATCACATACAAATATGAACTTAATGGATACGCCTAATTATATGAGTAACAAAAAGTCACTCTTGGGGTATCAATGCACATAAAGGAGAACTTCTCTGTCATTCATGTCTAAGTGGCGACACATCACATACAAATATGAACTTAATGGATTCGCCTAATTATATGAGTAACAAAAAGTCACTCTTGGGGTATCAATGCACATAAAGTCACGTCACATTTTTTTACGGATAAATATCTAGCATATTTTAAGCATATCAAAACCACACCCTTTTTTGCAAGACCCAGCCCGAAGGTAATTTAGTTACTCTAAAATAAAATGGGGACCCTCCTCAGCAAGACCCAACCCGAAGGTTACTTAGTTTCGCTATAGGAGAAGGAAAAAATATAAACATGAGAGATGTGGTAGTTCTAAGTAATACATTCCAGGTGTTTAAACTTTTAGGAAAAACACAGTTTATCAATATCATTTGTCGTGATATCTCAATTTTCTTTCACAATGACACTTTGTCATTAATAAGTAAATTAGCCCGTTCTTGGGAAACCTGCATTTCAATATTTATAAACTTTCTGTAACAAAAAGGGATCAAATCTCATTCAATATAAGGAATTTAGGCTCCTTAACAAGTCAATTGGCATAATAACAATTATTCAAATTTATCAAAATATAAGTTTTCCAAAATTAATTCCCCAAACAATTACTTAAAATGGGATAGATCAAATTTCAATAAAGTAAATGCAAAAGTATCTCGAGAACATGCATGATCGAAACGTAAAAATGTTAAACAATCATTGAACTTCCAATACAATGGCTAAGGTTTTGTTTTTATCAAAAATTAACCTAGAGCCTAATCAATGAATAAACATAGAGGAGACAACTAACATAACTCATAAAACAAAAACAGAAAGTGCAGAAATAAATACTGAGGCAAAAAATTGTGAGTATGTGGATCAATAATATGTCAATCATTCTCAATATGTTTTGTTTATTTGGTTTTGTTTGTTTATGAATGCTTTTGCTAGTTACAAGCTAGAACTATTACTAGGTCACTTGGAAGGTTTTGGACTTTATGCAAGAGGTTAGCTTAATATGATACATAAAGGAATTTGGAAGGAGAACCATAAAACCCAAAGAGTTGCCAGTTTAGAAACATTAATCTTTATTCATGTTGTAATGAATGGAGCAACTATAAGTTTTGTTTACTTAAGACTCAACTAATGATGTGAGTTGAATACTGTATCACATTTCCAACTTTTTCATGGCAAGTTATTTGAGAACATCCATAGTGACAAAACACATTTTTCTCTTCTTTCTTCCAATTTATTTTTTTTAACTGAAAAAAAATATTGAAATCATTAATTTGCCACTTAATTTACATGGGCACATAATGAAAAATCTGCAATGAAGATAGCCTATTGGATACTTGTAGTGAAAGTTTGGAATTACATTTTTACTTTGCCAAAGAAATTTATAACAGTAACAATGGTAGAATTTAGTATTCAACGAATCTTATCCATTGAACATGTAACGAACGAGTCCTTTAAGAAATATATAACAAAATAAAAAGTAGGATTCAAATGAGCAAAATACTTATAATCTTATGATGGGAAAAAAAGGTAGAAACAATACTATTATTAAAGTGAAACATACATTGGCTTACGATGAAACAACAAATTTGTAGGTTGAATTTGGGCAAAATTCACCTCATCATAATAACAAGTACTTACAAAGACATTCTCTCATTTATTCCAATATATATTTTTTGTATTAGAAAGAGGATTTTGGATATTCGAATCCAATTGCAAAATTACATAGATTTCGATAGTCGAAACCGAATCTAAACAATACACAACCACAATAGAATCAAAGAAATTTGTGAAAGAAAACTCACCGAAATTGCAAATCGCAAGGGATTGGGCAATCGATCCACGTAATACCCTTCACAGCCAACGCCATCGTACCATTGATTTCAAGCTTTTCTCTCCTCCTTTTCTAACCTCGTTGTTCTTCAATACACCTTCGATTAAAACTCCCACGATGAAATCCAACCGTTCGTGGAGCTCGGATTACTGGAAAAACCCTTAATAAAGAAGAACTCCCTCAAGCTCTCTCTCTTTCTGCAATCTGTTTATGGCTCTGAAATCATCAAACGGTCCGGATTTGACCCATTTTTAATCACATTTTATAAGTGTCTTAATAATTCATATTATTGGAGGTTAATAAACCTAAAGTGGAAACCGTTTGTTTTCAATAGTTCAACTAAACAAAACAAGTCTCTTCAAGGGATTGAGAGGGAAGAGAGAGGAAGGAGAAAGGAAGAAATGAAGGGAGGTTGGGCGAAGAAACATGCGGCAATGTCCCGACGCTAGCCGCCGTCACCGAAGAAGGAGAAGAGGAAGAGCAAAGCTTGCTCACTCTGTTGCACCAGGGAAGAACGGTTTTTTTTATATTGTGGGTGGCTATTCACCCCCACTGAAATTCTAAGGGCAGTCCACCATAAAACACTTGAAAATAAAATCGTAAAATTTAAATTTAAATTTAAATTCAATTAAATGTAACTCTATTTTAATTAATTCAAAATAAAATAAATTAGCTTTATGAAATTTAGGGGTGTTACATCATACACACATTTAATGGAATTTCGTCCCGAGATTCGGAAGGTAAGAGAGTTAAGCGAATTTTAAAAAAAAAACACGACTTTGCAAACGAACTACGATTTTAAAATAAAATTAAATGAACTTTAGGTACATCAATTTTTTTTTCATTGAAAAAGTAGGGGTGTTAAAATATATACAACTCAAAAGGGATCTCGTCCCGAGATTCACTGAAAGGGCTAACTGAACATTACGGATAGCAAGACCACTAAAAGGAAAACAAGAAGGAATAATGTCATGCAAATATTAACATAAAAAAAAGATTAATCGCGTAGGCGCAAGTCGAAAAAATCTCTTTACTAAATTCCCGAAGCAAAAAATCCAGTAGCAAAGTTTCAAGGTTCACCCTTGTCACTTTATCTAATGACTTCTACAATCGTACTCACCCATATCCACATTCTGAGGATCACCTAGACTCTACCCTAAACTAAACTAACCAAATGCTCTAATACCAAACTGTCACGCCCCGATTTTTAACAAAACGAAAATCCTTATTTCCGCGTATGATTATCCGTTTCTCCAAAACACGGAAAAATTCAATAACAACAGAAACAATTAGCAACAACAACTAAAACAAAGTTATGAAAATTGAAACAAACTAAAATTAATCTAACCAGAAAACTCTGACGTTGCTAGCCCCACTAACGAAACTCCAGTAATGCTGCTAAAAATATCTAAACCTGAAAGACCGATTGGCTACATTCCATGAGGAATGTACCCAAGAAGCAAAAACTCACTTGGGTCAGCAATAAAGTTGGTGTGAGTAATTTTCATTCCAAAATCAACACGTCAGCAAGTGATAACATAAAATTAAACACAAACAATGAAAAACCACACAAACAGGTAGTTCCTCAATGAGGCAAATGTGTCATGCAAGAAAATCACAGTTCAAATAATTTAATTCCTTAGCGAGGCAATCATGTCATCCTAAAAATTGAATATGTATTTACTTGTACTTACAATGTAGAAGTTGATTATGGCAAGTCTGACCTGCAGAAATATTAGTGGACTTGCCATCCTGCATGAAAATGGTTGGAAACAATATGAATGTAATTTATTAATTAAAACAGTTATCTTCGTACATTATTTGACTTAAGTATATTATTCATTTTTATTGAGTTGATCACTTAGATGATACCAAATTCGCACCACTTCCGTGCCGAACATACACGCTCGTATCCCTCTCTCATACAAAGGATAACTTCTCCGTCATTCATGTCTAAGTGGGGACACATCACATATTGATATGAACTTAACAAATACTCCTTACTATATGAGTAACAAAAAGCCACTCTTGGGTTTTCTGCGCATAAAGTAACATCACCTTTTTTACAGATAAATATCAAGCCTATTTTATGCATATCAAAAGCACACCCTTTTTCGCAAGACCCAACCCGAAGATAATTTAGTTTCACTGTAAGAAAAGGGGGGGCCTCATCCACAAGACCCAACCCGAAGGTTACTTAGTTTCTCTATAAGAAAAGCAAAAAAAATAAACAGAGGAGATGTGGTAGGTCTGTATGATACATTCCAGGTGTTTAATTTTTCTGGAAAAACACAATTTATTAATATCATTTATCGTGATATGTCAATTTTCTTTCACATTGACACTTTGTCATTAATAAGTAAATCAACCAATTCTTGGAGATACCTGCATTTCATATATAAACTTTATGTAACAAAAGGGGATCAAAGCTCATTTAATATAAGGAATTTAGGCTCCTTAACAAGTCAATTGGCATAATAACAATTATTCAAATTTATCAAAATATAAGTTTTTCCAAATTAATTCCCCAAACAATTACTTAGAATGGGAAAGATCAAATTTCTATAAAGTAAATGCAAAAGTATCTCGAGAACATGCATGATCGAAACATAATAAATGTTAAACAATCATTGAACTTCCAATACAATGGCTAAGGTTTTATTTTTTATCTAAAAGTAACCCAAAGCCTAATCAATGAATAAACATAGAGGTGACAACTAACATAAAATTTAAAACAAAAACGGAAAGTGGCAAAAAATTGTGAGTATGTGGATCAATATTATGACAATCATTCTCTATGTGTTTTGTTTATTTGGTTTTGTAAGTTTATGAATGCTTTTGCTAGTTACAAGCTAGAACCATTACTAGGTCACTTGGAAGGTTTTGGACTTTATGCAAGAGGTTAGCTTAATATGATACAAAAAGGAATTTGGAAGGGGAACCATAGAACCCAAAGAGTTGCCAGTTTAGAAACATTAGTCTTTATTCATGTGGTATTGTATGGAGCAACTTTAAGTCGTGTTTACTTAAGACTTAACTGATGATGTGAGTTCAATACTGTATCACATTTCCAGCTTTTCATGGCAAGTTATTTGAGAACATCCCTAAGGACCAAACACATTTTTATCTTCTTTCTTCCAATTTATTTTTTTTTAACTGAAAAAATATATTGACATCATTAATTTGCCACTTAATTTACATGGGCACATAATGAAAAATTTTCAATGAAGATAGCCTATTGGATACTTGCAGTGAAAGTTTGGAACTATATCTGAACTTTGCCAAAGAAATGTATAACAGTAACAATGGTAGAATTTTAGTATTCAACGAATCTTACCCATTGAACAGGTAACAAATGAGTCCTTTAAGAAATATATTACAAAATACAAAGTAGGATTCAAGTGAGCAAAATACTTATAAATTGATGATGGGAAAAAAGGTAGAAAAATTAATATTATTAAAGTGAAACATACATTGGCTTACGATGAAACAACAATTTTGTAGGTTGAATTTTGAATGGGCAAAATTCATCTCATCATAATAACAAGTACTTAAAAAGACATTCTCTCATTTATTCTGGTATATATTTTTGTATTAGAAAGAGGATTTTGGATAGTCGAATCCAATTGCAAAATTACATAGAGATTCGATAGACGAATCCGAATCTAAACACTACACCAACACAATAAAATCAAAGAAATTTGTGAAAGAAAACTCACCGAAATTGCAAATCGCAAGAGATTGTGCAATCGATCCACGTAATACCCTTCACAACCAACGCCATCGTCCCATTGATTTAAAGCTTTTCTCTTCTCCTTTTCTAACCTCGTTGTTCTTGAATACACCTTCGATTAAAACTCCCACGATGAAACCCAACCATTAGTGGTGCTCCGATCACTGGAAAAACTCTCAATAAATAAGAACTCCCTCAAGCTCTGTCTCTTTCTGCGATCTGTTTTTGGCTCTGAAATCAAAAGGGATTGAGAGGGAAAATAGATGAAGGAGAAAGGAAGAAAATAAGGGAGGTTGGGTGAAGAAAAACACGACAACGTCCCGACACTAGCCGCAGTCAGCGAAGAAGGAGAAGAGGAAGAACAAAGCTTGCTCTCTCTGTTGCACAAGAGAAGAAAGGTTTTTTTTTATATTGTGGGTGGCTATTCGCCCCCACTGAAATTCTAAGGGCAGTCCACCATAAAACTCATGAAAATAAAATCCTAAAATTTAAATTCAATTAAATGTAACTCTATTTTAATTAATCCAAAATAAAATAAATTAGCTTTATGAAATTTAGGGGTGTTAAGGTATTAAGCGAATTTCGAAAAAAAAAAACGACTTGGCAAACGAACTACGATTTTAAAATAAAATTTTGAATGAACTTTAGGTACATAATTTTTTTTTTATTGTCATTGAAAAAATAGGGATGTCACACACTTGCTGAAGTTGATTTCTCAGAAGGTAAAGTCAACTTTACCACTTTTTCTCAAATAAATGAAATTCCTTAATCATATGGGCAAAGTACTTTACAAGTACTTTGTCATGGAAGAATAACGGGCATGTCTCATGAGATAATATTTCATTCTCATGAGAAATATTTCCAAATTAAAAAAATTTTAATTCAAATTTCAAGTCTTGAGTCATTTATAGAAAATTTTCATATTTGGCTTTGTTGACTTGACTTTGACTTCTTCTTGTTGGTTTGTGGTTTTCATAATTCTGATTTGTTTTCATATTTTGAGTTCAGGTGAGTAAGATTGACTTAAGCTTTTGTTTTCATCAAATTATTTGGTTTTGATTTCTAGTTTTGAGTTCAGATTTAGGTGTGAAGTGGATATGTTTCAATATGAATTGCTTTCTTTCCAGTTTTGATCTCATTAAATATGTTATATCATTAGAAATTTGAATATGTATGCTTTCCATAGGTGTGTAGATAACAAGTTTTGGTGCAGAATTGCATTAATTATAATTGAGCCAAATTTTCTTTGTATACAAAGTTTCCTGTAAAACAAATAAGACGATGGTCGCATGGGTCAGTTCATGGAATAGTATCTTTTGTTGTGATTAGTATATGATTAAATAAGAATATCATTGGCTAGTTTGTGATGAAAGGTTTCCAATGAGGAGTAGAATGTTCAATTTGGATGAGAATTTAGGAAGCTACAGGGAATTGAAAACTGCATGTTGAAAACTGATTTTTTGTTATGTTTTGGCTGAAGTGGATAAGACGATGATGTCACGCGGATGTCGTCATTTAATTTTGACTGAGCTTTGACCGAATTTAAAAGTTAAACCATAACTCTGTTTTTGACATCGTTTTCACTATTGCGATAGTCATGTCGAGATTTAAATTTGGAATAAAATTATTTTGTATTATGAAATATTATCATTTTAATGCATTATGCCTCAAGATGCGTGTTTTGGGTAAATGTTTCTTATTAAGTAATTGTGTATCATCTGTGACCATGCTATATTTGAAGGTCAGTGGTGACCTAAATGAGATTTTGAAAATAACATGACCTGTTTTTGGAATTATTGTGTCCACATGGTTACAACCTTATGAAATGATTGATAATGATTTTGATGTTGTCATGAATACCCTACTCCGGCTTGATAGTTGTATAGAATGGTATAATATGGCTATAGAGACCTCATTGTCTGGTACAAATGACATTGAATCTTTATTGTACACACTGAATTGTACAATCCGTACAAAGTGAATTGTACGAAGCCTATTTCCAAAAGGGGAAAATTAAGCCATTGTACGAGTCGTGACTTGCGTGATATAGTAGAGTTTTCCTGAGGGGGCAAGGGAAAAGTTGATAGACTTGGTCCTCTTCCAACACAAAATTTTGTGTTTATGATTTGGCTCGTGTGTCCAGTTGTTTGAGGTGAAGTATGCATTTTAGAGACGACATCCCATTTGAAATGCATACATACTCAAAGTGGGTACTGGTGCACGAGTGAAGGTGTGTCGGAGTGAGACACATTCGGCACATAGACAGTTGTGATATGGTATGTCATGATTTGAAAACAATATGTCATAATTGAGAAAAAAAAAAGATATTTCATGATAATAAGTACTTTAAGCATGATTAAGTTATTATGGAAATTTGCATCTGAGTTTTAGATGGTAGTAAATCTCAAAGGATTGATTTATTAAATTGTTATGCGTTCACTGATTTTATGAATTTACATCATTTAATATGTTGTATAGCATGATATGAGATTAAAAAGGTATATGTAGATATATTGTAAGATGTGGATCATAGTATTTAAGTTTACTAGTTCTTTACTTATAATATGCACAAACCAACATTAGTTGACCCATTTTGCTTTGTTTTGTGGCAAATGGGTGTACTCTTATTAGAATGTAGACGTTGGAAACGATTTCATTGATCGAGCCGTGCGGAAGTAGCTTTTATTCTACTCCCAATGTTCGTATTATGATCATGACATTTTTTTTTGTATGTATTAGCTATGGTGTGGGAATTTGGGAACTTTGTTTGAATGTTGGAGTTGTAGTATATGTGGAGTTTTATTGAATTATATTTTTATTTTGTTCCGAGTAATTCTATGTGAAAATGTGCTCATGTCATGCGCCATTTATCGGGAATCTCGCTATCGGTCACGATTTTCCATATGAGTGGGGTGTGACATAATATTTTGGTATCAGAGCCACATGGTTCATGTTAAACAGAAGTGCTTAGAAGTTCCTCGGATGTGGAGTGGGTAGATAAATTAAATATTTAGTAAGGCGATGCCGCGTCGTACAAGGAATGTATAGGACATACCTGGTACATATGGAGGTGAGGTTTCCAAGAAATATAATCTGGACCACGATGCAGTAACGGGGTTTAAGGCAGAGTAGTTCTCAAAATGATCCATTCGCTCGACGAAATAAGACATTCTTTGGACTTGGAGGTGAGAGGTATAATGGGAATGGTGGAGCTATATCAGCAGATCATTGGCTCAGTAAAACCGAGGCGATATTGGATAGGATGAGTCATAGCAGAGCAGTGAGTTGGCAGCTCACCAGTTTGATGGAGATGATTTTAATTTGTGGGATCTTGTACGACAGACTTGTGATGTGGTTGGTATGACTTGGGAAAATTTTGTTTTGTTGTTTGAATGCAAGTTTATTCCTACGGCACCAAAAGCGCAATTAGTTGATAGTTTCAATAAGTTACAGCAAAGTCAATGAACTATAGCGAAATATATGACTGAGGTTAATCAGCTTAGTCGATATGCATTGTATCTAGTAGATACTATGGAGAAGAAGAATTTGAAGTTCTTGCATGGATCGAATCTTTTCTTAAGAAGGCAGTTGAGGAGAATGATTGACAAACCTTTTGAGGAATTATTAGATGCAACTTTGAGGCAAAAAAGAGTGGAACGGAGTGTAAAAGGGTGAGAAGAGATAGTCAGATAATATTTCGAGGTAATAGTGGACAGGGGTTTGGTAGGGATTAGAGAGATTGTCTAGGAGAGGTACAGGGCTAGCAAAGGTAGCAAAATAGAGGATGACCAGTACTAGGAGTTAATCAAATTAGATAATGACAGAGACAACAAGTATTGTATACTTGAAAAGGGCAAACCGCAGAAAGGCATGTATGTTATATCTATAGTCGGGAAGGATATATATGTAGGAATTGTATTAGGGGTGACGAAAGACCACAAAACCAGCAGGATTAGTGTGGTCAGAAAAATTAGGGCCCAGTGTGTTATGTGGTCAATAGGGTCACACTTCTCGATTTTGTACTCGTCATACGAAGTAGGTTGTTCCTCATAGTGGTGGTGGTGGTTAGCATGCAACCGCTCCAGCGCCGCCTATTCATTAAGCTGCTATTCTGAGTTAGGAAAATGTAAAGGGTATGTATTTTATTTTCATAAAGTTAAATAGTTATCGTTGCTAATGAATGTTTTGCAATTCATAACGTTCTTAAATGTAGGAAATTCATGATAGTTTGATAATTATGGACTTAGTTTTGAACTTTGTGCATACCAGAGTATGTGATGTCTTCATGATCACGATTTTTGTGCTTTTTGATACTCGTGCTTCTAGATCATTTGTTTCTAGGCAACTGGTAGAAATACCACTTAGTGGTTGTGCCATTACAGTCTTTGAGAGTTCATTCTCCTTTGGGTGGATCAATTGTACTTAGTGAATGTTGCCCTCAATTCGAGTTTTCTATATCTGATTGTGTCTTTCTATTTGATTTTATTGTGTTGGGTTTGAGGGTTTTCACTTGATTTTAGGGATGGATTGGTTGTCCAGTCATCCGGTGATCTTAGATTATGTATATAGGACAGCGATCCTTACTTTTCTTGGGGCATCTCCTTGTGTTTTGAGTTGTGAGTCAAGCTATGATTCAGTGATGTCGAATTCCCTTGGTTCTGTTGAGATTCCTACACTTGACATTAGGGATGTTGAGATTGTTCGAGATTTCTGATGTTTTCTAAGAGATTTCTGATGTTTTCCAAGAGATTTCTAGTTTTCCTCCTCGTCGTGAGGTAGAGTTTAGGATAGACCTCATCCCTAGAACAACACCGATATAGAAAACCGCTAATCATCTTACATACAGTTGGAGGAAATGAAGGCACAACTAGATTATGGAAAAAGGTTTATTCGAATGAGTAATTCTTGTTGGGATGCATCTCGATATTTGTGTCAAAGAATGATGGATCATTGAGGATGTGCATTGACTATCGAAAACTAAATAAGGTGACCATCAAGAATAAGTATCCACTTCCACATATCGATGATTTATTGGGTCAGTTGAGAGGTGACATAATATTTTCAAAGTTTGATTTTTAGTCTGGGTACCATCAAATGAGGGCTGAAGAGCGGATAATTCCATTGACTACTTTCAAAACCCGATATTGGATTATATGAGTATCCGATGATGGCTTTCAGTTTGACAAATGCTCAAGCTTTCTTTATGGATCTAATGAATTGAGTATTTTACCAGTATTTGGATCAGTTTGTTATAGTTTTCGTTGATGATATCTTGGTGTACTCTAGAAGTCATGAAGAACATAGGGAACACATTCATATGACTCCATGCACATGAACAGGCCTAGTCCGACCAAATGACCACAAAGGCACAAAACGGACCGAGTCAAGTCTTGCGATGACTTGTCGTACTAAAACAACCTAGTCCAACCAAATTATCATAAATGCACATAGCAGACCGATTAATGTCTCATGATGGCTCACCGCACTCGGATAACCTGGTGAGATCAAGGGGACCACGATGGCACATAGCGGCCGAGTCTAGTCCTATTCAACATGTCAACAACTAGCCATGCATAAGTGACCTAGTTCGCCTAAGGAACCACGGTGCTACATAGCGGGCTGAGTCCAGTCTCATGACGGCTTTCCACACTTGAATAACCTGGTTCGATCAAGGGGACCACGATGGTGCATAGCGGCCAAGTCTAGTCTTGTTCATGATGTCGACAACTCGCCGCGCATAAGTGACCTAGTTCGCATAAGGAACCACGGTGCTACATAGCGGACCGAGTCCAGTCTCATGACAGCTCATTGCACTCGGATAACCTGGTCTGATCAAGGGGACCGCGATGGCGCACATTGGCTGAGTCTAGTCCTGTTTAGGATGTCGACAACTCGTCGCACATTTAAGTTACCTAGTCTGCCTAAGGAACCGCAGTGTTGTATAACATACTGAGTCCAACCTTGTGGCAACACTAACACTGTGTACTCCAGTCCGTGCGGGCCAGGATGACCCCCGGCTACCAAGGTCCTGTTCAGGATTAAGTCGGGCTATCCCATCCGTACTAAGATGATTTATCTTATACTTAAGCCATGTTCAGGGTCAAGACGCGCTATCTTATGGAATCTAGTCCATTCGGAGGGAGATGATTTCCCTTATACTTAAGTCATGTTCAGGGTTAAGGCACATTACTTTATGAACTCAAGTTTGTTCAGGCCGAGACGAGTACTTTAACACTTAGATCTTGTTCAAGACTAAGCAAAACTATCTCAGCAAACTCAGCTCTTACTTGGGAAGCAGTTAGCTTACGTCAAGAAGCCTGGTCCACTCAAACAGAAATACTTCTCAACGCTTAATTCCTATTTTGCATTAAGTCACCTCGTTGTGAGATCTAAACTGGTTGGAACAAGGCAACACGTAAGCAGATCAAGTTAGCCTAATTCCAATTTTGGATTGAGCTATCTTATACTACAAAACCCCATCCATCCAGACAAAGGTCAAACATGATGTCAAAAAAAAAAATGAAGTACATACGTAAAAGTAAATTTTATTGATTAAACAAAGATTTGTTAAAAAACTCAACAGACTGATCATATCAGAGGATTATACATTACAAGCATCTGAGCTTGGAGGAAAAGAAGGTGCAAGGGAAGATCTACCAGAACACATACTGAGGATCTGCTCTGCTAGTTTGTCTTCTGAAGAAAATGCCAGAGGTCCGCATGAGTGGTAGATATAATTGCTCGTATTATCTCCCAAATGAGGTGGAGGAAGTTGTAGGTGCACCTCATGATGGATGACCAGCTCAGAACCCAGGAAGTGCCATCGACTTCTTATCCATAATGTAAAAGAAAACCTGGGAGCCATCGAAAAGCAACTGGAAGCTCACTCAAACCAGTGAGCCCCCTCAAAGTGCAAATCTTGTTGGGACTCATCGCTGCAAAAGTTAGAATATTCAAATATCTCACCAACAGATGCCCCTCCACAACCTCTAGAAAATATGAAGGGGCGTTGAACTCAGTTACCAATGTTTTTCGCAAGTTCCCTATTCAGAAAGTCAATGGGCTTGCAAGTAGCCCCACTAACTAGGGGGAGTAACTGATGAGACATCAAACAGTCACCCAACTGCAGTCGTACACGTGGCACGAGTCAACCCTAATATGTGATGGCCTTAGCGCGGTAGCAAGCAAGCCCAAACATGGTCCAACCTAGACTCAGTCACATCACTGTTCAGCCTGTAAGTCAGGCGCCCAAGCCCAGATTACGCCAGCCCATCGTTCTGCAAATTTTGGAGCTTGCTTCAAGACAATAAGGCTCGAACACAAATCTTTGGGCTATCACAAACCTAATATCTATCTTACAAGGCTCTTGGCCCAATCACGTATTGGGTCCCAAATAGAGGCAAGTATCGAAGGGAGCTCAATCATGGAAGGGTAAGATCTTCAGCGAGATCTCCTCCCTCCATCACGCCTCGAAAGTAGAGTCAATGAAGGATTGAAATACTCTCTATATAAGGTGAACAAAGGGGATGAGAAAGGTATGCACTTACAGTCCATTTTACAATCTACATCAATTCTTACTCAGTCACCTGACTTTAGCATCGGAGTGCCTTCAGCCACCACAACGGTGGTCCTTAGCTCACTGTTCTTCATTTTACATGTCAGGAATTGACAGGGACAGATTTGGACGCATCTGTTTGGTTGAAAGGGTTCTGAATTGAAGCAAATTGCAACAAAACCCATAGTTTTGATTTTGAGTTGGAATAGGAGGAGATGGGGGGAAGTTCTAGTGGGGAATAAGAGATGAGATCCCTCAATGATAGGATTTTGGAGAAGAAGAAATGAGTTTTAGGGGTGGAGAATTGGGCTTGGGCTTGCTTCAGTGACGGTACGGTCTGAGATGGAACCAGACTGGTCTGTGGAACCGGTTCTGTCTCGGTTCCAATTTGTCTGGGACCGGAATGAAAATAGTAGAACCCGATTGTTTCCGGTTTGAAACGTGTCGAATCGGGATTTTTGCCCACCCTTAACTCCTTAATATATTATTCGAATGAATTAAGAAGTTTCTTTAATGAGGTTATTGTAGATGCTCTTAGCTCTTGTTTCTAGTTATTCTCTGATGTTTTTCACGATGTTCTGTTGTCCAACGTCTTATAAAGAAGTTTCGGGTCATTATATCATCCGGTTCATCATTTTTCTGGCCTCCCTTGTGAAACAGTCAACATGAAATTGATTCGGTGTCCTAACCTTAATCATCGTACAAAACCAAATTAACACGCTAAATTGCAATAACAAGTCCAAGAATTAATTGCTTGATAACAACCTCATTTGTGGTAGCATGAGTCATTGTTTTGTCCTTACATTGCTTGTTCTAAAAAAGATAGTTCTTGGAGCATGTATGTGAATTCTCGTGCTATAAACTCTTGTTTTCCCATCCAAAGCTTGAATGTATGTTGGACATGCTTGTAGGCTCTAAAATACTTTCTATAATAAATCTTAGGAATAGTTACTATCAAATCAGAGTTCGACCTAGTAACAAAAGGAAAACAACCTTCAAGAACAAGGATAACCTATATGATTGGCTTGTGATGCCATTTGGTCTTTCTAATGCTCCAAGAACGTTCACGTGACTAATGAACTAGCTATTACAACCCTTTGATTTTTAATGTGGTGGTATACTTTGGTTAAATTTTGATTTATTGACATCATCAAGGATTTCATTTTCTTCGAGAAAACCTATTATTAATTAAAGTGTACTCTCTTGACGAAGAACATGTTATTGTTGGGCTCCATTGTGAGTGCTTCTAGTATCATGTTGATGAAGCCAAACTTAATGCCACTAGGGAGTGATCTACACCTTCCTCCATTCATGATGTGTTAAGTTCTCATAGCTTGGCAACCTTCTATAGGCGTTTTACCAAAAAATTATGTATCATTGTTGTTCCACTTACTAATTATATGAAAGGTCCTAAGTTTGTATAACTCTTAAAGCTGAGAAGAGTTTTGTACAGAAACTTTCTACTGCACCAATCATTGCTTTGTCGGATTTCTCCAAGGTGTTGCCTCGATCTACTATTGGGATAAGTGTTGTTTTGTCCTAAGAATTGCCTAGTAACTTATTATACCGAAAAACTTAGTGATTCTCATCATACGTGGACCACATATGAGTTGGAGTGAAAAACCTAATGAATTGATGCCTTAATAGACAAACTTCAATGCTTCTTGCAATTACTACAACCATTATGAGTTTCGACTACCTCAAGGATGTTTAAAATGATGATGTTGATTTCGTCAATATGTGGTCAAAATATTCTTGAAACATGGGAGGTATTGTTGATTATGCCATTCATAATGGTTTTCTCATTAATAGGATCATATTTTGCACACTACACCAAATTGACATTTTTTATAACAACTCCCAAAACAATAACATTTTTTAGCTGTAACAGTCTACCAAACAATTTCAAGTCAAAACTTAATTTATCTAAAAAAATGAAAAACAGTTGCACAAAAAAAATGTTACAATAAATTGGATCACCATGAATAGTATCACTTGTAACACCATACTCTTCATGGTGATACAATTATTGTATCACTTTATTTGTAAAATTGTTTGTTGAACTATTACAGTTCAAAAGTGTTAATGTTTTGGGAGTTGTCACAAAAATGTCAATTTGATGTAGTGGCATTCTAAAAGATGGCTCTAAAGTTTCAGATTTCAATTTAAATATTTCTTCTTTAATCCTTCTTATAGTGAAAAAAGCTAGTTCTCACATTTCAGTATGCAATTTAAGTTAAGGAGGTATGAAATATCAAAATACATTACAATTGATAGAATAAAAAATATGAATCAAACATACACTGTATGCAAGAGTTCTCATCACACCACAATATGATGCATGTGTTCTACCCCCATTTAACATTTGAGCCTTTCATTTCAGTCTTCCCCCTTTCTTTCCCATGACATCTGAAATGAAGAGAAACAATAAAGCAATTAAATTGATAAATTAGAGAATGGTCAAATGTGAGAAGCATTTTGATGACAAACTTGAACCATTAGTTGTTTATTTTTTTTCACCCAAATAGTGCTAAACCATGTGAATAATTAGGTAGAGATTTGAGAAAGAAATAAAACATGTATATTGATAGTAAATATTTGTGAGTTAAACAAAGAAAGATAAAACAGGGGTTACTTTCACAAACCATACAAATTGTTAAGCTAATTAATGTCAAAATAATCATTGTGTGTGGATGTGAATGAATTTGCACCATGCTGAAACAATTGACAGTTTTGGCACCAGAACAGAACTAGTAATATAGTATTTCAAGAAACAGTTGAAATAATCCAAAGTATACGGGTACCTTGGTTGAACCCCGAATGGATGGAGTAGAGAAATTAGACAGCAACGTCAGCATCATCAACAACAAGGTCCCCATTCAAATACTCTCTGTAAGCAGCAACAGGCCAGCTGAAGCCTCTGAAAAGCAATTTGGAAGCCAAGGGTACATCAATGATGATCTCCTTCTGGGTAGGTTTCTTATCATCTTTAATGGCAATCAAGTAGCTCCTTCCAACCCACCCGATCCATCCAGCGATGTACAAGAACAAAATACCAGGAGTAATGAATTCACCCCAGTGCCTCTGATCACCACTCACGATCAAGTGAGGCAATCCATCGGATCCACAAAGAAGTCCTTGCTTTCCGTAGTTGTCGAACCTACGCTTTGTTTTCTCCATGGTAGCTTTAATAGCCAAGGCTGGGGCTGAGTCTGGTGCATATAGTTTTAGAGATGACTCTAGCTTCTTTAGTTGTTGCTTTTCGCGCTTAGCGAATTGCTTCGAGTCTTTGCATGGTGTGAGGCCTGAGATATCAGCAACTGCGGGAAGTGGCGCGGAGATGAGAATGGAAGAGAGTGCAAGTGCAGCTGAGAATGCTTGTAGAGTTGAAGACGATGTTTCGGTGCTGCAGCAGATGATTTGAGGGCGTGATGATTTGGGGGTGAATTGGGTGGTGAGTTTTGGGTTGAAGAGAGATTTGGAAGCTGCAGTTGGAATTGTGAGTGACATTTTTTTTCTCTCTCAGATTAGTCAAGTGAATTGATGAGTGAGAGGCTGTTGGTTTGTTCTGTTTTTAGATTTTGTAAAGAGATGGAATCCACAAACAAGTGTGGATGGAAGAGGATAAGGTGAGGAATGCTGATGATTTGGCTAGAGATGTTTGGTTTTGGTGCTTCGTAGAGATTTTATTTCTATCTTCAACCCTCCAACGTGGACTATTATGTATTTTTCCACTTTTTTGTGCCCATTTATTTTATTTTGTGTGGTCTATCTTACTTTCTTTTGATTCATGTCATTTATGTGGTGCTAGTTAGGGGTGGGCAAAAATTACGGTACATCACGTTCTAACCCGGACCGATGCCAAAACATTTTTTACTGTTTTCATCCCGGTCCCGAACCAATTGAAATCAGGGCGGAATCGGTTTTAGAAATTTAATCCCGATTCATCCCGGACCGTCCCAGTTACTGTCCCTTCCTAAGCCCAAGCCTAAACCCAATCTTACACCTTCACATAATTCAGAGGAAGATCTGATTATAGGAGGAGATGAAGACAAAACCGATGAAGACTTAGATGAAGAAGATCTCCACTCAGATTCCGTCACCACCATGACAACCATCGCAACCATCGAATTTGGCCGCAATTGGCATTCTCTCTCTCTTTCACTCTCTCTATATGTCTGTTTGATGGTTTCAGGCTACAATTGGCACTAATGGTAGACCAACAAATTGTACTATGGTCTTTCACCTAATCGAAGAGGATAGTCTCTAGGGTTCAACCTATTGGCTCTGTTCATCTCGAGAATTACTTGGGCACCATTAAAAATTGGGTTTTTCTTCAGGTTCTTTCGCTTTTCTCTTTTACTTTCATTGTGAATTAACAATCAAGCAATTGTATATCAGCATTTTCTTTGTTTGATAAAATGTCATTCAGAATACTACATTGGTATTGTTAGTTTCCATTTTGGTGATTTTATTTTGGCAAATGGTAATTGAACAAATGGAATTCAGATTATTATGAATTCGTCTATTTTTCTCCAAATAGGCCTTAATTTGGGAGAAATTCAGAGATATAAACTCCTTTCCTATTGAGTATATCATAAACAAAAGCATTAGGATGTTATTTAACATGTATAAAACTCACCTTTAATAGTAATTAAAAGAGTTATCCTTCATCCTTTACTATTTATAAAGTAGAGAGAGAAAAAAAATGATAGTTTGGATTTTTTTAAATCGGGAAAGCATGGTTCAGTCCTGGACTGTCCTGGTTCAAACCGGTCCGGAACGGACCGGTTTTGCAAGAAAAAAAATCTAATCCCAAACCGTTCCATCCCATTTCACATAACCGGGATTGGGATTGGGACAAGCCCAGTCCCGGACTGTGCCCACCCCTAGTGCTAGTTGCTTTCTTCCTTCATTTCATAATATTTTTTTTTTCTATAACGTGAGTTTTCCCTCTGAACAATGAGAAGTGTGTCTTCAACCTGATTTTGGAGTTGTCCAAAATGCTTTCCTAATTTTATCATATTTACAAGAAAAACCAACCGGTGAGTGAATAGTGATCATGGGTAATTTTGAAATTTTAAATGAAAAAAAAATCTATTACATCCAAATTCATATTATTTACAATCAAAACCACCCCCTCAAATATTGTAAATTATATCTAAGCCCCTAATATAATTATTCAAGGTCATTAATTATTTGTAACCTATATATATGCCCTTAAAATCATAAATAGTAATTTTGTTTAGAATTTCAAGAATATTTTTTACTTATTATTTAAATGTAGTAGTAAAAAAAAAGTAATGAATATTCGCTCACGTAGAGCGCAAAACACCCTAGTACGAATAATAATAATAAGTTGTTCTTTTTCCATATGAATTATAATAGCTCAAAAGGAAATTTGAGAACTTTCCTTTTCTTTTTTTTATAATCCATCAAAATTAGATGACAAAATTTAAGTAAAATCTTTAAACTTGTATACCAAAACTAGTTCTCTTTCTAATTCACAACTCAAAGTATACCAAAATTATTTTTTAACATATGTAGTAACAATAAATCAAAAGGAATATAAAAGATTAAAATGAACTTTGTGAGGCAGTTCTCTAATTTGGCATCCGTAATGGGGAAGTAAGTAAAAAATAAACTACAAGTAAAGTTTTGAAAATTGTTTAACAAATTAATATGGCCTTCTAATGTGGATGACAGAGAAAAGGGAATATAAATAAAAAGAGTAAAACAAGAAAATAGTTCTCGTGGGAGAGAGCTAATTTGAGCAATGAGAGATAAGATTAAGAATCAAATAAGATAATGAAATTGGTCTTAGCTCGAGTTTTGGGTTTAACAATGATGCATGTACTCTAAAATCGATACAATTGAGCTAGTTAAGGGAAAACTCTAAGAGATTTATCTCTGTGCAAATTTTTAATTTTTGAAAAAACAGTATAATGTTTGAACTCAGCTTAGAAGAACAGTTTGAACAAAATGTTTGACAAATCATGGTTTGCCAACGGGCACTTCAATAGCTGAAAGTATGGTTCAAAATATCAATATCGATGTGATATATCAATCCTTGAAATCACCATATTTTCGTTGTAGTTTGAAAAGGTAAAAAAATTATCAGATATCCATGATATTTTGTGATTTTCAATATTAAATTCTAATCGTGGTATATTGGATACTAGCATATTACTCGTGCCTAGGGCAGTCCATATTATTAATTTTTATATAATTATTTATGTCTCTTAATCTCTATCTCGATTTTATCTAAATCAATTAAATTATAAGTACATCTTTATTGAAAAATCACATTTTAGCATGTAATAGGCTAAAAGGTTTCAATGCATGTTAAACTCAATCAAACTTTACAAACGTTTTAGTCAAACTCGGTCAAATTAATCGCTTGAAAATAAACATCATTTTAATTTTTCAACCTTTTGTATTGATCATTGAGTTTATTTGAAAGCTTTTAAAAATGCACTTCAACGATACCACATTTATCGAAATCGAAAATTAAATTAAAAAGTTATGGCAATATTAAGTTTGAGAATCTAAAATAAACATATTTTTCTCTCTCTATCACGTGTCAATCATATCTTTGTCCACATAAATTAAAATTTTCTTTATATCTTTTCTTTTACCCTTTTAGGTTTACAACTCATGCCATCAATCTTGACCGTTGACAACTTTCAATCCCAGCCCTTAACTATCTTTGTCTCCAAGGCAACAAAAACCTACCTATTCTTTTATACAGAGTAGTGTATTGCCCATGTCATTGGTATGATATTAGGGTCAAAATTGGTCAAAGTTTTTACAGATGAAAAAACTATGGTAGTAAAGTTCAAATTCTTTGTTTTAATATGCCTTGAGAAAACCTTCTTATGCCTTTAAAAACTATTGAAAATACTCACGACTGATATTGATGCATATTGTGTGAAATGCATATTTTAAGTATTTATATTGATTAGTTAGTTTTGTTGGAAAGATCTTCAAAAATGCATTTCAGCAGCTTCAAATTTACCAAAATTTGACAACTACGTAGATAGTTGAATGAAAAAGTAAAAAAATCCCTCGAATTTAGGATTTTATCCTTAAAGTCGTTTTAACATTACTAGTTTCTTAAGGAATGTTCGTTGACCATTTTTGTTCACCTAGGGCATGTTTGGTTGCTCAATGGAATGAGTTTGACCATTGTAATGGTAATGACTATTACAATGTTTAAGCCATTCCTTTGTTTGGTTAGGTATAAAAATGGTGTAATGAAAATTACCATTACAAATTTTATTGTAACAGGCGTTCCTTCTCAAAACCCTATGAATGCCCATTATAAGAGCATTTTCAAGGGTAAAAGCTAAAATCATCTCTTATTTTAACTAAAAGCTAATTTTAGGGGTCCCCCTATTTCTTCATCACTCCAACCACATTCACCATTTTAAGTTTTTCATCATTATTTAAATATATATTTCCCTAGTTTGATAAATTTTATATTTAAATTTTAATGATTGGAGGAGAGAGAAGAAAGAAAAGTGATTTTTTTTTTTATATTTATTAGGATTTGGAGGATGGAATCGATGCCCCCAAATATAAGGAGAAGAAAAAGACAAAGTTAAAATGGGGCCTTGGATAGGGAATCCCTTGGAGCAAGGTTTTCCCCACATAAAACCCCCAAAATATTTTTTGGCTAATTTAGAGGATCCCTTGGAGATGCTCTAATGGTCAAACGCTCAATTTGTCTTATTTATCCTCCTTATTACCTAACATAGATGCTTCTTTACCCACCATAGATACAAAATCCATGGTTGATAATTGAGGGCATAATGGTAACTACACAAATCATTCTCATTCTTATTCTTATTCCCATTCCATCGAGTAACCAAACATAGTAATATTCTCATTTCCATTGAGTAACCAAACATGGCTTTAGGGTATGTAATGGTTGGTTCGATAACGAGGGATAAAATCAAATAAAATTTATAAGAGGCTAAAATAATTTGCAGAAGGAAATAACATCAAATTTACTCTAAAATATTAATAATAATGATAATAATAATAATAATAAATTAATTAATTAATTAATAGGCATGGTTTGCTTTGCTAGTGGAGCTTAATGGGGGTTCTTTGGGAAATGAGTAGGGGTGGGCAAAAACCGATTTAAATTCGGTTTGATAACCGTATCGAAATATGAGTAGAAAGAAAATAACCGAGCCGAACCGATTTGAAATCGGTCTACGGTTTTGAACCGACCGAATAATAACCGAACTGACCGATTAATTAGATATATATATATATATATATAAATAACAGGTATGTGTCAAATGCACTGCAATGCACCCTATTGCACTGAATCACCCCCCCCCCCCATTCTCTCTCCGTTTTCAATTTTGGGCTAAAAATTGGGTCTATAAAAAATTGGGCCTGTCAAAAAATTGGGCATGTTTTAATGAAAGCCTTTCAAGTGCTTGAGCCCGAAATTTCGGCCCAACCAAACCAAACCGATCCGAAATTCAGTTCAACCAATTTCATTGGTTTACAAATACAAAATTTGGTTTCGGTTTCGATTTTGGGCAAACCAAATGAAATTGGTTCGAGACTCAAAATCGAACCGAACCGACATTGCCCACCCCTAGAAATAAGTTTGATATGGGGAAGAGCACAAAGAGGTGAGGGAGAATGAGATTTGGTTGAATTTGATAATGCCAGAGCCGAGGTGATGGGTTGATGAGGCTAGTGGCGAAGCTGTGTAGGTGATGGGCATGGTCATGGTGCAGTCGGTGGTAATGAGCATAGATAAACATGGAGTCCGAAGTGATAAATAATGGGAGTAGCACGAGACATTGGCCAGGGAATGGTGGTGGAGTGGCGGTGGTGGGCAATGGTTTTGGGCATAGACATGCAAGTGATGAAGTTGTGGTGTGTTATATCAGTGAGGATGGAGGACTAATGACAAAGAAACCCTTTGTTTAACTACAAGATTTATTGTCTTGAGGGTTGTTTTGAATTTGGCAACCATTAGTTTATATGCAACTCTGTTTGGCCTTCAAAATAAACCGTAATAGAGTTTGACCCCACGGAATTGGAAGTAACTGTGAAGTCAATCACGTGGGCTCGCCTTGACAAAATTCAGGACCAAATTCCCCTCACCTCAACTTAACAAAAAGCATAAAAAAAGCTTCAAGATATACAAAAAAGTATCCCAAGGCAAAACTAATAATGAAAATTAAAAAATTATTGCTTTTATCCGATGGACTTGGACAACCTACAACCCATTTCCACCACCAACATCTTCCTAAATCCAAAACCCAACCAATCACCTACCCCTTTACCTTCTTTGAACAAGCACCACCACCGCCTCCCTCCCTCAAATTCCCAATTTTGTTTTCGCCCTCACCGCTAAAAATATCTTACCTTATATATGTTTGAATCAACCAAATTCTAAAACAAAGTCTCAATAGACTCTTCTTCTACAATCATCAAACTTCGACCATTCTCGAACAACACCAATTCAGTTTCCCCCCTTTGTTCAATTAATCTAGGATTTAAGTTAATTTGTTTTGAGTTTAATCAAGATCTCATCTTTTCAATAAAGAATAACAGTTTTGCCCCTGCTGTTTCTACCTAAATTATAGTTGGGTACCCATCTTCCTTAACAAATCTTCATTAACGGAGACAAATATGAGGTGAGCACCAGGTGATGGGTTGGGCGAAAAAAATAACAGAGAGCAGGAGGGAGGTGGTGGCGGAAGTGACAATGAAACTAAGTGAATGGTGGTGCCGGTGCTAGTTTAAAAAGGGTTAGAGGTAGGTGGAGGGTTGAATTGTAGATTAGGGAAGATGGTGGTCGTGTAGATGAATTTGGGGCTATTCAAGTCCATCGGAGAAGACAATACAACTTTTTATCCTCCACCATTAGTGTCTCAAGATACATTTTTGTTTATCTCGAGATTTTCTTATATTTTTTAGATCAAGTTGGGGTAAGGGCAATTTCATCCTGAATTTAATCAAGGCGAGTCCACGCAATTTACTTCACAATTCTGGACAATTTTGGAGGTTAGATTATGTTAGATTTTATTTGGGAGGCAAATGAGAGTTGCATGTAAACTAATGAGGCCAAATAAAAAATAACCATTTTCTTAACAATGGAATGAACCTCCTTGGAACTACATTTTATTTTGTCTTAATTTATCTTGATCTGGATCTGCTAAGGATTCATGTCAGTCACTACGCACATAATCAATACCAATTGCAACCCCTCTAACAAAGGTATGTGTTTTGTCTGAGATCCATTTTAGATCTTCTAGGTGGGTGGGGGGAAGTTTAAGACCCAAATCGAATAGGAATAGAATAAGGCCCTTGCTAAATAACACCTCCATTTCTACTGAAAGGCACCACCAATATCTTACTTTCTGAAAGACACCGCCACTTTTTTTAAGAACTCCACCACCTATTGAAGCACACCATCAATATAAACAAAAAAAAACCTAACCCCCTTCTCCTCTTTCACTTTCTTCTTCTCTCTCCATTTTTTCTCCATCAATCACCACCGTCACTTCCTCCTCCCCTTCACCACCACCACCTCGCTACCACCACACCACCGCCACCTCTCATCCTCCTCCCCTCTTCTTCTTCTTCACTATCAATAACCACTGCCACTTTCCATCCCACCTCCCATCTTCTTCTTCTCTGTTTTGTTTCTTCTCTTTTTTCTCTCTGTTTTTTTTTTCTTCTCTATCTTTTCCTAAGCACCACCACCACTGCCGGCCGATGATGGTTGGGCTAGCCAGGGTTTTGCTCCAATGACGAGAGAAGAGAATATGAGAGTAGGTGGTGGTGTCCTTCAGCAAATCCTAAAAAAAAAAGGTGGGCGGAGATGTCCTCAATGAAATTGGTGGTGTTATTTAGCAAGGGCCATAGAATAATGAAGGTCACTTTTTTATACCACCTGATAGTATAAAGGAGCAACATGGATACATCACACATCCCTCCAAGATGGTATAAATTAGACTATTAACAGTACATATGATTTAAGAATTAAAAGTCTCCGGTTCAAGATGGGTCGCCAATTTGGACAGCCTCCTACGTGTCATCAGCCCTTTTACTGGTAGATTAAAACTATAAAGAGTATACTAAAACAAGGTTTTGCCTATGGATTGCCTATATTTTAAACAGTGTTTTTGGGAAGTGGGATATAAGCGTATACATGGTATAAACTAACAACTATACATCCCCTTACACATCACCTTACTTTAGTCCTTACTTTAGTTGCACTGCAGCACCCCACCGAGGCCCCAAATATATCAGAAGCTTAAAAAACAGCCACAAAGGTACAATAAACATGTGCTATGCACAAACTTTTAAAGACCTTAAGCTTTACTGGGTCAATTTACAGTCTAAAAGTTCTTCATGATTTTCTTTAACCAAACAACTAGTCACTGGTTCTCAGAAAAATCTTAACAGACATAAAATTTCAATGTCTCTATTGACCAAACACTACTAGCACTCCTGCTACATATTCCCGGGGATTAACAATCATATGTATAAAACTGAACCTATTCACTTTTCTTCCCCCTTGAACTCCCCTTGGGAATTTTGCTCAGAAAAGAGGAATCAATCTTATGGTATTGGTTCTGAAGTTGCCCAAAGAGGTTGTATACGAAACTATCAACTTGGTCTTCATACTTCTCATAAAAAACTGGCAGAATGTGAGCAGCAACAAATCCTACACCAACCAAACATGTGGGTTTAAGAAATTCAAGTAAATGAAAAAACAAAAACAAATAATGCTAATATTTATGATTCAAAAATCCCTTCTGCTCTTGGAAAACTTGGACAATCTTAAAACATGATCCAATTTGGATTAGGAAATAGCACAGCTGGACAAAACCGTTAAGGCGATAGAAGAAATGTGTGACACAAGTTCTTAGGCATTACACGGTTGTTGTTGTTTTTTTTTTTTTTTTTGGGGGGGGGGGGGGGGGGGGCGGGCCGGCGGGGGGTGAGGTTCAAGTTCATTAAGAGTCACTCATGCAATTATAGTGCATAACAAACAAGAGCATAAATTTTCTAAAATTGTTAAAAAGCAGCAGAAACAAGATTTCTCACCAATATAAATGACTGTCAGAAAATTGCACCAGCTCCCAATAACAGCAGCAGCCCACAAGCTCAGCACAACCTGAATACATTTTTAAATAATTATTGTCCAATTCCAGGTAAAAATTTTACAAGAAAACAATGTCCAACCAGTCAACTATTATATGGTTCTAAGTTTCACTTGCCCTTAGGGCTCCTAGGTTGTATAGCTCATGCAAACATTTGACCAAAATGAAAACCTACACTTCCAATCAAATCCAAATAAAATGGAAACTGCCTGAACCTCTGTTAGTAGCAAAATTTCCTATCAATTTTGAATGTACAGGAGAATAACTGATATTTTAAATATCAGAAAACATCAAAGTATATTTAATGAGGGAAACAAATGTTCAAGAGGAATAGAAAAGATTACGAGAAGGAGGTAAAATATCTTCTAGGGGGAAGAGGTTCATGCAAAGCTGCAATTAGATGCAAATTGCAGTAAGTCGGCAAGAATGCAATTAGTTAGCAAGAATGGAATTATTTAAAACTCATGCATAGTACCATACCATTAGAAACTGCTTCAGGTTTCCTCCAGATGCAACATCTTGAATAAAGCTTATGAAGCGATTAATCTCAGCACCTACTGAAACACCTATGTTAACAAATAACTCCTCAGGCAAAACAAGACGGGGTACTTCAGATGGAGACCTGTTGCAGGAATTGTTACTCATATAACTGTTGTTTTACAATTTTCCAGCACATAAAACACAGGAGGTACCTGTTGATTAAGGATGATGTGTTTGACCAAGCAAACTGAGCAAGCATGACAAGAAGCAGGCCAAAGAACACAAGACTCAAGAAATGATAATTGAGCCATTCAAAGAGCACCCAGATAGTTGTTGCACCAGTCAAGACACTAGCTGAGATCTTCTTGTTTCTCCATAACAACACATCAGCCGCTTAACGATCAGAAAGAAAAATAATCAGGAAGAGCAGCATAAATACAAGGACTACAATGGAAATATAATAGACAAGAGCCCTCACATTTTCCACCTCCCAAAAGTTTATGAACAGGCTTCTGGCGTCCAAAGAGCCTATTTATCTGAGATGATACTGTATCTGATTTCCCTTCTACAAAATGTGAAGAAGATTTTTGCGTCGGTATATTTTCTGCAAAAGTTTCCATTATGTTGTTCAGCAGATTCTCGGCTGTAATCCCCTCTGGCATTTTTCCTTATCTTCGAGGGATCCTACAAGCATTCTCATTCAGTTTAAAACAAATTGATTCTAAAATCTTCTAAAGTAGTATCTCCTAAAGCATGTTTGAAGAGTGTGACTATGTCAATTGCATACTTGGAAAATAAAATCATTGGAAGCTACACTTCTGCAGAGCTGTATTATTAATGCGCCAATAAATCAGCAAAAAATTGTTTAACAGGGGTGATCAATCGTATTGGGTATTTAATGGTTTGGTTTAGCTGTCACTGATAAATCAGCGTGAAATCGGTGAGTCACCGATAAATCAGCCCATCCAACTCGCCATTTATCGCTATATATATATATGCTTTGAAAAATAGACCAATTAATCGTAAATTGGTAATAGACCGTGAAGGGTCCATTTTTCGTTTTAACTACATAGCTGCAGAGGTGGACAAGGGAAAAAGTTCACACTATATAGGAGATGCAAACATAGCCCATTTCAAGTCCCGGTGAAGAGAAGATTGAAGAAAAATAAGAAAAAAATAAATAATTAAAAATGAGAAGAAAAGGAGAACAAGGGGAGCAACCCATAACACCAGTATAATCATAGTAGCCGGCATGTTTTAATTAATCCTTTGAACATTTTCTTCTCCCTCTCCTCCACATCCTCCTCACTTGAGCCTGCATTAACTAGTATGTTCCTGAATTTTATTTCAATTTCCCATCTTCTCCTTCGCTTTTGACTTCTGTGATGATCATCATCAAAGCCCATTCCATATACTCTCGGGGTCGGTTACATGTATTTTTGTTCTCCAAGAAATGCGGTATTCCTACAAATCCTCACCTAATCCAAGCTCAAGGATGTCTTCTTTCACCGCCTTCATCCAAGTTTTCAACGATTGTCTCTTCCGTCTACACCCTTTACTAATTGCCAATCTAGACATTTTCTAATTGAGGTCATGTTAGGTCTCCTCTGCACGTGACCAGACCACGTTAAACACCTTTCTCTAATTTTTTCTCTATGTGAAGATAATTAAGTGTAACGCCCATAGACGACAACATTAGAGAAAGACGTTTAACATGGTTTGGTCACATGCAGAGGAGACTAAGAACGGCACCAATTAGAAAATGTTTGGATTGGTAAGTTAATGAAGGGTGTAGACTGAGGAGACGACCGTTGAAAACTTGGATGAAAACGGTAAATAAAGACATCCTTGAGCTTGGAATAGGTGATGATATATGGGAAGCCGCATTGCTTGGAGAACCAAAATCCGTGTAGCCGACCCCGAAAGTATCGAGAATGGCTTTTGATGATGATGATGGGCGCTACACATAAGTATCTCCTAATTCTTTCATTCCTAATTTTATCCTTATGAGTTTTACCACATCCATCTTAACTTACACATTTCTGTTACCGTCATCCAATGCGTATGTTGTCTCGTAATAGTCCAACATTCTGAATCGTAGAGCATGGCTGCTTATAGCATTTCTCTTTTAACCTTGCAGGAATCCTTCTATCGCATAATACTCCTGATGTCATTCTCCATTTTGTCCAACCAGCTTTAATCCTATGGTTTACATCTTCTCTAATAGCCTCATTTTTTTTAAATTATAGATCCTAGATGTCGAAAAGCCTCACATTCTGGAACCTTCACGCCTTCGATCTCAATTGAATTACTCCTCCCTAGTGTTTCACAACCAAAATTGTACACTATATATTGTCTTCAAACGACTAATTCTAAAACCCTTACTTTCTAATGCCTCCCGCCACCTATCTAATTTTCGACCTAGACCTTCACTAGTCTCATCAATTAAGACAATATCATCTACAAACAACATGCACCAAGGTACATCTTCTTGAAGATGTCTCGTCAACTCATCCATTACCAAAGTAAAGAGGTATGCACTTAAAGGCGACCTTGATATAGTCTTACTACTACTGTTAATTCACTGGACATCCCACCTACTGAGCGAACACTTGTTACAACCCCTTCATACATATCCTTAATGATATCGACATAACATTGAGAGACTTTCTTCTTTTCAAGCACCCACCAAATTAACTCCCTGGAGATTCTATTGTAATGCATATTATTAATTCCAGACCTACTACCACAAGTTGCTAGTCCCTCATACCATTAGCAGCTAACTACAGCTTCCCCAAAATAAGCAATGCAAGGGATATCGATGTCTAGTATGAAGATGGTTTCCATATCCAATCCTCTCAGCATCTACTTGATTCGTTCATATGTTAAGAACTACGTGCTTCAGTAAATAGAATGACCTTAACCTATTTTGCGTATTACGTTGAGTGACTATATGTGAGGTGCAAATATTCGTAGTCTCAAATTTGATTAGAAGTTAAGAAGGCATTTGGTAGAAAAGTGGAATCTTTTGGTATTGCCACTACTACTACTAATAATAAGTGTTGGAGAGTGAACACGTTACTCATGAAGAAAGGCAACCTAATCATTGGTGATAGTGAATATAGAATCTAAAGCGATAACGATCATTAATTGCCTCACAAAACAAGACCTTGCCAAAGATCGACACTAAAAGAGTATCACAAAGTAGGGGTGTGCACAATTTTGCTCGGATCGTTTTCAGTATCAGCCGACAACCAAGCTGAACTACGTCGCTTTTGGTATCCTACACACTAAACCACACCGAATTGACCTATGAGGAAAGCTAAACAGAACTACACTGACAAATGGCTCATTTTTTTCAATTTTACTTGATTATTAAATTTTCAACGAGCGTATAAATAATTTTGGTCCAGTTCAGTTATTTAAATATTCCAAATTTCAAAACCGAAAACTGTACAGAAGGTGGTCGAGTTTTGACACACCGAACTGACTCTACTGAAAAGATCGCATTGGTTAGGCTCGATTCAATCGGTTTTGTAAGTTTGCTTGGTTTTCTGCACACCCCTATCACAAAGGCTATGGTAAAGTAAGAAGTATGCATCATCTAAGTATATGTGTCATAAACAAGTCTTAAGGACCCATGTTGAAATTGGTGAAATGTTGAAGCACCACAACCAGGAACCATGAAGAATCAAGTGAATTTGGAAGATGGAGGGCGGCAAAGTTTTTTTTAAGGAGGATCATTGCTAATCTCATGGCTTTGATAAGCATCATCACGTTTACAAAACATCTAATGGAAATGTTTCCATGGTACAACAACCTTCGCAAATGAACACGAGATTGATCCCGGCCTGATAAGGCGTGGTAATTTGAGTTGGAGCCTAATAACAGTTGTCAAAACAAGACCATATTCCTCAAGGAGCAAAACACCAATTGTTAATTAGGATCGTGATATAAATAGTGCACATGGAAAGAATACTTGAAGGTGTAGCATTAGATTGTAGTGCTTCTTATGCAAAAAGCATTAGTTGATCTTCCTTAAGTATAGGTAGTTTTCCCAAGTTTGGATATTAATTTGAAGCTACATTGTAGTTGCAATGAAGACCTCGTAGAATATAAGAAAAGTTGTGATCTAATCAAACATTTTAGGGTGTCAAACTCAAGTGAATACACGCTGCCTTCCATACTTCTTTGGAAGTGGATAAGCCAACAACCTCAAAAAGAACACTCTCGGTAACAAAAATAACCACAACATCAGGAGTTGGTCAATTTGTTTCTATCGAAATTCTGGATAGAGCATGGAGATATTATCAATGGCTACAGTACAGTGGAAGAGGAGTACGTAAGGAACCTTCAATATAACCTAGTATGTTGCACCCATTCAATAAAGGAGTTCATTATTGGCTCCTCTTGCAATTGGTTGTGGTTGTGGTATCTCGTATCACCAAACATATTTTTTCCTTAATAATTGTTCGTGCTTTTTTCTTTTTCACAGATAAATAGCTACTGCAAGTTGGATGACAGTGAGTACTAAGTAAGATTGGTAGAAGTTTCCATAGTGAATTGTTGAAAAAAGAAATGGAGGGCGAAGGGAAAAGAAGAACTTCAAAGGGACCCACCAATTCTTGATATACGTGAGCCTTCTGTAAGCGCAAACAATTTAAAGATGGCATAGCTAGTTATATCAAGCTGGTTAACGCCCATGAACAATGCGAAAAGATTTTAGACTCACTATATCAAGGGTGTGAAACCCACATCAAGTCAATGCACAACATTTGTTGTTTAGGGAGATTGGCTAAGTCCTCCATGTTCATGTATTCTCTGACATCATACCCATATTGTCCCTGACGAATTTCATTAGGAGAGCAAAACATCGCTCACGTCCCACGTTTTACTGACGAAGTTTTGGGCCCATGTGGTTAGCTCCCCACTCAAGCACATGTACATTTTGGACCTTCATACACATTGAACCATTTCAATTGGGGTTAACATCATCACAAATTCAGACTAACCTTATTATTGTAAAAAACGAATCATGAACAAATCTGACTTCAAAGTTGAAACCATCATAATACCACTTGTTGTGTGCATAGGCCGATCAACTCCGCACAAACACATGCTGTCATAGCAATAAAATTGCCGATTTAGGCCATCAGACTGGAAAGCAGGTATGGGTTCTTCCAACAGGCTTATACACCCCAAAAGGCTATTACAACTTCATATATTCAAAACGAACTGATTCTTCATAGGGAATATAGAATTTTCATATAGAGTCTTGAAACATCCCTAACGTTGCACATTCTAATGTCCAAGTTTGGGACCATGAGGTTAGTTCCAACATAAATATGAATAGAAGCCAGGCCTTCAAACATGTTCAACAACATGGTCATTTGGCAAGCATTAGTACTTACATGGTTGGACCCATATGGGAAGCCCATAGAAATCCACAATTCATTTCCTGGATCAAGAAAGTTGAGTCTACATCTTTGTATCACCTATAAGGGTTCAATGCCATCAATGATTATTACATTTGGCATTTAATAGAGAAAATAAACGAATATTGAGACTTAGATGTAGGGTGGGTTTGTTTGTTCCAAATCTAATGGAAGTCATACATAGACATACGAAAAAATGGTTAATCATCAACACCGGGCCGGTCCCCTGGTTCATAAAAAGATGAGTTATTAAAAACACAAGATGCCATCTGATGATTTCCTAGCAATTTTTTTCTGGTCGGAAATAAACACAGAAGCCTTAGTCTTAAGTGAATTTGTTTGTGAAGATTATAAGCCGAGATTGAGCGTTATTAGAAGTTAGCCAACTCCCTCCTTCCTTTCAAAAGATGGATAGACTAGCCCCAGAAAACACACACATAGCTCTTGAAAGGAAATCAATCATCCAACAATCGATGTTGGTGGATCACCACCCAATACCATTTGAAATGAACGATGAATCAAATAAAAGTCCACCCATTTCAACAAACAACAAGCAGTGGAAAATGAAAGCCATCCATCTACCAGAACTTTTACTAATTTGGAGTTGAAGAAACTGTTCAGATTAATTAAGCAGATAAAACGAAACGAAACTGAAAGACATTGAATCAAACTGAAAAAATGTTCTTATGATGTTGTTTCAATCATGCAACAAGTAAACTCGAATTCAAACAAAAAAAAAACAAATAGAGTCGGAGTAGTAGTACTAACCAATTAGTTAGGGTTTTGGAACGGAGACGAGCGAGAGAGAAGGGCGATTTTGATCTCTCTGTTTGTTTGTGTTCGAGTTCAAAATGAACAAGGGGAAAGGGTACTAGTATGTATGGAATATGGGGGGTTTGGCTTGTTGCCCTCTTTTAATTTCTTTGTAATTACTAATTATTAATAATTGGATAGAAGAAGCGAAGAAAGAGCGAGTGACTGACTGGTTGGTGACCCAGTGCCATAAACGTGATATTATGCATACATACATACATACTAATCACACGACACGTGACGTAACTATCTCTCTTTCTATTAGGAACGGGGCCCACCTAATCCCAATACCATCGATGCACTGCTTTTCTTTCCTTTGTGATTGTAAGTCCCAACGTGACGAGGATAAAGAAGAGAAATTCTAGCTGGCCCGTCCCATGGGACGGACCCTCCCAGGCACGTGCCTTTGGGAGGGCGTCTCGCACGTGATCAAAACCCACTCTTCAGTCTTCACTTAGGGTTGAGGGAGAATGGCGAGAAACCCTATTAGAGAAACTCTTCAATCAGCTTCGAATCCTCTCCTCCTCACTTAGCGTTGAGTCGATTTGAGGGAGATCAAAACCCACTCTTCACTTGGCGAGAAATCGAATCGATTTGAGGGAGAACAAAACCCACTCTTCACTGATCAAAACCCACTCTTCACTGCTTCGAATCGATTTGAGGGAGAACAATGGCGAGAAACTCGATTTGAGGGAGAACAAAACAGAGTGAAACAAAAATCAAAACCCACTCTTCACTGCTTCGAATCGATTTGAGGGAGAACAATGGCGAGAAACCCTTAGTAAAACCCTCCCAACCGACTGCTCCTCAACAAACCCACTCTTCACTGCTTCGAATCGATCTGCTCGTCATCGACTGCTCCTCCTCGACTCATCGACTGCTCCTCCTCCTCGCGCCTGCTCCTCCTCGCACTGCTCCTCCTCCTCTGCGCCGCTCGGACTGTTCCTGCTCCTCCTTCTTCTGGTATGTAATTTCAAACTCTTTTTGGTTAATTTATCTTCTGAAACTGAAATTATACTGAAAATTTCAAACTCTTTTTGGTTAATTTATCTTCTGAAACTGAAATTATACTGAAAATTTCACTTAAATTTATCTAAAAATTTTTATACCCTGAAATCAGATAATCCTGAAATTCATACTACTGAAATCTGATAATCCTGAAATTTATACCCTGAAATTTTTGTTACCCTGAAATTCATGATAATCCTGCAAATTAAACAACGACATGGAGTTGCCAGACTATAGCTGGTTGTGAATTCAAAATGTTTTCAAGTAAGGTTAGTTTCTTGTTCTTCCAAGTTATCGTCTTAGACTCCATTTAGTACCTCAACTATTCGTCGGATCATGAAGACCTCCACCTTGTGTAGATAGTTCACATAGAACATAGGATCTTAATTTAGACACAATGTAGAAATGCTTTACAGTATCCATTCTCCAAGGGGGGCTTCACACACCTGTGTCTTTGTATCAGTTACATGGGTGCAAAATCATGTTTGTTATGGAACTGGATTAAAACCAAAATATGGCAATTTTATGCTCTATGAGAACTGCAGTTTGTCCCTTTACTGTTGATGTACTCAATCTATAGAAAATTAAACCTTTCAAGTAGTATGGCATTTCAAATTTCGAGTTATACACAAATCATGCTGTCCAGTTGATAAAGCTTCATTTTACATCTGTTTTTTTCACAAGTTCCAGCAGAGGGGTGCAATCCTAGATGACAAAGGGACTGATCAGCCTTGTTCCTTACATTGTTCGACATAAATGTCAACAAGGTTTCCTTACACAGCCTGGGCTTTGAATGTGTATTGTCAAAGTTAGAAATAAAATTTTAGTTTCTAATCACAAGAATCTGATTGTTTCATGACCTTCTGCCATTCAGTTTCAACTTAGCTCAATATCATTTTTGGTGGCAATCATTCATGATTTGGGTACTCACATGTCCGTTACTTCCCTGGTTTGCAGCAAATTCCCTGATGGATGGCACATTATTCAGTATTCCGGAGGCAAAAATGCTCCTACTAAGTTTGGAATCACTCTGTTCTGGGCAAATAATTCTACGCAGTCTTCCTGTGAATTTCTAGTGCTTAGCTTCACCAGAAAGCCTGTGTTTATTAAGCAGTCTTCAGATGAGTTTTTTTGGGTCAGTCTTTTTGCATGTTTTTGTTTAGCAAGTTGTTAGAGATTTTATCTTCTCTTTTGGAGTTTGTATGTAAATATCTATTTACAAATCTTTCTTGCTTTCTGGTGGTTTTTGTTTCTGAAATCAGAAATGGAAACTAGCAATGTTTTGGAGAAGAAATCAATGTAATGTAAGGGCTTTGCTCCATTTTTCATTAATATGGCTTGTTAAGATTAGCTCAATATGTTGGTGAAACATTGAATTTTGCACTTTTGGCTACTTCAGAAAAATTGTGACTTGCTTCTTTTATACAGAGTAAACTCAGCAGATCTAATGTAATGTGTGCAAAGGAGATCGAAATGTTGTGGTACCATCTTGGTACAATATCATACATTTGTGGCAAATGTTCTGTCCCGAGGTGGTCGAAACATACTACTATACACAGAGTTCGAAACATACTACTATACACAAACTCTTGATCGTTTGACTCATAGATTACGACTACACATTTGATGCAAAATCATAGCATATGTGAGGGGTTCTTTCAAATATAGTAATCCCATCTTACTATATGGGAATGTGCTCTTAATAAATGACAATAGGTCTGTAGACCATCTTGTCAAATTACTGATAATTTGCTTTGAATGGTTTGGCAAATTGATCAACTCGATCTGTATATCATATAGTGTTGGCATCATGGTTTCGCAAAATGGCTATGCTTCTGTCGTCACCAAAGATTATCAAGTAAGCAACTCCAAAAACCACCCCGTTCCTAAATGTATAGAATCTGAACTGGTTTTGGATGGTGTAGGAAGCCAGTCAGAGTTGCTACAACACTATAAGAGATTCATGGTCCAAAATAGACGAAGTTGCTGCTGCACCTAATGGTCTTACAATCTTAAGCCAAATATTCAGCACCTGCGAGTACTTCTTAGTTCAATCTCTTTAAGTTTTTTTTAAGGGCATTCAATCTCTTTAAGTTTTTTGCTTCATTTTCAAATTCATTGCTACATTTGGAAGTGCAACAACTAATGCCATATAAAACATCTATATATCATAACAAACACGTTTGAAATACCTCTTACAGAGAATTCAAAATGCCACAAGTTTGAACAAAAAAACTACCATTATCATAAGAAACACCACTAGCAGTGCATTAATCAAATCCCTTGTCAAAGCCCATTTATCATTGTTCGCTTCAGCTTCACCCGCGCGAGCGTGATACTGATTAGCTTCGAGGAGATTTCTTGCCCCGCAGTTCTTATTTTTGACCTCTGCAGCAGATGATGAGCTTGTCTCATCGTTATATTCCACCACTTCTGAGCGAACCCACTCTTCATAACTAGCATGAGCCTCGGCAGCTGAGGCAAAACCCTTGTACAAATTACCACTATATCCCGTTACTTGGATTGCACAATCTTGCCAAGTTTCGTAAATTCCAGGGACACGACCGCGATATACCACATATGCCTTGTATGTCATTGTTGGGTTAAGATCCTTATTTCAACATACAAAACTTTGTAAAAAATTTGCAGGATTCTCATTAATTTCAGTAGTATAATTGAACATAAATTTGTAAAAATTTTGCAGGATTATCATGAATTTCATGGTAAAAAAAATTAGGGTATAAATATGCAGGATTATCTGATTTCAGGATGATCTGATGATGGTGAAAATCGATCAAAATTTGTAATTTATCGACATTCAGAGCAAATTGATCAAAACTGATGATGGTGAAAATTGATAAAAATTAGCCCTAATTTTCAAGTTAAACAAAAAGAGTTTGAAATTACATACCAGAAGAAGGAGGAGGAGGAGCAGTGCGAGGAGGAGGAGGAGCAGGAGCAGGCACGAGGAGGAGGAGGAGTAGGAGCAGGCGCGAGGAGGAGGAGCAGTCGAGGAGTCGAGCGGTCGAGGAGGAGGAGTCGAGGAGTCGATGAGGAGTAGAGGAGGAGTCGATGAGGAGTCGAGGAGGCGAGGAGGAGTCGATGAAGAACTGAAATTTTTGCTAAGAGTGAAGAACTGAAGCAGACTGAAGTGAAGAACTGAAGCAGAGTGAAGAACAAATTTTTTTGCTAAGAGTGGGTTTCTCCTCCTCCACGTGCAAGACACCCTCCCAAAGGCACGTGCCTGGGAGGGTCCGTCCCATGGGACGGGCTGTGAGGACGGGCCAGCTAGAATTTTTGGGATAAAGAAAGTTCTCTCGCTTTCTTTCTTTGAGTATTAAGATAGACTTTGATAAGTCCAAACATTGTCTTCCAGTGAATTTGACCTCCAAAATAATTGTTAGACTGTCAATGATCATTTTTTTTAGCCGAAAATACTTTGATGTTTAAGTCAGTAACTTTGTTGGAATAATGATATAAATCTGGACAAAACTAAATTCAAGTTGAATACACGTGTCGAATGTTCCCTTTACTTTTTATAATGGTCATGGCTAACTGTCTGCGAGATTTAAGCATGTGAGGCGCAACGGAATGAGATATTTCTTGTAACAATCTTCTCCTTTATGGATGCATTCGGGGAGGCGTAATTCATTCCACTGCTCTTCTTGGTGCAACGTTCATCTTCTTTATGAGAGAACTCGTGTTGGGTCTGGACTCAGGCTTTGACTCATTTGGGCTTGGATTCGAACCCTATTTACGTCTCCTTAGTGGTGGGCCTTGTCTGGGCCTCTATAATTGGCCTCATTCTTCCTGGGGTTTATGAGCTACCCAATAGATTGGGCGTTGTATTCTCGTGATGGGTCTTTATGCCATGTGTACGACCGTGATGATCTGAATTTTTTATGTATCATCAGCTACTTCCCTTTAGTTAGTGGGCATGTTGACGTGGCCACTAACTTCATGACGGTTCACCTTTCAATTTCATCATGTCTTGCACGCAATCCCATGAGCCGTCCCTTTATTCCTTGGCTCTATAAAAATAGATGTGGCGACTTCATTTTCCTTTTTCACGCTAACTTTGAATTTAGGGTTTGTTCATCCCCTCGTCTTCTTCATTTTCGGTCTTTCTCACGATGTTTATTGGTGATAAGCTAAGTGGTAAGTAGCTAACTCTGTGTGAGGCTTATTATTCTCCCAATAGAGCTTCTCAGTCAACGTTGGACAATCTTTGTTCCGATTATAATCTTTTGCCCGACTTCGAGATTATTCTGTTTGCACGAGATGATAGCCCTTGTAACTCGAAGGCTGGGTACATCGCATTGTATTCATGCATGTTTTCTTCTGGTCTCTGATTTCCGGTTCCGAAGTTGTTTTGTGAGTATCTGAACTTTCTGAGTATTCCTCCTCTGCCCAAATGGGTCCCAATGATTAGAAGGTGATGGTGTGTTTTTACGCGAGGGCTATTCTATCCGGCATTCCTCTGACTATGAAGGTCTTGCATTCGGTAGTTGGTCTGTTGGTGCACAGGGATATCTGCTTTCTCCGTTCTCCAGAGTGTTTCGATAAACTTAGCGATGACATTCGTGATTGGTCACGGTGTTGGTTTTATGCTTTTGTGGATTCAGGTTACTTCCAATTGCAAGGTCGTTTGATTTTTCAGTCATTCCGTTTTCCCAATAAACAAAAGAATTTGTACTTGACTGCTGAAGAGCAGAAGATTAGTGATCAGTTCTCGAAGCTTCATCGTTTTCCTGTAGAGACATTTCTTTCCGAGGGCATCCTGGAGCGTAGTGGTATATATACTATGAGTGAAGTAGAGTGAGTTTTACTCACTGATTCTCATGCTAAAATCTTAGCCGCTCGTGATAGCGTTAGCAGTGTTCTAAAAATCGCTAGGCGCTGGGCGGGCGGCGAGCAGGTGCCTAGCGCCCAGGGGCCTAGGCGGGCGCCTAGGCGGGTGCCTAGGCGGTACCTAGGCGGTCTTATGTTTTGTATTATAACTTTAATAATTTACAAAAATTAAGCATAATACATTATCAATTACATCCAATTTAATGTCAATATACATATGCAAAATTTAAAAACATGAAAAATTAACAATCGTGAACAAAATTTATTAAAACTCAAATGACTGAAGTTGGTCATGATGGGTACTTTATATAAATTTGAATTTGTGTAATCTTTTATTTTTCTTCAAATTGCATGAATAACCTTAGTTATGTTTGATAAAATCTACATTAGTAAAATTGGTACCGGCAGATCCTTTGAGAATTCCATTAAGTAATCATCTTTCGCTACATTTAGACATATGATCATCATCATCATCATCAAAGCCCATTCCCGAGATTTTCTAAAAAAACAATTAAATAGTTTATTTCTAAAAAATAGGAAAAAAAAATAAAATAAGAACACAATCAACCTTATTATTAAAAAAATAATTAAAAAAAAAAAAAAAAATCTCCCAGACCGCCTAGACCCCGCCTAGAGTCCGCCTAGACCCCGCCTAGCCCGCCCAGACCGCCTAGCCCGCCTAGACCCCGCCCAGACCCGCCTAGACCCGCCCAGATCGCCCAGACTGCCCGCCCAGGCATTAATCTGGGCGGTTTTCCACCTTCTAGCGCCTAGGCGCCGCCTAGGCGGCCGCCTAGACCGATTTTTAGAACACTGAGCGTTAGTGATGCTAGCATTGATTGGAAAGAGAGTTCGGATCGGTGCGTTACGAATTTCAATGCTCTTGTTGATATTGCAGCTCCTGCTTCAAGAAAGAGAAAGTTTGCAAGGTTTACGAGTTCGTCAAGGTAATTGCCGGTAGACCTTGGTAGGGTTTCGAGAAAGAAACGACTTTCTAATCGTGGTTCTGCTCGGATTGTGTCCCGTCCGAGTTTTGTTCAGGATGTTATGGGGGTCGTGTCCCGCCCAAGTCCGTCTCTTAACGATGTTGCAAAAAGGAGAGCGTGATTCTTTTGAGGAGGCTGAGGAACTGAGGCTCATGTTGGAAAGGAGCGAGAAAGAAACTACTCGTCCGTTGGATGATGAGAGAAAATTTTTCTGCTTACGGTGTTTCGGACGATACTGAGTTGTCTAACGATGATCCCCGGGTCATTAGTGAAAAGATGTTTCAGCTAGCAGTGGAGCAGTCTAAAGACATTGGTGATATTCGGAGTTTCAGGGATCATTCTCCTTCTCCTTCTATTGATGTTAGCAAAGCAGTCGGATTCCTAGTTTCCTCTCATGTTCGATAGGTTTCTCTTGTTCTCGCTGCTACCGTCAACCCTTCCCTTGCCACGAACACTTCTCGACGGAAGGGTAAACGTGGTTTTCCCGTTGTTATTGTTATTCTTTATGTTCTCCTTGATGTCGGAGGTGGTTCTTCAATGCTCCCGGATCCTCGTGTCCTTCATCCACGTATTAGCTGGATTGAGCCTGGCCCAAAGGATGTCCATATCAAGTCTGACGGCGAGTTATGTTGGTTCACTCAACTTGACGTGCAAGATGGTGCATGTAGGTTGGTATATGAATGGCACAGGCGGTTGGTGGAAAGGTATTCGATGCCCGTGCTTGATCTGTTTGATCACATTGACCATGGTCTTGAGCAGACAATGGATGTGAAGAATCATCTTTCCTATGCAGGGGTGATGGACTCGGTTTATCGAGCTGGTCGTGATCAAGTGACTTTGTTGGAGAGGAGATTGGTTGAATTATTGCTAGTGTTCTTTCTCAATTTGATGTGTTGAGAATGCAATGCATGGACTCGGAGAAAACTGCAAGGGCTGCTCGAAAGTCTTTGACGAAAGCGAAGGATATGCGGGATAAGTCCGCTACTAAGCTTGATTTTTTGAAAGCCAAGTTAGATGAGGTTTGTGCCCGTCTACGTGATGTGGAAAAAGAATTATCCGCTGAGAAAACGACTTTCGATGAAGCTAATCGTTTTGACTTGGAGCAATTCGTTATGTGTGATGCCGCTGGGAGGCGGGTGGAACGGATAACTGCTGCACTTAATGATGTCAAGGCAGATGTTTCCGGTGTGCTCTCCACCACTAAAGGGTAGCTTGCCGCAACAAAAAATGAACTCGATGCTGCTAAGGATAAGCTTCATGTGGTCGAAGCCGAAGATTGGAAGCGAGTTGTTGACGGGCGGGTCGAGCTTCTTGATTATATCGAAGGGCTCGGCGAAGAGTTGTCTAAGTATCGTCACCTGGTCAGTGAAGCTTTTGAGGATGACGATGCCAAGGAATTTGCTTCAGCAGCACAAGAGCCATTGCTTATTCTACCATTGAGCACTCCAAAGCCATTAATACTCCCCTCTCCTAAAAAGAGTTCTTCTTCTGTTCCAGCGAGTACTAATCCTGCCATTGCTTCTGTTTCTTCTCCAACTTCTTTATCACATTCTCCGGATATAACAGAGTAGTGTTATCAATAAAAATTGATTTTTGTTGTTTTTCTTCTTCTTTTTGGTTTTGTTGTAGCTATCGTGGCTTTTGCGTCAAATTATTTTATAACTGCTTTCATGCTTAGGCTCATCGCTCGTCTAATGGTGGGTCACTGTTGTCCTTCCTGATTTACTATAAAGAGTTGCTTTCGCTTGTACTTTTTCAAATCACATTGACTTGACTTTGTGTCTGTTAGTTCGAAGTCCTTTTGTTAACCTATTTATTGAGCATTTACTTCGTTAACTCGACATCTTGGTCAACTCGAAGTTTTTGTGTTTAGTCGACTCGGGTGTCCAACCTTTACTTCGTTAACTCGACATCTCGGTCGATTCAAAGCTTTTTGTGTTTAGTCGACTTGGGTGTCCAACTTTTACTTTGTTAGTTCGACATCTCGGTTGATTCAAAGTTTTTTGTGTTTAGTCAACTCAGGTGTCCAACTTTTACTTCATTCGCTTGACATCTCGGTCGATTCAAAGTTTTTTGTGTTCAGTCGACTCGGATGTCCAGCTTTTACTTCGTTAGTTCGACATCACGGTCGATTCAAAGTTTTTTGTGTTTAGTCGACTCGGGTGTCCAACTTTTTTGTGTTCAGTCGGTTTGGGTGTCCAACCTTTACTGCGTTAGTTCAACATCTCAGTCAATTCAAAGTTTTTTGTATTTAGTCGACTCGGGTGTCCAACCATTACTTCTTGGTTGATCAGACCAGAAGTTGTGTGTGTGTCCGATTTTTATTGTTTGATTGCTTTGTGTGGCTAGTTTATTGTCGTATCTATTTTGTTGTCTGCACGAAAATTTGGAGTTTCTAAATTCGTAATCTTTATTGATGTTTTCATCAGCCTTGGCCGTTAAGGCATTTATGCTGGTTCGGGGTATGATTTGTTTCGTCTTCCTTCGCTCTTTGTCAGCCTTAGTATTTGAGGCTGGTGTTTTTGTCGCCTTGTTTTTATTTGCTCGTCCTCGTATGTTGTTAGTGGTTTGGGTCGAGCTTTCAACCGCTGATGAGACCTTTTGACTTGTACGAATTGGTTGATGTGAATTTCTCCATGTTTCATGCATTTGTGAATTGTTTCGTTGGTATCCTTGTTCAGATATATATTGATTCGAGGGAGGAGTTCGCCTAGTTGCTTAGTGTGTTCTGCTTCCTCCAGCTATGCAGTGTATGGCGTATATCAACTCTCTAGATTGTGCTTTTGATCCCGCAACATTTTCTATTTTCTCCTTCCATGTGATCTGTTTGTCTAACATTCCGATGAACTCGTCGAGTAGTTCTTTCCGAGCCCAGTGCTCGATTTCGTCTTTCAAGTTGTAGCATTCTTTGGTATCATGCCCATGATCCTTATGGAATGAACAATATTTGTTTTTGTCTCTCCCTTTCGGATCCCCTCTCATCCGAAGTGTCAGTTGACGTTATTCCACTTCGCTATGTGTTTCAGTATATTTGCTCGACTTGTCTTCAGGGTTGTATATGGCTTGTATGTGGTCTTCATTACACTCGTGTCGAGTTCGCGTTGGTTGTAGCCCCTCAGATTCTTGTCGTCGTGAATCGCTCATTCTGCCGCTTCGATGCTTCTTTGATGGGTTGTCGCCTTCCTGTTGTCCGTCCTCCTGCCTTCTTTTTTCATTTATTTTCCGTTTCCTTGAAAAATTTTCTCTTTCTTGGTCATATTTCCTCCTGGCTGCCTTCATTTCTTCTAGGGAAATATGTTTTGTGTTATTTTTAGCAGAATTGCCTTGCCCTTTGGAGGCTCTAGGTTAAAAGCGTCAAAGAAGGGGCCTTTCTTCAATCCAGTATCAAAGGTTGCAACGGTTGTGCCATTTCTACATCCGTCAATCATTGTCTGATGTGCATGAGGTAGGAGGTAGTGTGGCCATTTTCTCATTTGCTGGCTTTCGATGAATCTGGTGATGAAAGCGGTGACCAAAGCTTGAAAGGAATCTATTGACCTCGGTGGTAGGCTATTGAACAAGTTCATTGTTGTAGACATGAGGCTAATTTAGAATGTCTTGCATAAGATCGATTTCGTGGTCTCATTCAGGGCCATCATGTGGTGGAAATGCCTCAAATGATCAGTTGGATCAGAGGTGCCATCATATACTTCAAATTTTGGCGGAGTAAACTTTTTTGGCATTACTATTTTCATGAGGGCCTAGGAGAACGGCGGCTTCGCCAGCTCTATAGTATGTTGGGATCCGTGACCCCTATTCTAAATTGGATTTTGGTAAGCATCCCTTCACACAGTGAATTTTTGCCTCGAGGGAGCTCGTTGCTTTCAAAGTTTCCTTGTTGGGGTTCTGCTGGGATTTCGTTACTTCCTGGAGTTCGATTGGCGGAATTTTGTTGTAGCAGTACCTGAACAGGATTAGATGGCTGAATGTGCTCATGTGTGATCTTTTCTAGCATCTTTGTTACGTGATCCATCTGGGTTATGAGCGAATCCACCCGAGGGTCTGTAGCCACATCGCCGGATACTTGGGTTGTCTGGACTACTATGTGTTGTGGATCCGCACGCTATTGGTCCGATGATCCGGGCTGCTTCTTCTTCTCTAGCTATTAGTGATGCATCGGTGGTGGAGTTGTCATGATCCGCAGACTGCATTGTTTTTTCTGGTGACTTGTTGATCTTTTGTTAGGTTGTGGTGAGCTTTGTCACTGCGTGTTCTGTTTTTTTTAAAAGGAAACTCGTCGTTCCCCACGGACGGTGCCAAACCGATGCATCCAAAAATCGTCCTCCCTCCTGTGAGTTTAACCTGCAAAACAATTGTTAGACTGCCAATGACCACTTTTTGGTGGCCGAAGGCACTCTGATGCTTAAGTCAGTAACTTTATTGGAAGAAGGATATAAATTTGGACAAAACTCAGTTCATGTTGCATACCTACGTCGAATGTTCCCTTTACCTTTTATAATGGTCGTGGTTAACTCTCTGCGTGACTTAAGCATGTGAGGTACAACAGAAGGAGATGTTTCTTGTAACAATCTTCTTCTTTATAGAGATGCATTCGGGGAGGCGTAACTCCCTCCACGGCTCTTTTTGGTGCAACGTTCCTCTTATTTATAAGAAAACTCATGTTGGGCTTGGACTCAGGCTCTACCTCGTTGGGCTTGGATTCAGGCCATGTTTACGTCTCCTTAGTGGTGGGCATTGTCTGAGCCTCTATAATTGGTCTCATTTTTTATGGGGTTTATAAGCTGGCCCAATAGATTGGGCGTTGTATTCTTGTGATGGGTCTTTATGCCACGTATACGACCGTGATGATCGGTATTTTTTTTATGTATCATCAAACTTATTACAAAGGATGTCCCTTGCTACCTATTTCCACTTTAGTCATCATACTCATATGTTTAGGCATACATATTTTAGAGGCCCAAAGCCTTCTATTCAAAGTATACCCTCCAATTATCTACTCCCATGCATGCATGCATGCATAACAAAAAATAACAATTAATCCCTAAGATGATTTTCAATTAGAAAGACGCCAGAGAATAGGGTCTACCATACCAATTTTTTAGAATTGAAAACAAAGAAAATAAGAAACGTGTGGAGAATCAATCCCATCAGATTTTTCTCAGTTTCTTATTGCTTAATGTTAACCATAACCCTGATTCTAGGGAGCGAGGGAGGGCCTCCCACCGCCCACCCTCCTCAAGATGGGCGGTGATGCGCATCTCGAGGAGGGTGGGAGATGGGAGGCCCTCCCTCGCTCCCTAGACTTACTCTAACCATAAAGTCTTATTCCCTTTTAACATAATTAAAAATTCTTTATACTGCTCAATCATGTCTTTATGTACATAATAATATCCTGTGAAAATATCATTCAAAGCGCTGAAACTGTTGACCGAGTTCTCTAGAAGCACATAACACCATCCAAATATCTATATCTAAATCTAAATTATATAACGAATACTCCCCTTAGGAACAATGATTTGTGTGTATTCGACTCTAACTTTACTTTCCACGTTTGCCTTTCCCTATTCTTAATAATTACATATGAAACCAAAAGATCAATGAATAGTGTCGGGGATTTAATTGAAAAATACTATTTAATATTTTTACACTTTTGCCCTTCCAAATTCAAATTACTTTTAATCAAACTCAGTCCCTCTTAATATATATTCATTTATCATATCTAAGCCCATAACATAATTTATTTGAAGCCCTCCAATTATCTATAAATTATAAATAAGACCTTACATCTAACTTTTTCCATATTTCATAATTTTTATAATCCAAACTAGCCCCTCTTAAATATTGATATATTATAACTAAGCCCCTAACATAATTTATTTCAAGTCCTCCAGTTATCTATAAATTATAAAATGACCCTTACGACTAACTTTTCTATTCTACATTTAGCCATTCATATTTCATATTTTTACAATAAAAACTAATTCCTCTAAAACATTGATTAATTATAGTAAAACCTCTAATATAATAATTTATTTGAAGTCCTCTAATTATTTATAAATTATACATAGGCCTTAAATTTTTTTTTTAAAAATATTGAATATCCGCACACGTAAAGCACTTCCACCTTTAGTGATGTTTATTGTGGCTAGAAAGAAAAGTTTTACACATCAATCCATAAGGCCCCTGCTAAATAACACCACCAGTTTCACTAAAGGACACCACCAACACTTTTTTTTTCTTCTGAATCTACTAAAAGACACCATTACTATATAGTAAAAAATGGATTTTTTTTTCTTTTCTCCCAAATCCAGCGACTCCTCCTCTCGCACTCGCACGAACAATCTTCTCTCCCACAATCTCGCCAGATTTATACCCGCCGTCAACCGTCTTGAGCCTTCATTTCCCTCTCTTACTCGTCTTCATCTTCCCTCTCCCCTCTTTACTGCTTCTTTTGCTCTCTCTCGCAAGAAAAAACCTCTTCCTCCCTCCTTCATTTTCCATCAAAGTTGTTTTCCATTCCAAGCTCGTTGGACGACCCAACACCTGTTTCTCTTCCTCTCTTCTACGTCTTGTTGTCTTGTCTCTTTGTTCATATTCTTTTGTTAGGGTTTTGGTGAAGTTTGTATATAGAAATTGATTGGTTCAGTGAAAATGAGGTTGGTATGCTTCAAAATGATAATGATGTAGTTGAGAGTCAGCATTGCACTCCATTTATAGGTGTAAACGAAGAAGATGAACATTTTCAAGACGAAGAATGACCCACTCTACTCGAAGTACACTTTCAACTTGAGATGAGCTTCCACGGGTCTTTTTTTTTGTCATTATGGTAATTTCATGTTTAATTTTTGTTTTGGTTTAATTAAAGCAACTTTGTTATTTTTAGGGTTAGTTGTTAATATTTGAACCCTAAAATTTGCTTATTTGTAGGGTTAGTTTGATCGTTGTTGTTATTTTGTGCACAGAATGTCATCGCTCATCTAATCGATTTCGAGATACCTTCACATAATCTAGACGACTCGGAGGCACTTAAATCATATTTGGAAAATACGGACCTTCTAGAGGTAAACTTTGTCCTTAATGATTTTATTCATTACCTTACTTAATATATTATTAGAATAACAAATATTTTATTTACTTATTGTGAAAGGATGATGATGATGTTGAAGCGAATGATGAACAAACACTAAAAAAAGTAGTTGATAATGATTACTTGATTATGACGAAAGAGGTAAGGTTAATTCTTGTAGGTATGACATTATTTAATCTTATTTTTCAAGTTGATTCATTAGTGTTCCTAACGTCAGTATGCAATATTTTTTGTAGGTATTTCCATCAAAGTGATCCTTTATAGCTTGGTGTCAAGGTATTAGCTGGGAGAATAACATTGTTTTCATTATCACAAAGTCGGAACCTGCTGATAGCAGACGCAAATGAAGGCTCCACTTGGGATGTGAGATGGGAGGGAAGATGAACAAAAATCAAAAGCAAAAAAATTGAAAGTTGGTCGATTGACAAGTTCAAAGAAGTGTGGGTGCCCATTAAAGTTGAGAGGGGTGCCACCAAGTAATGATCGTTGGAAGCTACAAATGACATGTAGAACCCACGATCAAAATCGCTTCTTGGCCATTCCTTTCCTGGGAAACTGAATGAAACTAAGAGGGCTTATTTGTATAACATGTCCACATATAGTGTAGCCCCTCGGTACATATTGTCTGGTTTGAAAGAGACGTTCTCAAACAACGTGTCATATTTGAAGACTGTTTATAATGCCATTCAATAGCTAAAGACACTCCAACTTAAAAGCATGGTAGCTTTGCAGGCCACAATACACTTGTTGAACAAGAATGGTTATATTGAGTAACATACAGTAAATTATCAGAATAGAGTCACAAATATTTTCTGGTGTCATCCCTAGTCAATTCTACTGACTAAGTGCTTCCCAACAATGATGCTTATGGGCTGCACTTACAAAATCAATCGCTACAGGATGTCACTATTTGAGGTTGTAGGTGTGACGTCGACTGACATGACTTTCAATGTTGATTGTTGCTTTATGTCGTCTGAAATCGAATAATCATACACTTGGGCATTAGAAAAGCTACTGGGAGTGTTTGAGCTGGACAACTTGCCAAAGGTGTTTGTGACAAACAGAGAGCTTGGGTTGATCAAAGCCATTGAGCAAATCTTTCAAGAAGCAATGAGGTTGTTGTATCGATGGCACATAAATATAAATGTGCAAAAGAATTGCAAAAAAAAAAAAATTGAGGATAATGAAGGATGGAAAAAGTTTATTGAATCTTTCTCGGACTTGTATAGATCAACTATAAAACATGAATGATACAAGGGCATTATTGATTTCAAAAGAAAATGGGCATCACATCCCAAGTGTTTGGACTATCTGCGAAATGTTTGGTATCCGTATAAGTAGTTCTTTGTGAATGCATGGACTGACAATTTCATGCATTTTGGCAAACAAACAACTGGTCAAGTTGAAGGCGCACACTCTTGGTTGCAAAGATGTTGAAGAATTCCCAAGGGACATTATAATGTATGGACGAAAGTGCATGACATGATCCAAGTCATACTTGTAGAGATTGAACCGTCCTTTTAGAAAAAGTCTCACGAAGGTTAAGAAAGAGCACATTGTTCCATTATTTGGAAAACTTCATGGGTCCGTGTCTCATAAGGTTCTTACCTTGATGCTATCTGAAATTGGTAGGTCTGATGCTGAATTTGTGGGTGTCGACCTAGTCAAGTGTCGATGTGAGCTGAGAACCACTCATGGGTTGCCTTGTGTTCATGAAATGACCCAATATTTCACTTCTAATGGTCAACTTCCACTGTCTATATTACACAAGTATTGAATGCAACTTGGCAAAACACTTCTTAGTGCAACTGTGGATGTGATTATAAATCCAGTGGTAGACGTCGTCAAGCAAAAGTTCTTAGAATCCACTCCTGATCAGCAGTTGGTGTTGAAGAGGAAGCTCCTAGATTTGAGCTGCCTTGATTCATGTATCATGATTAAACCAACTAAACCTGTAAAAGGCAAGGGGATATCTAAAAATAAGAAATTGTCTAAGCATGAAAAGTCCACCAAAAGGGATTCATCTGGTCATGAGTAAGCGAAGACAATATGAGCTTAAAAGTCAAGCTAGTGTTTGTAAGCCAAAATAAAAAACGCCTATGGAAAACTACGTTTATGAAGCAAATTTCTCTATGGATTCGTGTCACGCCCCGATTTTCGAGAAAAAAAATCCTAATATCCATGTAGGATTATCCGTTTCCCCCAAAACACGAGACATGAAAAATTCAATTACAACAGAAACATTTGGCAGCAACACTAATACATTTTAATAATTGAAACAAACTAAATAAATGGTATAACCGGGAAACTTCTTGATTAGGTTCGCCCCACTAAAGAAACTCCAATAACGTTCCCCAAAAAATCTCTAACCTGAAAGGCTAATCGGCTACATTCCCAAATGAATGTACCCAAGAATCAAAAACTCACTTGGGTAAGCAATTAAGCTGGTATGAGTAATCTTCATTCCCAAAATCAATAAATCCGCAATTGATATTATCAAACTAAACACAAACAACAAACAACCACTCAAACAGGTAGTTCGTCTAGTAGGCAGACGTTTCACTCTAATGATTTCTGACAATAAATAATTAATTACATATACTTACATTATAGAGCTTGACCATGGCAAGTCAGTCTTGTATATATGTTAGTGGACTTGCCATCATGCATGAAAAAGGTTAGAAAAATTATGAATGTAATTTTCTAAATAATTTGTATTCATTAATTAAAACAATTGTTTTCGTACATTATTTGATTTAAGCATATTATTCATTTTTGTTGAATTGATCACTTAGATGAGACCACATTCGCACCACCTTCATGCCCATATGTCTTTCTCATATAAAGGAGGACTTCTCCGTCATCCATGCCTAAGTGGGGACACATAACATACATACATGCATCACCGGATAGTCCTAACTATATGAGTAACAAAAAGCCAATCTTGGGCTATCAATGTGCATAACTTACGTCACATTTTTTACGGATAATTATCAAGCCTATTTTAGGCATTTCAAAACCACACCCTTTCCGCAAGACCCAACCCAAAGGTTACTTAGTTTCTCTATAAGAAAGGGGGACACTCCTCTGCAAGACCAAACCCGAAGGTTACTTAGTTTCTCTATAGGAGAGGGAAAACATAAACAATAAGAGATGTGGTAGTTCTAAGTGATACAATTCCAGGTGATTAAATTTTAAGAAATTGAAGTTTATCTATATCATTTATTTTTTGATATTACATAATTCCTTTTCAATGACACTTTGTCATTAATAAATGAATCAGTCCACAACTGTATCCACCCACATTTTTGGGGAAACTAACATTTTCATATATAAAATTTTTGTAATAAAGCGGTTATCAAAACCCATTTAATACAAGGAATACAGTCTTTTTAGCAAGTAAGTTGCATAACAATCAACTTTAAGTCATAAAAATGCAAATACAAATTCGAAGAATGATGCAAACACCCAAAACATGAACCAAGCAGACTAGGAAAAACTCGCACATCAAACAAATCAAAACAGTAAGGTTTACACATTTGTGACACGAAACACCGCAAATAACACCGACTAAAGTTATAATCTACCCTATCTCAAACAAAAACATATCTAATAAAATACCCATTGAATGATCACTTGTAACAAATTCACCTCCTTCAAGCACTATGTGATATACCACTAGATAGGAGGCAACTTTTCATTTATTTTTATTTTTTTATACACTACTGACTACTAACAGTAGACATGAAAGTAAAAATATAGACATTAATCCAAGACAATAAGTTAGAAGTATTTGAGCGTCAATATGTATTTATCCCCAGTAAGTAAAAGTTCGACAAGTAAACAAATGCATTTGGGCTAGTGTTAGTCCCATGCCTCAGTTGAGTAATATTGCATCTTCAACTTACAGACAATATGTTCATTCCCCATTTCCAATAAAATTGTTTCCAAATCAGATATGTCATTCCTACTTGTCATACTCAAGAAATCATAAAATGACAAATAGCTTAGAATAAGTTACCGTTTTTTGCGATTTTCGATCCCACGAAAACTAACACATGAACAAATATCTATACAAATGGGTATAATAGAAATTCAATTCGATCCCACGAAAACCACACTTTAATGCTAATTGGTCCGACTCACATCATGTGGACTCCACATTTTAATGTTAATTGGTCGGACTCACATCATAGTTGAAACCATAACTCCATCCTGCAATAAATCACTCTTCCGAAATCAACCCGAGATCTAACTCCAAAGCCTGAAACACTTTCTAGCTAATTACTTATACATCCACAACCCATTAGGTGAATCATCTACTAATTTCGAATCCGAAACCAAACCAGTTCCAAATGTGAACTTAAAATGTGAACTTAAAATGTGAACTGTATTGGATAATTAAACTTCATTAAAATGTGAACTGTATTGGAACTGTATTCGACAACTTAAAATGTCTATTGATCTTGCCATAAACTTCATTAAAATGTGAACTGTATTGGATAATTAAAATGTGCAACTTTTGATGAAAATTTACATTTGAATCATAAAATTTATGGTGAAAGTTAGGGTATAAAACAAGTCGGATACGACTCAAATACAAAAAAAAAAAAATGTAGTTACAACTGAATCACTATTTAAAGTTCCAAATTCAAATCCGATTTACCATTTCATACAAATTTTCACATAATGCTATAGAACTTGGTTTCATCCAACATTAAAAGTACAAACTCCCACATACTTGATTCCTAACAGCAACTGTGTGAAAATTTTGTTTAACTGGCAGAGACATAACAATTCAGTACTGAAAGCATCTAAAACTAAGTATCTAACAGGCCTTGGCAAGATCTTACTAAAAGCACCATTGCCAACCCCATCCCAAACCCACTTTCAACCCAATGGACAATTCATTTCATCCTCTCTCAAGTGGTATTGATGATTTGACAAATCATGAATTAGTGGTTGACTTGAACTTGGACTCTTGTTCAAGGGAAAGCCTGCAAAATATTTTAAACGAAATTTTCTAGAGAGTTAGGCCCGCGCCAGGCCAGGCCCAATACTATCCATCATCCTAGAGATGTTTGTAATGGCCAATCGAACACAATCACACGGACAAAAAAACCCCCCCTGGTCGCTGTCCTGGCTCTCTAGATTTTTTGATTTTAAACATATGCAATACAACTTTTTCCACTCTGCTGCGGTATTAGCAATAGTTAATGAGAAAAGCAATAGCTAATTAATTTTCATGCCTAATAAAATATTGAAGTAACTGACTATCATCCACATCGATCAAGTTAAATGCAGGCAGGCGAATATCAAAAAACCATGCCAATATAGTAGCATATCATAACAATCAAAACACTGGGACAAGTAGCAACAACCATCAAGTTGTCTTAGCATGCGTTACCAAATCACATAACAAGCACATTGAAACAAACAATCATCATAAAGAGAGTCAAGCTAATAACAAATCTCTTAAGACTCATCCATAAGTCCAACACATACTTGTTTCTATTTATAGTTGATCAAGTGTTTCACTCTCTTCTTTGCAGCTGATGTCTAATGACAAGTTTCAAAGTGTTGAGCACGGAATATTGGGCCGACAAGTCAAACCCAAAATAAGAAATTGCAACAACCATAAACCTTATCTAACAACTACCATTTATTTGACTCCCATTGAAATCGCAAGGTTATCTTCATAAGTGTAATAATCAAGCCGCTCATGGACACTACATTGAGCATCTCTTTCCAGAAGCAATAGCACAAACCATTGGCTCATGTTGCTGAATATATCATGACAATCCATCAATATACGTAATCAAAAATGACATTTGTACGTTCTTCTAGCGAGGAACAGTCATTCAACCAGCTATTTAATTTTAATATTTCCACTAGACCAATAAGATGCCAGAACATTCAGCTCATAGGATACACTGATCTAACAGACCAACCTCATATAAAATCAAGAGTTCCCACAAGCCAATACAACAAAAAACCGAAATACCCATTAAACTAAAAAATACATTAGAAAGATGAATGAACAAAATATCAGCCAAAACAGGCACGAATAGAAAATAATTTAAGACATTGTGCTAACGAACAAGCCTGTGCAATAGCCGGTGCTCTAACGTCCAGGAGCAACGGAAGGGATAACATGGGATCAAGAAAAAAAAGGTTCACTGTTTTCAGTAGATTCTTCCAACCAATCCAATGTCTCCGGCACTTTCCCACCACAGCTTTCCACAACCTTCTCCTTGTTACTCGGGATGATTGAACGAGAGAACCCAACCCCAACACTATCAATGAAAATGGAAAAGAAACCCATTAAAATCTCTCTTGAGCTCAAACTCTAATAGTATACTCATTTGGGCTTTGAGCTCCCTAACGCACTATGAAATCATTCCTTGACTTCTCCTTCAAAGCTCAAAGGCCTAGGACTGGAGACATGGTTCCAAACCTCACTTACGGTTGTTGTTAACATATGTTCTATCTAGAGAAAATTGTTCACCAGGTTGCTTTTCCATTCATGTCCTAACCATTATTTTTTGTACTACGATATGAAATTTCTCCAAGAATTTGCTTTTCTTATTTGATTATCGGGAAATTCTAAGTGTCGAGGAAACCAGCGAGGAAACGCGCGAGGGAGGGAGGACCCTCCATCCCCCTCGCGATGCGTGCCTTCCCTCTCCTGCAGCATAACCCACTATTTAACAATAAACCTTGTTATTTAGTAACAACGAGATGAACAACTCTAAACACTAATGTAATCCAAAATTGTATTTGTGTGAATAGAAAGCACTTAGCAGCAAACACAACCACCTTCAGGGTTAAAAAAAAACACCAGTGTCCATGTATTTGAATAACACAGAAATGATTACCAACACGCACAAATATGATTCTCCAGTGTCTGACCAGAACAACCACTAAATGCCCATTTCTCATGTATGAACAAACAAATGAATCACCATCACGTGCATGCCTAGTTTCCACCATAAAAAAATGGTCGTTCTCTACTTGTTTTGTTCTCCTGCATCTACAAACAAACCAAAAACACTCATGTTTAGAATTTTAAATCTAGTTCATGCTGCAAAATCCAATATGATCCATAACCACTACTTATTGGTCTCATACAAGCCACTAAGAAATGAATCCAAAACCTCCTAGTGACAGAACTAGAGTGGCAAATTAACAATAGTAATTAGCAGAGCATATCCCTAGATCAGGTAAAGTGATTGACATTGTGCACCGAATCATCAACCAAAGGTGAAAATCAAATGGTTGACAGCAGTTCATGAAGAACTCCAAACTGAAAACATGGGGTTCCATCACAGGAAAACCTGAAACAAATACACTGAGAAAACATAAAATCCAACAAGCCATCTGATCAAGTCTTTAGAGGAACTCCACGAAACTAAAAAAGACTCAACCAAGCCAAGTAAAACAAAGATAGTATAACTGAAGTCCAAGATCCTCCTAGTAAAGTTTCCATGGCAAAGGTTATACCTACTTGCTGAGTTTTATAACACCAATAGAAGGATAACAGACTGTAGACAGAAACAGAATGATGTATACCATGTGAAAAGCCAAAAAAAGGGAGGAGGGGGTAGAAGGAAAAAGAAAAAAAGAATTGAATACCATGTGAAAAGCCCGTAGATAGCATCCTATCAATGTTATCAATACGCTGTTGTATTGACTTTAAGAGTGTGTTCAATGATGAAACTCTATTGCGAACACCTGAGATCTTGTATGCATGTTGCATAATGAATGGCAATGGTGCATCTTCTAACAGTTGGTCAAGCTCTGCCAGAAAGAAACTAAGACATTGATCAGAAGAGAATAAAATTGGCAGGTATGACTAGCATAGTGGTAGAAAAATGATCAGATAAGACTTAACATACTAAATCAGGTGATTTTTCTGAACATGTGTTCATCTAAACAGATTTCACTGGAAAAAAAATAACATGACAAGCCATAACCAAAGATATGTCCATGTCACACGTTCTTTAAACATCCAAATTTTAAACACACTGTTCATGATCGCATTTCTTCACGAGAGACATACTACACATATTAGCATAGGTTTACAACTAATAGTGTCCACCTCTAAAGCACGGACACTGCAAAAGATCCAAAGCGTCTGTGTTTGACACTCCTCGGACACGTGTCAATACACTTGGTCAATGTGCCGGAATGTTTAGCCAGGTTGGACACTCCACTAACACTAAGTGGACACTAGTTGGACACCATTGTTTAAAGCTTTTGTTTTAGATTTAGAAAAAGGATGCAAATAAGCAAGTTGAAAGACTGAAGCATTGTGTTATGAAGATCAAACGTTAATGTCAATATGGTAAAGATTTCGACTTAAGCCAGGAGTTATAAATTTGAATTTTGTGAATTATTTGAATGTTTTGGATTTAACCTTTATGTAGTTATTCTACTATGGTGTTTGGACCATTGTTCATTCTAAATAAGGTCTTACTTGCATTTTGACAAAATAATAAATGTATATTATATTAATTATTTTATTAATGTAGCGTCTGTGTCCTACTTTTTTGAGATTCCAGTCGCAGTGTCTATGTCCGAGTTCGTACTTCCTAGATGCCCATCAACACCTCTTAGGTTGAACAAATAAAATAAGCTCTCAAAGTCGGTGCAAACTTGTTTGAAGTTGAAAATCATGCCTAAGTTGTAATGAGCAATAGAATGAGCCAAAAAGTGACCATCACTCAGTATATGAGGTACAAAAGAATCCATGAATATAACCCATCTTCAAAAGGATAAATAGTCCAAAGATGATTACTGAAGAACTGCTATTTCTTTTGACCAAGTCATAAAATCTCGTGATTACCACCCTTTATCAAGAGTTTCTAAATACATCAGCCACCCAAGCCCATTCTTAATCTTTGCAATGGCAAAAGGTCATTTCTCTCACATGGATACTATAGATATGATTTATCTAAATCCATATTCAAATGAACTTCCTAAATTGGCATCTCTCCATGTTGACTGAAGTGGAGTCACTTGATCTTGTCTGCTTTGAAGGAGTGTGCTTTTGTTGGCAAAAGGACGAAGTGATGGAAAAGTTTGACATCGGGATTTCAGAGGCTTTTTTTAGAACTTTTGGAGTTGTATCAAGATTCACGACTAGGCAAAGAAAAATTTCATAAGATTAGTGACAAAGTGTTATGGAGGAGGGAATTGTGGTTTAAACTTGGATGATAAAGCTTGATGGCTTTCCAGAATGTTTGCAACCAACACCATGGGTTGATTTCCCTTATGATCTTCTGTTCATAATTTCTAAAACAATTCTATTGTTGGATCTAGTAGACTTATGTATGCGAAAATAGGACACATGTAGATTTCTTGATGTTGATTGATACTCGTGGATTTGACATCTCTATCATTCGGATGTGGATAAGAAGATTCTATTTGTTTTCTTATCTCTCTTGGTTGCTCAAACCATAATTATGGGTCCTATCCCTGTTTCTTTTAGGCTATGCAACAAGGATACTCCATTTATACAAAAAAGTGCATCGATACGTATCGTGTTGGATACGCATGTCGACACTCATGTATACTCCCATCGAACACTCCATGCTTATATATCAATCTTTCACATATCTTTGAAAAGTTTCAATCATTTACAAATGTTACAAGCATATTATGGCAATTTAGTAGTCCATGTGTAGCAATATTGATCTACAAGTGAAGTTGAAAAAACTTAATAATAATAAAATGTACAAGTGTGTCGCTAGTGTGTCCTATGTTGTGCTTTTTGGACCTATGTGTCTGACATGCATGTCAGATACCCTGCCTATATCGTTGTTACATAGTTGTTAGGCACTTAGGGCTTCACTTTTGAAATTAGTTGTTGGTTCGAGGAGTATGCGCAGATTGGAGGAGGTTCAAACCAAAGGATTCACATAGGAATGGCTAGTAGTGTGGGAATAAGAAGTAGATCGAGAGTTCTTTTCTATGGATCTATGTTGGGGTAAGATTAGATTAGTGAAGGAAGAGAGGAGAGGGAATCTTAGTGTTCTTCTTCAACTGTGGTAAGGTCGGAATAAAAGCATCTAACAGTAGCATGAGATGGACTCTAGTGTTGAGCGACTTGTCATCTGATATACTTCAACAAAATTTAACCAAAAGCTCAATTGGTGGACGCAGTTTGAATATGGTTGTGAATGGAAATGTGATGATGCTATTGATGTTGGTAACTTGGTGGGAGTTAAAGCCGCGGTGAGGATGTTAAACTCCGCTGCTTCATCTCGGTTGTTCTTTTTTTTTCACACGTGTTTTCCCAATTGTTGCTCGTCAGTTTGCTTGGTCAGTAGCTATTGTGTGTGTCTAGGTGTATGGGTTTTGATGCTAGGTTTTGGGGCATCTCGCACATAGTCAAACACTTTATTTTAAAGTTTTGTTGTGTTTAGGGCCTTCAAGAGCATCCCTTGCATTGTTCAAGCGTTTAGGCAGTTTTGAGTTTTGGGCGGGTGTGAGACCCGCTTTGGTGCGAGTGACCTCAGTGGACCCCGTGAGTGTGGGCATACTTGTATTAGTCATAGTTTGTGTCTTCAAAAGTGGAGATTGCTTGTCGTATTATCTTCAGTCCAGTTTGGCCTTTATTAGCCTAATGTGTTAAAGTGACACCGCCTAGGGGTGAGTAACCACCTTTAATATTTATACTTCTTCATTCTCAATTCTTATTCACATGTTGAGAGCAGGGAGAGTTCAATGCTCTAATCTGGTGATTTGAGGGTGTTTCAAAGAAATTAAGCCTTTTTTTAAGAGGGGTTGAGCAAGGATTTCGAAGTGTAGCTGAATATGGAGATTTGGGGGAGGGGTAGTTTGAGGATCCAGGTGGTGTTCCAATTGTTGAATGTCAGTTTTGAGGAAAAGTCGAGCCAAATCAAAGTCGAGTTTGTGGGATTTCGCGAGGGAAGCTTAGGATTTCAGCTTGGTTGCATTTTGGAGATTGTTTCCCCTGAAAATAGGTGAGCGAGACTTGTACTTAACCCTGATTTTATGAAGTTCCATCTTAATTGGTTTGCATGTGTGATTTATGGTTGATACTTGATAATTCATGTGCTGCATGTTGATAATCTACAATTTCTAAATACTTTCCCCTGAATTTATAGTTGCAAGTTTGTATTGTTGAGTTCAATGGTTGCTTGATGTTTGAGTTAGTGAAACTTCGAGATCAATTGCATATTTTTCATGAATCCCATATATAATTAGTTTTTTTGTGTTTTGGCACGTAAATTAGAGTATTCTCAATGGGCTGATAATCCTATAGCTGCCTTAAATGATGTTTCTTTTAGTGATTTTCAGTAGAGAAAAATCAAATTTTAATTTGGCATTAGAAAATAAGTTGATTCGGAAACTAGCGACTTGCAGGTGGGTTAGATTTACTTATTTCAGCTGGCTGTTTCGATTATTTTGCAAAGATGTGAGCTTAAATTCTTGGTTTGTGTAGCTAGTTGTGGTTAGTTGATTATGTCGTGTGGCCGACTCCTTGGAGGTTTCATTGTTAATGATGCATATTACTTGGGGTCGGGGCGTGACAGAGGGTTTGTTAAAGAGCTTTCAAGAAGACTCACTTGGCGAGGAAAAGACTGAGACTGGTCTCAAATATGACAGACTTCTAGGTTTTAAGGGCTAGGTGGAGCAGATTTAATGCACAGAATTTTTTTTTTTTTTTGAATCAATAAAACATAGTTAGCATATGTTAAACAACAAAAAGATGCCTAAGTACAAAGCTACCAAGTAGGAGACTGAGAGGATCCCCAGAATGTAGCAACAAACAAAGAAAGCAAAAAAAGAAAAACCACACTTCACCTCAGCCCTATGACAAATGGAAAATATATTAGCCCAGTTAAAAATACACACATGAAAAGCCAAATGAGTGCTCTCTCCCCAAGTAATTCCCCAGTGCCACACAATTGCCATAATTGAATTGGAAAGAAGTGATGTCCTTCTCGCCTTCGAAGATCCTCTGATTTCTTTCTTTCCATGAAGACCAAACAGTGGCACAAAAAAACTATCCCAAAGCCAAACTCTTTCCTACTCCAAGCAGAGACTCCGCAGAGATCCAATGAAAAAGGTTGTTGGCTGCATGAGGAAGAGTATTAGCTTCCTTGCAAACAACTTCCCAGAGTTGAACAACAAAAGGGCACAAGAAAAAAATGTGATTAATGGACTCCTGGTGCTGTTTGGATTCTTGATGCTGTGATAAGCCCCCTATTCGATTTACTTATACTAGGAGGAAACATGCGACAGGGAAGTAGTGCAAGTGGCTGACATGAAGTGCTATTGGTTATGAATAGCTGATTGTTGCTATTACTGAAGAAGTGCTGTTACTGAAGAATGCAAGTGGCTGAGATGACACATCTATTGAGGATGATGAGGTCGCTTCTAGCCAGATTGTCAACTGTGAGGGTTTTACTTTGCCCTAAAGCCCAAAAGAATACAATAACTCTTGGAGACATTTGTTTTTTTTTTCCATAAAAGCTTGTGACCAAAGGTGGGAAGGTAACAAGGATTCGCTATCTGAAGGAGCTAAAAAGACTGCAACTTCAAATGATTGTCAGAAACTCAAAAACTTCCAGATTTGTCATTCCAGCCCCACTGTTCTTCTTCTTCTGATAATGTTACTAGTTATAACATCTTCATCAACCTGATCAGAAAAGGAAGCTCTTCCTTCTTAATGGTCCTTCTCAGCAGGGGTCCCAATTAGGGGCATTATTAGTAAAGCCACATAACAGTTGAGACACTGTAGCTGTTTTTAACAGCTAAATCCTGAAGATGGGATGAAATGACTTGAGAAGCTTTTGAGCACACCACACATCTTCCCAGAAGAAATTTTTTGTTACCCATTTCCCATTCCGAAGCAAGGATGTTGCTGGAAATGCAACTTCATGTTTATAATACCTCTCCACCAAGCACACCTATGAGAAGCCACAACCTGCCTAGTGAACCACCCATTACGCTCAAACCCATATTTGTGTTGAATAACTCTCCACAGAGCATTTTTCCTCATTCCCAAACCTCCAAAGCCATTTAGGCAAAAAGCTTGGTTGAAAAGATTCAGTTTTTCATGCCTAGACCTCTTTCCAACTAACCTAGTGATTGCTTTTAGCTTAAGAACATGATGCACATATTTTCAATATCGTGCTGAATTGGGATAGCATGACAATACTGGACATAAGAAAGACAGGGATGCTAGACATGGTGGTTTTTTTTTTTTTTTTTTGTCCAATTTACTCTCCCAGCCTTGGCCTTTGAAATGTATTTGACCTTCCAAACTGCTAGTATGGCTTTAATTCTGTCTATAGTGGGCCCCCACACTTGTCTACTCTTGTAATTAGCTCCAAGTGGCAAGCCTAGGTATGTAGTAGGAAATGACCTTGTTGACAATTCAGAGTGTCCAATCTCTCCAATATTATAGTTCTAATAAAGCTGATGTTCAGACCAGAAACACACTCAAACCAAAGCAATACAGATCGATGGCTTTGATTTTACCTTTATCAGAATCAAGAAACAAAATAATATCAATGAGTTCATTAGCTATTAGGGCCAGGGCCATCAATGAGCTGGAGAGACCGGCGCTTTCATGTGAGCTTTCAGCCTCATAGCTAATGCTTAAGAAATGGTCTTGCAGATTGAGGAGATAAGGCTTATAGGTCTGAATTGGGAAATGTTGAGCCTCCGATCAAAGATCCCAATGCTGTCAATGCTATTGAACTCAGAAACCACAGCCATGAAATCAGATCCCACCATATGCCAGCATTTTTTAAGGAAATCAACAAGGAAACCATCAATACCAATTGGCACTTCAGACCCAAGGGATTTAAGAGCAGAGATAACTTCCTGCTCTGAGATCTCAGAATCTAAGCTATCAGCACTCAACAAGTCCAGGGTGTTGAAGACAATTCCTGAAAGTGTAGTTCTCCACTGCTCTTTCTCTTGAAACGTGAAATATGAATGTGACCAACTATGACTACCTCCTCTGTCTCAATCAGGTTATTTATGGAGAGAGCATTAATGGAGTTAACAATTCTCATGTGATTTGCAAGTATCTGGAAGAGTTTGGAGCAATAATGACCATGCTTACCTTAGCATTTCTTTTCCAAGAGATGAAATGCCTTTCGAGAAGTTTTCCCAGCTCCACCTTAGCTTTCATTCATCATCAGAAAAATGTAAACATTCTTCAAGAACCCACCTCAGCTAATCTTGCTTTCTGCCAGTCGATAAGAGTGTCCAGCTTTCCAAAATGATTTGAGTTCCACTCTTTAAGATAGCCCTTAAGATCTTTCAGTTTTTCCATATAACAAAACAAAAGGACCCAGTACCTTGAATTAAATTCCAGCAGTCTTCCACCACTTTCTCAGTTATAAAAGGAGGAGAGATGAGTGGGTCTATTATAGAAGCTCTACTCTATACTTATATATGTTGTTTTTTTCATCTTTGTTTCTCGCTTTCAGTTTTAAAAGGAGTAAAGACTGAATATCTTACAGAAGCTCTGGTCAATCATCATCTACGCTGTTCTTTATCTTTGTTTTCCGTTTTCTCTATCTTGTTGCTACTTTAATGGAGATTAGGGGTGAGAAGCTAGGTTTGGTTTTGAGAAGGTGATAAAAAAACTTGAAAAGTGCTTCATAGTAGTAGAGACCAATAGATAATGGTAGATAGATAGTCCGAAGAATTGGTAGCAAGACTCCATAGATAGTAGTCTAGACCAGCTGAAGGAGTATAACGGAGAAGATAGTACGAAAGGGGTTCAACCCATGGTTGTGGGACCTAAAGAAACCACGACCGCTAGGAAAACATTCTTGGTGGCAAACTAGGCTAAAAAGTACAAGCATTTGGGAAAGGTCTAAATGCCCACAATGCTAATAAACCTACTACAATGGAATATTGTAATAAATTACAGTGCTAATAAACCTATTACAATGAACATGTAATAAATTGGAATATTGACCAAGGCACACCGGATAAGAACAAGTCTCCCTCCCTTTAATAGTATCTTTGCCTTCCAAATAGTCAACCTCTTCCCTAGCACCTCCAAACAGAAGGCCTAAACATACAGTTGGCAATACCCCCACTTGACACCCTAAAACCCTTTCCCTAGACCACTAATAGCACTTTTTCCCACACTGAACACCACGGGTAAGCTGGAGCTACTGTGCGTATCGATTCTCAGGTCAAACAACCTTCAACTAAGGAAGATGACAAAAATATAGGATTAGATCTCAAAGAGATTGGACAACGCGGGGAGGCAACTTTCAAGAGTTGTTGGGCAGGACGAGATCCCAAGGCATCATCGATCCATCAGTTTGGTGACAAATGACTAAAAAAAAACGTGTCTGTCGATGCAAGCACCCCCCCCCCCCCCCCCCCCCCCCCCCCCATTTTACTTTGTGGCAGTGGTACAGAGAGGACTAGAATGATGCTGATTTTTGAAGTAAATTCAAAATGTCTAGCTTTGGTAAACTGGTACGGTGAAAAGATTGAGACTCTAGGTGGGCCCTGGAAAAACCAATTTAGCCTGTGAATTTGTACGCTCTCTGGACTAGGTTCTCCTCAAGTCGCTTTCCAAAAAAAAAAAGGTTCTCCTCAAGTTCCAAGTAAGATCAAGGCAAAAATGTGTTTGCCCAGGAGGGCGACTTAGCCCAAGCTTGAATATGAATCTTAAAAGAAGAAAGCAAAGTCTAACTAGACCGTTCCCCCAAGACTATTTCTATTCAAAGTCGCGCAAGGCCCAATAGTTACAGGGAGGGTGACCACACTAAAATCTCCACCCAATTAAAAAAAATGTTTCATGCTCAGCATTGAGACTTTGAAAGATTTGCAGGGAGTTTGAAAAGCAGTTTTTAATGTTTTTGAATATTAAATTCTGGGAAGTTGTTTCTAGCTTTTCAAGATGAAAGGTTGTATTCTGGAAACCTTCATCTTATAGAAACTGGCCCAAGAGTGTTTGCAGGGGTTGTTGAAAAGCAGGGCTTCCACACACTTTTGCATCATCCCATATTACTCATATGATATTGGTTTTTTCAATTGCTGTCCATTGCTAAGATTTAGAGCCCTAAAATTAAACAAATCTACGAGGCAACAATTTTTTTTTAATTATAAATAAAATCAGATATGTGAATCGCTAATCTTAAATCATAAGCATACTAAATCCTCGCAAGTCCCTTTACAACATTTAAAATTTCGATCAGGTTTTGGAGCATTCTACATGTCTTTCACCATGAGACGTACACCTCCAGATGGTAGACATTGTTCCTCATAAGATAATTCTTCAAAGCTGCTTCACATTAAACATGACCTGGTAATCTCAAAGAGGAAAGCTTCTTTTTTTTTTTTTTTTTTTTTCTAGTGATTTGTTTTGGAGAGAGATTATTCTCATCAGGGGACAATCATTTCTTTCATCTCTTTCTTGCACAAAGCTTTAACCCCATCTGCAACATTCCCAAGTTTAAAGTTTTGTTTCTGTAGGTGCCAAATGGCTTAAAAGAAATGAGGACACATGTCCCAGCCAACAGAACAAAATGTTACAAGACCATGAAAGTTATATTCGCTCAACCCCATAATCAATTGAAATGCATCCTAATTGTCTCGGTTTGAGGCCCCCCAGCTTCATTTAATTGCCACAGCTCCATCTCAACTCCAGTTGATTGCTACAAAAAGACCATCATTTTAATCAGTAAAGCGAAGTTGCCAACTGCAAACATGGTTTGTCTTTGTATCTATTCTTGAGAATCCAATAGGATGTGACCCAAGTCTCAGCTAGACTGGAAATCCTAGATCTAAAGATGCCAATGTAGGGGAGATGAAAAGGGAAAGATCTCTTCTTTCCAACATCTCAAATCAAATAACAACCACTTTTACCTCCTTACAATGGACTACTTATATTTTATAGTTTTCCTTCACATTGCAACTGATATGCATGGCTTCTTGGGTCTCTATAGTGTCTGGTACCACCAACGATCCTTTTGTGAGAATCTCCCAACATAGGTCACCTACATTAAGCTCTACCATAACACTTTGCAACCTCCAAGGTTGCAATGCATTCCATACCTAAACGGGATACAGTGACATTACAAACAAGAAGGAAATAAAAAAAGTGCGACTCAAGAAGAAACTTTAGCTAGCCATCCCCACTGCATCCAACCCCTAGCCTCACAATTTTCTAATAAATGATAAATTCACAATGTACTCTAACCTGTGAAAACTTCATTCCAATTGATAGATTCAACCTGGGACTCTGAGAACTCCACTTCACTCACAGATTTAACGAGGACTGGAGCATTAAAACTGCCTACATGGATTGCCCAAGAAGATTGTATTTTGAACCAAGCAAATCACTTCAAGTCTCCGATAGCTTTATGTATATTTTCTTTGAATCTTACCCCTAGAATCTGCACTAAATTGTACGATTTCATGAAAGAAGGATCATTCTCCTTTGCCGGGATATACTCCAATCAGCCTCTAACTTGATACTGCCTTGAGCATACTTAACTTGTCAAATCACGCACTAGTGAGCCCTCAATCAAAAATTAAAATCCTCAACATCCCTCAAACAAGTCATTTTCCTTCACCTCCAAGCCCCTTGTCCTCCATATCTTTCTCAACCTCAACAAACTCTTCCTGAATGAAGGATACATGACCAACTGTGCCCCTTGCATACTAATTGTAAGAGCGTCAGTCCCCCCATGTAAACAGTTATGTAGTTTAATGAGTGAAGAATCTGAAATTTGTGTTTAAACCTCGGGGCCAAGGTATAAATTGTTGAAAAAAAATTGCATTTATTCGTGGGCTTTTTACCAATTTTCCCAACATAATGAATCGATATGGAGAAGGGAATGAAAATTTGGCAATTGCTTATTATCAGAGGTTTCATCCCTCCCTTCTTGAATTGGGCTTCCTTTTTTTTTTCTTCAGTTGAAACACTTTTAGTTGTAATTCTTTGACTCAACACTTTAAGGTTGTATTTCTTTAACTCTCGACTCCACCATTCAAGCCTTTCTATAAATATTTCTTATCTAAAGAAAGAAGAAGAAGAAAAAACCATCCTAGAAAATGAAAGACAATCAAAGTTAAGTTGAAATAAACAATACCTTTAGTGAGACGATCGATTAAGGAGGAAAGTTGGTCCTGGCTTCTAATTGCACTTTTCATAATGCCATCGAAGTTGAAATGAATAAGACTAACGCAGAAGGTATTTGGCATGGTTTCAAAATCTTACCCATGGGTATTTCGAGATCGTGACAAATTCTTAGGTCAAGCAACCTTCAATTAAGGAAGATGAAAGCCATGATCTTTCAAATAGGATTAGATCTCAAAGACATTGAATGATGGGGGAGGCAACTTTCAAGAGCTGTTGGATGGGATGTGTCACGATTCTATGTCATGTAATTAACCTTCCCCTCCTGAACAGTTTGGACTTTTAAGAGAATTGGTTGGTTCATGACAATTGGTATCAGAGTCAAACCATACGTTCAAGGTTCGAGTCCCAACAGATGCGACCTAGAGGCTAAATTAAAATCATTTACCATCGAGCCAGTATCGATAGAGTAGGCCGATGAGGACGTCGACTTTGGAAGCGTGGTGGAATATCACAATCCTAGGTAATGTAATTAATCTTCCCCTCCTGGACAGCTCGAACTTTTGGGAAAGTTGGTTGGTTCATGACAATAATGTCACGATCCTAAGTCATTTAATTAACCTTCCCCTCCTGAACAGCTCGGGCTTTTGGGAGAGTTGGTTGGTTCATGACAATTGGTATTAGAGCAAAAGCCCACGTCCAAGGTTTGATTCCTGGCCGGGACGACGTAGAGGCTAGATTAAAATATTTTAGCATGTGCTAAGTTGTTGAATACTGGTAGGTGAGTGGAACTACCCTAACAAAAGAAAAAAAGGAGAAGACTACCATCGGGTCAGTGTTGATAGAGTAGGCCGATGAGGACGTCGACTTTGAAGCGTGGTGGAATGTTACGATCCTAGGTCATGTAATTAACCTTCTCTTCCTGGACAGCTTGAGCTTTTGGGAGAGTTGGTTGGTTCATGACAGAATGAAATCCCAAGGTGATCGAATGGATGGAATTGCGACAAATGATTCCCCCAAAAAAAACCTCGGAGAAAGGGTGGTTTGCCTTGTCTGATGCAAGCACCACCAACATGTCAGGTGCGTTTTGATTCTCTGGCCATGTTGACCTCTTGTTTCTAGATTTTCAAGATTAAAGGTTGTATTCTTCAAATCCTCATCTTCTCATTTAGAAACCAGCCCACAAGTGTTTTCATGGGTTGTTGAATTGCAAGGCTTGCAGACACTTTGCATCTTCCCGTGAATCTTTGCGTCTTCCATATCCGTGTGAAGACTCTTCCATTATTGAGGTTTGATATAATGGTTTTCAACTGTTCAACCTTTGGCCTCTATATTCTCATTTTTACTTCCAAAGTTTTCTTCTTCTTGCTCTTCCTAAGATTGAGAGCTCTAACATTAAACAAAACTTCAAGGGAAAAAAGGAAGAAGTGAATAACCCACATGGGGACCGCTAATCTTAAAGCATAATCGTAAGGCTTATGCCTCGTATATGCATTTACAACCTTTAAAACTTGGATCAGATTTTTGAAGCATTGTACGTATCTTTCACACCTCCAGATAATCTTTCAAGTCTAAAGACGTTACATATTATTCCTCATAGATAATTCTTCCAAGCTGCTTCACTTTGAACATAATCAACATGATCTGGTAATCACAAAAAGGAAAGTTTTTTTTGGAGAAAATTTTCATAAAATAAACATCATTTTCTTTCATATCTTTCTTACAAAAAGATTTAAACCTCATCTGTAACATTTCCAAGTTTTATTTCTGTAGGTATCAAAGCAAAAGGGACAAAGACACATGTCCCGGACAGAACAAAAAGTTACAAGACCATATGAAAGTCATATTCACTAAACACCATTATCAATTGAAATGCATCCTAATTGTCAAGGTTTGAGGACTCTCAGCTTCATTCAATTGCCACAGCTTCATCTCAACTAAACAAACTGACCGTGTTTTAATCAGTTGAGGGAATTTTCCAATTGTAAACATGGTTTGTCTTTTTATGTATTATTGAGAATCCAATGGGATGTGATCCAAGTTAGTTAAACTGGAAATGCTAGATCAATTTTTATTTTTTTATTTTTTTTTTTGGGGGGGGGGGGGGGGGGGTGGGGGTGTTGAATAAGGGAAACATCTCTTCTTTCCAACTTCTAAAATCAAATACAACCACTTTCCCTACTTACAATAGACTATTTATAGTTTGCCCTCACATTGCTTTCATGAGAATTGCTCAACCTATATTAAGTTATACTCAATCCCTTTGTATCCTCCAAGGTTGCAATGCATTCTTGATAGGTTCAGCGGAAGCTTACAAACCAAAACATAACCGAAACTTGATGGACAAAGTTTCACAACTTGAATAAATTCTCAAAATTAAACTAATTACAATCTATTCATGATACCTATATAAACAAAATATAACTGTTAGAAAAGATTAAGAGACTACATTTCTTCTTCTCTTCTTATTCATGTAATGAGAATACTGATACATATAAATACAACCTACTAGGGAACCTAATGGACAGCAATGGACAGCTAGATACACACTAGTATCCAGCTAGATACACACTACACACTGTGACAACTAGATATACACTTTAACACTCCCCCTCAAGCTGGAGCATAAATGTTAATTATGCCCAGCTTGTTACAAAGATAGGTAACAAGTTAACCCCAAATCAAGATTTACCCCAAAACAGGTAAAATAGGGTTGATCAAAGATACTCCAAAACAAACTCTACCCCAAAAGTTGATCGAATGGATCGAATGGAAGAGTCGACTGGAAGAATCGACTGGAAGAGTTGTCTGGAAGCGACGATAGAAGATACCCCATAACAAACTCTACCCCAAAAGTTGATCGAATGGATCGAATGGAAGAATCGACTGGAAGAGTTGTCTGGAAGCGACGATAGCTGGAGGAGACGACAGGCTGCGTCGGCTGGTGGTGATCGCAACATGAGTTGAATGTTGTTGCCGATTTTTAAACTGTAGCTTTCTACAGTCAAACTTTGTTACAAACAGGTTACCAAATCAGGCACTGAGCAAACAGGCCCTACCAAATCAGGCCAAACAGACCCTACCAAATCAGGCACTGAGCAAACAGGCCCTACCAAATCAGGCCAAAACAGGCCCTACCAAATCAGGCCAAACAGGCCCTACCAAATCAGGCACTGAGCAAACAGGCCTTACCAAATTGAGAGGAAATGAACAGTAGAGCCCATTCAAAACCAGAAAAGCCCAAATGGAGATATCAAACCCAGAATTAAGGTCAAATGTTGAGAGATCTGAAGGAGTAGAAAATGTCAGACAAGGAACTGGAGGAGACAATGGCTGGAGACGATGGCTGGACGCGTCTACTAGCTGGTTCGATGGCTGGAAGCGTCGACTGGAAGCAGAGGGTGCTTCGATCGACTGGAGGAGTCGATCTGATGGCAGGATTGAGGGCAGGATCGACTGGAAGAGTCGATAGGAGGGCTGGATCGACTGGAGGAGTCGATCGGAGGAGTCGACTTGCTGGATCAGTCGATCGGACTGACTGGAGGAGTCGATCGGTGGAGTCGACTGGCTGGATCAGTCGATCGGTCGATCGGACTGACTGAAGGAGGCGATCGGACGGCTTGATTGACTGGATGAGTCGATCGGAGGGCTGGATCGATTGGATAGGTCGATCGGAGGAGTCGACTTGCTGGATCGACGTGGCTGGACGCGTTGACTTGAAGCAGAGGGTGGATCTGGGTGGATCGATCGACTTGGACGATCGACTTGCTGGGTGGATCTGGGTGGATCGATCGACTTGGAAGAGTCGACTTGAGGTGGGGACGATCGACTTGGAAGAGTCGACTTGCTGATCGACTTGGACGATCGGACTGACTGGAGGACCAAATTGCAAACTGCAAATTTCGATTGGATCGGACGGCTGGATTGACTAGAAGACTGGATCGACTGGAGAACCAAACTGCAAATGTTGAATGGTACCAAACTTCGAATGCTCTGATTTTTAAACTTCGAATGCTCTGAATGCTCTGATTTTTAAACTTCGAATGCTCTGAATGCTCTGATTTTCGAATGCTCTGAATGCTCTGAATGTCGAATGCTCTGATTTTCGAATGCTCTGAATTTCGAATGATCGGACTTCGAATGCTCACCGATCCTTCGAATACTATGGCTCTGATACCATGTTAGAAAAGATTAAGAGACTACATTTCTTCTTCTCTTCTTATTCATGTAATGAGAATACTGATACATATAAATACAACCTACTAGGGAACCTAATGGACAGCAATGGACAGCTAGATACACACTAGTATCCAGCTAGATACACACTACACACTGTGACAACTAGATATACACTTTAACAATAACCTTAAACCCAAGGATTGTGATTTCATTTTTTGAGTTAAGACATTTCGTGAAATAATTCGTTGTGTAGAAAAAACGTAAAAAATTCGATTGTGATTTTGAATTTAACAATATAAGTTATGCATTTAAAACTCTTAAATATTACATTAAAAAATCTCACACAACTCGTGTCATATAGACTAAATATTGCATAAAAATCACTCACATAATAAACTTTTGATACTAAAATAACATTATAGCATGTTAAAATATACGAAGATTCAAATATTTATTCTTTTCTTACGAAAATTTCAACATATTTAGGATTTTGAAAGAGATTTCGGTAACTTCAAAATAGTAAATATTTCGTGAAATTTTGACATATTTCGAGAAATCACATTCCTTGCTTAAACCTAATCTAATTGGACTCTTAATCCTACTTTTGCTTATGTACGGACTGCCCAATTATTAATTAAACAATAAAATGAACAAAAATACTCATATTACATCATTCTCCCCCACTTCAAAAGGTTCATCCTCAAGCTTTGAGGATGCAATCTCCGAAAAATGCAGTACTAAGAGTCGACCTCATACTCTCTTCTGGTAATTGCTCGTACCATGGACAATAAAACTATACTTTCGCTGCCAAATTAATATCCCATGGTGAATTGTTTAGACATCCCCTTAAAAAATTGAATTTTTTGCACACAAATATCTTCTCGAGTTGAACAACAAAACTACCCCAAATTGGATCTTAAATCCTACTCCGTGGTGGTACATGATTTGTCCAGTGGTGGTGAATAGACCGGTCCTCATTAAAGGAAGATTCAAATAGATGTGGTGGTATGAGGAATTCCCTGATGTTGCAAATATCTGATTCTTCATCTGAAGAAGTACTAACATGTGGTGACCCTGACAGAGTGATAAGGTGGACATAACTTTGTCTTCCCCACCTTTAGAATAGAACTCTAGTGTTCTCTAGAAAATCGACACACTAGGAACACAATGGAGTTGCTTGCGAGCTTGTCAATGATGGATTGTCGAAAACATCATAGGATTGCATACTAGGGTTTGTTGGCTAAATCTCCGTTGGATGAGTTGTGAAGGGTCTCGAACAGAAGATGTTGCATGATGAGGTGAAGGATTTCGATAGCAATGAGCAGGTGGCATTAGCTGTTGATGACGGATTGCGTCCTTGTGTCAATGATGATCAAATTCAGGTATAATATCCTCTTTCTCTTTCACATCTACTCTTCTTCTTTGTTGGGTTTTAGTGGGGTTAAGTTTTTCATCAATTTTCTTTTTAATTTTGTGATGACGAACAACCTGTTAGGAATTTTGTTGCAAATCGCTACTCACAATTCGCAAAGTTCGTTTCTCTAACAACCTTAGATTTAGGGACATCAAACAAATGGGGAAAATTAGGGTTGTTCTCTACAACCACTCATTTCTTGCGAATTTCTTCGATATTTATATTTTCTTTAACGTGAAAATTTGTAAAAATTTCGTAATGTGCTTCGGCCTCACAATGCAACAATTTGACGATAACCGTATACTCTTTGTATACATAAAAATGAGTGGTTTCTCCCAATTAACGGTGACTTTTCACGATATCTTTTTCCAAGATTTTACCACTCTAATACCAAATTAATATGTTAAGTGGAAGCTTACAAACCAAAACATAACCAATCCTTAAAACTTGAATAACTTCTTAAAACTCATCACTAAACTTATTACAACTTCTTCATCATACCTATTTAAAAAAAATAAAACCCTAATCTAATTGGACTCCTAATCCTACTTGGGCTTATGTATGGACTGGCCCAATTATTAATTTAATAAAATGAACAAAATATCCATATTACATCAATTCCATACCTAAATGGGATTCAATGACATCCCAAAAAAAAAAAGGTGCTACTCAAGAAGAACTTGAGTTACCCATCCCCCCACATCCAAACCCTAGACACAGTTGTACAATAAATGATAAATCTACCATGTAACTTGCGAAAACTTCATTCTAATTGATAGATTCAGTCGGGGGATCTGAGAACTCCACTTTGGGACTAAAGCATTAAAACCAGTGTTGTTAAGGCGGACGCCTAGGCGCGCCTCGAGGCGGTTTGGCAAAGGAGCGCCTCAAATTGGAGCGAGGCGGAGCGGTAAACTGAGGCGCCCGCCTCGGTCCGCTTCATCCCGCCTCACGCCTTACCCGCCTCAAACGCCTCGGACCGCCTCAGGCTTTTTAAAACTTAAAACTCAAATAAAACCCAAAAAGCCCAAAGGATTGGGGTAGGGTTAATTACAGGGGTCGAGACTCAAGAAAGAGATGGATTCTTTCTGCCGCTTCTCATTGCTTCAAGCCTTCAACTCAACTCTCAACGCCTCTTCTTCTTCTTCTCCTTCAAATCAGCAAATGCAAATCAGGTATGTTTTCTTCCTTTCTTCTTCTTCTAATCTTCAAATATGTTGCGTTTTTTTTTTTTTTTTTTCTATGATCTGTTCACAGAGGCCGATTGCTGCGTTTTTTTTGTTGTTTTTTTGCTAATCTTCAAATATGATCTTCTTCCTCTTCTTCTAATCTTCAAATATGTTGCGTTTTTTTTTTTTTTTTTTCTATGATCTGTTCACAGAGGCCGACTGCTGCGTTTTTTTTGCTAATCTTCAAATATGATCTTCTTCCTCTTCTTCTAATCTTCAAATATGTTGCTTTTTTTTTTTTTTTTTTTTTTCTTTTCTATGATCTGTTCACAGAGGCCGACTGCTGCGTTTTTTTTGCTGTTTTTTTGCTAATCTTCAAATATGATCTTCTTCCTCTTCTTCTAATCTTCAAATATGTTGCGTTTTACTGTTTTTTTACTGCTGCATCTTCCCTCTTCAATCCCTCTTCTTCCCTCAATCCCTCTTTAAACTGATTATAGCATGGGATAAACACTAATCACAAAGTCTGGGTTACCTTTTTTTTTTCTGCAGTTCTATTATAGTCATGAAAACAATCTGAGCAGTCTGTACTGGTCAAAGGATAAAGCAATTGAAGCCATGACAATGTCTGGCTTTATTGTGGATAGAAGCGAAATTACATTGAGGATGATGTAGACTAAAACCATTGTGAATGAAAGCTATTTTGTTGTTTTCTTGTTTGTTTGTTTGTTTTTTAGTGATTTTGTGAATGTTGGCATGTTAAGTACACTTATGTAGTGTATTTTTTTCTATGTTATGCAACTTTATTATGTTTCCATTTCAATTCTAAATAGTTATATGACTTTTTGTACATATTGGCTTATGCAAGTTATCAAAATGATGATGAATATTACTAATCTAAATATGTTTCAATTTATTATAATAAGAAAATCTTTAAAAAATGATAAAGACCGCCTCAGTGAAGTGAGGCGTCTGCCTCGCCTACCGCCTCGCCTCTGAGGCGTTTTCAGGCTCGTCCGCCTCCCCGCCGCCTCGACGCCTTAACTACAATGATTAAAACCTTCCTAAATGGATTGCTCAAATTACTGCAAGCCTCTAAATAGCTTAATGCATATTTTCTTACCCCTAAAATGTGCACTACATTGTAGGATTTCATGAAATAAGGATCATTGTCCTTTGCCGGGGATATATTGCAATCAGCCTCTAACTTGATACTGCTTTGAACACACTTACCTTGTCACTTCACTCACTAGTGATCCCCCGATCAAAAATCAAAATCCTCACTATTCCCCAAACAAGTCATTTTCCCCCAAACAAAATAGTATTCAGTTTGAGAGTCGATATGGAGAAGGGAACGGAAATTTAGCATTTGCTTAGACTTAATGAAGTTTGTTCATGGAGATTATTATTACAGGTTTCATCCCTCCCTCCTTGAATTAGGCTTCCTTCCTAGTTCCTATTAGTTGTTTTCAGATGAAACGCTTTAAAGTTGTAATTCTTTAACTCTCGAATCCACCATTCAAGTCTTTCCATATACATTTCTTATCTTAAAAAACAATGAAAAAATGATCCTGATCCTGGAAAATGAAATGAAATAAAAGTTAAGTTGAAATAAATAATACCTTCAGTGAGACGATCGATGGAAGAGGAAAGTTGATCCTGGCTTCTAACTGCACTTTCAGCGCTACCATCGAAGTTTCTTATCACCGTGTCCAGCAGAGAAGATGTCCCTTTGGCCAAAACATCACAAGTCTTCTGCTGCTGCTGCTCACTCGTTGTTGAACAAGAAGATGAAGAAGGGTTTTGCCCACTTGGGGTTACTGTATACCGTCGAGATTCCTCGTTGTCATCGGGAGAAAAAGTAGAATGCCTCATCGAATCACTCTTCGCTTCTCTCTCCTCTGTCTCTGTCTCACTCTCTTTGCCTTCCTCTCTTTTATTCATTGTTGGCAGCAAAATTAAGGTGGCGTTTCTATTTTTTGCCCTGATTAGAACTTTGGTTCGTGGTCTAGTTTCAGTGGGGTCTAATTGGTTGCTTGGAAAATAGACATAGAAATTGAAATTGATTTCAAGAATCTGATTCCTAAGTCTCTCATTAGACTTGAATTTTCATGAGTAGTGGAAAAACAATGTTATGAAAAATCAATTTTCTGTCAGTAAATATACAACCAAACAAGGAAAATGAAATTTCCAAGGAAAATGGCTAACCAAACAGACTCTGAGTGTGTGTTTATACTTCTAATAAAAAATACAAATGCTTAATAGGTTTTGAATTCAGAACAAACCAAACCTCAAATGATGCGCATCAACCTGTCTGGGCCGCAAGGAATGTATTACCGTGCGCACAGGCACACTTTTTTTCTTTCATGGCATGTGCATATTGCCTGTGGCATGCCGCATGGCACCCCAAGTACAAACGAGTTACAATAAATTAGATTATGCAAATTTTAACAAAATTAATAATAATAGAATATTCAAAACCAAAAGTATAATATTATGGTTTTCTTAAGACAGAACATATTATAGTAAATGCAAATGATATTGTACCTTGGTGCATGCTGTTTGTAAATAATATTGTCTTAGTTGATGAGAACTAGTGAAAGTTTAGGTCGGAAATTAGATAGGTGGCTAAAAGCATTAGAGAGTAAGGGTTTTACAATTAGTCGTTCGAAGTCAGAATATCTATTGTGCAACTTTGGTTGTGAATCATGAAGGAGAAGTAATTCAATTGAGATCGAAGGCATAAAGGTGCCAAAGTGTGAGGCTTTTCGATATCTAGGTTCTATAATTCAAAAGAATGTGGCTATTGGAGAAGATGTAGACCATAAGATTAAAGCTGGTTGGATGAAATGGAGAATGACGTCAGGAGTATTATGCAATAAAAGAATGCCTGCAAGGTTAAAAGGGAAATGCTATAAGACAATTGTTTGACCAACCATGCTCTACGATTCAGAATGTTAAGCTACTACGGGATAACATACGCATAGGACGGCGGTAACAGAATGCGTTTGTTAAGATAGATGTGTGGTAAAACCCGTAAGGATAAAATTATGAACGAAAAAATTAGGACATACTTAGGTGTAGCACCAATAGAAGACAAAATTAGAGAAATGCATCCAACGTGGTTTGGTCGCGTGCGGAGGATACTAAGCACGGTGTCAATTAAAAAATGTCTAGATTGACAAGTTAGTGAAGGGTGTAGACGAACGGGATGACCATTAAAAACTTGGATGAAAGCAGTGAAGGAAGACATCATTGAGATTGGATTATGCGAAGATATGTGGGAATATCGCATTGCTTGGAAAACCAAAATACGTTTAATCGGCCCTGAAAGTATCGGAAATGGGCTTTGATGATGATGATGACAATAATTATAATAATGTTAGTATAAATTTCTACTCTACCTATCTGAGGACCTATGAATAATTTATTAATCCTCAAATAAGTAATAAATAATTATACATAATAATTGAATGTTTTGAGAGGCTTCTTAGTTGAATACGTAGAATTATCATATTTGGGGATGTCATCAGTAAATGATAAAGTAGCTTGGGACTAAAAACAAAATAAAAATTAAATGTACATCCATACACATACTGCCTTTTATTTTTACATGGGAAAAACATGTAATTATTAGAATTTGGCAACGATATTTTGAAAACCTCAAAAAAATCAAAGGCTATTTAGATGTCGGTCCCTAGTTAGGTAAAATTAAGATTTTGTCCAAATGAACATTGAACTTTGACTTGGTCCCAAATTGGTCAGTTGACTGGCATTGACTTCACTTGTCCATTAGTTGATTTTCACTTGACCATTAAGTAGGCACATTCATACTTCCAAGACTTAAATGCCTTCATTGATAAGATATTGAGATTAGTACCTTAATGTGTGCTACACACACCCAAAACAATTTTTTAGTTTTATTATTTTTATAGAATCAACGAACTTTGCAAAAAAAAAAATAATAATAATTTCATAATTTATTATTTAGAGTTTTTAAAAAAATTGGGTCGTTGACCCTCTTTTATTCATTTGTTAATCCATGCCCAAATGCTAAATGATTGACCATAAAGAGATGACCAAACCAGACCCGAGGCTACAATATTGTTGTTACTTAATATCCTCGTCACCTCCATCTTGCATGGAGATTTGCTTTCACTCAGGTCCATCGCCTCCACCTCGCATGAAGACTTGTTTTCGCTTCGCTCAAGTCCAGTCTACCAATATCTAAAAGGCTTATCAACGGCGGAGCACATGTGTTCCTAATAATCGGGCAAAAACTCACAAAATTTTAACTGGTGGATCTTGAACCCGCGACTTCTCACAAGGAGAGTGGATATCCAACCAACTGAGTTACAATTTGTGGGCTAATATATTATTTAGATTATAAGTGTTTCTTTAATCATTGAAACTTCAAAAAAAAAATGTAAATATTGCAAATATAAATTTTTTTTTTTTTTTTTTTTACATATTTTAAAATTATACTCTTTGCAAATTGCAAGTGCAAGTGTACGAGTGACTTAATAACAACAATAATAATAGTAACATATATATATATATATATATATATATATATATATATATATATATATATTTCAAAGTTTATTGATTTTATAAAAAACGAAAAAAAAATCTAAAAAACGTTTGGGCATGTGTAGCATGCGTTAAGGTACTAGTCTTGAAAGTGTAGCATGCGTTTAGGTACTAGTCTTGAAATTTAAATATTATCAATAGGGGCATTTAAGTTTGGATAGGGTGCATGTGCCTCGCATGTTCCTACTTACCGGACAATAGACAGTCAACACAGTCAATGATGGATTTGGGACCAAGACCAAGTTCAATGTTCATTGGGACCAAACCTTAATTTTACTAATTAAGGACTAGCATCTAAATAACCCTAGCGGACTATGAGACCAAGATATGAAGACATACCCTCGAAATGATCCCTATCTGAAAATAAAAAAGGAAGAAGAAAACAAAACAAGCTATTGTGGACGAAACATAAGAGGAATGAAGATGATGATGATGATGACAAAGAATTCAGCATCGATTAGGAGGCAGAAGTGGAAGAAGAAGATGGAGAAAAGTCCCCTCCATCATCTCAATAATCATCAACTAAGTATGGAAATGATGACCCTGGCAACCAGCACGATGAGGATGAGGAAATGGACAGTGGCAATTTGCATAGTGCTCTTAAAAAACACTTTACACGAGGCCGGGTCTTTTTTTTTTACTCTTTTATTGTATTAATTGGAATTATATAAATGAAATTAATGGTTTTTTTTATTTATTATAAACAGTGTGAACTTTATTTTGTTTTTACTTATATTAATTGAGTTCCAATGTTATGCAGGCACAAAACCCCTCATAAAAGAATTGTCCGTGTAATAAAGTGCATCAACCAAGTTACATGAGCACACAGAGCCTTATGTGAAGTGCACTGTGATAAAGAAAATTTTAGCTACATAACCTAAGATTTTTAGAAACAAAAATATAAATAAATTAAACTCACTATTGTATACTTGCAGATGGTTTTTATTATTATATCTACGATATCTATTGCATCTGCCACATTTTATGGGCTTATTCTGCCTTGAACCCATACTTTCAATCATCTTCATCTTTGGTCTTTCAGGAAGCCTCTTAGTTCCGGGAGGTAAAATGGTAATTTCTTTAATGTTTTTATCATCGAAATCACCCACCAACACCGGTTCAATTGAAAGGGCATATGTGTGATGAAAATTTGATGCAAAGAAGTAGGATCCAATAAAATTGTATGCCTTAAATCTTGGGTCACTGAATATGACACATAAAATGTCCACACATGGTGATGGTGTCGAATCCTATTATCCTTTACCTTGACCTGCACAAGGAACACACATGAGCCAAAAACCACCATTGTGGCGGCCGATGGCACTCTCATGCTTAAGTTAGACAGGGCTTGAGAAAGGTGTAATGTTGTAAATTGGGTTAAGTAGCGTACTTTTGTTCATCAACCCTATGTCCTATTTATCACACGAGAGTCCTTGTTTAGCTAAGCCTTTAGTGACGCAGTTTAGGGAAAGATATCTTGTTGGAAATCCTTTCCTTGTTAGGAATCGTCAATGTAGGATAGTTTCCTTTTTGGAGTGTTGTATATTAGGGGAATTTCCATGCACGACTTATACTTCGGTATTTGTTTCCTAGTCGGAATCAATGTATTGTTGGTCTGTTTATCTTAGGTCAATCCCCCAGATACTTGCCTTATTAGGTCTTATGGGTATTGGGTTTGACCACGTGACGTATGGGTTTATTAGCTTGGTAGGCTTTGTGTGGTCTGAGCTTTGCTAGATTGGGCACGCAATTAGGCCCGCTTTGCTTTGTTGATGAGATCATCATGACACGTGTACGACGCAAATTAACGGACGGTTTGGTGTATCATCACATGGGATGCCACTCCTTTCATGAACAAGTATGCTTGTACAAATCTACTATGAGTGGTGCTTTTGAGTTCACTTCAAGCACATAAGCCTCTGATGTCGTGGATTTCAATTTCATAGCAATGATTTTTAAGGATGCAGTAGTCGACGTTAGGAGGTTTGGGGATAGAATCATAAGTATTAAATTAGTTTTAGAACTAGAGATAATGCATGTTATTAGTGCGTATGCACCCCAAGTGGGTTTGGACGAGGAGACTAAGAAGGATTTTTGGAACTCTTTAGAGGAGTTAGTTCTTGGAATTCCCTCTTCCGATAGGGTTTTCCTAGGCGTTGATTTGAATGGCCGTGTTGGTAAGGATAGAGTTGGGTATGAGAGGGTACATGGAGGTCAAGGATTTGGGGATCAAAACACTACGGGGATTTCTATTATAGATTTTGCTTTAGCTCAGGATTTTGGAATCGTAAATACTTTTTATAAGAAGAGGGAAGATCACTTGGTGACCTTTGCGAGTGGGCACAATAGAAGTCAAATTGATTATTTTCTTGTTAGGAGACAGGATTTAGGTAGGTGTAAAAATTGTAAGGTTATACCAGGGGAGTGTCTGACAAACCAACATAGGCTGTTAGTTCTTGATTTTTGTCTTAAAAGTAGGGGTCGTATTGCTATAGAACATGTTAGACCGAGAACTAAGTGGTGGACCTTACAGGGAGATGTGTGCCAAAAATTTAGAAAGAGGATTTTGGGTGGTCAGTCAGTTTCAGAGGGTTGGAAAATCTCGAACCAAAGGATAGAACTAGTAGCGCGGATCTTTTTGAACATTTGGCAAACCGAATAAGAAGATGTGCGAAGGAAGAGTTAGGAGAGGCCAAAAGAGGAGGTTTATATGGTAAGGAGACATGGTGGTGGAACGCTGATGTACAACAAACCATTGCGGAAAAGAAAATATGCTTTAAGGAATGGCAAAAAGATAGGTGTCTAGAGTCTTATGAGCTTTATAAGCAAGCTACGAAGTTGAGTAGTAAAGCAGTAGGGGAAGCTAAGAAGAGAGCATATGATGATCTTTATAATAGGCTAGGTACAAAGGAAGGGGATAATGATATTTTCAAGATAGCTAAAGCTAGAGAACGAAAAACTAGGGACTTGAGTCATGTTAAGTGTGTTAAGCATGAGGATGAAAGAGTTTTAATGCAGGATAAAGTTATTTTAGATAGATGGAATGATTACTTTTGGAACCTACTCAATGGAACACATGCAGGGGAGTTAAACTTGGAGGGGTATGCTTCACAGGAAGGGAGAGATTGTGTGTTCCATCGCAGAGTTAGTGCCACAGAAGTGAGAGAAGCTTTAAAAAGAACGAAGACAGGGAAGGTCGTTGGACCGGATGATATACCAATTGAAGCATGGAAATGTCTCGGAGAAGTTGGGATTCAATGGCTAACTAAACTCTTTAATAGGATTTTGGAAACTAGAAAAATGCCAGATTCATGGAGGCATAGCATTGTGGTACCAATTTATAAGAACAAAGGGGATATCCAGAATTGCTCGAACTATAGAGGGATAAAGCTTATTAGTCATATGATGAAACTTTAGGAGAGGGTTATAGAACGAAAACTTAGGAGTTTAACCACGGTTTCGGATAATCAATTTGGATTTATGCCGGGTAGGTCTACTACGGAGGCCATCTTCTTGCTTAGGCAAACTATAGAAAAATACCGAGAGGCACGTAAGAGTTTGCATATGGTTTTTATTGATCTAGAGAAAGCATATGATAGGGTCCCCAGGGAGTTAATTTGGTGGGTGCTTGAAATGAAGAAAGTGTTTCAATGTTATGTCGATATCATTAAGGATATGTATGAAGGGGTTGTAACAAGTGTTCGCGCAGTAGGTGGGATGTCCAGTGAATTTTTAGTGTCAGTAGGACTACATCAAGGGTTGGCGTTAAGTCCATATCCCTTTGCTTTGGTCATGGATGGGTTGACGAGACATCTGCAAGAAGATGTACCTTGGTGCATGTTGTTTTCAGATGATATTGTCTTAATTGATGAGACTAGTGCAGGTTTAGGTCAAAAATTAGATAGGTGGCGGGCGACTTTAGAGAGTAAAGGTTTTAGAATTAGCCGTTCGAAGACGGAGTATCTAGTGAACAACTTTGGTTGTGAACCACGAGAAAGAAGTAATGCAATTGAGATCGAAGGTGTAAAGGTCCCAGAGTGTGAGGCTTTTCGATATCTAGGATCTATAATTCAAAAGAATGGGGCTATTGGAGAAGATGTAGACCATAGGATTAAAGCTGATTGGTTGAAATGGATAATGACGTCAGGAGTATTATGTGATAGAAGGATGTCTACAAGGCTAAAAGGGAAATGTTGTAAGACAATTGTTTGACCAGCCATGCTATACGGTTCAGAATGTTGGGCTACTACGGGACAACATACACATAGGATGGCAGTAGCATAAATGCGTATGTTAAGGTGGATGTGTGGTAAAACTCGTAAGGATAAAATTAGAAAGGAAAGAATTAGGAGAAAGACGTTTAACTTGGTTTGGTCATGTGCGAAGGAGACCAAGCACGACGCCAATTAGAAAATGTCTAGATTTGCAAGTTAATGGAGGGTGTAGACGAAAGGGACGACCGTTGAAAACTTGGATGAAGGCGGTGAATGAAGATATCATTGAGCTTGGATTAGGCGAGGATATGTGGGAAGACCGCATTGCTTGGAGAACCAAAATCCATGTAGCCGACCCCGAAAATATCGGGAATGGGCTTTGATGATGAATTTGATACTTCTTATCCAGTAATGGGAAAATGTCATAAGCCTCTTCAACTTTTGTTTCATTAACTTTTAGCAAACATGATCAAACATTGAAGTAATAGGATAATGTCGACCATCACCAACCAAATGCACTAATTGAAGCTTTTAGCCATGTTTGAGCATAGATCACCACACTTTTTGCCCAAAAAAGTATGCATTGGTCTCAATAGAACAACAATTTTGCCTCCAACTACAAAAGTCCCTTCATAGAAACTTTAAGTATATAATTTCAATTGATTCTTTCTAGAGAACATGTCGTTGAGATTATTCTTTAAATGCCATAGATAGTAGGCATGGTAAGAACCCAGGAAAATTGTTGGCATAGATGACACTTATGATTTTTGCCTATTAGTGAGAAACACCACTTTCATTATTTTAAATGCCAACTATAGCTTCCTTAGAAGCCAATTCCAGTTTATTTCACTTTTTGAATCTTCGATTGATACCGCGTCAAGAAACATTCTTAGAAGAGGCAAAACAAATAATTGAATACATTATAAAACCAACATATGATTGTTGAATGTAAAAAAAATTCATTAAAAAGTCATTTGTTAAAAGGTTACATAAATTCCTACTGCATAAAGGATATATTGGAAAAAAAATCATTACAATTAGATACCTCCATTTTCATTTTTCCCAGTAGCTGCTTCATTTTTCCCAGTAGCTGCCAGCATACAACCTATGTCAATACCCTTTAAGAAAGTGTCATCCGATAATAAGACAAGGCACAATAGTTAAAGCCCACAACCGAGACTCCAAAGGAAACAAAGACCCTATCAAACTTATTGGTTTCAGGATAGACGTCCAACACAACTTGACATCCTAGGTTGCTTGTCTTTAGCACCTCAACATGTTAAACCATCAAACTTATTGGTCTCAATCCAACACAACGTGACTTCCTATGTTGCTTGCCTTTAACACCTCAACATATTGAACCATATCATGATATGAGATTGCCTCGTCTCTTGGTATATCTTTGAGTGCACTCCTCATTGCTCTATAAGCATCATGGATACTTCAAAACCATACCATATTCCCTACAAAAAAAATGGTGTGATTGACGGTTTGTCTTTAATAATGTCCATAATCAAGCTTTTGATAAACCACAACAAAATGAGGACTTCAAAAATCTTTACATCCAACACTATAGGTTTGTTCCCGAACCATGCTCTTGATGATAAAAATCCCTGGAACTTTGCATTTCGGGGTTGCATGTGTCCTCCACTTGCACTTATATCCAGCACCATAGGCCGTGATACTTTCCTTTTTATTTTTAACATACTCGAACTTATATCCAGTTTCAACTGCATATTTCCTAAGTGCAGTATGAAATTTAGTCGCTCCTCCAGTAAAATGATGTACAACTCTATCAAATATATGTGCCCAAACAACCGACTTGAAGGGGCTATTATCTTCCAAGTGTCTATTAACGTGCTCAAATGGCAAGGTACTGCCATAGCTGGATGATGCAACCATAGAATTTGTTTGGCTTGGATCCTTCTCCCTTACAATAATTTCAAGTCTATTAATCCCCTTTAGGTGTACAAATCACATAGCTTGAAATCTCCACTTCTCTTAAAAAAAAAGAACTTTTTTCGATTTTTCGAGTCCCTTATAATATATGTCTTCATAGACAAAGCAATCAATTCAAGCTACTAATCATATATGGATTTCTTAAAATTGTTGATAATGGACTTGTCGAGACAAATTTGTTGCCTGACCTTCCTCAAGATGTTTCAACTAAGATCCACATAAATGATGCTAGCCACTGGATCGACCACATTGCTCCTGGATGAATTAGATTTGGAACCGGATTGGGGGTATACCTGCAAAGACACTTCGATACTCATGTTAGAAAGAACTTAGAGAGACTTCACATATTAGCGTTGGATTCCGTACTTGTAACTATAGACAATTTTCTTGTATGTATAGACTGGGTTGTATCGGTTTGGCCAAGACTAGAATTCATGTAGTCATGTTTCCTACAAAAAAAAAAAAAATTGTACAAGGACCTAATAAGGTCCTTATTCAATTAGCATTTTAAGTAATAAATTGTATCAATAACATCTTTAAATAATCAACCATAAGAAATTTGTCTCCAACCAATTTGAACTCTGTAGAGTATGTATAACTGTTTATTCGAGTTTTATATGAACAGTGACAAGTCTGGCCACAAACTATACTGGGTGCAGTAATTTAAATGTGAAGTGCTAATATAACGACTAGTATCCTATGGTAAGTAATCTAGGGTGCGCTGAATGAATTGTGGCAATTGTACTACCCGTGGTAAGTAAAAAAAATGCTAGGGTGTCAATAATAATATTGATCACAACGGTGCAGATCTCGAGGCAAATGTCTTAGCACACACCTTGAGGTCTAAGTAAGTTTAAGTGTTCCTGCATGGTAGCACATAAAGGGTACGTGCTTTATGTTAAGCATAACCACAACATATCAAGTTGACACAAATCTCGAGGTAGAGACCTTGATTTGGATCTCGGGGCAGTGTTTGTTACCATACTACCACAATTCTAATGGCTACTGAGGCCACATGTCATATAAATATTATGTCGTACAAATGCAAAAAGGGCATACAACTGCATTTAAAATAACATGTCATTACAATACAATTACGCTCATGGTGTCCCTATAATAAATTGAAATATATCACACAAATGCAAATCCATACAGAAAGCATGACAAATAAAAAGTGTTAATTTGAGTTTGGGTCCAATAGTTTGTACCAGTTTTGACTTTGGGTGACAAGTTTGTCTAGCTTTGAGTACGGGTCTCTAGACCACGTTAATCATTAACCCTCCATCCATTAATTAAATTAAATTTTTATTTTTTGAAAATATTAACTTTGTTATAAATAAATTTAGACTTTAGGTCCCACAATTTATATCAACTTTGTGTTTAGGTCATACATTTGTAACATATTTCGATCAACATGGTCTTGGGAACCAGACTCAAAGCTAGACAAACTTGGGACTTAAACTCAAAACTGGTATAAACTATAGGACCCAAACAAAAATCCACCCAAACAAAAATTCAATAAGAATCACCATGTTTACCATCCAATCTAACCAAAAAAATAGGAAAAGAAAAAGAGAAAATCAGTCAAAAAACAACTTTGTATCCAAAATGTACCATAAAACACTATCAAATACTTGAGCAAACAAAACACACAAGTATAGAAGGAAATCAAACCAAAACACTCTTCTTTTATAAACTAATATTCAGCAAATCATAATGTTTCAACATAAATCAAAATAAATGCAATTCACAACTTTTTTTCGAGTGGATCAAATAAACAAAGTTTCTTAACCTCACTTGTACATTTCATATTCTTCAATTAGCAATAAAATAAAATATCAAATTCCTAGAAAATCAAAGAAAAATTGGTAAAACCACAAACCAAAAAATAAAAATAAAAATAAATCCACTAAGCGAAAAAGACAACAAAATTTTTTTATACTAACCTAACGCAATTGGAGAGCTTTGAAATCCTAAATGAAGAATCTCCACACCCAAAATACTTCAAATGAAATACCAAAGAGATAAATGAAGCAAAGATTATAAGGAAATGATAAAATTTGAAATGAAGAATGATCATATTAATTAGGTACAACTAGGAGTACCAACATAATCATAAAAGTATGTGCACAACGTGACGTCTGTAAAGCACGTATTAGGTACTAAATGTACAATAAGTATCTTTGAGTAAAAACGTTGTCAGGCTGGATTTTGGTTACTAGATTGTCATTTTCTTTTTGACAAAACACACTTGAAGCTACTAGCGACTGAAGCCAACTTGGAACCCAGCCACATGTGAATTCAACCCCATGTAAATGACCCACTGCCTGATCTATTACTGCATTCATTCGTGAATTGAACTTCTTTTATCACAACCAAAATTTTAGGGTGGGCGCAGTCCGGGACGGTTCGGGTTTGGGCTTGTCTGGTCCCCGTCCTAGTCCAGGAAAAAGGGATCAGAACAATCCGGGATAGCAAATTTTTTAGGGCAGACCCGGTTCCCTCTGAACCGATTTGAACAAGGACGGTTCGAGACAAAACCATACCATCCCAGTTCAAAAAACAAAAAAAACTCATCTCTGTGGTAGTTACGTAATTAATCTCATCCAAACCTGACATTTTCTCTTGTTTAGAAACAAAACCCCTCCACACCCCACCCCCCTTGAGCATCTCCAAGGGAGACCCTAAATTGGCCAAAAAGCTAATTTGGGGTCTCCTATGGGGAAAAAAATGCTCCAATGGAACATCCTATACATACCCCATTTTAGCTTGGTCTCTCCTTACCCCCTATATTTGGGGGCATCCATATCATCCCCCAAATACTAAAAAATATTTAAAAACTCCTTTTCTTCTTCACTCTTCTCCATCCAATAAAATTTAAATAGGGGATCCCTAAAATTATGAGAAGATATATTTAAATAATGATAAAAAAAAAAAGTTGAAGTAGGGAATGTGGTTGGAGTGATGAAGAAATAGCCCTAAAAAGCTTTTGGTTAAAATGAGATCTGGTTGATACCCCAATTTAACTTTTGCCCTTGGAGATGCTCTTACATACAAACCACAATCGGTCATCTTCATCAAATTATCAATTCATTCATCTAAGGTAACTCATACTGATGATTTTTTTTTCCAGATAAATTTCAGATTTTTATTTATTTATTCTAGGAACCCCATTTCTAAAAATTCGTAATTTTTAAATTGATTTTGATGAATATGTGAATGGGTATTCCAATTTTACCTTTGTTTTGAGTTTTCCATATTTAAGGGAATCTGGGGTAATTGGTTCCCATTTTTCTACTGTTTTCTTTTGATTAGAATTGTCAGATACTTCAAATTTTATTGATTTTAAGAAATGGGTATTGGATTTTGATTGATTTTTTTTGTTGGTGGTGGTGTGGGGTGGGAGGAGGATGGTCATTTTGATAATCAGGTGATGGATTCGTATGTGGGCTGATGTCAAGTTGGGATTTTTTTCACATGAAAAGGGATATGTTGATAAATTGTTCAACTAGAAAAATCTGAACTGGAGCTTGGTTTACATGTCTCTTTTAGATTGAAAACAAGATGTTTTCTTAGATCATCTCCGAGTCTCCATGATAAAGTTTGCTTTTTGTGAGATTGTTTCATCAATAATTTAGAATTGCTTCGAAAACAAATGGGTGCCTAGTTTTTTTTCTTTATTTTTACTTTTGCATTTTGGCAATCGATTGTTGGTTGAAGGAGATTTGGCAACGCCAGCTACTAGAGGCCGTGGGTCATGGGCAACAACCAATCAAAATAATTAAGCTTTGTGAAGGTTTGGGTGTTGTAATTGGAGACAGGGGTTGTACACCTTTGGACGTGGTAATAAAAGACGTGGGTGGAGAGGTTCAAGAGATGTCGTATAAGGAAAAGCTTTAAACGTTCAAAAAAAGATGAGATAGAGAGTGGAGAATGTCAAGTTGGGCTTGAAGTAGGTGCACTATAGTAACTAGGACAGTTTAGGATGGATCGGGACTACATTTCTGAAACTGGTTCCATCCCAATTCCAATCGGTTTGGGATCGGGATTGGGAACAGAACTTGTTTTGGCATGGTTTAAAACTGTTCGGAACCATACCAGTTCGGGTCGAAACGCGATGGACAAGGATATTTGCTCAGCCATACAAAATTTACACTTTGATTACTTCCGTCTTTTACCGAGGTTTACTAAAATATTATTTTTTCAAAGGAATTTTCATCCCGTTATAAAAGTTTTGAATTTGTTCAAACTTTATAAAAGGTATTGATGTCTTTTAATTTTGTTTTGTTTCATACAATTTTTTTGCATCTTTGGTAACTCTTTAGAACGATTCTCAATTTTGTTGTCAATACATGTATATCCTTTGACCTAAAGTGTTTTGTTAGTTATTTCTATTTGGTTTCAGTGATCCAAGGAGTGGGAGCATTCCAATCAATAAATTCATTAACTTCACTGTCTTAATTTGTCTTTATTTAAAGAAATATTTCTTATATTCAATTCTTTGTTTTGCAAAATCTTTCTTACCTATTATATTTTCTTCGATCAGTCATTTCCTATATTTATGAATATCTCCAATATATTCTCCATAGATTAAAATTGTATAAGCTACATTTTAGGATGGTTCGATTTTGCAGTAAAAAAAAAATTCCAAATTAGAGATATTTAAAAAAAATTGAGGAAAATTTTTATATGAAATGCTTTCCGCTCCCATCTTAGTCAGTGAATACATCATGATTTACAATAAAACTTAGAAAAAATATTTTTTTTCCTTGAATTCGATTTATAAGAACCAATTTGTTCAGGATATGATCTCCATCTAAATTGGTATAAATATAATCGTTCAAATCCTAGTCATTCTGCTTTGTCCTCAGTATCAGAAAAAATAAATCAAATCCTACTCGTTCTGCTTGTTTTAGCGTTGGATCCAAGAAGTTTATTCCTGAAGAAATTTGACAATGACATTCCTTTGTGATTTTATCTTCTTCCTTGCATAACAAAATTTAAATTTTCCGTACCTCCGTCTTTTATTGAGGTTTCCTAATTTTATTTTATTTTCCAAGGAATTTTCACCTCTTTATAAAAGTTTTGAATTTTTCAAACATTATAAATGGTATTGATTTGTTATAATTTTTATTACTTTCTTTCAAAATTTTCATGACATCTCTGTTCGATTTCGTTGTCTACAATTCCCCTATGAATTTTTTTAATTACTTTTATTTTTAGATTTTTTGCCTTCGGAAACTCTTTTGCATGATTCATAATTATTTTTTTTGACGATACAAGTGTTTTTGAGAAATTAACTATATCCTAATCCTTTGACCTAGATTGTTTTTTTGAAGGCCAACTACAATTTCAATGAACAAACTCATTACCTTCTCGATCTTAATTTTCCTTCGTATAAAGAAACATTCCTTAAATTCACTTCCTTGTTCTGCAAAATACTTAATGACTCTTTTATTTTTTATCTATCATTCATTTCATAAATTCATGAATCTGTCAAATAAATTCTATATAGATTAAAATTAGAAAAGTTATAACTCCCTTCCACGAAAGTAAGTTAGGATCCATCATTATCTTATGAAGACATGTGTTCTGCTAGCCAACCCTTCCCTCAGTTTTCTCCTAGGTTTTTTTACTCCATTTTTTTCCTCCTCCCAGTTAACTATTATTATTTTCTCTCCCCTTCATCATTCAATTCTGCATCTTACCTAAGCAAGCTCTTCCTAGTGTTTTCTCATGGTTTCATCTCCATGATCTCATTAATTATTATTATTAAATAAAAATAAAAACCACCATACACAACATTGATCCAACAACTTTGATTTCTCTTGCCATTCTTTCATACAATGGGCCTTCCTAGATGTAAACTAATCAATTTAGCAATGTAAAGTAAGTTTAGCCATCTCCACATCTAAAGTCAGTTTGTAGCAATGTAGCAAGGTCATATAAACTTGATTAAAGCTTCTATAAACTAATCAATTCTTTTTATATAGGAAAAAAAATCAAGATATGAATTTATTAAATGAAACATTAAAATTAACCAAACTAAATGACCTTCAAATTTCAAACGACGTAAACATGGGCACCCACACCGATTAAAACGTCCATAGAGAGTGGCTTGAACATTGTGAGATTGAGAAGGAAAGAGAGAGAAAACAACGTTAATGGTTAATGGAGAATAGAAAACAACATTAATGGTTAATGGAGAATAGGCTACTAGAATTTCAAGTTTATACTAGGATTTAAGTGTTTATTGTTTTATTTTACTAAAATAAATTATTTCGAGTAAAGTTGTCATGTACCCCTGAGTAGTTTGTACATCAATTTGTTTTGACAAGTAATAAAGGTCTGGCATCCCAAAGTTGCCCCTTTACATCGGAGGTTAAAACAAATGATGTTAAAGTTAGAAAAGAGAGACGTATAGAAAAAAAAAAAGTTAAGGAATCTAATGGCCAATAGGACACGAGTCCTAATATGATGATGAGGATCTTAACTTTCTCTCATTGAAGGGAGTCAACATTTACCCATTAAAATTGCATAAGCCACAACATTTTAGGAATGTTTAATTGCTTCTCTAAATTGCAGATATGTGGGGATCTGCGCAAATGTTTACATCAATCCTTAATCACTCTCGCATGAGAAGATTAACTCAGTCCAAGTCTATGTTGTCTCATTAGATCTCATTGTCCACAATGCTTTTATGGCTGAAATGCATTCATGTTCATCTTTGAATAACCTCTACTAGACTTTTTTTACATAATTTTTATGGTTTGGACATTATGGTTTATCTAGACGAAGTTATATCTCTATCATTTTTAGCATGCACTTTGCATGTGGTTGGAAGGGTAGGATCCTTTTCATTGCTCTAGTGTTATTTACGAGTGTTACTGGTAGACTTGTAGGCCCATCTACGACAAAACTGTCGTCCAGTGACTCCACTAGTTTTGCCTTGCTTACTTTGAGGAGTTTTAGCTAGTGTTTTGCTTATCTACCTTTAGCCCTCACTAGTTTAGGCTAAATCCTAGATGGGTGTTGTTTGTTCTTGAAATTTTGTTTAATATCCATTTTGTGTATTGACTATTAAGTCAATGGGTTTGACTACCGAAAAACATTACAAATTTTGAAATGTTTGAAATACTCTCATGTGCCACTCACATGATGGGTACCAAACAGTAATTGCTAGAATATTGTTGGTTCCAAATGGTAAAATTTGGCTTCTAAACATGGCTGATGTAATCGAATCCTACTCTCCTTGACCTTGACCTGGACCTGCATAGGGAATGCACATGAGCCAAGGACCGCTGTTGTTGTGGCTGATGGTACTCCGATGCTAAAGTCAGACAATGCTCGAAAAAAGCTTAAAGCGGTAAATTGGGTTATGTAGCGTACCCTTCTTCGTCAAAAGGCGTGTCTTATTTATAATGCAAGAGTCCTCGTTCTGGTAGGCCTTTGGTGGCGTAGTTTAGGGAAAGAGATCTTGCTGGATATCCTTTCCTAGTTTGAAGCCGTCCATATAAAAGAGTTTTCATACACAACTTGTGTTCCTAGATCTGCCAGAGAGGTTTCCCTTTTGGAGTATTGTCCATGCAAGGAAGTTTTCATGCACAACTTATACTCCGGTATATTTTTCCTAGTCAGAACCAATGTATTGCTAGCTTTCCCGTCTTAGGAGATCCCCCATATACTTGCCTGATTAGGCCTTACAAGTTTTGGGTTTTACCGTGTGACGTGTGGGCTTAGTACGGCGTTGCAACTTGGATCAACTCTCTAGATTTTGTCGAATTGGGCTTATTGTTGTATGGGCCTTGATAGATTTGGTGGGCAATCGGGCTAGTTTTGCTTTGCTGACGAGATCATCATGACATGCGTCGGTGTGGATTAAAGGACGGTTTGGTGTATCATCCGCTACTCCCCCAAGTTGGTGGGTCAGTTTATCGGTCCATCAAGTCGTGTCGTAGAGGACCTGAGTGGTCATGATTGGTTGAGTCTGAATCATTTCATCAAGCGGCGTGCTTCATTAATGGGCGTGCGTCTGCTCGAAAAAAGGCGGGAATTTTGTTCTTTATATAGTTCCCATCTTCTGCAGAATTTATTTTCTTTACTTTTCGATCTTGGAGACTCTACTTTGACGTTTCACTTTTCGTGCTTTTGACTTTACCCGATTTTCGTGATCAAAAGTTTGTATTTCGTCAATGGCACGCTAGAATCAACTTTCTGATGAACTGTTTGCTAAGGATCATAGGTTCTTTAAGGAAAGGTCACTCTTTGAGCCGAATCTGGAAAGTCTCCGCGAGACGTATGGGATCCCTGGCAATCTGGTGCTCTGCACATTAGACGCCGGTCAGACGCCGCTGTCTCCCCTGAAGGATTTATCTATTTGCATCGAGGTATGTTCCAATCGGGCATCCGTTTTCCTATTATCAAGGAAATTAGATCTTTTTGGCCTACCTCGACATTGCACCCGCTCAACTAGTGCCAAACGGGTATAGGACGGTGATTGCCATTCTGATTAGGGCGAAGGACACTGGTGTCCGAGTATCTCTGAGGGTGATTCAACTTCTCACTTCTCCTCGGATAAACGAGCATGATGTGTGCATGTTGACATCGCCAGACTATTTTGGCAATCTGCCCGATGACTTTAAGTTTTGGCAGAAATATTGTTTCATGGCCTTTGTGGACTCGGAGTATTTTGAGTTTGCTGGTCGTCCGATTGAGTAAGAGTTCTAGCAACTGAGTAAGTTCTAGTTCTATTCTCGATTCTGCCAGTGTTAATTACATACTGAAATGTTGTTTGTGCTTTCTGAAGGGAGGTTCCCGAGTTCTCTTATTTCTCTTTGAGGACAAAACAACTTTAGATAAATTTTGTGACATGCCCCAAGTGCGGGTAGAGGATGTTGTCCAGTCTTCTAACATCAAACGTAGCGGACTGTGGACCTATTGTCATGTGGCACCCACTCTTTTCGAAGTTCTGAAGCCGAAGTCCGAAGGGAAGCCCTATTCAAAGAAAAAGAAGCTCTCGAAAGTTAAGGTTCTGAACCCGTCAAGGAAGGTAGAACTGAATGAAGCGCTTTCTATTAATACGTGTTCCAAAAAGCCTCGTGCTGCCACCAAGCCTGCTAGTGAGCGTTTGTCCCTTTCAAAGGGACGCCAAGCTGTAGGGTAGGTTTTTTATTTGTCCACTGGAGCTGAAGTTGTTGGGCCTGAGGGGCCGGATGCTTGGGCGAGGACCCCTAATTCCCTTCCCGATTTGGAAAAGGAATATTTGCAAATGGTGGGGTTTAAGATGTAATGAAGTTGAGTACTGAACAAGCGGGGTTATTGAACAACAAGTTGCTACAAGCGGGCATGGCAGCTTCATCTTATGTGAGTATGACTCGTCCTTTTTCACTGAAGGACTTTAAGTAAGACCATTCTTTGGATTGTGAGCCCCCCCAGTTGGGTGAGAGGTCGTTTGATAGTTGCCCCTACGATGAGAAGTCTCCTCCACGTCACCCGTATTGTCCTCCGGCCCAATCTCGACCCCATATCGTGGTGGCGACGGGTCCTAGGGATAACTCTCTCCCTTCTTCGTTGTCTACTTCTTTTGAGTCGGTTCGGGAGAGGGAATCGGTCATTGTGGGCAAGGGGAAGGCGGTGGACGAGTGCCTTGATGTAGTGAAGACAGTGAAGGGAGGTGCTGGAGTGATCCTGGTCCTTGAAGACCTCCATCCGAATGCACAGATCAGTTTGTTTCTATCCAGATGTAGTAAAGATGAGCGACCCAGCCTGGCAGCAGAAAGTTGACATTTCTTATGCCTCAAGGAAGCATATCAGTAGGTGGAATGATTGGTTGGAGAACTTTGCTCCAATCTTGCAACAGAGACAACAATCATATGGCCTGTAGCTGAAGCGAAGTCCATACAAAACTGGCAACAACAGTTAGGCGAAACACTAGCCAAACATTTGAGCAACTGTGGATTTAAATAAAACCTTCGAGATGAGGTTTTCGTGAGCTATTATTTGCTTATTTAGGCATTTGTTATTCACCCTCAAATGTGTGTTTTCGTTAGTTATCATTCAAAATTAATTGTCAAATGTATGCTTATTTACTAATTATGATTTGAAAATGGAAAAAATCTTGGAAGAATACAATGCATTAGAGGAACGTTAAATAGATATAAGTCCATTAACAATCCCAAATACTCACCAATAGAAAAATTTAAGGGCAGCAATGACACCGAAAGTTTTGAGTAGATAGAGACAAAGAGAGAGATACTTTCTAATGTAGTCGAATCCTGTTATCCTTGACCTTGACCTGACCTGCACAAGGAATGCACATGAGCCAAGGACCACCGTTGTGGTGGCCAATGACCTTCCGATGCTAAAGTCAAACAAGGCTTGAGAAAGGCTTAAAGCTGTAAATTGGATTCTGTAGCGTATCTTTTCTCATCAACTCTATGTCTTATTTATAATATGAGAGTCCTCGTTTGGCTAGGCCTTTGATGGCGTAGTGTAGGGAAAGAGATATTGCTGAAAATCTTTTCCTAGTTGGGAGTCGTCTATGTAGGAGAGTTTCCATGCATGATTTGTGTTCCTATATCTACGGGAGAGGTTTCCCTTTTGAAGTGTTGTCCATGCAAGGAAGTTTCCATGCATGACTTATACTCCGGTATATGTTTCCTAGTCAGTACCAATGTGTTGCTGGCATGCCCGTCCTAGGTGATCCCCCATATACTTTCCTGATTAAGCCTTACAGGTATTGGTACCATGTGATGTGTGGGCTTAATAGGGCGTTGCAACTTGGATCCAACCTTTTGGATTCTGCCGAATTGGGCTTAATGTTGTCAGGGCCTTGCCAGATTTGGTGGGAAACCAGGCCCGCTTTGCTCTGCTAACGGGATTATCATGACATGCATACGGTGTGGATTAAAGGACAGTTTGGTGTCTCATTAGCTACTCCCCCTAGTTGGTGGGCCAGCTCATCGGTCCATCAAGTCATGTCATAGATAACCTGAGCAGTCATGATTGGTTTGAGTCTAAATCATCTCCTAGAGCGGCGCGTTTCATTAATGGGCGTGCGTCTGCTCGAGAAAATGCGGGAATTCCATTCTCTATATAAATCCCTTTATCTGCAGAGTTTATTTTCTTTACTCTTCGATCTTGGAGACTCTACCTTGTCGTTTTACTTTTGATTTTATCCAACTTTCGTGATCGAAAGTTTGTACGTTCTTCAATAGCAGGCCAAAATCAACTTTTCTAAAGGCCGTAAGTTCTTCGAGGAGGGGTCACTCTCTGAGTCGAATCTGGAAAGCCTCCGTGTGACATATGGGATCCCTGATAATCTGGTGTTGTTCACATTGGGCGACGGTCAGATGCCGCTATCTCCTCTAGAGGGATTTATCTACTTGCATCGAGGTATGTTCCAATCGGGTGTCCGTTTTCCTGTCATCAAGAAATTTGAAGCTTTTTGGCTTACCTCGACATTGCGCCTGCTCAACTAGTGCTAAATGGGTATAAGACGGTGATCACCATTTTGATTAGGGCGAAGGACGCTGGAGTGATTCCGGTCTCTGAAGACCTTCATCCGGACGCACAGATTAGTTTGTTTGCTCCAAATGTGTTGAAGATAAGCAACTAGGCCTGACATCAGGGGGTTGATATTTCTTCCTCAAAGAAACATATTAGTAGGTGGAATGATTGGTTGGTGACTTGTGTTCCCATGCACTGGTACGCTGGGAGAGCGTATGGACAAGGGGCAAAAATATCTCGTTCTTGGATGTCATATCTTAACCAAGTCTCCATCGCTAGGATGGAGGTTGAAGCTGCTCGTAAGAGGGTGTATACCATGGAACGAGTCTTTGCGAACTTGCAGAAGTCGTACTCCGATGCTCTCCGTGAAATTGAATCACTAAATAAGCAAAAGGAAGGGAGGCATGCTCAATCAGCTATTGGTCAGGAGGTCTGGAAGACAATATTAGAGGCTCAGAGGATTCGCTTGGAAACGCTTGAGTCCGAATTGGCAGAGGCAATGTTCGTGAGGGACAAGTTCGAGGAGGAACTGAACCTTGTTCATCGTGACTTACATTTTGCTCAGGAGGTTGCAGCCAACGTGCAGGCTGACTTGCAAGCTTTGAATGTTGAGAAGGCCAGAAAGGAATCCGAGTAGGCTGCCCAATGTCAGCAGCTAGAGGTCGATGTCGACTCTAGTGCCAAGAGTGTGAGGACAGTAGAAGAGCAACTTCTTCTAGGGCAGTATAAACTAAGTGCCACGAAGGATAGCTTTAGTGCCAAGAAATCCAGGTCTGACAGGTTGTTGAACGAGGTTGAGCAGTTGGAGCAAGAGTTTGTTGGGTCTAGGGTGCGCGAGGAAAACTATTGAAAACCAGGGCACACACAAATTCAACTGAGTTGTGCACGGGCGCCTGGAGCTGTTGCAGCTGATAAAGGAGGAGCATCCCAAATGGGACCTCTCTCGCTATAAAGAGTTGTCTTACGTGGAGTTTGGGGAAACCTCTGAACAATAAGAAGAAGAAGGTGATGGAGTCCAAGGAATCTGAGTGAAGGCACGTGCGAACGTATTTCCTACCTCATCTCCTGCCAAATCAAACTTTGTTATATCTGGACCTCCTCCCGATGAGGAGTGAACTTTGTAATTTTGACTTATCAATGAGAGATAGCATATTAAACATCATTATGTGCCTATGCATTCTTTGACTTTTCCTATTAGCTTTTATCTGCTTTGTTTTACGGCGCTGCTAGCTTTTAGACAAGAGGTTGTGCTGACTCAGGAAGTCATATACTTGATTTGCTGATGGGAGTTCCGTATTTGAGATTCATCATTCTAATCCGTCATATGTGAGCCAGGTTGTGGATCGTGCCAACAATTTTGGTTGCTACTATAACCAAACTGGTCTATGGTCATGCGCGTGAGCATTTAATCGAAAAATGGTCATTTTGATTTCAAGCCGTTTTTGTCCTCTACTGGCGGACTAGGTTGTAAGGGAGACCAGAATTTGTTGTCATCAGTTATAACTGACTAAACTTTGATCGGGTTCGGCGATCATTGTCTGTATTTGGCCAATGATCCCTTGCAAGGCATCGTTATCAGGCGGCATGCGCACTAACTAAACCCCCACTTTCTAACCCATCGTCATCCGCGCTCCGCGGACTAGGTGTTAGAACGATAGGGTTTGGCGATCATTATCTGTGGTTGGACAATGATCCTTGGCAAGCCATCGTCATCGGGCTGCATGAGCACTGACTAGACATCATCCGCGCTCGATGGACCAGATGTTAGAGTGATAGGGTTCAACGATAATTGTCTATAGTGGACAATGATCCTTGGCAAGCCATCGTCATCAAGCTGCATGAGCACTGACTAGACTCCCACTTTCTAAGCAGTCATCAACATCAGTGGGTTCAGCGATCATCGTCTACGGAAGGATGGTGACCCCTTACAAGCCATCATAATCAGACATCGAGAACACTGACTAGACTCCCACATTCTAAGCCATCGTCATCCACTATTAACACACTAGGATAAGAGTGGACCAGAAGATATCGTCATCAGTCGTTACTGACAAAGCTTTGGTAAGGTTCGGTGACAATTATCCATAATTGGACAATAGTCTCTGGTGAGTCGTCTCGATCAGGCATTAAAGCGCTGACTAAGCCCCCACTCTCTAAGCCGTCGTCATCCGCTTTTGGCAGACTAGGTGTTAGAGTGGACCAGCAGCTATCGTCATTGGTCAAAACCGACTAAGCTTTGGTTAGGTTCAGCGACCATTATCTATACTTGGACAATGGTCCCTGGCAAGCCATCATGGTCAAGCGTTAGAGCGCCTACTAAGCTCCCACTTTCTAAGCCATCGTCATCCGCTTTTGGCGGACCAGGGTTAAAGCGGATCAAAAGCCATCGCCATCAGTAGGAACTAACTAAGCTTTGATCGGGTTAGGCCTCCACTCAGCCTTGGGTGGTTCAATTCTGACTTGGGCATCCTGACTTACTCAGCTTGCCTAGTAGTTCAATATGAAGGTGAGTCTAAAGTCGGATCGCCATAAAAATTGATCGAACTGAGTTTATCCAGATTCAATGAATCAACATATAATAGAGTGAATACCTTGGATTTTATTAATAATGTCACTACAGGCATGTTTCGCGTTGCATGGGCACTTAAGGCCATTGTACTGTATTGTGCTGGATCTGGCCGAGTACTTGCTTTGGCCCATTTGTTAAGGGTTGTGTTGTAAAGATCAACATGTCAGGTGTACGGCGTAGATTGCTAGATGGTTTAGTGCCAGTTACTCCCCCAGTTAATGGGGCTGCGTATAATGTTATTAATCCGATGAATGTGGACTCGTGCAGTTGCAATTGGAACCGTCATTTCCCTATTTCTCGTACAACATTTAATGCTAACATAACTGTTGATTGGCTCCGTATCATGAACTGTCGCATCTATATATAGGCTGGAGTTCACCATTTCAAGCATTGCCATGGATGCATAATGTTCCTGAAATGCATCTTGTGATACCCTTGTGTGGGCGGACCTGAGGGGAGGGTGAGGGAGAATCCCAATAGCCCATGGATCCCAAAAGGGTTAGCAAGCTACAAAGGGGAGATCATAGTCCCACATCGCCTGGGTGCGGAAGGGTTATGTACTATATTTGTACGAGGTTGGATATACAAAGTACTAAGCGTTTTAAAGTCGTGCGGGCCTTGGGCCCAAAGCGGACAATATAGTACTCTGTGGATCGAGTCGATACACATCCCTTAAGAAAATATGCTTTGGGCTCTCCAAAGGCTAAAGGAAGATCTTTGTTGTTGGAGTTTTCGAATGTTCAGACATTTGCAGCGATGAGTCTTGACAAAACCTGTTTTTATGTGATGCCACTTGGTCTGGGTGAGCATCCAATTGGTTCCATGGGATCTTGTAATTTATTCTTATATTTCATAGAAGAAGTACGAACTATCCCTCAAGGGACGAGTCTGTCAGTCGCTTCTCCTGCTCCCAAGTTTCCATGCACCACTGTTGTTGGGAGATGATCCCAACAACTAGTTTTGGTGCGAGTTTTCCTATTGTATCTATTGGGCTTCTCCAGTGATGCCACAACTGGAAGGCAAATTTGGCGGAGCGGAGCTCTGGCAAACGTGATTTGCGGTCCTGGGGTGGTAGTTCTGCATCACCCCAGGCATTACACATTTGAGAGACGTCCCCATCTGGCCTCTTCTGCTCTCCTTCTGAATCCTCTTCATATGGAAGATAGGCGGAACAAAGAGGTCCACAACTCCTTGTGTGTGTCTCTGCTACTACTTTCAAATCATCCTTGTGAGGTGATTCGAAAGAACAAAGAATTAAGTGCGCACTTGCAGCCTTCTTCAAGTACTTTACTATCACTTTCAAATCCTTTTCGAAGACAGATTGGCCGAGCGAATCCTTGACGTGCATTGGAGTAGATAAATACTTGCGCGGACTTAGATACTTGTGTATAAACTGTTGTACTAGTCAACAGGGCAAGCTTTGTAATAACTTTCATTGCAATAAATAAAGTCTTTTCTATTCATTGAATATGTCTTGTGTGAACAATTCTTCTAAACTGAAAAACAAAAAGAAACAAAAGAAATCAAAGCAATAAGATAGTTTGATTCTAAACAGAAACAAAGCTAATTTTGCCCTGAAAGAGACGCACACGGTTCTGGCTAAGACCGTGTAGCTCTTTTGGCAGACCGTCAGGTGTCGCCAATGTTGGCGAAGTTTCTGAAAAGTGAACTCCGCGCTGGCGAACCATTCCTCGTTGGTTGTCAGCGTTCTGAGGAAGTGCCTGATTGCTGAAGTATTAATACTTAGTTTTGTGCTAGATTGGATGGTTTCTGGTACTAGATTTCGGTGCATCAGATAGGTGATTCTTAGTTGTCGGAGCTTTGTTACTGTTCGTACAGGGTGATTATCCCCCCGAACTTGGCCCAACGTGTGATATGTCTGTCTCACGGGCCCGAGCTATAATTGCTAGCAATCAAACTGCTTCAGCACTGCGTAGTGGCAGTCTCTCGCTGAAGGTTGATCTCCACGAATAGTTCCTTGGGCCAGGTTGGTTGTGTACTTGATGCATTGGTGCAGAGTAGAAACTACTGCCTCCATATGGTGAAGCCAAGGCCTCCCTAGGATGATGTTGTAGGCAGATGGAACATCAAACACCATAAAATCCTGGCTAAGGTACTTCCACAATTGTGGTTCTCCTGCCACTACCATTAAGTTGATCCTCCCAATAGAGAAGCATCTCTCTTTGCCAAACCCAACCATGGGATGGATGATGGGTGTTAAGTCCGCCTCCTTGAGTTGCATGTTGCGGAAAGCGTTTACAAACAAGACGTTTAAAGAGTTTCCTGTGTCCACCAAGGCCCTTTTCACTTCCCACTTTGAAATGAGGATCCCGATGACCAGGGCGTCATTGTGAGGAGAATGAACGCCCTAGAGGTCCTGGTTCATGAACGTCAGCGATAGGATGGGGCTCTGAACACGTGCATACTGCACGTGTCTATCTTCATAGGTGGGTTGCATCCGTATTTCGAGAAGCGTCCTCTTGTGGTACCTGTTTGATTGCTCGCCTTCGGAGCCGACTCCATGAAGCACATAAATGATGCCATGAGTTTCTTTCTCTATCTTCTTAACTGAATCTTCCCTTTCCTTTGCTCGTTTCTGTTTTTTGTTTGGGTTCAGGAACTCCTTGAGCTTCCCCTTCCGGATCCAATACTCTATCTCGTCCTTGATACTCTTGCAGTTTTCAGTGATGTGGTTGCCTTCCTTGTTAAAGGAACAATATTTGCTGTTATCGCGTCATAATGGGTCTCCTCGCTGTTTTGCAGGCCACTTTAGCTCTTCCCGATTCTTGATAGAGTTGAGAACGTCGGACAAACTGGAGTTGAGGGGAGTGACGGATTTAGCATTGACGTAGTTGGAGGCCTTATCTTGCATTTCACGTTCGGAGTTGGGCTTGCTATTTGCGTGTCCTCTTCTTGTCATCGTCATCCTATTTCTTCCCCTCTTTTTTGTCTTTGGATGCAGAGGGTTTCTTTTCGGACTCCACCTTTTTCTTGGCAGCCAACATCTCATCGATAGTGATGTACCTCTGGGCATTTTTCAGTAAATCCAACATATCGGTTGGAGGGTTCAAAGTGGGGAAATCATAGAACTTGCCTCTTCCCAGACTTGAGGTGAAGGTTGTGACCGCGGTGTTACTATTGCAGTCGTCTATGAGTGTCAACTCATCGTTTAAGCATGTAATGTACCCCCGTAACGTTTTGCTGGGTTTTCGTCAGAGGGTGAACAGCTTTAGGGGGACCCTTCCTGATTCACTGGCTGCTGATGAAGCGTGTAAGGAACGTTTTTGCCAATGTCCGGAACGAGTCGATGGACCTCGAAGGGAGGCTGTGGAACCAGCTCAATGTTGACTTTTTAGGCTGGTAGGGATTAACTGACACATTATTGCTTCAGATCCTTTTTTAGCACCATTATATATTGGAAGTGGCACAAGTGATCGGACGGGTATGTCATCCGGTCATAGAACTCCAGCTTCGGCGGGGTGAATTTCTTCAGCTCATGCTCATTCATGATATGATCAATGAACGGTGGGATAGTGAGGTTGAACAACATGTTAGGATTGGTGGCCCCCAGTCTGATGGGGTTCTGGGAGACCTGTCCGTCAGCCCTAGATGTTGGGTCTCTCTTGTGTTTTATGGGGACAGGGCTCTTCGCTGCTCCCATTCTCCTTCTGCGGGTGGAGGGTTCTGCTGGGTGAGAATCTCCAGCACTCGTACAATCTGTTGCATCTTGTTGACAGAAGATCCACCCTTGGGTTCATCGGTGCAAGGGTCTGATTTTGTTCATCCCGCGGTGCCGAATTTTTCAAAATTGGCGGCGCTCTTGCAGTATGAGCATTTGAGGGTTCAGGGATGTCTCCATTGTTGCGAGATCTCATGGTCACCATATCTTTGTACTGTTAGGCAGGGTGATATCACTGTTTTTTCAAAGAACTTCGTTTTCCCCCACGGATGGCGCCAAACTGATGTAGTCGAATCTTGCTCTCCTTGACCTTGACTTGGACTTGCACAGGGAACACAAGTGAGACAAGGAACGCCATTTTGGTGGCCGATGGAACTCCATGCTAAAGTCAAACAAGTATCGAGAAAAGCTTAAAATTGTAAATTGGGTTCTGTAGCATATTTTTCTTCACCAAACCTGTGTCTTAGTTATAACGCGAGAGTCCTCGTTCGGCTAGGCCTTTGGGGGCATCCATGTAGGAGAGTTTCCCTATACAATTTGTGTTCCTAGATCTACGGGAGAGGTTTCCCTTTTGCAGTGTTGTCCATGCAAGGAAGTTTCCATGCGTGATTTATACTCCAGTATATGTTTTCTAGTAGAAACCAATATGTTGCTAGCCTGCCCATCTTAGGAGATCCCCCAAATACTTGCCTGATTAGGCCTTACAGCTTTACCGTGCGACTTGTGGGCTTAGTAAGGCATTGCAACTTGGATCAACTCTTTGGATTATGCTTAATTAGGCTTATTGTTGTTTGGGCTTTACTAGATTTGGTAGGCAATCAAGCCCTCTTTGCGCTACTGACGAGATCATCATGACACACGTACGGTGTGGATTAAATGATGGTTTGGTGTATAATCAATAACTATTAAGTTGATTCTCTTTTTCGGTTCTTAGTGTTCTCATATGCAGCACTAGTGCAAGAAACCTCTTGAGCAATTGTGGATATGAAGAGGAGAAGACGTTACAACACAGTAGTGGTGTCTTTGGAGAAGGGGCTGGAGTTGGCTTTGGTAGGGGTGTTGGTGGTGGACTGGGAAGTGGGGAGGATTCAGTTGTGGTGGTGGTGCAGGAGGTTTTGGGGGAGGAATATGTGGTGGTTCTGGATTCAGTGGAGGTGGAGGGTTTGGCGGCGGAGGCGGTGGACTTGGTGTTGGACATGGAGGTGGAGCTGGGGAAAGGTATGAAAGTGGGATACAATATTTCTGCAATGATATGGAGCTAGAGAAGGGTATCGAGTCATTATTTCTGCACTTCTTCTCCCCTCGCAACTGTCGGCCGTCCTCAACCCACCACCACCACCTAATCTCTTTTTCGTGCTCTCTCCCAAAATACAATGGCAATATTTCAATTTTTACACCTACAAGAATCAAATCCCCAGTTCTTCTTCAGTGTTGTACTTGAGAGCAATGAACAAGAATGAAGGCAACAACGAAAGGATGCTAGCCTTCTCATTTTCTCAATTTTCCGTTTCATCTCAGTTCAAGAAGATTGAGGAGCAAAAGGTTTTTTCTCCTTTAAAAGCCCCAACCCTCAAACCCCCCATCTCTATTTCTTTCCCAGTATCAATAAGTGGTAGTGGTGTGATGAGTTGAAGTGTTAGAAGAAGAGAGGATGAGTTTGAAGTTCGTCGTCTATGGCTTTGATTGGGGTAGATGGGGTAGGGTGTTGGTTCAATTGCATGCAGTGAGAGTTTTACGAATTATGAGGTATTGTCGCATGGAGAAGAAGAGTGGAGGCCGTGGTGGTGGTGGGGTGGTAGGTGTGGTGTCTGAAGATAAAGATATGGAGTTTGAATGCTTACTTTTGTGTTGATAGCTCGAGGTGGTCAAGGTGGATTTGCTGAAAAGAAAAGGGTGGTGGTGGCCTTTATCGACAAAGAAAAGGAGTTTGAATAGGAGAGTGGTAGTCAGTTTAATCTCACTACTCTATTATCAACACTCTGTTCAGTTCTTTCAACTCTAATGGAGGAAAAACCACACCACACAAGCACGTGATTTCACCTTCTATAATTCATCTATCTCTTTCCCATTAAAGCAAATAAATTCAATGATATCACCGTGGAGGAAAATAAGGGTGCAACATACCTCAACAGTAATACATATTCATATACATATTCATTTTGCAGAAAAAGGTGATGATGGCCTTCGTCGACTTCAAAATCGGTGCTAGATTACTCACCAAGATGGCTTGGCATGATCCCAATCAATTTGCTGTAATTCCTCTTAATTTGTTGAAATTTACGAAGGATGCAGTGGTGGATTAGGAGGAGGTGTTGGTGCTAGTAGTGGATTGGGCAAAGGTGGAGGAGGAGGATATGGAGGTGGCAAAGTGGAGGTGGTGTTGGGGGTGGTGGTGGTGGTTCAAGAGTTGGTGTAGGAGCTGGTGGTGTTGGTGGTGGTGGCGGAGGAGGTGGACTAGGTGGTGGATCTGGAGGTGTAGCTGGTGGAGGAGTTTGAGGTGGTCTACCTTAAAAATATTGTTAGTATTAATAAATTTTGCAGTTTGGCACAACAACATTCTAGCAATTACTGTTTGGTAGCCATCACGTGAGGGTATTTCAGACATTTCAAAAATTCTAATGTTTTTCGATAGTCAAACTCATTGACTTAACAATTATAGACTAAATTTCAAGGACAAATAACACCCATCTAAGGTTTCACCTAAAGAAGTGGGGGCTAAAAGGTAAATAACCCTAACATTTAATGACTTATAAGGATATACTTAAGTATATGTGGATCCTTTGGGAATGTTTTGTTGCAAGGAATTCTATTACATGGAACCCATGAGACTACTAATATTTATGGGCAATTTGAGGTTGCAGTATCAACCATTATGTTTTTTTGTTGAAAACTCATTGTTTCCTGATGCGGAGCGACTATCCACTACAAGAAAAATTGTCATCAATAGCGTTTAAAAACCGCTATGATAGGATACCATAGCGGTTTAGTAACCGCTATGACAGCCGGCGCTATAATAGACCCAGGGGAAATTATAGCGGTTTTAAAACGCTATGGTAAGTTTGGCTTTTATAGCGTTTCAAAACCGCTATGGTAGCCTCTGCCATAGCGTTTTAAAAACACTATAGTAGCCTCTAAAACCGCTATGGTAGACTCTACCATAGCGTTTTAGTATACATAGCAAATTTTTTTTTTTATTTATTTATTTTTTTTTTACTATCAAATGACTTTTTATTACATCTCATAAGTTTTATGTCTAGAAAATAAAAATTTTAATGTGCCAAAGTTAAACAGAAGAAGAAGAAAGTTTGCCAACTAAATATACAAAATTGATACCCTAATATCAGAAGAAGAAAGTTTGCTAACTAAATATACAACTGTCACTGAAAGAATATTGTACAAAGATTCGTGTTACATTCAGACCAAAAATTAGTCCCAACTTCCGAAGAAGGTATAATCATCTGGGGACTACATATGATTCTAAACTATATACAGAATGTAAATGTAGATGTACAACAGAAGATCCACGAGTGAGATTGATCGCTGTCCACTTCAAAAGGGGAAACTGGATCATCTCTTCCACAAAGTGGCATCACTGTCTCGTGCTATTAAGCATTCTACTCCACACAATATTTGATTTCAGTTAATCCATCTTCGAAAAGTTTTGGGGCTTACTACTTGCAAATGTCAACCATGCAATTGTGCCTGTTAGGTAGAAGAAGATCGATGGAGCAAATAATGACATCTGCATGATGAAAGTAGATTAATAAATGATAGTAGCTGGTGCTTAAAATGGTAGATGGAGGTCAAAATTAACTACCATTTTAAGCATACTTGTGAAAAGAACTACTTTTGATGGTTAACTTACACCCCATGAATGAGTTGAATCAAGAAGATTGCCTGTAAGAGCAACACCAACAATTCCAGGTACTGCCCCTACTGTGCTGGTAATCCCCTGAAAATAAAAATGCAATCCCACCATTAATATCCAATTAATCAAGATTGTATACATTGCTGTCAAAACAGAGCTTGCTGTCCAGTGTTAGTGAAATCTGAAAATGATGCTAAATGCTTAGCTCAAATCCCCTCTCTCTGCTGTTTTAAGCTATTAAAAATTCATAAACTTGACTTGTTAAGAAAACACAACACCACCACTACCTAACTACAATATCCAACATTAAAATTCCTGGGAGCTCAGAGTTTATGGGAGACTAAAACCAAGCTCTGCCAAATAGATATCATACAACAACAATGCATTTGGAGATAATTGACAGAATCCCATCTGATATGCTCATATAACAAAAGTCCAAACCTAAAACATGACGTAATCTCAGGCTTTATAATGCAATAATACTACCAACTAGCACTCCAAGCGAAGAGTGAAATATTCAAAGGTATGTGATGTAAAGTGAAACTATGAAGCTAACAAGGCACTCACAACTTGAGGATTTCCACCTTAGAATCTAATCAAATCTAAGAGGTATGGGTGGATAGAAGAGAAACCCCTTCTCTCAAAGCTAAAATTCTTAATTCAGCTAAACATTACCATGTAAATGAACAACAAAAGGTCAAAACAAAAACTCCTATTACAAAGATAGTTTACAAAAACTCTCTAAACCCCAAAACATGTGCCTAAAGAAACAAGTTATTATAACCCCAAAACATGTTACATTAGTTACAATTTATGAAAAGAAACAACTAAACCATACCAATAGTTGTAGATTATTATTCTGTTGGGACAAGTTATTATAAGCTTTGGACATGATTTGTGCTTTCAGCCATGGTTCGTTAACAAAAAAAAAAAAAAAAAAGGAAGTGAAATTTGTGATGATGAATTTCCATTAATTAGGGCGATCTATTCATATATATTAAACTTCATTCTCAATAATAAACAAAGTCAACAAATTAAACAATCCATGTGGAAATAATTACATAGAATTGGTTGGACAGTTTGTTGTTATTAGAATTTTAATGAAAATCATTACTAAAAAAGGCCGAATAGATATTAACAAAGAAACATTGATTTCAAGTAAAATGAATAGAAGAGAGTGATTGCTTACCTTCATCAGCAGGGAGAACTTGAGCTTCAGATTTGAAGTCACCAACACAATTCAATAGTAACACAAGTAATGTAACAAGAAGAGCACAAAATCTTCTCCTTGAGACAGGAGGAATCCCAGCTAATTCCATCATCAATATGTTCTTCAGAGCTAGCTCCCCCAAGTTAAACACACAGACTAGATATTGCTCACCAGAGGAAAGACAACAATAGTTTTGTTGATCAGATAAGAGTAAGAGAGAAAGAGATATTGCTCTCTTATAAGAATTCAGTGAAGTTATCAACTTTACTGATTGTATGCCATGCAAGTTGATGTAATGGGCTAAAAGATGAGCTATCAACTTTAGATGAATGTTTGATAGATAGGTGTGTCGTGGACTAAAGGTGCCAATAATTGAGTTGGATGACACTATTATCAATTGATTGAACTTTTTCTACTACGATGTAGAAATTGTATGACTGTTATGTTTTACGACCAAGTATGACATATGCTCAACTCCTCACTCAAATCAGACTTCCATGCAATTGCATCGAGCTCTCCCGTTTAATATGACCTCACGGATTAGCAAGACATGAACCCCAATGGAGCTCGCAACCTAAACCAAGGAGATCACCTCCTCTCCGGGACTCTTTCCGACAGCCCTCAGGTCATTTCTCTCGCACTCTCCCCAAACGGATGCAAGCTAGCATATTACAATTGCTAGCATCCTCGAGCCATGCCCTGCTGACCTTTGTCCTGGTATCCTATGTTACCAAGTCAAAACCTAAGCTATAAACTGTGCCTAACTGCACATTTGGCAAACACATTTAGATCTTACTGCTATGTAACTTTCTTTTGGTATGGATAACATATTCACTCTTTCCTGACTGCTGATAGCTGTTTCCCTACCCTATCCATGACTAATCTCACAAGAATACAAGCTATCATATTTCTGTAAATCTAAATGTCACCATACTAATGCATTATGCATATAATTTTATCAATAAAAATTAAAAATTAATAATAAATAAAATAACCCAAAATTATTGCAACAGATATACATACTACAACATATAAATTCTACTCATAACTAATAAATAAAACCAAAATCATCAAGATCTGCATCTGAAATTCCTCAGAAATCCATCATACCCATCTACTAATTCATCACCAAATCTCAAAAAAAAAATATATATATAGTGATTAATCAATTAATTCAATAAATCAGTCTGACAATACCATCACCATGATCAATTCAGCAGATAAATTTGTCAATAATTAAGGGGACTCACAATAATCCTTGATTGAAGATTTTTGCTTTGACCAAGCTCAAATTCCAAGACCTTCAAACCTGATGATATTTGACCAAAAAAAATCCCAAAATTAATTCTTCAGAAGGATCAAAACTTGAGCATCAAATATCTTTGATTGAGTAGATCTAACCCTAAAACCAATTATCCACATCAATTCCACTCTACAAAACCACTTTTCCATGCAAGTAACAAACTGAAACATATACAAGTAACAAATCAACAAGGCAACAACAACAACAACAAGAAGGAAATTATAAATCTATGGCTACAATTAACAAAAACCCATCTAGCCTAATCTTTCTCTCCATGGATCACCTCTCTCTCACGCTCGCTCTCACGCTCTTTGACCTAAAATAAAACCCTAATCTCAAGCAGAAAGAAAGCAATCACAAATGCCACAAATAACCAATCTATCAAATTTCACAAACTAAGGTAACTTTACCACCATCAAATTCACTCCAAAGAGTGTTTGATTGATTGATTCAACATAAACCCTAAAGAAGAGAAACTATCATCATCACATCATATAACATCAACATAAACCCTAGATTGTTCTTCTTTTCTAGATGAAAAGGGGGAGTCAATTGTTTGAGAAAGAGTTCACCAAATGGAACGAACATTCGCCCTCGCAACTCAACTAGGCAATTGCTGAGCCTCCTGTTGTTGCTGGTAGTTCAAAGGCCTCCTGAAGAGCATGATGTGTGGCTCTGGGTGGTGGATCGCGTAGTGCACCCATCCTCTGCTTTGCTGCACTCCAATCGCTCTCCATTCGTTCTTTTTTTTTTCATCAAATCACAATCAGATCCTCAATTCGATACTCCTCAGAAAAAAAATAAACCCCTAGAAATCAAGAAACTTACCTCAGAAAGAAGACGGTTCTTTGGAAGAAGTTTCGCCACTTCTGGAGGAAGAACCACATGCCTGAAAAACACACACAAACAAAAAGCTTCAAATTTTTTTGTTTCTTTGTTTACAACAATATAAGGGAGAAGGAAGAGTGGTCTTGTTACCTGTACTCGAAGGTGTCATCGAAATACTTCTCGGAGTACTGAATCTGCCCCATTTCGTGTCGCTTAACTGATAAAATCTTAAGGATTGTTCGCTTTTTCTGAATATCTGCAAGACAAAATCGAAGAAGAATTACGACACAGTGACGAGAAGAGTTCAGATTTCGAAAACCCTAAAACCGAAATTGGGGAAAGAGAGAGGAAATGCCTGGAGGAGTGAAAAGAGCAGTGTTTGAGAGAGCGAGCGTGAGAGAGAGGTGATTTTTTCTCTTTGGATCGATCTCTCTTCCTCGCTCTCTCCCTTGATCTCTCTCCCTCAATCTGGCTCTCTCCCTTGCTCGCTCTCTCTCGGATCGATCTCCCTCCCTCGCTCTCTCTACCCTCTCCCTGTATTCCTTAATGAAAGAAATTGGAATTGGGTGCATGTTTTGTTAGAGAGTCGAGGGATTTTCTAAACTTCCAATTGAAATTCGAGTGGCGCCATAATTTTCATTTCCCGCTTTCAGTTCTATAGCATTTTTTATTGTAATCCTATTAAAAGAAGGCTTTTCATAGCACAAATTGAAAAAACGCTATATTTATGTGCTATTAAAGGGCACTTGTGTTGTAGTGATCATTGGGATCTCTCTCATTCTTCCAAGCCCTCTATAACTTACTGTTGGTGAGCAAAATGGGTAGAGATTCCAAGTCTTGAGAGGGTCTGTTAAGGAACGAGATCCTTATCGCGCCTGGTCGGCTTTCCTTCATTTTGATGTGCTTATGTTCTTCGAAATGTTGGAAACTCTTCCCATGTTCTGCAAAGTGAGTAAAGCCCTCAAGCAATAAGCGAACTTAGTTGTCTTTATTGACACAAAACGAACACATTCGGTAAAGGCATTTTGTTCGCTTAAAAGACCTAGCATCTCCAACAATTCTTTTGATAGATCTAAGTAGATCCAGCATAAAGATTAGCAAATGTTCTCTCCAAAGCTCTAGAGGAAATTTCCCCATCTCCCCATATTTTATTTGTGAGTTTCAAAAGAAAATGAGAAATATAAGGCTTGATTGTGTGCTTAACCTAGACCAAACAACCATTTTGTTTATGATACAAAGGCCCTAGAGAGAAACCTTTTCATTCTCAACCCAAACTTTCATATTTTAAGGGTGAAAGATCTCACTTGTAAATCTATATGGAAGTGGAGTTCTTGAGCTCAAACATTTCTCTAGTCCGTTTATCTAAAAGACAACTAGATAAGCCGTCAAGTGTCAGTTTGCTAAACTCGTTTTACCCAGTGTGGGTCTAAGTCATTGTGAAGGACTTGTTGAAGTAAGTATTAGAAGTGTGAAAAAAATTGAGCTAACTGATAAAATCGACTGAACCAAACCAATTTTTTTCAATTTTAGTTTTTATCAGTTCGGTTCAATGAGGAAAAATTAGAAACTGGCTAGTTTGGTTAGTTTATTGGTCTCATTATTGAAACAATACTTCTCTTTGGACCATTAGGTCCATTTTATTAAGAGATATGATAAGGTATAATAATAAAATATATATGTGATAAGTCAAAGGCATTCCTACATGCATTGATGACAACGTCATTGTGTTTCCACATTCCCACTAATCTTTTTGTAACTTTTCTAATTTGAACTAACAACAAATGAAGCCTAGATCCTTCTCTTCATCTTCAACCAAAAACAAAATATGAAATAAAGTTCAAATAAAAAATGCTAGGAAACCAGGTTTTTGCAACCATGTTTTGCAACCAGGATGACGTGTCATGATCTGGAAAGAATGATGAAATCCCCAAAGATTTTATGTGTATCTCAAAGTTGTAAAAAACTCTTCTAACGATGCCACGTCATCCTGGTTGCAAAACATGTTTACAAAACATGGTTTCCTAGCCTCACTCAAGTTCAAATTCATTCATGTCTTCATCTTCATGTTGTTCTGATCCGAAGTCCAGATCAAAGCAAATCATCAAGTCTAAGTTTAGTTTTGTTTAATTTTTAGATATTTGTTGACTTTCTTCATCTCTTTCGTCTTTCTCCTTCATATCTAGGGTTCTTTTAGAACCCTTAAAAATTGAAGGTATGATCTTGAAACTAATAGTGGAGAAGGTAATATCTTTACCGATTTGCCTTACTTGTTCATCATGGTCTTATTTTCAGCAAATTTGACCTTCCTCCATTCTTTCAAATCTAAAATATTGGAAACATTCAAGCTTGAATAACGAAGTGTTCAATTTGAGAAGGACGAGATGATAGTCTTAAATATGAGAAAATCCACTTCCCTTTAGTAAGTTATAAGGACTTATTCTCGGAAATCCAAAGAAAAAACTGAAATACCATCGATAACGAACCAAACCGAGATACAACAGAAAGTATCAATTTGGTGGTTGCATGGTTTGATTTCAGTTGGTAAGGTTTGCAAATTGAGAAGGTCGGTCCAGTTGTTAATTTTCAAGAGAAACTAATATGAGCTGAATCGCGCACTCCCCTAGTAAGTATCAGTCGGAGATCCCAAACAGGTGATAACACTTGGTTGTGTTACATCCCAAGTTAGTTGAAATCCTAGGTAAATCGATAGGTTTCGTGGAACATGATCATATGGCCTATTTTGTTCTATCTCCGGGATCCCGAGCATAGGGGTGGGCATCCCATCCCGCGATCCCGTTCCCGTCCCGTCCCATCCCGTCCCGATTTTTTCGGGTCTTAATGGGATTGAATAATTTCATCCTGATCCCGTCCCGTCCCGATCTAGAATGGGATGGGATGGGATGAAGATTTTCAATCCCGCCAATCCCGTCCCGTCCCGAACTAATTTATTAATATTAATTATTAATATTTTTATTTAATTATTTATTTTAGAATTGTGAAATTGCGCGAAGTTCTTGGTAAGTGTCAATCATTAGGATATACCATATAGTAACCTTATAACACTAATGTTTTCTTAGTATGTGTGAAGTAAAAGGCATAAGTGTCAACTGTTACACCTATGCCTTTTATAGTATTGTGTAGCATGTATGTAATCTGATTTAATTAGTGTATTTTTTTTTTATTTAGCAAAAGAAAATGTGTATACTTGTTCAAGCATCTCGACTGAAATACCTATAAATGGTACTTTCCAAATAAACAATATTGTCACTTGTTTTGCTGATCTTGTTGTGTTTGTGAACGAATTTAAGTGGGAACTTGGATTTGAATCCATTAAATTAGCACGTTGATCCCGTCCCGTCCCGTCCTGATCCCGTATGAACGGGATGGGATAGGGATGGGTATATCTCGTCCCATCCCGTCCCGTGCCCACCCCTACCCGAGCACACATCCATAAAGATTGGTGGTGGTTGCATCCCGTTGGTGATCACCAAGTAAGTTCGTGAGACTCTTGAAGTCGGACTTTCTGTTTCCGTCAACAAGTCTCGTGGAAGCGTGCATTTGACCTTGCAAGGTTGTAGAATGATGATTGAGAGTGTAGTTATCTTTTGAACAAACAATAAAAGTTTGTGCTTGCGAGCCCTTTCAACTGTGGAAGTAATTGTTTGGGGCCAATCAAACCTCGGGTTAGGTGAACCTTTTTATATCTATGGGCAATATTGTCCTTTGTTCTCTCTTTAATTGACCTTACTTATGCATGATTTCTTATCTTACTGCTTATGATATCTCATCTTGCTTGTTTTAAGTGTTACAACTCATAATTAGCTCTCTTGATTTGTTAGATCTACTTTGCAAAAGTATTTCTTTCAATCTCGATTTTAGATCACATCAAGACTTGTGAGACCATTTGGCCTACAGTTGAATCATTTCGTACTCTATCTCGCCCATTTGAAGCGTTTTATTGGTGCTTAGATTTAGGAGATTCAGTGAATACAGAGTAACAACAAAGTGTTCGTTAAAACCTCTTTGTCTTGTATTTCTGAAAAACATTAAAACCTATTTGACTTGCATTTTTTCACAAAAGTTTTTCAAAAATACAATCATAAAGATACTATTCATTCCCTCTAGTCTTGCTCATTATATCTTATGGAACCTTGCAGTAATTTCTATTTTGATACTCTTGCAATTTTGTTAAGTGTGTGAATGTCTATGGTTGTTTGAAATCTCTTAGTTGTAGACATCTCATAGGGTCAAAATTAATAAGAGCGTTTGTTTGAAAAATAATTCATATATTTTCAAACATCAATTGAGATTAACTCAAATTCAAAGCATTTTGGAAATATTTCCACTTGCTATTTTGTTCCAAAATGTCAAAAAAGTAACTTCGAAATATATTCTTATTGCAAAGGGTCGTGCAAAGTTTTATAAACTAGCAAGTCAAAAGTGTTTACTAAAATATTTTAATAGAAATAGGACCTCAAGTCCCTCATTTGCACTAATATGCATTTTGCAGGACAACCTACTAATTTTTCCAATTCAATTCTCTAAAACTACACATGTTTTACATTATGCGAAACATGTATTTTTAATTTTATAGCCTTCCACTATTCCGTTTGAACTTAAATTTTGAGAAAATTAAATGACAACATTGTAAACAATGTGTCAAAGTTTTAGCTCATTTGGTATGTGTCCCTCGAGATCACGTTGAGTGGGATAGAAATAATTTCTCTATAAATATCACAAAGCGAGCGAAGGCCCACCTTGGATGGAACATAAGTTGGGTAATAGGACAATTAGCGCCCATTGCTCATGACCATTCGCTTTCTGGTGATCTTTAAACACACATAGAGAAAGTTTATAAAGATATTTAATGGCGGGACCTAAATACGTATCTCGAGAAATGGTGTTGAAATGGTCCGATATTTTAACATGTTGTTTCTATTGGGAATGTGTAATTTTCCTAAAAATTTCAGCTTGAACATAGCTCAAACGAGTTAAAGAATAATTTTTTTAGTTTGCTAGGGACCCAAAATGTAAAACTATGAAAGAGTGTCTTGCTAGGTATGAATTAGGAGTTTCAAGGACTCCAAGCCCAATCCCCCATATTTTAGTTCTTGATGGCATATCAAATATGGTCAAAAGTTTTTAAAAGTGTTTGATGGGAAACTAATTAATACTTTTTCAAAGGTCAATGGAGTTTACCTCACTTTCAAAGCATTACGAAATATTTTTACTTGCAAGTTTTATTCCAAAAAGTAAATAACAAAAAGGTAACTACGAAAGACATTCTTATTGCATTGTGGAGAAACGCTGGAGGTAATTGCATTATTTTATATTGTTTGAGACTTTGATTTGCAATGCTTTGCAATTGAAAATTAAAATTTTCACAGTTAGATATATTGTAAAAATTGCAAAATATTTTCCTACGGAATGCTTTCCTATTCTATTTTAATCCGCTAATATATCCCGATTTACAATCGAACTTAGAAAATATTCTTTTTTTTCCTAGAATTTTATTTATAAGAACCAATTTGTTCATATATTATCTCCACCTAAAATGGTGTAATAATCAAATCCTACTCATTGTGTTTTGTCTTTTGTATTGGAAACAAAAAACTCAAAGGAATTTGACATTAGATTTAAAATAAAATTGTGTCTTCCTTCACGAATTGAACTTTTTCTTAGCACAACCAAAATTTACATTTTTCGTCATCCATCTTTTATTGAGGTTTCCTGAAATATATTTGGGGCAATTAGACGAACCCCTTCAAACTAATATCTAATTAGCGATATCCACTTCAAAGATGGTTAATTAGACTTATCCCCGTGAACTGGCATTTTTGGCAGGGTCATATATTTTGTCACCAAAATGTTCATCACGTGATGAGCACACTCTTACTCCAAAATTTCACCAATATACAATCATACATAAGTACACATTTTGAGGCATGATAAAAGTCCCAAAATATTGGATATTCCTTGATAAAAAGTATACATCTCGAGGATGATTAGTGGCGTAGATTAATAGAAAACAAAAACAAAAAAGAACCCACCTTCTTCTCTAACAAACACCCACACACAACCCCCTCTTCTCCGACTCAACCTGCAACTCAGCCACCTTTATGTTACTAATTGATGTTGCCTCACCCCATCCCCTTTCCTCATTTCCTTGTCTATTACCGATTGGCGGCCATTGCTTGATATATAAAATTGCCATTCATTTGTTGAATAGACAGATCGGCTGAAAAAATCATAATGATACTTAGTAATAAAATACTAGGAAAGGCCCATTTATGACGAATACTTTTTGCTGATGTAGGGACAACGAGAAGTCTGATTCTTTTGTCATTTTTTTGAGGATTAAAGAAAAAAAAAAGTGGGTTCAACCGCATCGAAATTTGGGCTCAGCGTGGTGGAGGGTATCTGGATATACCAAGAAAGATGTTCGATCTAATGAGGCTACTACGACATATTTACTCATGGGTGGGGCAAGTTCTTCTATTCTGGTTCAGGGTTTCTCTTGGCTATATGGTTCATCCGGGGGAATTGGTCAAGACTCTCCAGTTTATGGCCGCTTCTCTGTGGTACCCATTGTTGCTTCATTGAATTTGCTTCATTAATAGGCTCACGGTTCGATTTTGATCGTTATGGACTGGTACCAAGATCGAGTCCTAGGCAAGCGGACCTCATTTTAACAGCTGACACTGTAACAATGAAAATGGCTCCTTCTTTATCCAGGGATGTTTGTAACGTCATTGTTTGTAAAATTACAAAATTTGCTTACATTGGGTTTCACTTAAACATCAGGTGTTATACAATGATTAATTAAGTCTTATGAAGTACACAAGCAACAATGTCTAATGATTTTGTAATTTTCTTTAATGCGGAGGCGTAAAAAAATAATTGCTAAGAGATTTGGTGATGTCTCTATCCATGTCATGTCTCCATCCCTGCTCCAACTCAAAAAAATTAGATAGATTTTCACATATCAGCCCTAGTTATTCATTATCTAGTGTTTTGGAAGATGGTAGTTTTGGTTGGAAACACTTGTCTTCTTTCTATTTAACCCTTGGAATTGTTCTTGATTTGGTTCAATCCGAGAACAAAAACATTGTTATTTCCATCCATCACTTCCCTTATTCACCAATTTGATTTAAATCCAACCAAACCAAAATTTAGATGGGGAATACCTCAACTTCACCTATCATTTTATCAAGATTAATTCCCGCGTCATGTATGATGGAGACTTGATTTGGATTTCTCCCCTAAATTCTCTTTCATCATGTGTTTTTCTTTCTTTAAATCTTTATCTTTCCATCCAATTTTACCCCTTAAATCACTGTGTGTGACTGAATTGCAAAAAAGGGTAACAGTCAAATACGAATAGAGGCGTTTACTGAAATAATCAAAAGGACACAATAAAAAAAATCACATACTCATCTAGTAAAATGGAAGAGCTAGATTAAAGAGAAGACTAGTAAACACAAACATTTCCCACTTCAACGAATTATCCTTCTCATAAAAAAAAAACCATCTATATTAAACCGATTCACCCACTACTGCTACTACTAGTATAGAATAAGATCTATTAACACGCATGGCTACCTATATAACAAGGGTGACACATAAGCAGCAAGCTCACACCCCCGCTCCGGCAACAACAATGACTGACCCTAGGATAGATTTACTGTCGTCACAAATACAGCAAATTGCCAAAGTAGTAGAGGCTCTCATACAACATAACCCTCCACCTGCCAATGGAGATCAGCACTGACGTGGTTCCTCAACCTCCCGCAAAAATCGATCGACTCGTTCAAGACACTGGCCAAGGAATTCCTGACGTGCTTTGTCGAAAGTCAGCGTCTTCGAAAAGGCCCACGCTACATACTCTCTCTGAAGGATAAATCTAATGAGACGCTAATAGAGTATGTCATGCACTTCAAGGACAAACTAACACTCATTGACGGCTGCAGCGACGACACATCTGTGACGACTTTTATCGTGGGCCTAAGAGAGGGAAAGTTTTACGACTTCCTCACCTTGGAATCCCCTCTAGATATGGCAGAACAACTGAAGAGCGCCCATAGGTACATCACCCTGGAATAGATGAGATCAACGAAGAAGGATACCGAAGTTGAAAAAAAGCCCTCCATTCCTAGGGACAGGAAGGAGGGAAGAAGGCGAAAGGACAAAGAAAGGAACAAGCGAAAGCGCAACGACAATAGGTCAGACCCTGGCCGGGCCATGCCAGAGAAATCTTCCAACTATGTTGGATCCAGATTAATGACCACTTTCAATTCTAGCCTATTAGACGTCTTGAATTCCATGAAAAACTGGGAATATCTAAGTGGCTCCCAAAGCAATCCGGAAACCCCTCCAAACGTGACAGCAACAAGTATTGCTCATACCACAAGGAGGGTGGCCACGACACCAACGACTGCAAGAATCTAAGGTATGAGATCGAATACTGGATCCGTAGGGGCAAGCTAAAAGAATTCCTGGGTTTGGAGAAGCGACAAGACCGACCTAGAGACAGGGGAGAGACATTGAAGGAGATTGAGAAGGAGACTCCGGGCATAATCTATGTCCTTCATGGAGTCGGATCAGATGAAGACATGTCAAACAAATTCTGCAAGCAAACTTTATTGGAAATGCGAACGCAGCCCGCAGACGAGGACAAACGTGTATACTATCTGAGGGTACAAATCCCCATCCCCACCTTGACCTTCACAGACAATGACCTCGAAGGCATCCGCGCACCACACAATGATGTTTTCGTCATTTCGGTCTCTCACAAGGTGGGAAGTGAATAGGGCCATGGTGGATACGAAAAGCTCCCTCAACGTCCCATTCTACAACGCGTTCCACAGTATGGACCTGAAGGAGAAGAACCTGACATCCTCAGATAACCCGCTGATTGGATTCAGAGGAGAGAAATGCTTATCGATAGGGAAGATAAGGTTAGCAGTGGTGGCAGGAGAGCCACAACTAAGAAAAGTCCTATTCTTGGACTTCATGGTGGTGGACGCACTGTCTAACTACAACCTCAACCTAGGAAGACCATGGCTTCACTAGATGGAAGTAGTAGTCTCCACCCTTCACCAGTGCGTCAAGTATACCGCTAATCACTCGGAAGGGACAATACGTGGGGACCAACCAATGGCACGAGGCTGCCATTACCTTGCACTGAAGCAGATAGAATGCTCCCATATCCAACTAGAGCCCACAGGGAAAGTTGAACAGAAGCCAGACCTAATAACTGCAGAAGAGTCACTCCACTCACACAGAGACAAAATCCGAACAACAGTGGCTCAACTTAAAAATGGAGAACATTCAAACATCACAGGAGCAATCCGCTTTTCAACCCAACGAAGTGGATAGATCACTGCAGATGGGAGCACAATCCCCCAACAATCAGTCGATACAGAAGAAAACTCTCATGCAAGGTTTACTGTTCAGTAACCTCAACGGCGTCAGCGAAGCTTGGCAATTCGCTGAAGGTACTAACAATCCAGCAAGGGCCATAAGAATTCACTTCAGGGCCGGGTCGACCTCTCTCTGCAAACATTTGGTATATTCAGTTGTTTAGTTTCCTTTCCTTAGTCAATGTAGAGTTTTAATTCCTAAGATCTTATGTGATTTGCAATCATTTAAGAAATAAAAAAAGAATTATGCAAACACACTCTATTGATTACTGAAAAGATGTAACAACGGTCGCCTAGAGGTGGGTACAAAAGACTACAAACTACAAGCATCTGAATTTGATGCGACATACAATAAAGACTCGCTTAAACAGTCAGACCCCAGAAGAAAACTCGGAAGCGACAACTAAGGTACCCAAAGTAGACTCAGCGACTCCTCCGAAGAAGATGTCCTAAGATCAAGAACAAATGTGCAAGAAGGGGTTGAAAGTACAAGCGCAACTAATTGCTCCACCAAATCACCCTTAAAAAACGGCCCGCCAACGACAACGTAGACCCTACGATGAGCTATAGACATCTTCAATCCGGCATCCGGCCTGCCGAAGAAGGTAGAAGGGGACAGACAAAGATGGTTGCATGCGACAAGGTAGTTAAGGTCTCACAGTGCTGCAAGACAAAGACACTTCTCCCATGCGCGATACTCGAGGTGACTCAGAGATACCACCCCCGAAGGCAACGACGCATCTACCAACACTTTGGTCAAGCCTAAGCTAGCCGCAGGGAGTGTCTCTCGACTGATAGAGTGGCACAAGGTAACACCAAAGTGTTGGCGAATAAACGACAAACTCATCCCTTGGGAGGGAGTTTATAACTCTTTTTCGCATATGAGAAGAAATTACAAGGTCTCAGCGAACCAACTGGGTGTTCACCCAGAACAGGTGACCACGCATAACAGTAAGTCTTATCATGACTTATCGGAGCAAATGTCAAAACATTCGAAGACTCCAGAGTTGGAGATCTTCATTCAACCTTTGGAAAATCCAAAGCATATTCTTTGAATAAGTGCATCTGAAGAGGTGCGTTCTATGGAAGATAATGCCTATAATGATGAAGAAACGCCATTATATAGACATAGTGGTTCAACAAACAGGCACTTCAACATTTACTATCAGCATTGAATACCGTATGGGAAACGAGGAGACGATTGTTCCCAAGGAAACTGCACAGGACCACGTTCATCCAATTAATGATGTTGCATGCAACCCCATTAATTAGGGGGAGTAACTGATACTCAACCGTCTAGCTATCTACATCGTACATGTGTCAACATGCAATCTACACTGTAAACGTAGTATCTCGATCCTACGACAAACCCTAGCTCTTCCTCTACGGCCCCATGGGCTTAGCCCACTATTCAAGCGGTATCCTACCACGTGCCTGACACGAGCATTAGAAACCCTAGCCACTTTTGACATACGGATCACGCCTACTTATCATCAGCTGATTTAAGGTACTCCTGTCTCTTCAAAGAAAAACTCATCCGCACAATGCACTCCGCTAGCGGATGTAGGCTCGCACGCCCGTAACAAGCGGAGCCCCTACCTAACCAGGCAAGCTTAGTCAGCTTCGACTGATGACGACGGCTTCTGGTTCATCCTGACGCCTAGTCCACCTTGTGCGGATGTTGATGGTTTAGGAAGTGGGAGTCTAATCAGCGCTATTACGCCTGGTGACGACGACTCTCCAGGGATCGTTACCCCTTTTTGCGGACAATGATCGCCAAACCTGATCAGGTAAGCCTAGCCAGTGACTACTGACAACGACAGCTTCTGATTAAAGCCCTGACTTGTAGCCCCTTTGCGCGAGTGTAGATGGTTTGGAAGGTGGGAGCCCAGTCAGTTTCGACTGATGTCGACGGTTCGCCATGGGACCATTGCTCTTCTACAAACCATGGTTGCCAAATTACTAACTCCAGACTTGTAGCTCGCTCCACGTGGGTGTTGATGGTTTGGAAGGTGGGAACCTAGTTATTCTTAAACTAATTTCGATGGCTTTCCACGAGACCACTACTCTTCTACAGACCATGGTCGCCGAAATCTCCCAAATTTGTAGCTCGATGTGAATGAGTGTAAATGATTTGGAAGATGAGAGCCTAGTCACGTGAACTGATGCCGACGGCTTGCCATAGAACCACTGCTCTTCTGCATACCATGGTTGTCGAACCCCTTCATCCCAAACTTGTAGCCTGCTCCACGCGGGTGTAAATGATTTGGAAGGTGGGAGCCTAGTTAATCACGAATTGATGTCGATGACTTGCCACAGGATCATCGTTCTTCAACAGACCATGATCGCCAAATTCTCACATCATAAACCTGTAATCCGCTGCACGCGAGTATAGATGGTTCGGAAGTGGGAGCCTAGTCAGCTCTTACTGATGTCAACGGCTTGCCATGCAACCACCGCTCCTTTTCAAAACAACAATTGCTAAAAGAAATCACAGCTCAGACAACATTTTCACGCTCACACATGCTGACATTCTATTACTAGCAATGACCCAAAAATCAACCCGCTGACACGCGGACGAACGCTACATGAAATGGCACCCCGAGCTTACAAAACCTGACTAATAACAAATGTTCTAGCTCAAAGACAATGCATGTGCTCAGCTACCACAGTTCACTCATGCTAGTAGCTGCAACTGACAGTCAGATATGCAACTTAAGTCTCCAAAGGCTAACCTAGAGGATGAGCTACGGCATGGGTAGCATAGCCCACTTCCAAACCATCCGTAGGACACCCACTATTGGATGTAACCAAGCATTAATGACTCTAAGACCTCATAGAAAAACAGGTCATAATCATTCGTGACACAAATGGACAGGCTCTCACCAGCAGATAGACCACTCGGCTTCCTGCTAACCCAACCAAACCTGTGTCAAAGTAAAACGACAAGGCAAAATGGAAAGTGCGAGACAGGGAAACCGAACACAATGCAGGTACAAGGCATACTCAAAATAAACATGTTTTCATTAACAATTGAAACAAAAAAGTACAAGTGCACAAAGTCTATTCTTCTCCGGGAGGGGGTACAGAAACATGAGAACTAAGCTTATCAGAAGAAGGAGCTGGAGTTGGGTCGTACGCGCCTCAATTTGAGCATCATGATCGGGATCGCCCTCTTCTTCTGATGGCGTAGAGACCACTACTAGGTCTATGTATGACATCTTCTTATAATACATGAGGTCCCATTCCGGATGCTCCTTCTTCATCAACTCCAGCAGATCTAATCTCCCATGCACGACCCAATGGAATTCACACTTGCCCTGCGCATTGAGAAGCTTTTTCTCACGGGCCTTCATTTCAGCAAGTTCACGCTCCAACAACTCCAGCTGGCCAGTCAGCGCATCAACATGAGACTGCTCCGTAGCCAAACTACTCTTAACAGCTCTGAGCTCGTGTTGCTCCAGTTGAAACTGGTCCTCAGCCTTCCTCGCTACCCAAGCATTGAATTCCATGTTGGCCTCTAACTGCTGTCTGTGTGCAGCCCATTCCGCCTCCTTCATGGCGTTCTCCTCAACAAAAGACCTCAACTCAGAGTGCATCTTAGCCGCAGTTTCTTGCACAACCTCCAGATCACGGCGGATAAGATACAACTTTTGCTTGAATTTGTCCCTCGCGGACACCACCTCTACCAAATCAGACTCAAGGGCTTCCAGACGAACCCTCTGAGTCTTCGCGACAACAGCTGACTACCCCACCCTCTTCTCCTCAATCTGCTTCCTCAGCAGCTCAATCTCGAACAGTACATCAGAATACAACTTCTGCATATTCGAAAAAACATGCTCCATGGTGTACACCCTCTCATGAGCTGCCTCGATTTCCATCCCAGCGATGGCCACCTGGCTCAAATAAGACATCCCTAACATAAGATGATTTAAACCCTTATCCATACGCCCTTCTAGCGTATCCTCCTCGGGTTTCGGAGCATGATCCATCAACCACCTATGATGCATGCTTATGTGCTTCCTTGAAGCATAGTCCACGTCAACTTTCTAGTGCCAAACCGTGTTGCTCATCTTCACTACATCCGAAAAAAACAAACTTATCCGCGCATCCGAATGGAGCTCTCCCGGACGTGGAATTACGCCGCACCGCCCTGTGTAATCACCACTACTCCCAAGCCCTCATCCACGACCTTCCCTTTGTCACTTGCAGCCGACCCTTTATTGCGAGACGACTCAGCGGAATCCAAAGGAAGAAAAGGAAGCAAATTGTCCAACGAACCCTCCATCACCCCGATATATGGCTTGGAACGAGATGGGGAACAATGCGGACTACAAGAAGGATGGCCTGGGTTACCGCGACCACTGTCGGATGACCCATCAGCGGAATGATTGGACTCTGAGATCTTAGGCGAGTCCTCATCAGGAACCTCCAATAGAACGGTTCTGGAGTGATCATCATCAGTAGAAGCCGCCACAGCAGCCAACATCAACTTCTCGATCAAAGCTTCAGCCTGTTTGGCACTCAGATTCGACGCATCTTCAACCCCTGCTAATCGCAGATGGTCCCTCTCCCAGCCGGATCCTTCAGCCTCGGCCCGGGCATGCTGACTAGGTTCACGCTCCTCCCTCGCTATGGAATATCGTTTGGGAGCCAACAATCCTAGTACGGGACCTTTTCGAACTTACAAAGGAGGCGAATGTCTCAGGAAGCCCCTCTGTGTCAGACAATGTAGGAGCATTAACTTTGGAAGCCTTCCTCATTTTGGATAATGCTCTACTTTCAGACTTAACCTTCGGCGTTTAGTAAAGAATGGGGGCCACATGCCAATTGGCCCACAAACCACTGCGGCTGAAGTTAGTAGGACATATGACTTCCTCCACACTCATCTTCGGCATGTCGTGGAATGTCTTTATAGTGCTCCTTTGGGGAAATAGGAGTAGTAGGGAACCTCCCTGTAAAGAAACATATGCGATGATCAACATACAATCAGTGCAACGAGATCAAAAGATGAAGTTATACTTACGAAGTGGTCTGAACTCCCGCTCAAGCGGTCGACCACTGAACTTCAAGTACTTCAAATCTGAAGGAGCCAAGAAATAGTATTTCTACCAGAACTTGAAGTCATCTAGAAACTTCTTGAAACAAGCCGGCGATGTCATCTTACAAACGGCGTGATCATTCAGCCAAGGAGAAGTCAACAACCGAATCACCCGCGGACGCCAACATCCTTCGCTCTGATCAAAATAAGAAGGATGACCCTGTACCCATTAGGTACCAATGGGGCAGGAGGGATTCCAAGAAATCCAAGAAGCCCCAAATCTCGTCAAGAACAAAAAAATGGACTCCAGTTTGAAGTATTCCGCGTGCAAACAGACGAACCCTTCCAGAGGAAACATTAGCGTCTGATCATCCTTCAGAGCATAGTATGGAAGGTCGTCAGGGACCCCGAACGTCCATCGAATTTTGTCAAGGCCCGACTCGAAAATTGACTTATCTTTGAAAAACTAGAGGCCATTGGCCAAAGTCTCATCATCACGATGGTTTTGGTGAGCCATGATAAAGGCGAACATAGCATAATCTCTAAAAGAAAAGAAATGGAAGAGTCAATCTCCACAGAAATGAAGATCTAAATAGGGATTGGTTTTCCGCCTCTTTTCCACTGAACCGACTCACACTTAATTAATGAAGCACGTAGATCAAGCAACGGTTCAGACTCGATCATCATGAGTGGCGTATCTTTTTAAGAAGTGACTTAGTGGACTGATGTGATGGCCTACTAACTCGGGGGGAGTAGCTGATGATACATCAAAATGGTCTCTCTTCTACACCATACATGTGTCATGATGATCTCGAGAAATAATAAGCTCAAGCGTCAGCCCAACACTGATACAGCCCAAGTGGTTCTAAGCCCGCACAATGTAGTCTGCCAGATGAACACAGATCATTACAGCCTGCTAATCCCACGCATCTCACAACTATCATCAATACCCGTAAGCCCTGCTAAGGCAAGTATCTCGAGGATCAACTTCGGACAGGAAAGACAACAACACTTTGCTTTCAATTTGGAAGCAAATATCAGAGTATATGTCGAACATAGAAACTTCTATCTATGGACTACTCTCTAATTGGGAACTATTTCTCGCGTATCTAGGAGCACAAGTCTAACAGAAAAACCCTCTTTCACTACACAACTCCTAATTAGATAAGGATCTCCACCAAGATCTTTTTCCCTAAACTATGCCACCGATGGCCTAGTCGAACCAGGACTCCAACACTATAAATAAGACATGAGGTTGATAAGCTAAGGTACGCTACTAATTCCTTGTTTACAACATTACGCCTTCCTCACATCCTTGTCTAACTTAAGCATCAGAGTGCCATCGGCCACCACAACGGTGGTCCGTGGCTCACGTGCATTCCTTGTGCAAGTCAGCAGGTTTGTAGGTCAAGGTCAAAGCAGAGAGCGAAAATCGACTGCATCAAAAGGTAAAGGGAACATTCGACACAGGTATGCAACTTTAACTGAGTTTTGTTCATATTTACTTCCTTATTCAAACAGAGTTGTTGACTTAAGCATCGAAGTGCCTTCGACCACCAAAAAGGTGGTCTTTGGTAGGCTAACATCTGTTTTGCAAGTCAAACTCACAGAAGGACAGGATTTGGACACGTCATTCATGATTGAGTATCACATTGAGACAAATAATGAAGGTAACAAAAATTACTTATGCATCCCATTTAATGTTGGAAGCAAGAAGCTTATATTAGAGAAATTCTCCGACACCACATTATGATTACATTATACAACTATATGGGTTATTGAATCACATGTATTTTTAAGTCAAAAGCTTAAGTTGAATCACAAACTCCCCTAACCGCAAACTCTTCTTCTTTGGCATGATGGTTTGGGTTATATTAAATTCACCATGCTGAATAAAATAATAGGGAATTTGAATGGTCACGGCTTAGCACACGGACAACTTTATTTTCCTAGTGGGCACTTGAGCATCTTCTCAAATTTGACAAGTCATGCATCGACATTTTTATCAAGAATCCAAAGTAATATTTGTAATCTAGTTGACCATTTAGATACTACATGGACTTATTAGATGTTCATACTAGTTGGTCACACGTGTGTGTTTTTTTTCTACTCGTAAACTTGCATTTGTTAACTGAACGTTAGAAATGATTAAGATTAGGATACCATTCCCTGAATATCACATTAAGTTTATCCAACTTGATAATGCAGTTGACTTTATTGCCCAAGTTTTGATGACTTGTGTTCACCAATAGGGATTGATTTTAAACATTTTAGTCTTGCATGTACACACACAGAATGGTTTGGCATAAACTTTAGTTAAGAGTCTTCAATTTATTGCTAGATGTTTTACTTATGCAGTGTAAAAACCCAATAGTGCTTGGGGACATGCAATCTTGCATGCTCTGAAATCACTCTGCCTTAGACCCATTTCATTATGTAGTTCTCATCGGCGCATTTTGTGATGGGTTGTCAATGTAATGTTTTCCATTTACAATGTTCGTTGTGAAGTACGGGTTCATATTCCACCACCAACACGAACTCGTATGGGTCCCAACGACATTTGAGAATTTACGTTGGTTTTGACTCACCCTTCATCATCATCAATCTTGGACCATTAATCGGTGATGTATTTACTACAAGTTCTGCAAATTGTCATTTTGATGAGACAATTTTCCTACTGTTAGGGGGAGATAGACATGTTTTTATAAATAACATATTGATAAAAAAAAAAAACGATGCGAACTATAGTGAAATACTTTTACTTTGTCTCATCTAGATCCTATAACATCTCAATGTGATTATAAAACAAGGAGACTAATACATTTTCAAGAAACTACATATCAATAACTTAATACATTTATGATGTAGATTAGGTGAAAAGGTCACGTTTGACAACAATGAATGCACCACCCCTGGAAGGACATTTTAATACGACAAGAAGTGAATTTTTTGTATGGAAAATATGGAGGCATTTTAAATAATTTTGGAGATACTTTTTAGCTTGATAAGGTTGTGGGGACTGTGTTCTACTTGAGTTTCCACTTGCAGTATATCTTATATTACTAACACTTAGTTATTTTCTTAAGTAATTAGGTTTATGTATAGCCATTGTAGATGGGGAAATGAAATGGATGAGGAAAGAAAATGGATATCATGTTGGGAGCTAAGTTGTGACGGTTTTCCACGCCCTTATGAAAAGAATGGGTGACGAAAGGTAAAGACATAATAAGAACTATAAAACATTTTCTTTTGAGTTTTTGTTTCCTCCTGAGCAATCACTAAGTTAGGCATTGAAGTTTCATATATCTCTAGTAATCTGTCTCTTTCCTCAGGTTATTTGGAGTGGGTTTTGTTTACTTGCCATCGCCCCGAGAGTCCTAACATCTCTTATTGGTTCCCATTCGCTTTTACTCATTATTAATTGTGAATCATTCTCGTATATTGAGTAAAATCGGAAGAACCCCTTTCGGGGACCAGTTATAATTTTAAAAACATGACCGAAAGTCAATTACGATAAATTAAATGGACCCCAAAATCAAAATAACTTTAAAAAAATGCAAAAAAAATTACATTCTTTCATTCTTAGTAAACCTAGTTAAAAATTTCATAAGTTGATTTTTCGTTGAAATGATTTATTGCCTGTTAATCCGTAAACCTCGGCTTAAACTAGGACCATGGACTCGGCCAAATTCCATATATATAATCTACAAAAAATTAACTTATTTAAAACGGCATTTGTTAAATGACACCACCACTTCTGTCGAATGACACCACCAGTGCCCTACTTTCTGAAGGACACCACCACTTTTTTGAATGATACGACCACCTACTGAAGAACACCACCAATATAAACCTCAACCCCCCTGAAATCAATTTTTTTCCTATTCTCTCCCACGAGACACTTTCATTCCTCTTCCAAATTTTTAACCTTTGCACCCTCTTCTCGCTCTCATTCAACCTCTACTCTTTACTATCTTGCTCCACTTTTTGCTCTTTCCCTCTACTCTCATTCTGCGATACAAATTAGGAGGTTTTGGGGTGCGATTTATCTCAAACTAGGAGGTTGTTTTGGTATGCAATTATCTGCAATTTAGGGGTGTGTTGGTGTGGATATTTTTGGCTTGCGATTCTCTGCAAATTGGGCAGTGTTGGTGTGCGACTCTCTCCGATTTGGTGGCTATTTGCGGCGTGGTCGTCTTATTTGCTTCATTCTATTTGGTTTTGCTGTGGGAGTCATTTTTGCATTCAACCAAACCCACGAAGTCAGGTAAACTCTAAATCTCCATGCCTCATTTTTGTTTTGTTTTAATTGTATCATTTTGTTTTAAATGTTTAGTATGGTAAAAACAAACAAAAACTTTGCGTCTTCTTTGATTGATGGTGGTAGTAGTAGGGATCATCTAGCTCAAATACAACCAATGACGACGTCTTTGGGAAAGTTCATTGCAATAAAAATAAAGAAAAGATAGAAGAGAAAAAAAACAAAAAAATGCAAAAACAAAGGGAGAAAGAAGAAGAGACGAAGAGGAGAGAGGATGAAATAGGGAATAATTTGATTTACTCGGATGAAGCGGTCGCACACTAATGGTATCGCAAAGTCAACGTGGTGTGGTTGGTTAGGGTGTTGCACATGAGGTTAAGGAAGCGGATGATGGTGTGGGGGATAAGGAGGGTGAGGGTAAGAGGGGTGAGAAGGGTGAAGGGGATGCGGAGGGTCATGGGGATGAGGAGGGTCATGGGAATGCGAACGATCAAAATGAAAAGGGTAAGGGAAATGAGGAGGTTCAAAATCAAGAGGAACTGATTATTTATGTCGAACCTAGCTCTGATGAAGAACATGAGAAAGTTTCTTATCCTAGTGGTCCCAAAGATGACGCCATATTAGAGGATTATGACGACCATGTTTCTCGGTTATTTTGGCTGGTGAGGATGTAATTATAATATTTTTAAGCTTTTAAAATATGCAGTACTAAATGTTTTACATTATTTGGAAACTAATTTTTTTATTACTTGTTGTATTAGGAATGAGGCGAGTTGAGATGTTGGCATCAATATAAGAATTTTATAGTTTGGAAGTTGAGTGAAGAGCCGAGAGAAGTAATTTCAATGGTCTATAAGAGTGGTCTACAACCCTTGATCGATCATTGTAAAGGCCATGCCGATAGGGTGAACATTTGTGTTTTTATCGAGCGTTGGCAGCCTGAGACCAACACATTTCACCTTACTTTTGAAGAAATGACCATCACCATCGATGACGTCTATCTTATCACTCAGTTGCCAATTGTTGGCACTACAAGAAAAGTCCACATTTATAGCATATGTTTATAGCGTTTTTGCCCAAAATGCTATAACTACACCACAAAAACATTTCATAATAGCATTTCTCTCTTAAAAACGCTATTACAACTTTGGCGGGATTTTAAAACGCCCAAATGTTTGATAGCGCTTGATTCTCCCTCACTTCTTGAAACCTAAATCTCCTCTCCTACCTGCCTCTCTCCCTTCTCCTCTGCTACTCGCGTTCCTTCTCCTCTGGTACTCGCCTCTCTTCTTTCTCCTCTGCTACTCCCCTACTCGCGTTCCTTCTCCTCTGCTACTCGCCACCTCTCCCTCTGCTGCCCGCCTTTCTCTCGCTCTGTCTGCGATTGTTGTCAGCTCCCCTCTCTAATCCGTCTCTCTGCTCGCCCCACTCTCGCTCTCTCTGCTGGATTTGATTCCTAGGGTTGAGGTTTCCTTCGATTTTTATGGTTTCGATTCCTTGGGGTATTTACATTGATTTTGGGGCTTCTTTCACTTTTTTGTGTAATGATTTTCTTTTCTTTTCTCTAGGTTTGAATACATGGAACATGATTTGGCTGGACTCGCTGCAAGCCCAAGTATTAAGTTTACAGTGCCTTAGGTGAGGTTAGGAGGATGTCATTTGACTGATTAGTTTTATGGGGTATTGTTAAGATATGACTTATTTCTTTTCTTTTCTTATTATGCATTTGATTTGGGCAGGTAAAATGTTATATGCATCAGTTATTGTCTGGGATTGAACACTGCCACAATTGTAGTGTATTGCATCGTGATATCAAGGGGTCGAATCTCCTTCTTGACAATGGAGGAATACTTAAAATTGCTAATTTTGGATTAGCAACATTCTTTGATCCTAACCACAAGCATGCCATGACTAGTCGGGTGGTTACTCTTTGGTATCGAGCCCCGAAGCTTCTTTTAGGGGCTACTGACTATGCTATCGGTGTTGACCTATGGAGTGCAGGATGCATTCTTGCTGAGTTATTGGCTGGAAAGCCTATCACGCCTGGACGTACAGAGGTAACTCCTAGCTATTTCTAAATTGTTCACTGATTAAAAAAAAATCTATGTTTCATTTTTGTTACTCTTATATTTGATATTATATATTTTGGCTCTAATTATCTTTAAATGTCTAAATCAAGATATTATTAGTTATTATAGGTCCCCAAGAATCATAAACGCTACTAATGTTTGAGTACGAGTAAAAGCTTTATCATATTCCTCAACTTTTTTCGTGACTGGTTAGTGGTTTTCAATTCCATTATTCTCAGATTAAGAAAAGGGAACAGTTCAAAGTTCTTTTGAATTGTCAAAGAAGAATATGTTGTGGTTTTAGTATGTTCTATAAAGGACTGTAATGAATGATACAACTTGGACACTTAGTTCTCATGTTTCGATGAGATTATGGTTCCTCTGTGATGCTTAGGTGAATATCCTATATCGAGTAATGCTAATCTTTTAGCAAGCGTAAGTGGTAATTGTTATAGATTGTGATCCAACCTTAATTGGATTATGATCAATAGCTATTTATGTGTTGTCTTAATTCAGTGATTCATAGTACATATAATGTTTGCAATTCCAATTTTTCTCAACTTTGCCAGTCCCCAATTTCAAAATTTGTGGTATAGTGAAAGAGTTCATGTTTAAATATTCGTCATGATTGACTCCACTAGCAGTTAACTCTATGATGCAATGAACGATAGACCTCTGCTACCTATTAAATTGTTGGTGATTGTTTCCCATTCAATCAGGTGGAGCAACTGCCCAAAATTTTCAAGTTATGCGGTTTCCCTACCGAGGAATACTGGAAAAAGTCAAAACTGCCCTATGCAACCATATTTAAGCCCCAACAACCATACAAGCGATGCCTAGCGGAGACATTTAAAGATTTTCCACCATCCTTTCTGCCACTAATCGAAACTCTCCTTGCAATTGACCCTATTGAACGTAGAACTGCCACAGCTGCATTGCGGAGTGAAGTAAGATTTTATTTCTTATCCATTTATCAACCCTCTTTGATAAATATTGTGTGTAAAATATGAACAATGTGTCTACTTCCACTTAAGGTTCCCATGTGTAAAATATGAACAATATGTACTAAATGTCAGACACATATTGTGCATATAATGTATCATATTGGAGTATGCTTGAATGCGCCGTGTTCGGGTTACATATGTCTATTTTGTTTCTTTGGGTATAATTTCTATAACATTCATTCAATGCCTCTTGCCCCCATTCTTAAAACAACATCTCTTTTAGCCACTAGGTAGGAAAACAAGCTTTTGTTATGAGACATAAAAATACATATGTCTATTTTTTTCTTTGGGTACAAATTTCTATAATTCATTCAACGCCTCTTGCCACCATTCTTAAAACATCTCTTTTAGCCACTAGGTAGGAAAACAAGCTTATGTTATGAGACATAAAAGTGCGACTATATAAGTATGTAGCGATTAGAGCCAACAAATAAAAGTTTCTGGTCTTGGTGACTACATAAAATAAGTTTACGTGTGTATGTTTAGGTGGACAATCATATTGTAAACTAGATGTGTGTAGGCTTTTGTGAGGTTTGAACTTTGTGAGGTCCTGCCTCACTATAGTTGGTTTCTCTTATGAATAAAGATTTTCAAATTTGCAGTAGGATTTTATCTTAGTGAAGTTTTGAACTCCTCCTTATGTTTTTGCCTTTATAATATGTAGGACTAAGACTAACTTAAGTTGCTCTTATTCTCAATTCATGCATCCAGACCAACTTAGCGTTGGTTACCTGCATAAACCAAAGAGTGGTAGTGTTTTGATGGAATTAAACTATTTAAAAACTATATTTGACAAAAAATCAGATCTCATCAATGAATGTCTCTAAGGATTCAAATATTTTGTTGGTTACCTGCATCTATGTATTGAAGCATGTCAAATATTTTGTTTTCTTTTTCCTTTCCCTCATTTATTTGTTTATTTATTTTTGGAATTTTCAGCTATTCACGATTTGCAGTAGTTGTTCAGCATTTTTCGTTTCCATAATGTTAGAACCCTTTGAACTTGATACCATTTTCCCAAGTTATATTGTCATACTTGATCCTTAAAGACATGGTTGGTTGAGATGCTATTATTACAAGGATATGACTCATATTGTTGTACTTGCAGATGCAGATCATACATTCCTACATTCATACATCATATTGTTGAATAAGATCACTAAAATTTTCATTCTGCAGGATGGCACATTGTAATTTGTTTTTGTGCTAAAAACCTTCTATACCAATTTTTTGATTTTGGTTCTAAATGCACCCTCTCAATATTCTATCTTATCTGGGTTTTGCTCTCTAGTCTTCTACTTTATATCAACTAAACTAAGGAGGGTGTTATGAGTTTTTACATGGAAGGGTTTATTTTTGTCTACTCAAGGAAGAGAGGGTTTTGTTTCTCTGTTCAATTTTATTGTATAGCTTTTGTCTAATGTGAATTTTGTTGGTCAGTATTTAATCTTCAATTTAATATTTGAAAACGAGAGGAAGAAGAATGAAATGTTTTCATTTTTCACTAGTGTGAAATTGATTCAGATTTACCATTGCATTGATCTATAGGTTTAGAGGGGTTATAGATGCTCAAGGGGTAATGGATTGCCGACAGTTGAAGTACAATGCTGTCATGGCATTCATTTTCATTTTCTTCAATGCTTGTTAATCAAATGAGAAATGAAAGAAGCTCCACAGAATATCTAATGTATGACTACTAGTTACTAGTATCATGGGCAATAGTATATTACCCTGCATTTTTTTTCTCTGTATGCCTCTTTTTATTCTTTGAAACTTTGCTGACTCCTAGAATTGGAGTAAACATAATGCCAACTAAATCAAAATAAGCCATTCCAGAACTCACTTTATGTTGTCTACTAAATTGAATCTTTAGACTTTACTCGTGTTTTTTCAAGCTTTCCATTAAGTTGTTTGGATTGGATAGATCAACGAGGAGGCAAGCGAGAAAGTGTTGAAAGTGGAGCAGAAATATAATGAAGTACGAAGGCCTGTTTATGCTAAAGGGATTGAGATCATTAAATCAATTCCTGACCTCTGGTTGACTGTTGTACGTGATAAATTTAACTTCATATTAGCTTGTATCATTTTGTAGGTTTGACTTATTATTGTTTGATGTCTCCTAATATTGTGACCAGATGTTTCACCGAAGCCTGCAAGTCAGCTGGCAGCAAACTCACAAGTTGGATCAACTCCTTATCCTATACAACCAGGTGTATCTTATGGTTAGAGCACGAGCAAACAGATAACAATTCCAAATAGAAAGGTAACAGTTTATCCAACTATGTCCTGCCTTTTTCATTCTTAGAATTCATTTGGTTCTCTATGCTCATGAACCTCTGGGTGCGTTGGTTCCACTCAATCCAACAATCTCTACAAAGAAGAGAAGTCGAGAAACAACTACAAAGAAGTCATCCACTCAGAAATCCATGTCCAAGGAAAAATCCGTCAAGGAGAAATCGGGTAATGATTAGTTACTTATTATCCTACATTTATATAGGTAAGAAAATAGTGACAGGGCAAAAGAATAAAAGAAAGAAGGTGGCATCTGTTCCAACTGAAAAGGAACTAAGGGAGGCAACTTGTGAAATTTTGAAAGAAGTCGACTTCAACAAGGTGAGAATTATTCTTTGATCATTCAATTCTTGAATATAATTTTTGAGTATAAAGAATTCTAAGTTTGAGTAGGAAACAGCTGATAAGTTACTGTAGGAAGTCTTATGACCAGTTCACCACTGATTGTGCTATCGTTTGTCTCTTGCCGACTAAGAAAAGGATTGAATTGACAAGAAATTTCGAAAAAAATAAAAATTACTGGGTTAATGAAACTGCAATCAGCAGGTACTGGTGTATTCGATGCTTTCTATATCAGTTTGGCATTTGAAGTGTCCTCCCCACTCATTGGGGTTTTGATCTATTCATCTTCCATACTTAAGATTTGCATTGATATCGTCTTTCCCTCTTAACATCACTTTTGCTCTTTTACCAAGTAATGACCATCCTCAACATGATTTTGCATTGCAGGTGACATTTACCGATATTTTCAAGCAACTCGGTATGTCTCTCTAATCTTAGTATGTGCATAGCACCAGATGTATCACATTTCCAATGGTCAAAATGTGGTCATACACTTGTATTTGATAGTACATTCTTGACTCAAATGCTTCCATAGCAGATTGAGCTGTTGGAATAGTTTATGATGGAGCAAATGGAGGAACCAAACCCCTCATGATTCCAAGAGTAGATTCCAGAAGAAGCTGATGCAAAAAATAATAATTCTAAGAAGAAAGTCAACTCGTTGGAGCTAATTTCTTTCGAGTTGGGAAATATGATGTAGGAGCAAGGAAGTGTTTTACCCATTTTATTAATCTTAATCAGCTTAGGTATTTTTGCAGTTATATTTAGTTTTTTCTTTGTTTTGGAAACTTGGTTATTAGATGTAGGAACTCCTTATATGGTTTTATTTGCTTTCAACTTTCAAGAATCTAGATTAGAGCTCTTTGTTTACTATCTGTATACATTCGTTTTAATAGTTTTTCATGCTCTTTGGTATTTTACAGTTTGCAAATGCCATTACATCATAATGATTCCTAAACCTTAAATTTGTTTTTCTAAGAATATACCACATTGATTAATACACGGTTAGTATTTACTAAGTTTTGGCAGATTAATGGGGGTTATCTTATTTCGGGAGAATTATGTTATTCTTGTTCACTACGATAATTTTGAATATTTTAGATAATAGGAGAAATCTATTTAGGTAGGTGACCTTATCGGGTCTCTCTTTGTGACATTAATTTAGTTTTAGTACTTCAATTTAGTTTGGCAACCGTTTCAGCTTCTCCTGCATTCCTAGTTTTTCTGTATAGTTTTGTCTTATTAAACTAGTAACTTTCTGTGACAGTTTTTGAATATTTTGCCAAAGGACATAGCTGCATCGACTTCCTGAGCTATAAAATACTTGTGTAAGGTAATTCTCAAATTTCTTTTTCCTGTACCTTTCCATGTTCTGAGCATGCTATCCAAGAGTACAGTTTCCTCAGTTTGGAAGATTAAAGGCTTTTATCTAGCAGCTTAGTGAAGCAGTTTGGAATATTGCATTGTATATAATGATTTCTGCAGCCCATGTTGTCTTGTGCATTTTGGTATTTAATGCTGGTAAGCTATAAGTGGAGATATAATAGTACAAACTTCACTTACTGTATTTGCTATTACAACATGACGTCTTTCTTGTATGCATTCACGAGGTGGGATTCCTTGGACCTATTGTGCAATTATTCAATGTAGTGAAAAATCATGGAAGAGATAAATATATCTTCTCTTAGGAAACTTCCATGTCTAGCAGTGTCAAATTGAAGTCTTGAACGGTGATGCTGATGCATGCCTGATTTTGTGGCATGTCTTTTTCATGTTGCCTTTTGAATTTGCTGAAATTGATTATCTTTCCATGGTACATATTTACCCATGAATGTTGTCACTGTGTCAGTGTGCCTGTATACTAGGATATATATGGAATTATGGATAGACAGGTGAATGGATACAACACACAAGAAACTTGCAATTAACTGTTGGGTCCTGGAATTGATGGTGCATGAATAAAGAACACATGGTGTTTTTCAAGGGACTTGCAATTAACTAGTTTTCAAGGGACGTATAAGATGCATGTGTTGATGAATATTTCTAAAAGGGTATTTCTGAATCTACCCTGTTTGCACTCTTCACACCAATTATATGTTTGCCCCATCTTTTAGGCTGAAAATCTCTCTACACCTTCATCATTGTAATTTTATCAACGACAAAAAAACACCCACATAGATGGAAAGCCGACTCTCTTCATTGCTTAACACAAGCAACTCTCCAACTTCCAAACAAGAATTTATAGCAGCTTTTTATTTTATTATTACTTTTTATTAGAACCACCAATTTTTAGAATAGTTTGGTTTTGCAAACTTGATGGATTCTGTTTGGTTGGTTTAGATTGTAGAACAATCAAAATGATTTTGCAGTATTTGGTTCTTTCAACCCAACTACAAAGATAATCTGCAGAAATCCATGCAGGAGCCTGTGATAGACTTGCAATTTTCTGGATTCAAGCAATTTTTACTTTGAAGTTGGTTTGTCAAATAGGGCGTGAGGCCCAGTCAAATATAGCATAAATTTACCCTCAACATCGAGATGTGGTAAACAAGAAAAAATGATTGAGAGAGGTTTTCCGTCTCTCACAGAATGTTTGTTTATTAGAACTCTGTCTCAGTAAATCACATGGACTCTTCATTATTTTTCATGAAAGTGTAAGCATGTGAGTATGTGGGAAAGTCCTCAAAATCATCCGTGTTGTGTTGTTCTATGCTGTATTCACCAATAAGTGCGCTCCTGATATGGTTGTCATCACAACATTACATCTCCTTTCACTAGCATTAGACATTTGTGTCCTGCAAAGAAAATCTGATGATCAGTCATGTAATAATACTTCACCTGATACAGATGATCACCATCATGTGCTAGCTCTTGTTGATGAAGAAGTTCATTTGGGAGCGCAGCAAAGCCCCAAAGCTTGTTGTCATTGCTAGTTACTCTTATGAGAATGCACCAGGAAAAAGATCCGATTGTATATATGGAAGTAGGGCAGAGTGACCATTCCTTCCTTATTGAGAATTTGTTGAAGAAGTTCGCTGAGCTCAGTGATAGTTGCATGACCAAGCTGCGAACAATAACACCAGAAGTTGTGTGTCAGTTGTAATCTAATTCGAATGGCAATGAGCAGACATCAGGCTCTTCTTTCAATGAAGACCGCAAAGTGATGGCGCGGCAAAAGCAAGCTAACTCATTGGTGAGATATATTCTCTGTTATCTGTTTTCATTATGTACTGAAGCTCTGATAGGATTTGTTAGGTTTTCATTTCCCTTTCATTGTTTGGCTAGCTTTTAGCTATGAGTGGACATGTTGGCACATCAGTAGTTAAGAGTTTAGATTTTGTTGAGATTCTATAATCCTCTAATGAAATTGACTAATTAACATACCTCATAATTTGTTAGCGCATAGTGCATAGTGCATATGGATGGTCTACTGAATATTAATCTATCTTTTGTATACCTCATAATTTATATAAAATGGACTGTCAATGTATGTTTATTGTGCTACTGAATATCAATCATAAGTTGATAAGTCTACACTATGTTCTTAAGTATGATAGATGTTATTTAATGAAGTTTGATGTTTAGGTGATGGGAAGATCGTCTCCTAATGACAAACTCCTACTAGTGAAAGCACTGAAGAAGAGAGGTCATGTTGTAGCTGTGACTGGAGATGGAACAAATGATGCTCCTGCATTGCATGAGGTTTGAAAATCCTTATATCTTATCTATGTAATGCCATAAGAAGGATGGACTAGAACTAGAACCCTCAAAGGGAGAAAAGAATTTTTGGAAGTGTAGCTAAAAATCCTTATATCCTAATATCCTTATATCTTATTTAAAAATCCTTATATCTTATATCTTATTTAAAAATTCTTATATCTTATTTAAAATTTTTGGAAGTGTAGCTGAAACATTATCAAAATACCGGAAACAAAAAGGGAGAAAAGAAAAAACACAGAAATAATTTCCAAATGTGAAGATATGGAAGGCGCATTGTAACTGTTGTTACACCAATTGAGGGTCCAAAATTTTTTTCATTGAGGCAACTCATAAATGTCTCTATTTGTTGCTAACTTTGCTATTTTCCAATTTGTCACGGATTTTAGGCAGATATAGGTCTTGCCATGGGCATTGCTGGAACTGAAGTTGCTAAGGAAAGCTCAGACATCATTATCCTGGATGACAACTTTTCTTCAGTTGTTAAGGTCAGTCTGAAGATTATAATGTCATGTTACTGTTTTGATGTCTCAAGACAGTTCAAATTTGATGCAATTGCTCATTGTATTGAATAACCCTAAAAGAGCTCATTTTATGCATTCCTCATTTTACACAGGTTTTGATATTTCTCAATGTTTGATATACATGGTGTTAATGGAAATCCTATTTGGACACTTTACCTTTTTTTCATTCTGGATTTGTTAACATTTGGTTGTTTCTTCTAGGTTGTACGCTGGGGTCGTTCTGTATATGCCAATATTCAGAAGTTTATCCAGTTTCAGCTCACAGTTAATGTTGCAGCTCTTGTAATAAATGTTGTGGCTGCAATTTATTCCGGGAATGTTCCCTTGAATGCAGTGAAGGTATGTCTCATGGCTTCTTGTACTATAATTTCTCTTTGTTTGATTTTCGTCTAAACTGTTTCTTTCTGCAGCTTCTTTGGGTCAATCTCATCATGGATACTCTTGGAGCGCTGGCATTGGCCACAAAACCACCAACAGATCACCTAATGCTCAAATCTCCAGTTGGCAGAAGGTAAGATATCAACATGCAAATTGCAATAAGTATGGAATTAAAATAGATGGCCCAGTTTTCTTCTACAACCTTACTGTATTCAATATGTATTATTGGGATGCCCATAGCATTTCTTATTTTATTCTTCTTGTTTAAGCTGTTCAAAACATTGGGTGAATATGTTGTATTGGTTCGCTAGTGAATTGTGGTTTCCATTAGGAGAACTTGTTTGGTTTTAAAAGTTGTTTACTTCTCTTCACATGGTCCCAGAGTATGTTTTTCCTATTCTAATTGCGAACTCTACCATGTATGTTTTTCCTATTCTAATTGTGAACTCTTACCTTGTTTTTCCAGGGAACCTTTAATCACCAATATCATGTGGAGAAACTTGCTTGTACAGGTTAGAACATGAACACTGTCAATACATCTCATTTCAAGTTTTTCTCCAGGTGAGACCGGTTTTTGCATTAATGCTCCCCAAGTCTTTGATTGGTGTCTATGTTTATCGGTTAAATTCTTAGTGCAATATTTTAGATTATGAAAGATGCACTTGTGCTTTCAATGCTAATAATACATTGTCATTGGTTTTGGAACCAGAAATCTCGACTTGCAAGTTTTGCAGAGAGAGGCCCTTTGTTGTGCGAGTACTATTGGTCATGTTCACCATCCAAATGTGTCTTGTTTGATGGGTTGTTGCATTGACAATGGACTATATTTGGTTTTTGAGTTCTCTCTACATGGCTCACTTGCTTCTGTTCTTCATGGTAGAGTAGAGCCAGTTGAAATTTTGATCGAATTTAGGCAATTTTTGGTGTGGTGGTTTATCTAATTGTGTGAACCTTTTGTGTACTAGATGAGATGTAATATAGAGAGTTGATCTTTATTATTAATTTGATAGATTTTGTGACTCGATGTAATACATTATCTCATTAATTATATTACTTTGTCTCCATTCATGAAAATGTTTAAGTTTGGCACATTTAAATTTTTATTTTCTAGAAATAAAACTTAAAAGATGTAATAAAAAGTCATTTGATAGCAAAAAAAAAAAATTGCTATGTATACTTACCATAGCGTTTCACTCTACAATAGCGTTTCAGTCTACCATAGCATTTCAGAAACGCTATAATAGGCCAACTTACTATAGCGTTTTAAAAATGCTATAATAGACCCTGGGTCTATTATAGCTCCGGTAGACATAGCGTTTTCTAAAACGCTATGGTATCCTACCATAGCGTTTTTGAAACGCTATTAAAGGGCATTTGTGTTGTAGTGTGGTAAGCCAGTTATGGTAAAAAAAAAGTCAAATAAATATAGAGGAATGTGTTCAACTGTTGGTGAATGATTTGGGTATTCAAAAAAGTGAAGCACAAAAACACATCCAGAAGAATCTTCGTTTCGTGGAAATGAAATTTATTAAGGAGCATTGTTATGGGAAAGTGAGTATAACTAATTATCTTCAAAAGAAACAACAAGTTGCTAGGGGTTACTTGTTATTTCTTCTGGACATGACTATCTTTGTTGAAAAGACTGGAAAAAAGATTCACACTGAATATTTGAAGTTGCTGATAAAGGTGGATGATGTTGGGAAGTTTGAATGAGGAATTGGTACTTTGGTGTTCTTTCATCGTCAACTGGGTTGTGATAGTAGAGCAGGTACCAAACAAATATCTGGATATCTGTCACTTTTGGAGGTATATTTAGACATTGTTGTTCAATTAATTATCTTTTTAGTTTTTCAGATATTTAATTAATATATTGATGTGTTTTTTTAGTGCTGGATATACGATCACTTCAGGGTTTAGGGTACGGCTCAAGCCTCGTGGAATGATCGTCTCCCCACCATGGCTAAGTGAGATTGCCCCCAACTTAGCGGCGTCGTGACTAAAGAAATTCTGACTCTCAGGGAGCATTTCGATGACATGTCTCCTGAAGAGGTAAACTTTAATCATTTAAGTTCATGCTTCATCTTAGGTAATTATTTTCATTTTTCATCCATGTTTAATAACTTCATGTTTGTATTGTCAGGTCATTTGGGACCCATATGTGAAATCCAAGCGAATAACTCCACTTCACATCATTAAGGTTGCTTGTTATGCCCCGATGTCGAAGAACCCTATCACATAGATCAAGTGATTAGACATATAGGAAGGGTACATGTCATTCTGAATCCCCCCATTCAAGCCAAAATGAAGAATATAGGTCGATCTAGCCATAACTACTCGGTGAAGCACGGGATATTGTCGTCATTCGGTGCAACTTGGCATAATCATCTCGTCTAAATTGAAAACCAAGATGCACCACTGAAGCTTCCATGGGATTGCACCAAGGACTACTTCGAGTGGTTTCGTGACATTAGCCATCCGTTCATCCAACCACCGATGACTAGGAGGACACATCCCTTAAGAAATCAATTTTTCATATCGCACAATCGGGTAATTGATCTATACTTTAACAATTTTGAAAACATTTGAAATACAAAATTTAATTGTTTTTACTAAGATCAATGTTTTCCTAACATAACAAGTTGGTTGATGAAGCTCTTGAGTTGGTTGACGCCTCTATTGAACAAAACGGGAATGTCGATAAGGTTGTGTTGCTCATGACGCAAAAAAAGTAAGTGACCTACTAAGACAAATGTCTGCGCATGTCACCTTCAGAGACATAGAGGAAGAGCAACAAAGTGGACTAAGTGGTGATGATGGTGGTGTTCCAAATGGTGGTGCTGCATGTGGTGGTAAAAGAAGGGGTGAAAGCAATGGTGGTGCTGGTGCTCCTGGTGGTAGAGGAACGGGTGATGGTGGTGGTGGTGGTGTTGCTGGTGTTGGTGGTAGAGGTAGAGAAAGGGTTGATGGTGGTGGTGGTGCTCCTGGTGGTAGAGGTAGGGGAAGGGGTGATGGTGATGGTGATGGTGGTGGTGGTGGTGGTGGTGGTGGTGGTGGTGGTGATGACACTGAAGAAGTCCGGTTTGGTGGAGGAAGTGAGTATAGAACCAAGAAGAGACATGACAACATCATGTAACTCAACCTCGGAAAAATACTAAGAGGATGTCATCTATACAATTTTGATTGTTATAAACTTTGTAGTTAATGATATGTAATAATTATATGTTATATGAAATGAATTATTATTTAACAATTATGATTATCTTTATTATTTATGTATGATTTAAATCACTCTAATGGTTACAAAGTTAACTGTAATTCAATTAAACATAATACATTTTATGAATCAAAACGAAAAATTGAACACAAAGTCAAAATTCAATGCAAACAAAACTTTCTGACTGCAAATGCATGAAACGCTGCAAAAAATAATTTCCCAATCGCATAACTCGTTGAGAAACTAACAATCATAATCGCAAAAATGGATACATTAATGACCTGAATACGAATCGCAGTGGTACATGCAACTACCGAACAAACAATCACGGAGAAAATTGCGAATGGGAAAGTCCCACTCGCAGTAGCCTCTGCGACTGAACAAATTCCAGACTCTATCCATTTTTTATTTTTTTATTCGTTATTTAATTTTTTTTTTCAATTCCTGTGGTTTAGATGCACTCTTGTCATATTTGATTTATTGCAAAAACTCTCATTTTAACCTTCTCATCATGCATCCATAGAAATTGTGGTTTTGCAATAAATCAAATATGCCAAGAGTGTATCTAAACTGTAGGAATTAAAGAAACCATGGGCAAAATGTCATTCAAGTTTGACAGCTGCTGAGCTTGTGGAAAATATGTAGTGATTTGGTTCCTATAACACACGAACACACAACCATAATGGTTCGCCGCCAACTCTAGCATATCCGGTTGAATAAACCAGATTCGGCGTATAATGCATACATTGCCTTCTAAAATTGTCAAAGCATCCTTCACAATCTTCACCCCACCCTCGTTTCACATTCGAAGCCACGACTCATGGTTAGTTTCTAGCTCCATTAGTAGTTCATCTTTTACTTGCTTCCAACCACTATTCTCGTCGTAACCTAAGAATTTGCCTATGCATATGAATCCACAATGGCCATCGGCGAGTACATTCTGAATGTCCTCAACATAATCTCGAATCCACAAAGGAATTTGCTTCATAAACTGAGTTTTCCACTTCTCCGCCTTCTATTTTGGCTTAGAAACATTTTCCTGACTTCTAAGCTCTTTTTTGTGTCTTGGCGTACTCATGACCAGAAGGATCCCTTTTCGTGGACTTCTAGCTTAGACAATTTATTTTTTTAGGTCTTCCCTTGCCCTTCACGGGTTTGGATGGTTCGATCATGACACTTGAACCAGGGCAACTCAACTTTAAGAGCTTCCTCTTCAACACTAATTGTTGATCAGGAGTGGATTCAAATAACTTTTGCTTAACGATATTGACCACTGGATCTATAATCACATCCACACTTGCACGAAGATGTGTTTTGCCAATTTACATCCAATGCTTGTTTAAGATAGACAATAGTTGTCCTGTAAGAGTGAGATATTGTGCCATTTCATGAGCACAAGGCAACACATAAGTGGTTCGAATAACACATTGACACTTGACTGGGTCACTGCTCACAAATTCTGCTTCAGATCTACGAAATCTGATAGCATTAAATGAAGAGCCTTGTGCAATATGGACCCATGAAGTTTTCTAAATAAAGACAACATATGCTCTTTCTTGACTTTCGTTAGACATTTTCTAAATGATGTTTCAGTCTTTATAAATTGGACTTGGATTATTTCATGCATTTTTGTCCATACATTGTGCTTATACACAATGTATTATCTCCTACGCAGTACATGTGTCATGATGATCTCAAGGAATAACAGGCCCAAGCGTCAGTCCAACATTGATTTGGCCCAAGCGGCTCCAAGCCCGCACAATGCAGTCCGCCAGACGGACCCAAATTACTACTGCCTGCTAAGCCCACACGTCTTACAACCATCCCAATACCCGTAAGACCTATTAAGGCAAGTATCTTAGAGATAAGCTTCGGACAGGCAAACCAGCAGCACCTTGTTTCCAACTAGGAAGCAAATACAGAGTATACATCTTAGATGAAAACTTTTATCTATGGACAACACTTCAATTGAAAACTATCTCCCGCGTATCTAGGAGCGCAAGTCTAACAAGAAAACTTCCCACCACAAAACAACTCCTAATTAGAGAAGGATCTCCACGAAGATCCCTTTCCTAAACTACACAGCCTATGGCCTGGTCAAACCAGAACTCCAGCACTATAAATAAGACATGATGTTGGTAAGCTAAGGTACGCTACAAATCTCTTCTTTACACCATTAAGCATTCTTCATATCCCTGTCTGACTTTAGCATCGGAGTGTCATCGACATCCACAATGGTGGCCCGTGGCTCACATGCGTTTCTTATGTAGATCAGCAGGTCAAGGTCAATCAAGGAACAAAAATCGACTACATCAGTTTGGTGTTGCCCGTGGGGACGACAGAGTTCCTAACCAGTCACTAGCATCATCTCTCTTCAGAATTCAAAAAGATGGTGACCACCAGATCACGCAACAATGGAGAACAGGAGGACACGTCAAATGCTCATATTAGCGTTATACCACCGCTTCCAGCGGTGCCGGTAACACAAGGGTAGCAGGCTCACACTCCCGCACCAGCAGCGGCAACGATAGGCCCAAGATGGATTTTTTGTCATCACAAATACATCAGATTGTTAAAACAGTAGAGATTCTCATTCAGCAGAACCCTCCACACGCCAACGGAGATCGGGAGCAGCACAAACCTCAATTTTTGGATGACAACAAAGAGTAGGCACGAGAGAGTCAAGCCCTTGCTAATTCTTACTGGACTAGAGGCGGCGGCGCGGTCAATGCAGATCCAACTCACAGGGTAGACAGACTCGCCCCACAGAACCCCCTCCGCCGAGGCTCACAACCCATACGTGTTGTAATGCCTCTATGTTCCCCCATTCGTGGATCACATCATGAATGAGGCACTGCCAAAGAAGTTCAGCCCTCCGAAGCTTGAATTCTATGACGGGACCGGTGACTCGTTTGACCACTTGCGTCATTATCAACATGTAATGGCGCTGAAATAAAATTCTGAATCGGTGATGTGCATAATGTTCCCAACCAGCCTAAAAAGTAAGCGCTGACATGGTTTCACAACCTCCTGCCAAAGTCAATCGACTCACTCAAGACACTGGCCAAAGAACTCCTAACACGCTTTGTCGGAATCCAGCGGATCAAAAAATGCCCGCACTATATAATCTCCTTGAGGCAAAGGTCAAACAAAACGCGAAGGGAATATGTCACGCGCTTCAATGACGAGATGACCCTCATTGACGGCTGCAACGACGACACCGCCGTGACGGCTTTTACTACGAGCCTAAGAGAATGAAAGTTTTATGACTTTCTCACCTTGGATTGCCCCTGGATATCGCAGAACTCTTGAAGGGTGCCCAGAGGTACATCACCCTGGAGGAAATGAGAACAACAAATAAGGAAACTGAAGTAGAGAAGAAACCATCCATTTCTAGAGACAAAAATGAGGGGGAAAGGCGAGAGACGAATAAAGAAATAAGCAGAAGTGTAACGTCGGCATGTTAGACTCTGGCCGCGCCAGGCTAATGAAATCTTCCAACTATGTTGGATCCAGAGCCAGAGCCCACTCAACTCCAGCTTGTCGGACGTCCTTAATTCCATGAAAAACTGGAAAGATCTAAAATGGCCCCCGCAGCAGCGCGGAGACCCTTCCAAATGCGACAACAACAAGTATTGCTCATACCACAAGGAGGGTGGCCATGACACCAACGATTATAAGAGTCAAAGGTACGAGATCGAGTACTGGATTCGCAAGGGCAAGCTGAAAGAGTTCCTGGGTTCGGAGAAACTGCAGGACTGAACCAAGGAAAGGGGAGAGGCGGTCAAATAAATTGAGAAGGAGACTCCGAGCATAATATATGTCATTCACGGAGTCGGATCAGAAGAAGAATAGTCAAACAGGTCCCACAAGCGGGCATTCCTTGAGATGTGAACATAGCCCACAAACGAGGACAGACATTTGTATTATTCATAGGTGCAAAGCCCCATCCCGACCTTGTCCTTCACAGATAAGGACCATGAAGGCGTCCGTGCACCGCACAATGACGCTCTTATCATTTCGATCTCTATTGCAAGGTGGGAAGTGAAGAGGGCCCTTGTGGACACGGGAAGCTCTCTCAACGTCCTGTTCTACAGCGCATTCCTTAGTATGGCCCTCAAATAAGAGGACCTAACGTCTTTTGACTACTTGCTGATTGGGTTCAGCAGAGAGAAATGCTTTTCGATCGATTAAATAAGGCTAGCAGTGGTGACAGGAGAGCCATAACTAAGGAAGGTCTTGTTGCTAGACTTCATGGTGGTAGACGCACCGTTTACCTATAACCTCATCTTGGGAAGACCCTAGCTTCATCAGATGGAAGCAGTAGTCTCCACCCTTCATCAGTGCATCAAGTATACGGCCAACCACTTAAAGGGAACAATTCGCGGGGACCAACCAACGGCAAGGGGCTGCCACTATGTAGCACTAAAGCAGATAGAATGTTCCCAAATTCAACTGGAGCACGCAAGACAAGTTGAACAAAAGCCATACTCAGAATCTGTGGAGCAATCACTCCACCCAGATGGAGAAATAAATCCAGTAGCAGTGGCTCAACTTAGCGATGGAGGCCAGTCTAGCATTAGAAGAGTAATCCGCCCTCTACCCCGATAGGACGTCAGGCCCAACAGAAAGGTCATTGCAAACGATAGCAGTGCCCCACAATGGTCAGTGGGCGTGAAAAGACCCTCCCACGCAAGGTTTGCTCTTTAGTAACCTCAACGACGTCATCGAAACTTAACAATTTGTTGTAGGTACTTACGATCCAAGCAAGGGCCATGCGAATCTACTTCAAGGCCGGATCAACCTCTCTCCGCCAACAATCAATCTATCTAGTTGTTTAGTTTTCTATCAGTAGTCAGTTTTAGAGTTTTAATTCTTAAAAGTTTATGTGATTTGCACTCATTAAAGAAATAAAAGAGAATTACACAAATACACTCTATTGATTACTGGAAAGATGTAACAACTATCACCCAGACGACGGGTACAAAATATTACAAACTACAAGCATCCGATTTTGATGCGATGTACAGTGAAGACTCACTTAAACAGTCTGACTTTAGAAGAGGACTCAGAAGTGACAGCAAGGGTACCCAGGGTAGTCGACGTAGCCCTTTTAGAGTTCCGCTCGGCGACTTCTCCAAAAAAGATGTTCCACGAGCAAGAACAATATGAAATAGCGCATTCAATTCAATGCCTCTTTGGACATACCCTGCATAGATGACTTGAGGTGGTACATAATCAACAATCAAAAGCCCCGCGACACGCCAACCAAAGCTACAACCAACTCACACGCTTGATCCGCTCGACAGACGAACTTGGGACAAGTATCAGGTTGAAACAGATCGAGTCCACCCTACCGTGGAGGGATGAGAGGGGCGTCTAGGAATCAATGGCCAACTCTGACAGGCCATGTCCAATTTCACTTCACTTCACAACTCTGAGTTCAAGAGCAGCACAACGTGTCAACGCTAGTTGACGGGGGGAAGAGCAACCGCTCAAAAGTTGCCAGCTGAAGTTATCTCAGAAATTAGACGGTTCGAAACACTGATAGGGCACCAACACATAAACGATAGACTCGTCCCTTGGGGAAAAGTTCGTACTTCTTCTACGAAATACGAGAAGAAATTACAAGATCTCAGCAAACCAATCAGTTGTTCACTCAGAACAGGTGACCATGCATAATAGCAAGCCTTACCAAGACTCATCGGCGCAAATGTCAGAACATTCGAAGACTCTAATGGAAGAGATCTTCCTTCAGCCTTTGGAAAACCCAAGGCATATTCTCTGAGTAAGAGCATTTGAAATAGTGCACTCTATAGAAGATAATGCCTACAACAATGAAGGAACACCATTATATAGACATAATGGTTCACCAAACAGGTGCGTCAGCATTAAATATCATCATCAAATACCATATGAAAAACGAGGAGGCGACGGTTCCCAAGGAAACCGCACAAAACAACGTTCAACCAATTAATGATGTTGCACACAACCCCATTAATTGGGGGGAGTAACTGATACTCAACCGTCTCGCGATCTAAGCCGTACACGTGTCACCATGCAATCTACGTTGTACACGTGGCACCACGATCCTGCAACAGAACCTAGTTCTTCTTATATGGGCCCATCGGCTCGGCCCACTATCCGAGTGACACTCTAACACGTGCGCTGATGCGAGCAATATAGGCCCTAGTCACTTTTGACACACGAAACAACCTACATATCACTAGTTGATTTAAGGTACCTTTTTTTCTTGAAATTAATAAAAACTAATCCACACAATGCAATCCATCTCCAGAGGTAGGCTCACATGCCCATAACAGGTGGAGCCCCAACCTAGCCAGGCAAGCTTAGTCAGTTTCAACTGATGACGTCGGCTTATGGTCCATCCCTACACCTAGTTTGTCGTGCGCAAATGTCAATGGCTTAGGAAGTGGGAGTCTAATAAGTGTTTTTACGCCTGATAACGATGAATCGCTAGGGACCGTCTCCCCCTTCCTGGACGATGGTCGCCGAACCCAATCAGTGACGACTGACGACAAAAATTTCTGATCAACTACCAGACTTGTAGCCCCATCCGTGCGAGTGTGGATGGTTTGGAAGGTGGGAACCTTGTCAGTTCCGACTGATGTCGACAGCTCGCCATGGGACCGCTGCTCATCTACAGACCATGGTCGCCAAATTTTCACCTCCTAGACTTGTAGCCCCCTCTGCAGGTGTAGACGGTCTGGAAAGGTGGGAGCCTAGTCAACCACGACCGATGATGACGACTTGCCACGGGACTACTACTCTTCTACAGACCATAATCGCCGAAAACCCCCAAATTTGTAGCTCGATGCGCACGGGTGTAGATGATTTGGAATGTGGGAACCTAGCCAAACCCAACTGATGCCTACGGTTTGCCATGGGACCACTGTTCTTCTACATACCATAGTCGCCGAATTTTCTCATCCCAAACCTATAGCCTGCTCCGCGCAGGTGTAGATGGTTTGGAAGGTGGGAGTCTAGTCAGCTCTAACTGATGTCGATGATTCGCCACCGGGATCACTGCTCTCCTATAGACCATGATCGCCAAATTCTCTCATCCCAAACCTGTAGCCCACTCCATGTGGGTGTAAATGGTTTGGAAGGCAACAACGCGGACGAAGTTCCAATACCACTAGCCGTCCCATCTTGATATCCCCTAGGAGCACCACATAATTGAGAAATAATGTTTTACAGTTTTGTGAGGCGATAATTCGAACATGAAAATCACATTGGCGCATTAGTGGCCGGGAAAAAAGTCACTCATAGAGCATTTGCCTTTGGTCCTAGCCGACGTTGGAACAGATAAAAAATGACTGGTGTAAAGGGCAACCTTCCCACGGCATCTCTTGATACGCTTACCCGACGTGTTTTTTTCATGTTATTGTTTTTGCCGTGCTTATTCTTCTGGTTAACGCGTAGCCTCAACTGATGTCGACGGCTCACCACGGGACCACTGTTCTTTCTCAAGACTGTGGTCGTCGAATCCTATTATAGATCAAGCAGTGTCTTCATGCCCACACAATCCGACATCACATTATCAGAAATGGCCACCTGAGCCGACTCAAAAACCAACTCGCTAAGCGCGGACAGGTGCTACACAGGATACTAGCCCGAGCTTACAAAACTTGACTCGAGCCAAGCGTTCTTGCTCAACTACAGATGACAACGCATGTGCTCGGCTACAACTGTTCACTCATGTCAACAACTGCAATCGACGGTCATATACATAACCTGAGTCTCCAACGGCTTAGCTCACAGATGAGCTGCAGTCTGGGTAGAATAACCTGCTGCCTAAGCCATCCACATAATGATCACTATTGAACACAACTGCGCGATAACAACTCTGGGACCTCATAAAAGCACATGCCATAGTCACTTGTAGCATAGACGGTCAAGATCTTGACAGCAGACAAACCACTCGGCTCCCTGCTAACCCAACAGGACCTACATCACAATAAAACGGCAAGGCGAGATGGGAAACATGCAACAGAAAGACCAAACAGAATACGGGTACAACGCATACTCAAAATAAACTTGTTTTCATTAACAGTTGAAACAAAAGGTACAGATGTACGAAACTTACTCCTCATCAGAAGGAGGTACAATTACAGGGGAGCTAAGCCTAACAGGAGAAAAAGTAGGAGTTGCGTCTATGCGTGCCTCAGCTTGAGCACCATGATCTGGATCGCCCTCTTCCTTTGATGACTTAGAGACCACTCCGTAGTCTACATAGGACACCTTGTAATAAGCAAGGTCTCATTTCGTATGATCTTCCTTTATCAGCGCCAACAGTTATAACCTCCCATGCACGACCCAACGAAATTCGCATGTGCCTTACGCTTTAAGAAGTTCTTCCTCGCGCGCCTTTGCTTCAACAAGTTCACGCTCCAGCTTGCCTGTCAACGCATCAACCTGAGACTGCTCAGTAATCAGGCTACTTTTAACTGTGCTAAGTTCGTGTTGCTCCAAGAGAAGTTGGTCACCGGCTTTCCTTGCTTCCCAAGCATTGAATTCCATGTCGACTTCTAACTGCTGTCTCTAGGAAACCCACTCGAATTTCTTCATGGTACTCTCCTTAGTAAAAGACTGCAACTCGGAGCGCATCTTAGCCATAGCTTCCTGCGCAACCTCTAGATCAAGGTGGACTTGGTTCAATTCTTCCCTGGATTTGTCCCTCGCGATACCGCATCTACCAAATCAGAATCGAGGGCTTCCAAATGAACCCTCCGAGTCTCAGCATCAACGGCTGACTTTTCCAGCCTCCTCTCCTCAATCTGTTTTCTCAGCGATTCAATCTCAAAAAAAACATTAGATTACAACTTCTGCTGTAATCTTCTGCATAGTTGAGAAGACACGCTCCATAGTGTATACCCTCTCACGGGCCTTCTCAAGCGACGACCACCTAACTCAATTGAGACATCCCCAGCATAAGGTGTTTCAACCCCTTATCCATGAGCTCATCCAGGGCATCATTCTCAGGCTTCGGAGCACAGTTTGCCAACCATCTATAACGTTTGCTTATATGCTTTCTCGAAGCATAATCAATGTCAACCTCCTAGTGTCAGGCCTGGTTGCTCATCTTTACTAAGTCCGGAGCAAACAAACTCATCCGCACGTCTGGATGAAACTCTCCCAGATGCGGAAGCACGTCGGTACCGCCTTTTGTAGTTTCCACCGCACCTAGGCCCCCATCTACAACATTCCCTTTGTCACCAGCAACCGACCCTTTGTTGCGAGTTGGCTCAACTGAATCCAAAGGGAGAGAAGGGAGCGAATTTTCTAGATGACCCTCCATTACCTTGATATACGGTCTGGGGCAATATGGAGGGCAACGTGGACTATAACAGGGACGGTCCACACTGCAATGGCCACTGTCAAACAATCCACCAATAGGACAATTGACCTTCGGGACCAAAGGCGAATCTGTTTCAGAGCCTTCCTATAAAACAGGTCTGGATTGGTCAGCACTAGTAGAAGTGGCCACAACAACCAGCATCAACTTCTCATTCAAAGCTTCAGTTTGCTCAGTACTCAACCGCGACACGTCATCAACCCCCGTTAATTGCAGTTGATCCTTCTCCAAACTAGATGCTACAACCTCCGCCCCAGCGGATAGGTCATAATCACACTCCTCCCTCAATGGAGCATGTCATTTTGAAGCTAGCTCGGCCCCAGTACGAGACCTCTTCGAGATTATGAAGGAGGCAAACGTCTCAAAAAGCCCTACTGTGTCTGGCAGGGTGGGAGCCTTAACTTTGGAGGCTTTTCTCTTTTTGGAAGGGGCTCCACCTTCGGACTTAACCTTCGGCGCTCTGAAAAGAGTGGAGCCTCGTGCCAGTTGTCCCAACACCCACTGCGGCTAAAGTTGGAAGGGCAGATAACGACCTCCACACTCATCCAGGCATGTCATGGAATGCCTTCATAGCGATTTTCTCATACGGAGAAAGATGAGTGGTAGGGAACCTCCCTACAAAGAACACACGTGGCGATCAGCGTACAATCAACACAACGGAATCAAACGGAAAAACTATATTTACAGAGTGGCTTGAACTCCCGCTCAAGCGGACGACCTCCCCACAAAAAACACACGTGAAGATCAGCATACAATCAACACAATGGAATCAAAAGGGCAAAACTATATTTACGAAGTGACTTGAACTCCCGCTCAAGCGGACGACCTTTGAACTTGAAGTACTTTGAATCTGAAAAAGCCAGGAAGTAACATTTCTGCTAGAATTTAAAGTCATCTAACAGTTTCCCGAAGCAAGCCGACGACGTCATCTTACACACGGTGTGATCATTTAGCTGAGGAGAAGTCAGTAATTGGATCACTCGCAGAGTCATGCGAACACCAGCATCTTTTGCCCTGATCAATATGAGAAGAGTAGTCTTGTACCAATTCGGTACCATCTGGGCAGGAGGGATTCAAATAAATTTCAGAAAGCCCCAGATCTCGTCAAGCACAGGAAAATAGACACCAGCTTGAAGCATGCCGTGGTGCAAACAGACGAATCCTTTCGGAGGAAACATTGGCGTCCGATCATCATTCAAAGTATAGAGTGGCAGGTCCTCAGGGACCCCATGTCTTCCGAATCTCAGCAAGGCTTGATTCGAAATTCGACTGATCTTCGAATAATCGAAGGCCCTTGGCAAGAAACTCATCATCAAGGTGATTTTGGTGAGCCATGAAAAAAGTGAATAAACTTTCAATCAAAAGCTTAACAGAACGGAGTCTCTAAAAACAAAGAAATGGAATAGTCGATCTCTGCAGAAAAAGAGATCCAAATAGGGATTGGTTTCCCGCCTTTCTCTACTAAACCGATGCACGCTTAATTAATGAAGTGCGCCGCTCAAGTAAATGTTCAGACTCAATCATCATAAGCAGCGTATTTTTTCAAGAAGCGACTTAGTGAACCGATATGATGGTCTACTAACTCGAGGGGAGCAGCTGATGATACACCGAAATGTTCTCTCTCCTACACCGTACACGTGTCATGATGATCTCAAGGAATAACAGGCCCAAGTGTTAGCCCAACAATAATCCGGCCCAAGCGGCTCCAAGCCCACACAACGCAGTCCGCTAGACGGACCCAAATTACTACAACCTGCTAAGCCCACACATCTCACAATCATCCCCAATACCCATAAGACCTATTAAGGCAAGTATCTCGGGGATCAACTTCGGACAGGCAAGACAGCAGCACCTTATTTTCAACTAGGAAGCAAATATCAGAGTATATGTCGTACATGAAAACTTTCATCTATGGATAACACTCCAATTGGGAACTATCTCCCGCGTATCTAGGAGCGCAAGTCTAACAGGGAAACTTCCCTCCACATGACAACTCCTAATTAGATAAGGATCTCCACGAAGATCCCCTTCCCTAAACTACACCATTGATGGCCTGGTCTAACCAGGACTCCAACACTATAAATAAGACATGAGGTTGGTAAGCTATGGTACGCTACAAATTCCCTGTTTACAACATTAAGCCTTCCTCAGATCCCTGTTTGACTTTAGCATCAGAGTGTCATCGGCCACCACAACGGTGGTGCATGGCTCACGTGCGTTCCTTGTGCAGGTCAGCAGGTCAAGGTCAAGCTCAAGCAGGAAGCAAAACTTGATTGCATCACATTATAAATGTGCCTTGGAAAATTTTCAAAATTTTATTTAACCTGGAGTGTGAGCCTTCAACGCTGTCGGTCGTCTGTTGGCCAAAATGTATGAAAGTTTTGATCTGCGCATTTACAAAAACACTCTTTATGCAGATGCCAAATTGTCCACAGATAGTCCAAACAATTGGGATGTGATGCACATATTCTCTTGAACTCAACATTGCCATTGTTCTATTATTGCTTTGTAGTTGATTTATACAAATCCGAGAAAGATTCTATATATTCGTTCCACTCCTCATTATCTTCAAAGTGTTTTTGAAATTATTCTGAACATTTGTATTTACGTGCTACCTGCATAACAATCTACATGCTCCAGGAAAGACTCACTTAATTGCTTTGATCAAACCAAGTTTTCTGTCAGTCACAAACACTATTGGCAAGTTGTCTGGCTCAAACATCCCTAGTAGTTTTTCCAATGCCCAGGTGTACGACTCTTCATTTCCAGAAGACATAAAACAACAACCAACATTGAAAGTTTTGCGATCGACGTGACGCCCACAACCTCCCACAACCTCAAATAGCGACATCTGGTAGTGATTGGTTTTGTAAGTGCAATCCATAAACATCACCGATGGGAAACACTTTGCTAATTGAATTGATTCGGGATGCGATCAAAAAATATTGGTGACTCTATTCTGATCGTCAACTATATGCCACCCAATATAACAATTCTCGCTCAACAAGTGCATTGTGGCTTGCAAAGTTGTCATGCCTTTTAGTTGGAATGTCTTTAGTTGATAAATGGCATTGTAAACAATCTTGAAATATGACACATTGTTGAAAAATATCTCTTTCGAACCGGACAATATGTAGTGAGGGGTTACACCCGGTGTTGACATGTTCTGCAAATATCTTATCTCTGTTTCATTGAGTCTACCGACAAAGGAATGGCTAAGAAGAGATTTTGATCGTGGATGACTGTGCGTTCCACAAGTCACTTGCAACTTCCAACGATCGTTGCCTTGTAGCACCCTCTCAACTGAAATGGGCACCCATACTTCTTTTTACTAATTGATCGGCCAACATCCAAAATTTGCCTTTGATTTTTATTGAGCTTCCCTCCCTTCTCACATCCCAAGTGGATCTTCATTTACATCTGCTATCAGCAGGTTCCGATTTAGTGATAATCAAAACCTTGTTATTATCCCTACCAACACCCTGGCACCAAGTTATCAAGGACGACCTCGATGGGAATACCTAAAATAAAATAATGCATACTCATGTTAGAAACACTGATAAACTTGTTACTAAAATCAATGAACTTGTGAAACGAGATTAGACAAAAATGGCATGCCTACAAGAATTAACCTTACCTCTCCATAATAAATGAGTCGTCATCGTTAACTACCTCTTACAGTAGTCATTCCTAATTCATGTCAATCTCATCATCCTTCTACATTAAGTAAATAAAAAATTGTTATTCTAATAATATATTAAGAAACGTAATGAAGAAAATGACTAAGACAAATGTTACCTCTAAAAGGTTGGTATCTTACAAATATAATTTAAGTATCTCCGTGGTTGTCAAGATTATTTGCAGATATCTCGAAATCTATTATATCGATGATGATATCCTACACACAAAATAACAACAATCAATAGCAACAACAACAACGATCAAACTAACCTTAAAAACATAAATAAACAAGTTTTATGATTCAAATATTAACAACGAACCCTGAAAATAACAATGTTGCTTCAAATATAAACGAAAAAAGAAATTAAACATGATATTACAATAATCACAACAACAACAAAAAATACACATGCAAACTCATCTCAAGTTGAGAGTGTACCTCAAGGGGAGTGGGTTGTTTTTCCTCTTTAAAATGTCAATCTTTTCATTCATTCCTATAAATGGAGCAAAATGATGATTCTCAACTCCACCATTATCATCTTCAAGCCCACCAACATCATTTTCACTAAACTCGTCCATTTCTAGATACAAACTTCACCAAAAACCTTCCAAACGAAGACGAAGAAGTAGAAGAGAAGGAAAAAGGCGATGAAGATGTAGAAAGGTGAGAGAGAGGGAAATAGACGATGAAGATGTAGAAGAGATAGAGAGATACCGACATGTGGGGTCGTCTGACAAGCTTGGGAAGGAAGACAAACCCTGCGAAATGGGTTCGTTTCCTTACGTGAGAAAAAAGATGAAACAGTGAAAAAAAGGGCATAGATGACATGAAGAGGTATAAGAGAGGATGAAGACGTGATAAGCGTCGTTCATGCGAGATTTGGAAGGGAAGGGTAGGAGGGGAAAAGACGTCTGAGTTGCAGAGCTGTGGTCGCTGGATTTGGGAGAAAAATATTTTTTCTGATGTATATAATGATAGTGTCCTTCAGTAGATCCAAAAAACATTTAGGGGTGATGATGTCCTTCAACAGAAATGGTGGTGTCATTTAGCAAATGTCATTTAAAAATTACTACTAAAGTTAGAAAATTATGTACATTCAGTTTCACCTTCTATATTACAATTCAAAGTGGTGTTTTACTACTGAGTGAGACAAACTAAAAATTAGAGATAAAAAATGGCTAAGACTTAAAGTTGGGAAATGTGTTGAGGGTTGAGATTCATTTCCTATGATGACAAGTTTTTAAATATAAAATACGTGAAAGGGAAAATAAAATGAAAAAAAATTGTGAAAAAAGTTGGTGGAATGTACATGTCGCAGAGAGAAAAAATATTGTATTTTCCTTTTTTCAAAATGAAAATTATCATAAAAACACTTAAAATTTTCAAAATTTTTATTATTAAAATATGTAAGTATTTCTAATATTTTCATGTCTAAGTATAATATTTTTCACAGAAACGAACAAACATTTTAATGAACATTCAAACAAAGACTCGACGATTCAATCGATTCTAATTTTAACCGAGTTTGATTTAAAAATTAATATTTTTACCGTAAAATAGGGTTGCACCTAAAAATTTAGTTTACATTATAAAATATATTTTTATGGAATTGATTGAGTGCAACGGTGGGGATGGTGGTGAAGGTGTTCACTGTAGACAGTCTGTATGTCCTATGTAGCATAAGTTACTTTTTTGCCACAACTTAAGTGAAAATTGAAAGGCCGATAACTTCCTTCGTCTTCTCTTCACCTTGATATCAATTTGCTAAGCGCAGACTTTGTGCGAACTCTCCTCCTTCGTCCTCTTTTGTCACTCTTTTTCTTTCCCTCATTCTCCTTGATCGCAGTCCATCACCGCTGCCACCGGAACCTCTCCCGCCACCACCGTCCCCCTCTTCCTATGACTCGCCACTACCCACCGCCAAATCCCTTCCCCTTTTTCTAATCACCGCCGACTTCCCCCTTTCTCCCTTTGTTTGAGCTAACCAAACCCACTACTTCCAATTCATATGAGCAAGGGCTCAGGACTCGTAAGTGTATTTGGTTCAGATCTGCTGCAATCAACCAACAATTCCACCACAACTCAGCTAATCAACTGAAAACTAAGTAGAAAGAAGGAGAGAGATAGTAGTAGCAATGATGGTAAGCTATCAGCTCCACCACTCCACTCTCGAACTCGCTATCTCTCAACTCCCCACTCTCAATCTCTCAACCAATGTCGTGTCAAGGTATCACACCAAACCCTTCTCTCATCTTTTATACATTCATTAATGTTATAATGATCAATTTTTTGTGCAGAGAGTTCCCATGTAAGATTCTCATCAGCACCGACGCCTCGAGGGGCAATTGAGTCACCAGAAGTTGAGATGTCCCCTCCGTCTTTTATTTCTTCTTAGTTGAGTATTTATACATATAATTGGTGTGCGAGGCTTGGAGCCATGGGGTTTATTTGGGGACTATGGAAGAGAAATAGGTGTATGAAATTGGTTGAAAAAATCGGGGAGGAAGTTGGGGAGGAGGAAAAGAAGAAAATGAAGGTGTGGTGTTCTTCATCTCAGCTCAATATGTACATTCTCTTCCCTTCTTTACATCTTCTTTCTCATGGGTTTCTCTTAACACTTTATGTGTCAAATTCCCCTCCCCACTCATTCTACTTTCCACATTGAAATTTTAAGAAATGAAGAGATCTAATTAATTGAAGAAGGAATTTGATTAACTGCGAGGAAAAAAAAACCCACTAAATATGAAAGAACATAACTGATTAATTGAAGAAGGAAACTAATCAGTTGTGAGTAAGAGAAAACCCACTGATCAATTAAAGAAGGAACTGAAGAAAGTGAACTTTGAAGATCTATCCTCGTCTGTTTATCGGTGGAAAAAGCCAAATTTAAGTGTGTTAAAATAAAAAAAGCCAATGATTATTAGATCCTTGGCATTATGGAGAAAACAATTGGTGGCCCACCTAATGTTGATTTTAATATTTTGGAGGATTAGCATTTGTAAAAGTGTTAAAATAAAAATCCTTTACTACAATTAAACAAAAATATATGCAGTATAAAATTATAAATAATACGGCGCTTGGAAACTATTGCATTATCATCTCAAGTGCGTGGTTGTGCATTTTAATAAAAATATTTTATTTTGTGTGTGACACGGTGCATGTGCAGAAGGCACGAACAAGGGTGGCACGCCGGGGATATTTCTTAATGTTGGTATCAATTGCAGCTAAAATTCACTTGGGACAAACACGATATATTTCTTAATGTTGAATCCATTACTTTTTTTTTTTAGTTAAATTTGGTGCAGTTTGAATTCTTTATCACATTGGTTGCATTGATCAGATTAATATTATTTGCATTAATGGATATTGACCATTTTTTTAAGGTTAATTTATCGTAATTATTGTAATATACAACTAAGCAAGTGTTGTAAAAAAATGAACTAAAAACCCATATTGCAAGTATTTTATATAGCTGAGAAGACACAATGTACTTTATAAAGTGCCACCGGCATGGATATTATACTAGCTTTTGTTGGCAAGTTAATGTTTCCTCATATTCTCAATTTCGTTGGTAGCTTGATGAGTAAACCAACGCCTCACAGAAAGACAGGCAACACCGTCCCACACGAGACCCACCATCACCTTCCTAACGGGAAAATCCTAAACTTTTTCTTTCTTGGCATCACGGGTTAAAGTTATGTAAGAAAAAAGGAGAAAGTACCTACGGAACCCACACACCCATTCCTGTCTGTTCTCTCTCTCTGTGACAAGTGACAAGTGACAAGTGACAAGTGACAAGTGACAATCGTCTTCCCTTTCTGTCTTTCAAAAATAAATAAAACAAAAAAGATTGTAACGTTGGAAATAACACAAAAGGACATACCAGTCAACGCCCTCATGACCCATCAACTTCACTCCCAAATCTAATCTCTCTTTTAATAGTAATAAATACTTACTAATCAAACCTCAAACTTGATCTTCTTTGTGAATTGGCTTCTCTAGTTTTTAGGTCAATTTAGTGGGTAGCTTTCATGCCAGAGCACAACATCCACAACTAGTGTGCTATTTCTAAAATGTTCATTTCCTGCCACTACTAAAAGTAATTTTATTCAAATAATGTAATGAAGACGTCCATCTTTTTTGCTTCCACTTTATAAAACGTTCACTTAACAGTGGTTTTCACACTATCCAAGAAAAGTTGCTGCTATTTTTTTTCTCACCAAGTATAAATTGGGTTCTGCCATTTTTGACTATAAGACGAGAGATGGAAGAAGCGGTCAAGAAATTTTTGTGGGGTTTTCTTCTTCTTTGAAGCCTGGTGGAGTGAGTGAGTGAGTGAGCCGAAAGAAAAAACCCATTTCAGTGGGGAAGATTTATACAGAAGGCATCCATTGTCTAACTTCTTTGGGGGATGTTGTTGTTGTTTTAACACCTACAAAGGAAAGGAAATGAGAAGCATGGGGCATTTAATACCGGGTATGGGATTGTTGTTTTTGTTCTTGTGTATGAATTGGGTAGTGGTATTGTGCGAGGAAGATGATCCAAATACGGCTGTCTATATTGTTACTTTAAAACAGGCTCCTGCATTAGTACATTACCATGGCGAAGATGTCGGATTTGAGACCACCAAAAGTGCTTTTACATATCAAAGAGCTTTTGGGGGATTAGATAAACGGCATAACTCAAGGTACTATCAATTACATTTTTTTTTTTTTCTTTTCTTTTTATCTTCTCTAATTTCTAATTTTTACTTGAAGTTAGTAGGTTGAATAGATGCTCTATTTTGGTTCTGATGTCCTATGCACTGCACAATAGTACTTTTGCTTATTGTTGTAGTTAGTTGTTCTTACTGATTCTAACTTAATTTTATATCTCAATTTTGGTACTTATTAAAGGTTATTTTGTTTAATGTAAAACAAAAGGAAGCTGAAATGTATAATATTCATTTGGTTTTTATCTACGATGTTTCTTCTGATTCAGTCGAACCTCTACTGGTATACAATTCCGGATTATAATTCTTGTACTCTTAAGTTTGATGAGTTTAATGATGCCTCTCTTGAAATTCACTGCTTTAAAAGTTAATTACGGATAATTGATTATTTACTAAATTAAGTAACAATTAGACCCCATTAAGTTATTGATATTGTATTAGGTACTTTCTTTAGGCAGTTTCAACATCAGTCCAGTTATTAATAGCTTCAGCTCAGCAATTTATTTCAATGGGCGGTGTTATTGGCGACTCACAGGATCCGACAATTATTGTTTTGATTTCAACATTATGTAATAATTGTAAATGACTAATTCATTGCTTTGGGTTTTGTGAAAATTGGTTTGCCTTAAAGAATTTTACTATAACTGCAGGAACATTTCAAGATCTGATCGGCAATATAGTTCTTATCTGACTCAATTTCATGATTCTTTGTTAAGAAGAGTGTTGAAGGGGGAAAGCTATCTGAAGCTATACAGCTATCACTACTTGATAAATGGGTTTTCCGTGCTCATAACCCCTCAGCAGGTTTATACTTAATCTTATTTGCTTTTGTACTTCAGTCCAACAAATCCTCCCTCCCCCTGCCCAGGTTTGGAATCTATTGCTAATGCCTTAGAAGTGCAACATGATACTAGACTACTAGTCATTCCCTGTGCCCTAAATGTAGTATCTAAAGAGTGGCATACGATTGTATTTGAAAATGAAATTTTTGTTTTTGGATTTGGCACTAGCTTATTTTCACACTGGTATTAGAACACTTTAGCCAGAGTTGAAGCCTTTGTATATTAAGTCACGCAAATTTTCTGTTTCTTTATACGCCTATATGAACACAAACGTCAAACAACTGGTTGACTATTACCCATTTAAGTTTTACTTTCAACACTTTCTCATCTTGATAATCAGTTGCATCACTCCTATTTGAAAGCCTATGTGAAACTGATATCAGTCGGCGTACAATTTAAGGTGTGAGTTAGAGATTCCAGCTTAAAAAACAAATTTGTTTCTATCCAGCTATTTGTCTTCTGTTTTTCTCCACCTGTAAGAATAGTTGTGAAATTATATAATATAACATTTTCTACTGAAATTTTCCTTTCTGACCCATTTTTGTGGCTTCCACCTTTGTTTTATGTGTGTATGAGTGGTAGTCACAAAAATTCATCAGATTTGATGAGGGTTCTGGTAATGTAACCTTAGATGTTATCTTGGTATACGGGTAGTTGATAAGTGTAATGATTTAAACTTATAAATTTAACCCAATGACATGGTGGTTTTTGAAGGCAGACAAGCTTTCTAGGAGAAGAGAAGTTGCCAATGTGGTTTTAGATTTTTCAGTTCGAACTGCAACTACCCACACTCCTGAATTCTTGGGTCTGCCTCGAGGGGCATGGGTCCAAGAAGGTGGACCTGAATTTGCTGGAGAAGGAATGGTTATTGGATTTATTGACACTGGCATCGATCCAACACACCCCAGCTTTTCAGACGACATATTTGGACATGCTTTTCCAGTTCCTGCCCACTTCTCTGGTATCTGTGAGGTGACAAGTGATTTTCCATCTGGGTCCTGCAATAGAAAGCTCATTGGGGCCAGGCATTTTGCTGCATCTGCCATAACGAGGGGAATATTCAACGCTTCTCAGGACTATGCTTCACCATTTGATGGCGATGGCCATGGAACGTGAGTGTGCTCACCGTATGAAAATTTTGGTCAAGTTTGTAACTTCTTGTTTCATCCAGCCATTTCATTTTGCACAGCCACAACATTTGATTTCTTTATCATTTTGAAGGAATTGTTAGGGTATCCATTCGTAGTGAATTAGCATAGTTGAAGTATTAATTTATATTTAAAATCTGAAGATGGTCAATGTGCGCCAAAATATAATTTCATACTGTTGTATGCACCATATGTTTTAGTCTCCAAAGTATATATATATATATATATACATACATATATATATATATATATATATATATATGTATGTAAACATCAAAGCCGTTTTTGTATTTTATTTATTTATTATTGAGTATTTGGGAAAATTAAGTAAATGGAGCAGGTGATAGTTTATACTACAGTGGATCCTTGTAATATTGTTATGGTTGGACACTGTAAACAGAGATTAGGAGAATACTCTCTTTTGTATATTTTATTGAGAATATAGCATGTATTTATATACAAACTATTGAGGTTATTCTAGGAAACTATATCAATTTAGGATCTCTACAATTAACCTAATTGACAGCTATATACACACACTGTAACACTCCCCCTCAAGCTGGAGCATAAATGTTAATCATGCCCAGCTTGTTACAAAGATAGTCAACCCGAACCCCATTTAAGGCTTTCGTGAAGATGTCCCCAAGTTGTTCTCCAGTTTTCACATATCCAGTAGAAATCAAGCCTTGTTGAATTTTCTCACGAATAAAGTGACAATCAATTTCAATGTGCTTAGTCCGTTCATGAAACACAGGATTAGAAGCAATATGAAGAGCAGCTTGGTTATCACACCACAATTTCGCTGGTACTGTAGCTTTAAGTCCTACTTCAGTCAAGAGCTGATATATCCACATTATCTCACACACAGACTGGGCCATAGCCCTATATTCAGACTCTGCACTGGATCGTGACACAACGGTTTGCTTCTTACTCTTCCATGAGACCAAATTCCCACCAACAAAGATACAATAACCTGAAGTGGATCTTCTATCCATTTTGGAACCTGCCCAATCAGCATCTGAGAAACATTCAATATGAGTGTGCCCGTGATTTTCATACACGATACCTCGTCCTGGTGCTCCTTTCAAGTAACCCAAAATTTGCTTTAACGCTGCCCAATGATGAATTGTCGGAGATGACAGAAACTGACTGACAACACTGACTGAGTATGCAATATCAGGACGAGTCACAGTAAGGTAATTCAATTTCCCAACCAACCTTCGATATCTTTCAGGATCTGCAAATGGTTCCCCAACATCGGTAAGTTGCACATTTGGAGTCATTGGAGCACTACAAGGCTTTGCTCCCAATTTTCCTGTCTCAGTTAATAAGTCAAGAACATACTTTCTCTGAGATAGAAAGATACCTCGTTTACTCCGAGTGACCTCAACTCCTAAGAAATACTTTAACACCCCCAAATCCTTCGTCTGAAACTGAGTATGAAGGAAAGATTTAAGAGATGAGATTCCTCTAGTATCATTCCCAGTAATGACAATGTCATCCACATACACAACTAACAGAATGATACCAGCTGCTGATCGTGTGTAGAATACAGAATGGTCAGACTGGCTTTTCATCATACCAAATTTCTCAACAGCCTGACTAAACTTTCCAAACCAAGCACGAGGACTCTGTTTCAAACCATATAAAGATTTTCGAAGACGACAAACTCGCCCTGACTCCCCCTGAGCAACAAAACCAGGAGGTTGCGCCATATACACCTCCTCCTGAAGATCGCCATGAAGAAAGGCATTCTTGATATCAAGCTGATGTAAAGGCCAATTATGGGAAGCCGCCATGGAAATAAATAACCGAACAGAGGTCAACTTTGCAACAGGAGAGAAAGTGTCGGAGGAATCCACCCCATAGGTTTGAGCATAGCCCTTAGCGACAAGACGTGCTTTCAATCGGGCAACTGACCCATCCGGATTGACCTTAACTGCGAAGACCCATTTGCAACCTATAGCCCTTTTTCCTGAGGGTAAATCAACCAAGTCCCAAGTACCATTGTCATCTAAAGCATTCATCTCCTCTATCATTAGGAGACACCTATAATTTTCTATAGGTTAACCTATTCATGCAATACACAGATTATCAATTTTTGTTCACACTATAAATATCACGTTTTAGCTTTTCCTAGAAGGGTGACTGACAATAAGATATGAATACAGGCATACAGCTTCCATTGCTGCAGGAAACCATGGGATTTCTGTAACTGTAGCTGGGCATCAGTTCGGGAATGCAAGTGGCATGGCACCCCGTTCACAGTAAGTGATTCATATGCAATTACCTATATTCTCTTGTACACAAACATACCCACACAAGTTTAATATTCATAAATACACATCAGTATTGCTCCTAATGGATCTGGTATTTCTCTTTCAACAACGACCATATTGATTATAATTATGATCTAGAAGTCATCAGATCTCCTACAAAATGACAATGAAAGATTCTATGATTGAACTATTCTGCTTATTTGGGAATTTCTTTGACATTATATAATGAATCACATTTTCAATTCTTGTCTTTCTTTGGCAGTTTGTAATCCCTTCTTTTCCTTCCAATCATCATCAGTTCTGAACAGAGAACATACTAATCAACTTTGGGTAAAATCCTTGTCAGCATCTTTATATAAAGATTAGGTAGTTTTCAAACCGTAAATTGAACCACCGTCATGTTTAGGGTTCATTAGGGAGATGGCAATGGGAAAAGGATGGTAACTTTTCCTTGTCCTTCCAACCACCTTCAAATATTCTTGAAAATTTCCTTCTCCGGATACTTTTAAATTTTTATGCATTTCTGGTGCGTTTAGTTTGGAAAATGACATTCTACATAAGCTATGATCACTATATGTGAAATGGCTTGGACCTGAACTGCAACTAGAAATTCACTTGTAAGATTAGAGATGGAAGAGACTTGTGTGTGTTATTTTTGACTTGTGGGTGAGAGATGGAAGGAGGAGGGGAAGACACGTGACATTGAACATGTGGTTGGGCACGTGATTAGGTGAGTGGATGGATGGGGCGGTTGGGTTGGTGGATGGAGGCTTGCGTTTGGCCCTGTGAGAGGAAAGGGGTGGATGGTTAATGGTGAAGTGAGGTCCATGATAGAAATGCTGGGAGGATCTGGTGGGTAGCTGACCCGGTTCAGCAGCTCGTGGTTCATATGAGTCAGCTGTTTGACTCGCCAACGAGTCAAATCTGTTGTGAAGACTCAGCTTCCTGCAAAAGATCATCTGTAGGATACAATACCATGTCCATTTCAGATTTCTAATTGGTTACGACAAAAATGAAGAATGCAAGTTTTTGTGGTGCTACATAGTTTCGCATATTATACCAAAAGATTCTTGGCAATCAAGCAGAAACACAGGTACTAAAAGGGTGGTGCACAATTTTTAAGTAGGCATAAATTTTTATGAGATATTGTCGTGAACAGATCTAAAAAATGCTACATAGAAATGAAAAGAAAAGTTGTTAGCCAGCTGGTCAAAACCCATATTCTTGCTCCCTTACAAATTACTTTCACTTTTCAAAGTCACTATCCTGGGCCACTATCGTTTTGTCTTTGAGTCGTATCATTTGTACCATGTTTTAGTTTGGTTCATACTTTTGTCCAACTTAACAATTCACATGACCCTTAACATTATGTCAAATCTTAGGTTTTCCCAAGTGTTGGTAGAAAAAATAATTTCAAATGGTTCTCAAAGTAGTCAATATAGTCTTAGGACGTAACACTATTTCGGCAAGAGTAGGATCCAAACTCAATGTTGATACAAATGACGGGTCCCAGAGTCTAAATTTTTCGTTAATGTATTTGGATGTGCATTGTGTATATAAAGGAGTAGTCTGTGCACATAAAGCATTCAATGTAGTCTTGGTAATTAGAAGTCGGCCCGTCTTGAGTTATATTTTTTAGTCAGCTTGAGTAAGTTGTTCTTAGTCTATTATTTCCTTGTAGTGAAATATCTTAACTAGATGATACTGGTCTTAAATATCGTTTTTGCATAGTTCAGGGTGTACCGACCAGTATACACGTGTTTATCGGATGTACCAGTCAATACACCCATGGAAAATGATATTTTTTACACAGTTGCCAAGAAAAAGATCTTTTTCACGCAGTTGCCAAGAATATAAACTTAATTACACTTAGTATTATAAATAATAACATATTTACATAGATTATTAATAATCTTTATAGATCGAAGCATAAACAAAGTAATAGAAAGGGAAAAAATTTAAAAATACACACTTAATATATTGATCACATAAAAATACAGAGATATTATTGAAAAACTATTCTGGTTCTTCCAACAATATACCTTCGAACAAGATTCTCACAACAAGCTTACATGACTCATACTCAAAAGGAAAACTTAAATTTATTACAAACTCTCATTCTTCCAAAAAAAAGCTCGTGCTTAAACTTGCACACTTAAGCTTATAGAGAAAAACTTTAAAAAAAACCCTTAACTTAGATGATAAACTTAGATACTTAGATTTTATGGTTCAATACTTAATGCTTTAAACTGAAGCTTGAGGACTCCTTATAATGACCAGGAGCGGCAGAAGAAGATAAGATGAATCTTTGAGATTATCTTTTGTCAATATCAAAGAGAATAATTCTACCTTTAAGGCACATCAACTATTGACAACCTGTTTTTAGAAATGAGATAATTTTTTTAGAAACTATTGAGAGATGCTTTTTCTTAAGAGTTGTGAAATAATTCATTTTACGAACTATTGAGGGATTCGTACCTTTGAGGTATAAGTACTATTAGGGGATTCGTTCTTTTAGGAATCGAGACATAATTCCTTTTAGGGACCGTTGAGAGATGCCTACCTTTTCGAAATAATTCCTTTTAGGAACTAATTGATGGACGATAATAATTTTGCCATATGATTGGAGGCATGAACTATTCCATTTAGAAACAATGAAACTATTCATTATGAAAAAAAGTGTATGAGATTAAGACACAATAAAGAGAGGAGAAAGAACATTAAATGGCGAAGACGAGGCTTTAGAAAAAATTAGAATGACTTTTTTTTTTCCTCATAAGGGTCATCCTCATAAGGATCTTAAGAAATTTGCTTAGATCGACGTACTTATCTCGAGAGCTGCCAAGAGAGTTCTTGCTAAGGTTCCTGATAAGAAAGCTCCGAGAGGTGTATGGTAAACTCCAAATTGACCTTGTCCAATTAGGAAGATACATTGCAAAACTGGTTCCTAAAGATCCTATCAGCAAAAATTATCTTAACAGCTCTCGAGATAGGGAAATCGATCTAAAGCAAGATTCTCAAGATCCTTATGAGGACTCACGAAAAAAAAGTCATTCTAATTACCTTCTCTAGAGCCTCCTCTTCAACATTTTGAACTTATTTTCCTCTCTTTGTTGTGTCGTAATTTTTTTGTTGTGTCTTAATTTCAACGCTTTGCTTCCGAATGGGTAGTTGCCTCAAATCATATGGCAAAATTATTTCTATCATTAGTTCCTAAAAAGAATTATTTTCAAAAGGAATGAATCATCTCTCAATAGTTTTTAAAAGGAATTATGTCTATTTCTAAAATAAGGAATCCCCTAATAATACTTGTATCTTAAAGGTAAGAAATTCCTCAATATTTTCTAAAAGGAATTGTTTCACAACTCTCAAGAGAAAACATCTCTCAATGATTTCTAAAAGAAATTATTATCCTATTCTTAAAAGCAGGAATCTCTTAATAGTTGATGTGCCTTAAAATGTATAATTATTCTTTTTAATATTGACAAAAGATAAAAATCTTGAAATCTTATTCCATCTTATCTTCTTCTGCTCCTGCTCGTCTTTACAAGAAGCCCTCTAGCCTCAGTTTGAAGCATCAGAGTGTAGTATTGAAGCATAAATCTTAGTAAGTCAGAATCTAAGTTAAGAGTGTCGTTTTTATAAGCTTTTCTCTATAAGCTTAATTTATAAGTTTAACTATGAGTTTTCTTTGTAATAATAAGAGTTTGTAATAAGTGTGAGCTTTCCTTTTGAGTGTGAGAGTCTTGTTGGAATGTGCATTGCAAGAACCCGAAATATCTTCTCAGTAATCTCTGTGTTAAATATATTAAATGTGTTTTCTTAATCCTTCTCTCTTATTTATATTACTTTGTTTATGCTTCATTCTTCAAAGATTACAATTAACTTTGCAAGTGTGTTATTAACTATAATATTATGTGTAATTAAGTCTTCCACTATGATATGTTTTTGGCACTTCGTGAAAAAGATCTGTGTCTAGACACTACGTGAAAAAGATCCGTGTCTAAAAATGGTATCAGAGCCATGGCATCCTCACTAACCCTTAGAAATGAGGATTCTGAGGAGGAAAAGATGATGAAGATACCGACCCTCAAAGCAATGATGATGATATTGGCAATGAGGAGACTGGGGATGACTTGATGCAATATTTGGCTACTAATGATTATTAGACTATACTATTAGTATCTATTTAAACTTTAGTATTTACAATTTAGCCAATTTTTGTATATGGTGGGCATTGGACGTGTTTTGGGTAGGATCATATATGTTCTGTATATATATATATATATATATATATAATTTTTTTTTTCATATATCTTACAATATGCGTTAGAATACAATATATGTAACTTGAATTTGGGTTTCCGAGATGTGATACGAGAAATGTTTTGACAACTATGGCCCAAACCTTTAATTCATGTTTGAAAGAGCTGCAATTCAAAGATGATTTCAAAGTTGTTCCTTTTGCCAAATACATTATATGATGAAACATATTTGCAGTTCTTATCTTTATTGAAGTTTTTACAACATATTCGTTTTCTTCCATTGATAATTAATTTGAAGAGTAGGATGAATCAACTTGATCAAAAGCGTTGTTTCATCTGATCTTTATGATAAGATTTGTAGAGTCTTCAAACATAGTATCCAACCACCATAAGCTATTTAGGATGGTAGCTACGTTCATTTCCCGTGCGTTTAGTTTGAAAGAATGAAATTCCATCTAAATCCTATTTCTTTAATGCAAAGTGGTTTGGGCCCTGCAATGAGAGGATGGTAGTTGATGAAACTTGTGTGGTTTGTGGCCTTATGCGTTAATGTAAAAATCATTTTCTTCTTTGTTGTCTTACTCAAGAATATAATGAGCATTTCTGAAAGAAGTTGAAGGCTTAAAATTAAGGGAATGAGATGCTTTTGTAGTCCCCTCCGCACATAAAGCTAGCCTCGAGATTTTTGAGACCCAAAGCGAATGCTAAAAAATGTGGCCCTTCTATGTTCCCGTAATTGTCATAATAAAATAAAATAAATGTGGGCCCCCAATTTGTATATTTCGCTGGGGCGTAAAGTGATGATTAACATCCTTGTATTCAAGGCCAACCTCGCTCATACTTTATGTATATGACGGAATTTACCAAAATTATTTATTTATTTATTGTTGTATGTCTATATTTTTCATTGCTATGTGAAAGTAACATTTTCTAATTAGTCCAATAAATGGCGGACTCTTGGAATAAAATAGAGTAATAGAAAACTCAACCAAACAATTAAGGGAGGAAGGAAAATCTGCTTGGAAGCATTTGACCTCTTATGACATTGGCCCCAACTCTACCAGCCAGCCCTGTTGTTCAAGATTGGAGTACTTCGTTTAAACTGCTAGTCTGGTACTTGCATCATTGTACTTTATCATGTTAACTAAATAAAATTAAATAAATACCCTCAAAGTTATTATAGTCAAGGCGACCGCCCTAGGCGGGCTTGAGGCGCGCCTCTTATAGCAATCTGCCTCAATGTGAGGAATGCAATGCGGTGAAATAAGGCATCCGCCTTTTTACGTCTTAGTCCACAATCCGCCTGAGTCCGCTTAGCACTTCGGGCATGTTTACATAGTCATTCTTTTAAATTTAACTTGATTCACAAGTCATTTTTTACATAATATAAGTAAAATTTTACATGGGGTCAATATGTACAAGCTGTTGGAGTTGGTGAAGGATCATCACAAACATGTATAAGTTCTAGAAATAGTACAACTCCAAGCAACTTACTCAAGAAGAGGTTTTGTTGCACCTGGACCTATATTTACACCATTACGATTATTGGATTTAGAGGAAGTCATTACTGATTTTGAAGATGATGAAAGTTATATTGATGAAGAATTGGATTATGAAGAGGAGGATGATTGAAATTGTGAGAAATGAGAGTTGGTGAACTAGTTTACATTATGCTTTGATGTTTTTGTTGCTGATTTTTTATTTTTTGTATTTAATGATTTTCAAGTTACTCGACCATGCCTGAGGCGATTGCCTTGTGCTTCACGCCTAAGGCATTTTCAGGCCCGTGTGCCTCGCCTCGCCTCCGCCTCAACGCTCAACTACAATGCTCAAAATATAGTTGACGTTCTAACTTATTTGTAACATAGGCTGAATCCATGATTCCTATTGTGAAAGTGTGATGAACTGAGTCACACCAAGTATATGATCGTACATTAGCAGAGTTGACATGTGATTTTTATGTCTTCAGGGACCTTGATGTATTTATCATCTGTTTATCTGTTTCAGCATTTCTGTTTACAAAGCATTGTACAAGAGGTTTGGTGGGTTTGCTGCGGATGTTGTTGCTGCCATTGACCAGGTATACTGATTAATTATGCATCAAATACTTTTGTTACTTATCCTAAGAAAAGACTCAAACTTTTTCTCAGGTGCTATTTTCTGACAAATTTTCTCATCTTTCCACAAAATTTTGATATTTAGTTGCTCTCGGCTTTTTAGTAAATTATAATTGAACATGCTTCGTTTTTAGGAACAAGAGCACTAGTTAATAGAAGAATTGGGATTTTCAAATTGATATTTCAATAATTTCACCAAGAGAATAAAATCTAGACGCCACAAAAAATTCTTGTTGAAGTGATTGTGTTTTTGTTTCTGGTTACTTGTTTTGTACAAACAACCATCATTATTCTATGAACATACATGAAATACATGGAGATATATAAACTTTTCATGGATTGACGATATGCACAATTTAACAATGTACGCTTCTCAATAGGACACGAGAAGAAAAAAGTCTTAAATTGTCATGGAAATGGATGGAGTGGACTTTATTTTCAATACTTCCCGTGTCAATGCAAGTGTTGGAAAATACAAGAAATATCTCGCGATTGTGTTGGGTGGAAATCAGACCCATCACCTCTTCATATTGAAGCCTTGATATTTGTCACACACGCTAGTGTGTTCTTATGGTACGTGTAGGTATGACTTCCAGATACATGGATGACTCAGACTGAGAAATTGAAGTGGCCTTGGGTAGTGGTGACAAGGTCAAGTTTTATGTCGTTGGGGTTGCGTGTTTTTTTATTCTTCTTAAGATAACCACAACTCACTCATGATCAATTCACTGCCCTCGTTACTCCTATTTGGGTCACAAACTTGAAAACCTACAGTCCGCAACCTATGGCCTTTGACAACCATTTTTTTGTCCGATGACGTGTGAAAACCCATTTTCTCCTCTCGAGTTCCTCAATCAAACCAATCTTTCCCACTGATCTCAATATTCTCGAGTCTGATTCTACTCCTAAGATGTGGACTGCATTCCTTAATGAGTTTAGAGTGAACTGGCAGGTCCAGGGGATTATCTAGGAAGCATATTAACATCTCCGGAATTGGAAAGTGGATATGGAGAAGAGGCATTCATTTTGTCTCATGGGCCTTAAGGAAGGAAAGAAATAGAAGAATTTTTGAAGGGAAAGAGTTGTCTTTTGAAGACTGCTTTATAGTTATGAATGAAGACATTTGGCTTTGGGGTTCAGCTCATAAGATCATTACTAGTTGTTCTTTTGAAGACTGATAGGTTTTCGTGTAATGTTCTTTGTTTTCGTTCCGACTCACATCTCTCTCTTTTTTTTTTTTTTTTTTTTGTTGAAGTATAATATTTCAGTGTGTTTTGATATCAAAAAATAAATAATCTTATAAAAAAAAATTGTTTGCGCCTTACACATGAAGTCAAGCTTGAACTCGAAGATGACAAAGAATAGGGTTCAAAAAAGTTCTAGGAGATCTAAACAACAGAAGTTTAAGCAGCGGTATGAAGCAGGAGATCCAAAAGTAGGCCTCCTTGGTGAACCATTGGAAAACTTGATTATTATGTCAAATACTCCAAACTCTTATAACAAGATCACCAGCCTGTCCCCCAAACAATTCCACCTTTTTACCAACACGCCTAGCAAAACCTTGCCCAAGAAAATCCTGCTGAAGTCAGCGTACTTGATCCTATTTATCCAGATTATCAAGAACATTTTCCTGCCCTCCAAGATTTGGAATGGCCTCAAAAGAACCTCAAACATGTCTGGAAACTGAAACCTACCAAAAGGCTCAAATGGTACTTCCAAGCAGCGTTTAAAAAAAGTCTGAAATATGTGGATATATCCATGAATCAATTTTCGAATGTATAACTGGATATATCAGATTTAGGCAGGGGTATTTACATTTTTTGGGATGATTTTATATGACTAAATATTGTTGATATTTGAGGATATAACGGACATGTCTATCAATCTTCTACCAAATATAAATTTTACTAGTATAATCAATTTTAATTAGGGTCTTTCAAATTAAATTAGGAAATAATATAATTAACATTTAATCTGAGCAAGTAATAGTGAAATTTAAGGCGGGGTTTTACTAACTAAAAGGTTTTGGCTAAGAAAATGTGAAAGATTTGGCTCTACAAAGCATCCATGATAGGAAAGGCCATCAGGAGACCATCAGAGTCTTTTGATCTTATGGAGAGTATCCATGTCGATTATTCTTTTACTATATGAGGTGATCTATTTAGAATTGCTTTATTCTGTCTTAATCATTCTAGAACCATCATTAAGATCGTATTAATGATTATGCTCTGTAGTTATGACATTTTGCAAAAAATGTCATTTGAAATAAAAGCGGTCCAACCCCAGCTGAAGAAGGCTATGCAGATGATGCAGATGATGCTGATCTTGAGTCCGTTTTCTCCCTTGCAGATGAATATTCTCTTGATACAATGATACAATATTAGTGATACAGTTGATGAGCAGTATGAAACTGATGATGATTTTCATAGAATGTATATGATGTCCGAACCAACTCTTCTCACCAATCAACCTATTCCTATAGCTCAAGTTAGTATTTTCCCAGAGCCATATTCTAAGCCTATCCATGTAGTAGCTCTATTTTATACAGGCAACTACCATCCTTAGTCTCAAAATCCTTTCCTCTCATTTTTGGGAGCCCTACAATCAAACCTTTAGGGTTAGATGGTTGTGGCAATTATGTGAACATCTCTTTGAATGGATGATATCAATTTCCATAGGCCAATCTTCCATTGGTTATTTTCCTTTGCTTGTTGAAGGAGAAGCTGTCGAATATGGGGTATGGAAAAGTGATGGAAGGCGAGTTGGGGGTGCTCATGCTCTGAATCGTGGTGGTTTTGTAAGTCTGGGTTTGGGTCGAAGGTTTTTGGTGTGCTCTATGGCTTGTATAAAACCGTGGAAACATATCTGAAATGAAAGGAAGGATTATGTTCATAGGGTATAGTGGCTAATGGTTGTAGTTGTTTGATTGGTTGATAATTGGATGTGGTTTTTGGTTGGTAGGATAAAGGGATGCAAAGGGTATAACATGTTGGCGAGAAACATTAATTGGAGGTGCTTCAGAGATTCCCTTTTCAAGGTGCTTGAGTTGAGACTTGAGACTCAAGATTATTCTTTTCCTTTTCTTTAGCTACAATTAGCTGAAAGGCATGCTGCATAGAGCTTCGCTTCAAGAGAGCCAATCTTGTATTTAATTTCAGTTACCGCCTTGTCTATCATCCATCTAAGCCTTGGTCGTTTCATTACCAAGCAGTTTTGGTTGACAATTTGGGAGGTCTGCTTGAAATTGATATCATCCATCTCGCGGCGTCATATTCATACCCAGAAAATTGATAGGCATTTCTCCAAATTTTGTGTGAGAGTATGATTTCATGACTTTTGACAATATCATAGAATTGTGAAAGCAAATTACTATGGTGATTTGCACCTGAATAGAAAAGCAAGATACAATCAATATAGATGAGAGCATGAGAAAAGATAGGCTGGAAAGTCTTAGTCATGGTTTTCAGGAAAGTTGAAGGAGCATTCATGAGACCAAAGGGCTTGATTGTACGTTCAAAATGCTCATTTGGGATGGAAAATAACGTCTTGGAATGTATACTAAGTTAGAATCATCCATTAGTATAGTTGAAACACGATGTTTTGTCGTAGGGGACCTTGATGTAGTTCCCATCTGCTAATTTTTTGTTGCATTTCGGTTCACAAGGCATTGTACAAGAGGTTTGGTGCAGATGTTGTTGCTGCCATTGGCTGGGTACACTGCGTAGTTATCCATCAAATGCTTTTGCTACTTATCCCTAGAGAAGACTCAAACTTTGTTTCAGGTGTTGACAGAATTACTCTTTGTTGACGAATTTTTTTATGTTTTCAGAAAACTTTGATATAAAGTCGCTTTCAACTTTTAGTAAGTTATAATTGAACATGTTTCATTTTAGAAACAAGAGTCCTAGTTTCAGGAAAACATGTTTCAATGATTTTATAAGAGACTGAAAGTATAGATGCCATCAAAAGTTCTTTGTTGATATGATTGTGTTTCTGTTTATGGTCGCCTTTTACATACCATGGAACCATCAGGAGCCTTGGTTACTTGTATTGTACAAACAACCATCATTATTCTATAAACATGCATACAATACATTTGAGATATGAAACATGCATACAATACATTTGAGATATGAGCTTTTTATGGATTCACCATATGCACAATTTCTACAACGTATGTTTCTCAATAGGACACGAACATAAAAAAACTTTAAATTAGCAGTCAAAGCCAATGGGTGGAGTGGACTTCATTCTCAATACTCCTCACAACGCAAGTGCTGGAAATTTCTACAACGTATGTTTCTCGATAGGACACGAACCTAAAAAAACTTTAAATTGTCATCTATTGGAAAAGGCAAATCTATCATATATCAAGCAGTCAAAGCCAATGGGTGGAGTGGACTTCATTCTCAATACTCCCCACAACGGAAGTGCTGGAAAATTCTAGAAATGTCTCAGTGATTGTGTTGGGTGATAATCAACCCATCACCTCTTCAAACTTCAAACTAAAGCTCTGATACTTGTCATATACCCTAGTGTGTTCTTATGGTACTAGTAAGTATGCCTTCTAGTTACACTAATAACTTTGGCTGAAAATTGAAGTGACCTTAGGTACCGGTGACAAATTCAAGTTTTACGGAATATGGTGGTTTGGCTAATGACTATCCTACGAACTAGGGTTTGATTGCATAGAGTGTCACTTTTTCTCTGGGAATCAATTTAGTTTGTGGATCTTTTAAGTATGTTGGAAGGTATGTATTTGGGTGAAGATGGTTGTCGACGGGTTTGAATTTGGAAGGATGACATGAAAAACGAGTTTTCAACGTGCTCACGTTTTCTAGTCTGGCTATGGAATACCAAAGTTGGTTTAGAGAAAAGGGATAACATCTAGGTGTCCTTTTATGTGGCTAACACTGCGGGATAAGCTTCCTTTTAACATAGAGTTGGCTCATAGAGGCATGAATGTAGATGCGGTGTGTACTTCTATTTTTGTCTAGCTCCGGTCAATACTATTCATCTCCTTTTTCATCGTTGTTGGTCAATAGGCTATGAATGCATTTATTTGGCTCTTTTGGGTGTTGTTGGGTGATGTTGACATCTATGCCAACGTCTATGGAGGGCTTGGTGAGGTTTTGGAAGAGTCCAGAACTCTCACTGCTAAAGGAAAGGTGTTCTGGGAGGTGTTCCCTTTTGCCTGGTGTTGGACGGCTTGAAAAGAGCGCAATCACAATACTGTTACGATCCTTGTTATGGACCTTCCCCTCCTGGACAGCTCGGGCTTTTGGGAGAATTGGTTGGTTCATAACAATTGGTATCAGAGCCAAACCCCACATCCAAGGTTCGAATCCCGGCAGGGGCGACCTATAGGCTGGATTAAAATAATTTAGCATTATGTATGGGCATAGTGCTAAGTTGTTGAATACTGGTAGCTGAGAGAAGGCTCACTGGGCCAGTGTCGATAGAGTGGGCCGACGAGGACGTCGGCTTTGGAAACGTGGGGCAATGTTACGATCCTTGTTATGGACCTTCCCCTCCTGGACAGCTCGGGTTTTTGGGAGAATTGGTTGGTTCATAACAAATACCTTTTGCAACAAGGTTCCAAATTTCGGATGGTGGTTATGGAGGTTTTCATTGATCTTTAGGTTTGGTTGTTCTCATCATTTTAGTGGATTGTTTTCCAATTCTTCATAGGCTAATTGGGATGTGTTCATCGCGGGCCTTAATTTTTTAAGGTCGTCTTTGTATCATTGTTGTTTGAGTATTATAAAAACTATACCTTCAACAAATTAACGTTGAAGAGAAACATACACAATACAGACACATAATTACTTTTCTTTTATGCATTTGCTTGACTCTTGCCTTCTATCACATACTTACATTCACAGGCAGCTCAAGATGGGGTGGATATTGTAAGCTTGTCTATCACTCCCAATAGACGTCCAACTGGGATTGCGACTTTCTTTAATCCCATAGATATGGCTTTGCTTTCGGCTATAAAGGCTGGGATTTTTGTTGTACAAGCAGCAGGGAATACCGGACCCTCTCCAAAAAGCATTTCTTCCTTCAGTCCTTGGATCTTCACTGTCGGTGCCGCTGCTCATGACAGGGTTTACAGTAACTCCCTAGTTCTTGGCAACAACATGACTATTCCTGGTGTTGGACTAGCACGTAAGTTCAAATCCAAATTACAATTGTTGACATTCTATTTTCATGTTACATATTTGTATTTCTCTATCTTTGCTTATTCTTACCTTGGACTTAGGGGGTGTTTGTTGGGTTAATAGGCCCCCTCTAGTTAGCGATGAACCTCTTAATAAGAGGGTCCAACTAATATTTGTTTCGGCAATAGTTAGAGGTTCTAACTAGAAATATAATATATGTTTAATGTCCTCTAATTGCTGGCTTTGTCCTTGTATCACATTTTTAAACCTAATTATTTCTTAAACATATAACATGTTGCTTAGAAGATAGGAGGATTTCTTACATCAATTTGAATTTTGACATGGTGTTCGTGCATTGGTTTAAAAATTTATCGTATGTCACCTTATCTCTATGTATTTTTAAACATAGATTTGTGGTGCAAGTCACTTGTTATAATTATAATTAGTTGCAATAAGTTATGGATTGGGTGGAATAAATATTTACATTTTTATGAACTCTAGGTTGTTCGAAATTGATTTGTAAGAGAACTTTTTGTTAAAACAATAGTGTTGCAATATGATTATGGGCTTGTATCTTTAACACCCTCGGTTCAGGTACTAGGCCAACTGCACCTTTTACCATTCCTGGGAGTTCCCCCAGTTATAAAACTCCTCCGAGGGTATTCATAATTGAACACCAACACAAGGATTTACAAAATTTATGTCAATTCTCACAGTCCATTACCAAACTTTGAAGAGTTTCTACAGCTGAATATTGTAAAACTGATCATAGGTGTATATACAATCAAAAAGATGTTTCTTCCAAGGCATCTAGCATGTCATACAAAAACACTAACTATTTTCCCCAAAATGAAACATACAAGTCCCAAAATCCTATAACTATGCTTGATGCATCTCCTCAAGCTCCTTGGTTATGATTTATACAATCAAAACGATGTTTCTTCCAAGGCATCTAGCATGTCATACAAAAACACTAACTATTTTCCCCAAAATGAAACATACAAGTCCCAAAATCCTATAACTATGCTTGATGCATCTCCTCAAGCTCCTTGGTTATGATTTCCTGAAAATTTTTAGCAAAGGTGAGACTGACTTTGCCCGTACTTGAAACACTCTTTGAAATAAATCAAATAAATAACAATGCACAAAATTTCATGGAGTAACATAAAGTGGACATGGATATCTAAACTTAATTATTCATTTATAAGTGTACTGCATTTTATCTGAATTAAATATTGAGCTCGGAATTCATTGTTTTATATGAAATCCTACTTGGGTTTGTTTTCTTATTTACACACGACGTTAGCATCCCGTGCACCACAAACTCGAAATGCGCCATAGGGCATTCTACAAAATTTCCAAAACATGGTTTAAGGAATCAAAGCTATGCCGTGTACTCAGGTATTGCCTCCGATAATAACCGTACAACTCGATGGAGCAATTTCCTATTCTCCATCTACAGGTTGTATGTTTTCAAGAGCTAAAACATTCACTCTGACATACTTTTAAGCTTGAAGAAAACATACTAAACATGACATACATCAACACAATTTCATTTCTCCCTCTCAAAAGCATACACAATAACATGGATTTGTAAAGCAAAATATAAAAGAACAAATGCAGCAGTAACATTCATGTTAGATACAAAGTTTCAAACAATAATCAAAATACCTAAAGTTATAAACATAGTATACCTAAAATTTCAGCAGTAACATTCATGAGCCTTCTACTCCACATTATAAACATAGTATACCTAAATTTCAGCATCACACTGTTATGAAACCCTCATATGGTTCATATGCCAAACATATCATATACAAAAATTTCAACATCTCACTAAACTTAATCATGAATGGTTATCAATTCCAAATAGGAGTGCTAGTAAAGGAAAGAAGGTATCCCTTTACCTGAATTTGGTGTCTCAAAGAAGTTCCTTTACAAAATTTTGCCCAAAAATTGAGATCGGAACGAAGTTTAATACTAAGCTCGCCCCACCTCTTCTTCTGTCACGAAGTTCCCTTTGCCACAATAAACACAATTTCCCATGGAAAGGTTTTGAATTGGAGATGTTACAATAATCAAAATACACTAACATGGAGTCATGATGAGCCTTCTATTCCACATTATAAACATAGTATACCCATAATTTCAGCATCACACTGTTATGAAACCCTCATATGGTTCATATCATATACAAAAATTTCAACATCTCACTAAACTTAATCATGAATGGTTATCAATTCCAAATAGGAGTGCTAGTAGAGGAAAGAAAGTATCCCTTTACCTGAATTTGGTGTCTCAAAGAAGTTCCTTTACAAAATTTTGCCCAAAAATTGAGATCGAAACGAGGTTTAATACTAAGCTCGCCCCACCTCCTCTTCTGTCACGAAGTTCCCTTTGCTACAATAAATACAATTCCCCATAATAAAGTTTTGAATTGGAGAAGTTGAACTGCTGTGGTGAAGATCCTCTTTGCTTCAAATTTGGTCTCCAAGCTAGGAGTTGGAAGATGAAGTGGTGAATATAGAGGCGGCACAATTCCTTTTCATTTTATGGTTTGATCTCTATCCTGAACCTCCCTTCTAGTTTTGGGACTTTCAAGATGGTGGTGGAATGGTGTTGGGCTGGCTTTTTAAAGTCCAGTATCAATCTCTTTGCTGATAGTTATAAATGATCTCATATAAATAAGCAACCAATGTCAAAGCTTATGTTATCCTAATTTGGTATTAAGGTAAATTTCTCAAGTTAATTTATCGTATAAAAGTTATATCATGAGCAAATAGAAAAATAGGATTTTCTTCATCTTGACACTATCATCTTACAATCTTACACATGCATTACATCACACAAAAACTTAAAACTTATGTCTAGATAATAAAAGTTTCATGCACAAATTACAAGGGGTATTATAGGATTTGTAAGAACAAAACAAGTGTTATAAGTAAAATAAAATACAACTAAAATGAAAGTGAAAGATTACAAGATTGACAAGGAGATCCCATCAGTGGCATAAAAAAAATGAAAGATACAACAAAGGTAAAAAGTTAATGAGTGGTCAATGGTTATTGAGTCTAAGACTTGCTTCTTCCTCTCAGAGACGTGTCATGATCAATCTCCAATTCAGAGAAAGCTAATAGACGTCCACCCTCCCCTCATTCATAGGTGTAAACAAACAACATTTAGTGTACTAGTGAAGATGAAATATTGGCTATAGCAACTTTTACTTAATGTGGTTTATGGTGCAACTCTCTTGGTACAAGTGTTTATGCCAACGGTATTTTAAATTTAAAAAAGTTTAGAAGTGTGATAAATTTCACTCTTTTCCTCGTGCAAACCCTATCTCCTTATACTCGCATTATTCATAAGCTTCCTTTTCCATTGTTGTTTGTAACTGATTTACAACCTAGTTAACTATAGTAATAAATTGAAGGAAATATTGAAAGAAAGAGCAACAAAAGTAAATTAAATAAGATTTCTCAACGGAGTTTTGTTCATTCAAAGGCAACTAAAACAATGGTCCTTTGCCCTTATTTATAACAAAACTTCTTGCCAGCCTAGAAGACTAAAACCTTAATTCTATTGGAGCACTAATCCCCAATTATTATAATGGGCTTACTAACGCCGGACATAGCATAAGTAAAATAATTTAAATAACCAAATTAAAACTAATTTAAATATTGTAGTGGCATATTTCCTCGTTGAAGAAGCTCGTCCACAAGCTTCAAAGGTGCATGTTGTTCTTTCTGCGACTGGAGAAATCAACTCGCCTTCTTGAATAAGCTCCCAGTGTTTCCCAACTCTTGCTCAACAATATCCTCAACATGACTGACTTTCCCTTATGACAATTGCACTGATATGGTGAGGTTGGCCACAACTAAAGCATTAGAGGGACGAATCAATTGGTGGTCTAGGTGGAAATGCGCTAGCCGAGGTGGAGGCTTTGGTGTCAACTCATTAGAATTAGCTTGAGCTTTGATTCAGCTTTCTTTGCTACCTGTTTTGCTACCTGTTATGTGTCAATTTTTCTCATTGCTAAGGTGGGCTTAATCTTCCAATCCTATCCAAGATAAAATCTCTTGGCAGTTTGACTATCTATTTCTTGAGGCTTAGCATGCATATTCAGATTGTGAAACTCTATTGAATGTTCATGTACTATGCATCCTCCTTGTACCTGTTCCATCATTATACCAAACAAGTCACGCTTGTAATCCAAGGCCACAAATACCGTAGACATCAAAGTGCACAATCCGGTGCATATCCACCCACTTATCACATTAATCCTTCCACCATAGTCCAGCTGACCCCTCTAGTTTTGAAGCTACTAGTCGTACTGATTTTATTTTTTCCATGTTCTTGAATTCTAAAATGGATCTATCTCAAGGACCTAGTCCACAAAAGCATCCATCCAGTTCTTTACCATCATATGCCAGTACTTTTATTGTCAATACAACAATTTGTTTTGCTGATAAAAAAATAAATATGATAGTACTTCTAACGTCAAACTATCATCTCTGTGTGCCATAACCTCTAATAAATGACCAAACATATTTGTATCACCCTGATTGCCATTCCAATGTGCCAGTTCGCCCAAAGGAGGGCATTTGTTATGCATTTGTGTATCTACCGGTAACCCTCTGCCCATACCCTATCCAAGCCTCTAAAGTGCCATAATTGGTGTTCTTTCTTGTTACCCTTTCTACCAAGGTAAAGGGTTTGTGTTTGGTGGTTGTTCATCCATCCAATGAGAGATCTGTTCAATGGTCCCATATGCTTAAGAAAGTCTTTATAGATACTCGTGTGGAGTGGATTGAGGCCCTCTTCTTCTCATACTGCACTGGCAACCATTCCTTTGTAGTATTATGTGTATGTTTAGTGGTGGGTGAAAAATTTTACTTTGTTGAAGATGGAGAACTTTTGATTGTTGCTAATGAGGTAGAAAATTTGCGAATAATCGACAACCAAGAGTGTTGGTAAAAAAAAAAGGTTGGTTGGTGGGGTGGAAATTGGTGATTTGTTGTTGTGGGGGTTTGCTAAAAGGTGTGGGTGTTGTGTTAGGGTTTGGAGAGAGGGTGAAAAGAAGTTACCAAAGGGTTGCCTAAGCTTGTTGGGGACCCACCACTGTGCCGCCGGTTTGTGCAAGCATCATGCCAACACTGATCAGCCCACGGTGGTTTTCACACTACTAGTTGGTGTTGGTGTGCTCCCGTTTGTTCTTGTTGTGATCCTTGATCCCGGTGTGCCTTCTCTTGGCAAAAATTTTATCAATTTGTTGAACCAATCTGCCAATCTTGCCTATTGAATCCTCCAATTACTTCAGTATTTTGTCAGCCTTCTATTTCCTAATTTTTGCTTGTACCTCAACCATACTCTGCCACTCATCAAATCTGTGCTTTGAATCATCTTGCTATGACCTCGCTTCATTCCAAACCTATTGTGTTGCATCAGCCTTGATTGTTTCTTCATCGAGTCTCTGTCTTTCTATCTCAATTATCTTTTTGAGTTTCTAACTTTGTCTCGACAACCCTATAACAAAACTGGTTTTTGCTTTGATACCAAATATTGAAAATTGATCTACAAACTAATTAACGAAAACATTAAATTGAAGGAAATATTGAAAGGAAGAACACAACAAAAGTAATTAATATAATTTCTCTCAAAGGAAATTTGTTCATTCACAATAATGGCCCTTACACCTTATTTATAGTCGAACTTGCTTGCTAGCCAAGCAGACTAACCTTATTCTATTGGAGCCCTAGTCCCCAATTATTATAATAGGCTTGACCAATAAAATAATTTAAATAAAAGTAATTTAAATATTGTAGTGGCTTGAATACTCATACTTCCATCATTCCAGTCATCTTTTGTTAACAATCTATGACATTAATATATTTAAAAAAAAATCCTTTTGGAGTCATTGAAACTCAATCATTGCCATGATAGATAAAAAGTTACCTCGCCATTCATATGCGAGAAGGCTTAAGGAGACCCCAACCTAATCATCATTTCTATTTGACTGCAGCTGGAACAGATGACGGTACAATGTACACCCTGGTTTCAGCCATTCATGCTTTGAACAATGAAACAACTAACTCAAATGATATGTATTTGGGTGAATGCCAAGAGTCCAGTAGTCTGAGCAAAGATCTGGTGCAGGGGAACCTTTTGATTTGTAGCTACTCTATCCGCTTTGTGCTTGGTCTCTCTACCATCAATCAGGCATTGGAAGCATCCAAGAACCTTAGTGCAGCAGGAGTTGTGTTCTATATGGATCCTTTTGTCATTGGGTTTCAGCTTAACCCAACTCCAATGAAGTTGCCTGGCATAATAATTCCTTCACCCAATGATTCCAAGGTTTGCTCTCAAGTAATCTTTTCTTCTTTTAATTAGTTAGAAGTGCATGCTCTTCAACTTTTTGAGACATGAATCTTCATAGATTCTGGACTGGTTGAACTTCTTTCACCAGCCCTAGACATTAAGAGCAAAAAAAATAAAAAATTAGTTAAAAGAGGCCAAGGGGCCATAATAGCAGCTTAACTGGGACCCTAGTTTGACACACTTCCATTAAGTAACTCTCAGATGCAGATTGAAAAGGAATGAACCAAAATCTTAACCTACAATTTTCCTTTCTCATTTTTGACATTTTTTTTATGCTTCAATTGCATCGTTCTACCATTTGTCCTTGAAATTGATTTTCTTGAAGTTCCTTAACCAAATAGATATTTGAGCAACGATAGTAAAATAATTAGTGGTTTCTTAATGAATATAGCCTTTCTTTGTTACGTATATATGATAAGCATGTATTGCTCGTATAGAAAATAACATGGTCCAATGCCCACATGACTTGCTATACAATGTATACATTTTGCATTTTTCTTGAGTAACTTGGTGGCAAAGCTTTCTAATTCGAGTTGTTCTGGTTTATTGTTGGGAAAGTCTGTTTAAAGCCTATAAATAGGCATTCTCAAGGTGCTGCAATATTCTATTTCCAAAGAGAAACAGTAAAGTTCATTATTATTTCCTATGATTATTTCAATATGGTATCAGAGAGATATAGGTTCATGGGACTTTTAGTTCATTGGATACTGATAAGTATGTTTATATGGTTTGGTCATTACTTTGGTTCTTATTCTCTCTCTCGATCGAGTTGAGATTTTTTGGGGTACATAATTCCCCACTCAAGGTTGTCATCTCCCTCTCTCATGATCATTTGGGTTCACCATCGTCCACTACTTGTGTCTCTTGGTTCTTCCGGCTTCACAAGGAAGAAGTCCGATCCATCTCTCCTTTTCCCTCTCTTAGGATGTTGCTTAATTTGGTTCATTTGGCTTTCACTAGATCTCTCTCTCGTTGATAATGGTGTGGAGTGATGTAAGCTTTCAAAGTTTCAACTACTGTCTCATCTCTTGGTCTGCTCTAAGACATGCAAAGAGTTTTGGCCGTTGATTGGTTTTCTTGACCCTTGTGCTGGCCTGCTGGGCAAGAATTTTTTTAGATCTCACATAGACCATATATATTATGAATACTTTTCAGTCTGTTGTTGAACTAAAAACGAAGGCAAGCTTACAATACTTGTTCCACTTTCTCGTTTTTCTGTTGAGCACTCTACAATCTACAAGTGGAACTCAAGTGCCAAAGGGGATGGGACAAATTATTCTTCAAGTTATTAGATGGTCATCAATACCTAAGTATCACGATGCCAACAATGTGAGAATGCATCTAATGGGATACATAGGTGCACACGTCTCCCTCATTTTCATTCTCGTCTGTTGCTGCTCTATGACATGTAAGACTGCTGTTGGGGTTTTTCATTCTTTTTATTACATATTTTAAAAATAATTTCAGTGTTACTAAACATAGTAAATTTTAGATTTCTCCAAAAAATAATTAAATGTAACAGTGTGTTTGTGCGTCAATACATGTACTTCATCAGAAAGAATGTTTAGAGCCTAAAAACTGGCATGCCATCATTGATGTAGTGTTGTATTAGGAACTACAATTTTTATCTGCCTACTAAGTTCATTACCGAGAGATCATTATTCTGTTCATTTTATGTTTTCATTATATTATTTCAACCCATATTTTGAGAAAAGACCTGGCCCAAAGTTGTTAATTCTTGATCAAAGTGAAGCTTCATGCTCAATTCCAATTTTCTGTTATATAATCTAATTCATTAGCTGTGTTGTATCATCTATTTATATTGCGGTGAAAGTTCTCGTCCTTTAGAGGGTTTTGATTTCATACTACTTTTTTCCTTGGAGAAATTTTAAAGAATTCAAGGCATGTGAGTTGCTGCGATTATCCCTTGTGCAGATTTTGATGCAATACTACAATTCTTCACTGGAGAGAGATGTATCTTCAAAAAAAATTGTGAAATACGGAGCTGTTGCAAGCATAGTAGGAGGGCTGAAGGCTAACTACAGCAATTCTGCTCCAAGGGTAATGTATTATTCTGCCAGAGGACCAGACCCACAGGATGCTTTTCTAAATGATGCTGACATAATGAAACCCAACTTGATAGCCCCTGGAAATTTCATATGGGCTGCTTGGAGCTCTGTGGGTACGGACTCTGTTGAATTCCAAGGTAATAATATACATAGGCATACGCACAAGCCATACAGAAGCATTCAAATGCTTTGCTCACATTTCATTTGTGCACTTGCTCTTGTTAATGTTATGAATATATCAATTTGTATGTGCACTGAGAACCTCGTAACATCTGTCTGTAAGTGATCTAGCCAATATTTATGTACTCAAGTATGAACATTCAAGCATGAAATATATAACAAAGCTTATGTGCATTATGAACATTGGTAGTAGATGTGTTTGCATGTGTATCAATTAGACAATTTGTCCCAAAGTAATGGAGGCAAGCACCTTAGGATTATTATGAGAACTTGACTCTGGAATTTGGATGGATGCTGCTATATGGATGTAGTTCTGTGATTCACAGAAATTCTATGAAACTGAATTTTCTCATCAATTGCAATTTCGTAGTTTTACTGAATTTCATACTCTGACATATGGTCTATTATTAAGTTGGAAGCTCTCAGTGGCCCTTATTAACTCTTTGGCCATCCTCTTGCCCTTCTATAATGCTTATGTTCCTCACATACAAAAGTCACTTTATCTAATTAGCTTGCAATATATTCTAATCAATTATACCAAACTGTAGGTGAGACATTTGCAATGATGTCAGGGACAAGCATGGCTGCTCCTCATATTGCTGGGCTCGCTGCGCTGATTAAGCAGAAGTTCTCTAGTTTCAGCCCTTCAGCCATTGCATCTTCACTCTCCACAACTGCTTCTGTCTATGATAAGCAAGGAGGACCTATAATGGCTCAGCGTGCTTATACCAATCCTGATCTAAACCGGTCGCCTGCTACCCCTTTTGACATGGGTAGTGGCTTCGTCAATGCGACAGCTGCCTTGGACCCGGGTTTGATTTTTGATACAAGTGAGTTTTCTGTCAAATGTTTCTTTCTGTTAATTTAATTTGTAACATCAGCTATTAGGCTATCAAATATGGAAGATTTTAGACCAAATATGGTAAAATATAACATGAAGGCTCTTTTCCTTTTCAGAGGGATCCTCCTCCTCTGTCAGCTCCCATATCCCAAGAATGAGCCGATTATTTCCAATAATTCCACTTCACTCAGACTCCCACCAGCCTAATTCCAACTTATCTTTCCCTCCTTGATCAGAACCTTAATGTGTCTGCAAAGTTGTAAAATTTCTCTCCTTCAAAGATTGGTTTCCTTAATGTGAATTCTCCAACCTTTGCTCTCCTTTATACACCTTTCCACACACTGGCAGTGCACATCCTCTAGCTTCCTGCCGAATACTGTGTCTCCTTTCATTGTCATAACTAACTCTATAACTCCATGTTTGGAGGACAATATGATTAGATTTATAAGTAAGCATCTCTTGTTAATATGAGAAAATGAAATTCCTGTATGGCCCAATCATCCATTTCCTCCTAGCCCTTCTTCTAAGGGGTGGTGTTGTAACAAACAAACACGTAACGTCCACTGGCATTTCACCTTTGGCATCTTGTTCACTCAGAATGGTCAACTAGCATATTCGCATGATTCCCTCCTGTGGTTCTTGGTGATATACTTACTATAGAGAGCTTTTCCTGAGTTCCCGCAGCCATACTCATAGTTTCAAACAGCCAGCCTTTTTACATCCCTTATTATATACATTTCTTATTTTCATATGACTATTGATACTTATTTTCATTTTATTGATTGTCGCATCTTCTTCGCTAAAGTGGAGTCTCAAATCTTAATCCCTAGGATATGTCATCAAGCCCTTTTTTTGTGGATATTAAAACCTGGATTAGTTAAATGAACAAACTAATTTTGTGCACTTTTATGATTCTGTAATGCTACATTTTGGAATGCTAACTGATATAAGGTCCATTTAGATATACTATATCTATTATGCTGAACATTAAAATATGTGGATACTAGAAAATGCTACATTTGTTTGCTCATATCAGCCATACATATGTATACGGGTACCTTAGCAAATCATTGTCATCCAACTTCTACAAATCATTGGTGCCTGATGAAAGGAGTGGTAAGGGACTATGATCTCTTACCATAATATGTCCGACTTACCTAACATATACATGGTATGCTGGCTTATTGTAGATTTTGGCGACTTCTTATCATTCCTCTGTGGCATCAATGGTTCAGCTCCTGTTGTTTTGAACTACACTGGCCAGAGCTGCGGAACTTCTATGAGTGCAACTGATCTGAACCTGCCTTCCATCACAATAGCAAAGCTGAACCAGTCAAGGACAGTACAAAGAGAAGTTACCAATATTGCTGGCAATGAAACCTACAGTGTTGGTTGTTTCTCTCCTTATGGAGTTTCAGTTACAGTGACACCAATGCATTTCTTCATTGCAAGTGCGCAGAAACAAACCTTGACTGTCGTTTTCAATTCTACAATGAACAGCCCCACTGCCACCTTTGGAAGGATTGGTCTATATGGGAACCAAGGACACGCTGTCAGCATTCCTTTGTCTGTTATCTTGAAGATCTCATCCAATGTTATTAACAGTTGATGCCGGTATTCAAAGAATTGATATTTTGATACATCAGCACTGTCTTGCCGATGAAAGCCACCAATACTTTATCAAAGTCACTTAGGATATATCGCAGATGTATTCTATATTTGCAGTACGATTCTGGAACACTGGTTGGGGCAAGTTTCTGGCATCCTGATCTCTTTCCTTCTAATGTAACTATTGTCTGGCCTGAACCCATTTTTTCATTCTTTCTGCAACTGTCAAGCTGTTCGATACGTTAGTAAGTTGATTGCATGGTTCAGACAGTCCGTACATAAGCAAACTATACACAATAGCTTGCACTTGGTGAGTCAAATTACTAATGCCAATTTTGTATAAAGTCTACTTGTCGATGACTAGTATTCTTATAAATAGTGTGGCATTATCGATTACATGATCCAATGACAAATTGGGAAAACTTAACTAGCACCATGAACCCATGGATGTGCTGTGCCAAACGGAAATGTAGCCAGAGCAGTTAACAATTGATAGGTGATGTAGAAAACAACAAACTTGCAAAATCCAGACAAACAAAGTGAAGTAAATGAATTAAACCAAGACGTAGCAAGCGATTTGACAAACTTGCCTACATTCAGGATTGGGCTTGTCTCGGTCTCGGTTCGGGATAGAGAATTTTTTTGGCGGAATTGGTTGGTGTCAGACCGGTTTGAACCGGGATGGAACCGAGGCAGAAGATTCGAGATAGAAAAAGAAAAAAATAAGAAAATGAAAGATAAATAAATCACATGCACAAAAACCCCCTGAAAACTCTTTCTCCCCTGCAATTCACAAATCAAAGAAGTAAGATAAAAAAAAAATGGGGAAGTTCTCGCCATCACTTTGACCCACAAAACTCATTTTCCTCTCCTTCCAAAACCCTCATTCTCTCCCTTTTCCATCTCCCCATCGACCCTATATCTCAAAGAAATCCCAATCACACCCAACCTTAACCCTCCAAGCCCTAACATCTTCGCAACTCCTATGCCCAAGGCTTGGTCAGGGAACTTCCTCCTTGACTATCTTACTTGCCTCCATGGCTAGCCTAAGGCTTAATCAAGGAAGTTCTTTCTCGACCGACCACTACTTCCAACTCTCTAACAGTTAACACAAATTCCTAAGGCACGAAAGCCCGAGGGAGCTAATACGGAGATGTCGTGTAACCGTTTTAAGTTCCTAAAATGCAAGCCTCGAATAACTAAAAAAATACTAAAGCACACCAATATTCTAGTAGGAAAGTCTGTTTGGACGCAATTTTATTCAGTAGAAAAATTGATACAAAGTTCTCCTAAAGATACTCTGAGTATTGATGATCCCCCGAATCCATCGAATAAACATTCCATTTACAATGTGAACTACTAATTGCCTAAAGGATTACAAGCCTAAGTCTATCGGGTCCAATACAAAGTACACATCCTTATCCAAGCAGTGGTCCACACGAAAATGGAATTCGTCCAAACACCTCCCAAAGTACGCTTGAAGGGTTGGAGGCGTCTGTCTTCTTTGATGGATTGTTTCACTTGCTTCCATGCCAACTTCCAAGTTCCTTTAGCCAGGCTGCTAAGACCCTCTTCATCTGCCACAATGGTAACATTAGCCACGTCCTTCATCCCAAAGACGCCTTCAATGTACCTCTAAAGGACAAATTTCTTAACCATGGCTAATGACCAACATAACAGCCACAAGGAGTACAAATGCAAAATGATTAGTATCCATATATATAGTCTAAAGCATGTTCCAAATGAAAACCATAAATAAGCAGGTCCGAGCACCCTTCCTAGTTGATGCAAATGTCCAAAACACCATCCATGGGTGCCATTATCCAAACCTGAAAAGTCTAAAGTAAACGCAAATGAAATGGAAATAAGAAAGGTTAGGACCCCGAGCAACTGTTTCATGTCGAACTAACACTACTGTACTTTACTTCAAACTTAAGAAAAAAGAGTTTCAGATTATGGTCTATAGGGTCGAAGGTCAGCGAAATTCTCGTTGGGACAACTCCATTCTCCTGATCGGGGGTCAACCTCTTGTTTTTCCTCATCGGGTCCACTTCTATATTTAGCTTGGCCAGGAAAGTGTCAACCCTCTCCTTTTATATCCGGTGGGCTTCTACTTACTTTTGAAATGTCATGTTCGTTTCATCCGTGTCCCTGTTGTACTTATCGAGGAATTTGTTAGGGTCACCATGTTGGCTCGAAGACGTTCCAACTCCTTAGTGTCTTCTTGGTGCTTCTTCCAGAGGTTCGAGTATAGCTCATCCATGAAAGGAAAAGACTAAAAGCAAAAGAAAATCTTAACCAGCCCCTGGCTACCCTCCTCATACAACATATCGTCAGACATACCATGAAATGACCCCAGTCATTCACCAAAGTGATATGCTGCAATAGTCCCGTAACAACCTTGGGATCTTTCAGCTCACATCGTCCATCCTGGTCTCTTTACCAATTATTCCCGAGGTGCGAGGCTTGCTATGAAGCACAAGGGAGAGCTCAGATAAAGTTTCCCCTTAGCGCTAGCTGCAGTGGCTTTGCTCGGAGGAGATCCACCTTCGATCACGTGATACTTTCTTTAGTGATTGGAAGGAGTCACCCCAACCGAGCATTTGGGAGATTCCACAACATACCTTTTCTAACCTCTCTTCTTGCCCGTTTTTACTACCTTTTCGTCTCTTGCTCATTGAGCTTCTCACTGTTGGACGCAGTAGGCTTAGCAAATGCCTTGACTGGGGTTGTGGTCAATCCCGACCCACGCACCGTTTGTGGGCGAGGAATGTTAGGGCGGTTCCTCATCAACTCTATCTCCTATTTGGGAGTCAGCTTGGTTCGAACAGGGGGAGGTACCTTGCCAGATGGGTGCTCATCTCTACCTTCTGTCCAAAGGAAGCATGACTAGGTGTCGGCTCTGCAAAGGTTCTGATAATGCATATCTTACACATATCCAACCTAGGAATTTCCACATTGCCTGAGACATGATAGAGTTTGCTCGGTGCTACCTTCCAGCTGACAAATTTTGCTAGATTCAACTTTATCACCACCGAGGAGATCACAAACGCAGAGATATGGCCAAATAGGTATAAATACATGCTTATTTTCCAATATCTAGGCACACAACAACCCTTCGAGCATGCAAGGTTCTATTTAAACCTCGTGTTCTTTCTCTCACTTACCTCTTATAACTCACTATTGACTTGACTGGTGGAGTCTCCGCTCGAGCATCCCACCTGCATTGGAGTATGTGCATGTACAACGTCTCACCTTCTTACCTGACAATAGGACCTTATCAGGAGAAGCTCTGAGACATAATTTTACCCTAAGTATTTGGCGCCATACGTAGGGACTTATGAAGCTAAATGATATACTAATAAGGCAACTGCTACCTCTCACTGTTGAGTCATGGGACAAGAATATTCTCGCCCAAGGAGAGCCTGAGAACAATGCCTAGCTATGGGAAGGTGTGGCCCAAACAGGAGCAATTGATGGCCGATAGAGAAATACCTCGTCCAGACAATCTGCCCAAGCAGTACCATGATCCCATCAAGACAGTCTTCTAGTATCAGGAAGACCTTGTCCAAGCAATCTGCCAGAGCAGTACTATGATCCCATCCATATAGTCTCCAGTATCAGAAGATCACTGTATGTAAAAACACACATCATCAACCATGTCATCATAGAAAAATAACAACCTACATTTTTGGGACGTCCTAAAAACAAGTCATGATAGCTCTAAAAACAAAAGAGCGGAAATAAAGCCCGATTCATCCTAAAACATAAGGCTGGGCACTTTAGACCAAAAAATCGGACCGAACCAAAAACTGGACTGACCGGTCCTGATCGGGTTGGTTTTTAAATTTTATTTTTAATATTCGGTCCTAAAATCGGACCGGACTGAAATTCTCGGTTCAGGCCTCGGTTACACTTTTCCAAAACACTCGGTTAACCAGCCTAGCCCGACCAATTTAAATGGAATTTTAACAGCAAGTCTGGCCCAATTTCAATAGCATTTTAATAGCAAGTCTGGCCCAATTTCAATTCAATAGCATTTTAATAGCCCAAGATCAAGTCTGGCCCAATTTCAATAGCATTTTAATAGCCTCTCCTTCCCATTCCAAATACTTCCATTCCCTTTTGCTTCCAGCCACTTCCATTTTCTTCATTCAGGAAGCAAACCAACCAACAAACTCTTCACTAGATGTAAGCAAGCAAACCAAGATGTAAGCAGTGAGTGATTGAAGAATTAGGCTTTGCTAGCTCAAGATCTCTTCACAAGATGAAAGCAAGCAAACCAACTGAAGCAGAAGGTCCAAGCAGGTGGTGCTTAAAACCCCTATATGTAAGGTACTGTGGTTCGAAAGAAAATCTAGATGACTACTCTGCTCGTCGTGTTTGTCCTAAAAGTATGGACTTTGCTGGTGTGTGTAGTCACCAATGGTTGTTGCTAGTGAGCTGCCTTTGTTTTTGTGCAGGGCAGCCATGTTTTTGTAGGTAGGTAGGTAGTTGGGTTTAGATTCCTAATTGTTGCTTATTGGTAGCGATAGGTAGATTCTCTAATTTTGATTATTAAAAATATGGTGTCTTAATACATGCAGAAGCAATACAATTTCACTTATGCATTAGATAGAGAAATAATAGAGCAGTACATTCTTATAAAATAAAAAATAAAAAACTGAACAAACTTCTCTCCATTAAGGTTTGCAACGATGGAGTTTGTTGTGTAGGCGAGCTTCGTCACGGATATTCTCCTCGGCAGGCGGTGGTGGTGCAACTTGCTTTAGACGGATTGATTGGGGAGTAAGAAAGGAGAGGGAAATGAGAATTGGACAGAGACCGGCCTGGCCCAAAAAGTCGACCCCGGTTAACCGACCTGACCCGGTCCGGTTTCGGTTCCTAAATTAAAGTTTATTTTGACCCGGTCCGATTCTCGTTTTTGGCATTTCGGGCCGGTTAACCGGACCCGCCCAGCCTACTAAAACAAAACGTGAAACACATGGAAAAAGGAGAAGTGAAAGAAGGGTGAGGGAATGGTCTTTAGGGGTTGATCTTCGTTGCAATTGTGATTGAGTTGGGGAAGGGCATGACTAAGCGATACACTGTAGAAGAAGATTAAGATCTTTCTTGTTGTTCGTTGTTACTATGGTTAGCAAGAGAGAAAAACTTTACGTTTGGGTTTTAGTCTGAGTGAGCAAATAAAGTGGGCATGAAAGGGTTTGGAGTTGTAAATTGGTTGGGAGTTGGGGGCAGTTTGTATTTGTTTGTGAATGGGAAAGGAAAAGGGTGAAGGAGAAGGTTTGGAGTGGCTTTGATTTCGATTATAAAGCACGAAATTTCCACAACCTCAGAGATCTCCATGAGCACGATGAACAAACAACTAAGGGTTCTAAGGAATGTTCGCCATCGAATGAGGTTTGCGTTTCTTGATTTTTTTTTCTTGTTCATTTTTGTTATCTGTCATTGGTGATTTTGGGGATTTCGCTCGAAAACAAAATCTGATTTCTGTTATTCAGGTGATTTTGGGGTTTGGTGATTGAAGAATTTGGGGATTTCATCGTGAAATCAGGCTAGTTTCTCATCTTTCTCACAATACCTAGAGGTCCTAGACATTCTTCCATAAATTCTCTCTTTTCTCTTTTCCATTTACTTCATCCCTCCCTTCCCCCCCCCCCCCCCCCACCCCCCCCAACACTTGGACCAAACATTGTCCTCAAAGTGTAAATAGTAGAGCATATGTAATGAAAGACTTAAAAGATGCAAAACAAACAACAAACAAAATTAGCAATAAGAAATAAAGGGATAGAGAAAGCAAATTTGATTGTGCTATAATTTGAGTTCCACAATTGCCATCATCTTTTCCATATGGGTTGCCTCAGTCTCAAGAAGCATTTGTTTTAACATTGTGCAGTCTGACGATATCTTTAATTAATCCTTCGAATAAGCGGGATCATGGAGTGATACTTCCTCCACAAAGGACTCGTAATAGGGCTTTAGTCGATGCCCATTCACCTTGAACTCCTTATCGGTTATGAAACTGTTAATCTGTATAGGACCAGGCGGAAAAACATTAGTAACAATGAAATGACCAACCCATCTAGAACGTAACTTACCTGGAAAGAGTTTAAGACGTGATTGGAAAATCAAGCTGCATGCTCCAGTCTTTGCGGTTTGGCCTCACTATCTTATCAAAGATTCCCTTATTTTCATGATTTAAAACTTCTGCTTGTCTACTTGTCTGAGGATTATAAGGTGTCGAAACCTTATGTCTAACATCATACTTCTTAAGCAAAGCCACAACGTTAAGGTTGCAAAAGTGGAAACCTCCATCATTTATAATCTTGCAGCATTCTAAACCTTGCAAAAAATGTTTGAATGAGTAAACTCTGCAACAACCTTAGAATCATTAGTTCGGGTGGTTTTTGCATCCATCCACTTCGAACATAATCAGGGGACAAGTAGTATAGAAATGAAACCATTAGAAGAAGGGAATGGACTCATGAAATAAATCCCCATACTTCGATAATTTACAAATTATATATACGGTGTTGGGACATTTGATCCGTAGGGCCTAATTTACCTGTCCATTGGCACCAGTAACAAGTCATGCAAAATAATCTAGCATCCTTAAATAGAGTAGGCCAATAAAATCCACTTTTTAAAATCTTACAAGATGTTCTTTGTGTTCCAAAATGTCCTCCACAAACATAAGAATGACAATACTTCAATATCAAATTAAATTTGTAATTGGGCACACACCTTCTAATCAAATGGCACAATGCTTTCATAGATAGGGATAGGGATAGGGATCATCCCATACAAACTATCTCGCCACGTTCTCGAGCTTATCCTTCTGAGCTCGAGTCAAGGTGTCTGAAATATGTTTGGATAAATGGTAATTCACAATATCGGCATACCATGGTTCACTTACCTCAACCAAAAGTAATTGTTCAAGGGGAAAATTCTCTAGAATCGGCAATGGCTCTTCATCGCGCACCAGGTGGCTCAAGTGGTCGGCCACCATATTTTCACTCCCTTTCTTATCCTTGATTTCCACATCAAACTCTTGAAGAAGTTTCTTCGTAAGCAAGTACTTTAAAGTTGAAATAATAATTTTAGTTCCAATTAAATAAGATCGAAACTTCTCTAAAGCAAATACAATAGCTAAAAGTTCTTTTTCGGTTGCGGAATAATTCAATTGAGCATCATTCAAAGTCTGAGGGGCATGCTAAATGACGTGGAGACGTTTGTCCTTCCGTTGGTCGAGAACTGCTCCTAAGGCATAATCCGATGCATCACACATAAGCTCAAATGGAAGACTCAAATTCGATGGTACAATGATAGGTGTTAATGTCAACAACTACTTAAGCTTGTCAAACGCCTTCTGACAGTCCTTGTTGAACTAAAACGACACATTCTTTTGTAGGAGTTGACATAGAGGTCCATAAATCTTGAAAAAGTTTTTGATAAGTAGTCGATAGAATTTTGCATATCCAAGAAAAGAACAAACCTCTCTCACCGAACTAGGAGAGCGTAAGTAACGCACAAGATCCATCTTAGCTTTATCAACCTCAATAAAACTACATGGCTTAAAACAATACCTTGATTAATCATAAAGTGATATTTTTTCAAATTTAACATAAGGTTATATCAATACATCGTTTCATAATCAAGGCAAGATTATCCAGACAATGGTCAAAATAATCACCGAAAATACTAAAGTCATCCAAAAAAACCTTGATAATTTTTTCAACAAAATCCAAAAATATACTCACTATGCGCCTTTGGAAGATAGTTGGGCAGTACACAAATCGAATGACATTCTTTTATATGCGAAAGTGTCGAATGGACAAGTAAAGTTTGTCTTTTCTTGATCCTCTGGGGCTATGAAAATTTGATTATATCCAGAATAATCATCAAGAAAACAGTAAAAAGCATGACCGGCTAACCTTTCAAGCAATTGATCAATGAAGGAAAAAAAGTGATTAGTTGTTGCATTCAACTTCCTATAATCAATACAAACTCGCCACCCAGTTTACACTCGTGTGGGAACCAACTTGTTTTCCTTGTTTTTTACCATAGTTATGCCCGACTTCTTCAACGCTACTTGCACTGGTGAAATCCATTGGCTATAAAATATAAGGTAGATCGCGCCACAATCGAGAAATTTAATGACTTCTTTATTCACAACTTCATTATAGGAGGATTGAGACGGTGTTGAGCTTTTCTAGTGGGTTTCGCCCCCTCCTGCAAAAGTATACGATGCATACAACTGGTAGGGCTAATACCCTTCATGTCGGCCAAGGTCCACCCAATGGCAGTGTTGTACTAGCTTAGAACTCGAATCGGCTTCTCCTCCCCCAAAGTTATGAGTGATAATGATATGATGACATGCAATGTCTCATCATCTCCCAAATTAGCATACTTTAAGTGATCCGGTAGTTGTTTAAACTCAAGTGTATGTGCTTGAATCACGGAAGGTAAGAGTTTATTAGTAGATGATGGAATAGAAATTGGGGAAGTCAACTTACTATCAATTTGTGGAAAAGACTCTAAGGTTTCCACGGTCTCAATGATTTCCTCCTTCATGTTATTGGTTGAGATCTTCTCTGTTCCATATAAAACTTCATTGCTCTCATATTCGGTGATAATAGTGATGGTGGTCTCAAGTTCATCCTCATTCATGACGTCTTAGAATTACTGGGCCAAAATGTTAAATATGAATAGAGAAACAAGAATGATATTTCATGGCTTCAAATATGTTAAAGCCAATCACATCATCATCAAATTCCATGGTCAATTTCCCTTCATACACATCAATCTCTGTCATTGCCGTTTTCATGAAGGATCACCCTAAAAGGTGTTGAAAATGTCGAATCATCCATCTCAAGCACGTAGAAATTTGTCCGAAAGATACAATTGTTAACTTGCACCAAAATAACTTTCAACCAGTGTTCTAAAAAGCGCTAGGCGGTGGGTGGGCGGCGAGCAGGTGCTTAGTGCCCAGGGCCTAGGCGGTTTTATGTTTTGTATTATAACTTTAATAATTTACAAAAGTTAAGCATAATGCCTTATCAATTACATCCAATTTAATGTCAAAATACATATGCAAAATTTAAAAACATGAAAAATTAACAATCATGAACAAAATTTATTAAAACTCAAATGATTGAAGTTGGTCATGATGGGTACTTTATACAAAGTTGAATTTGTGGTCAAATATCCAAACACACTCGTTATTTTTCTTCAAATTGCATGAATGACCTTAGTCATGTTTGATAAAATCTACATTACTAAAATTGATACCGGGAGATCATTTGAGAATTTCATTAAGTAATCATCATTTGCTACGTTCAGACATATACTGAATAAAAAACAATTAAATTGTTTATTTCCAAAAAAAGGGAAAGAAAAATAAAATAAGAATACAACCAGCCTTATTAAAAAAATAATTCTCCTAGACCCCGCCTAGATTGCCCAGACCCCCCAGACCCGCCCAGAACTTGCCCAACCATTAATCTGGGTGTTTCTCTAACGCCTAGGCCGTTTTTTAGAACATTGCTTCCAACAAACCTTGAGGATATGCATTAGAACGGTAAGCTAATTGAATAATAACACCATCATTTTTAAGCTCACCGAGATTCATAGCGCGATAGAAAGAATATGGCATAACATTAATACAAGCACCTAAGTCTAGCATCGCATGTTCAAACCTTGTATTGCCGATTACACAAGGGATAGTGAAACTACTCGGATCCTTACACTTAAGTGGAAATTTCTTCTGAAGAATGACAAAAACGTTCTCACTATCCCTTACCACTTTTCTGTCTCGAAATCGTCTTCTTTTGGTGGGAAGCTCCTTAATTTTTTTACATACTTCAACACTTGCTTAATAGCGTTAAGAAACAAAATGTTTACTTGAACTTTTCGGAAGGTTTACAAGATTTCATATTCCTGTTCATATTTTTTAGATTATGCTAACATGTGCGGAAAATGCAGAAAAAATGAAGAAGGATCAGTAGAAACCGTATTTGGAATACACACTTTCTTACCTTGAGGTTTTGGTGTCTCGATTGTGGGGGAATGACTACTCGGATTTGACCTTGGTTGACCGATGTCGTGGCTGGATCTACCTCTTATTCGGTAATTAGCTCAGCTTCCATGATTCGACTCCGTTTGAAGGTTGTCAGCTCACTCTCAATTTTCCTACCATTCTTCAGTGTAATGGCTTTTGCAGTTTCAGACATTCCTTTCAGATTCAGAATCGTAAAATTAGGAATTTTAACTTGCTCACAAACTTGTCCCATAAATTCAACTATCTATCACATCTGTAACTTCAAATCTGCTATATCTTGTGCTTGGTTTTGCTGACCCTAAACCAAAGAAGCATTGGAAATAGTTAACGATTTAAGAATCTCATCATAATTAATCGATGTACCTGAACTTTACTTCATGGACTTGGCGTGAAGGCTCTCCAATTCCTTCATAATGTTGGGTATTCGAGGCTCGATTTGTAATCAAAGTTCAAGAGGGAGAAATCCTTCATCGAAGTATTGAATCAGGAACTCCTTCATCTGGTGTTGTGGACATGATGCTATGAGAGTTTTGAAACACTCATAGTACGCTGAATATGATTCTTTTGGACCCTGTTGAATATCAATATCACAGATTTTTTTCTCAATAAGGTAGTTCTTGATGTTGGGAAGAATTTATCCATAAACACCTTCTTGCTTTTCTATGAGTTTACAATTCCTGAAGGAAGTTCACAAAGCCAATCCTTAGCCATGTCAACAAAAGAAAACGGAAAGACTCAGCTTTAGGATGTTCAATTTCTTTTTGTGTTTAATGTGTTTTGATCAGGAAGAAGATTCTTGACCCACGAGGTCAATTTCTTCAAAAATGGAATAAGATTTTTGCAATATCATGTCTGTTTGCCATTTCCATTGATCCCTTATTCTTTTACATCCCAATAGTTGACAAGAAGAAAAATTCCTTGGATTGGGATAAGAAGTTGGAGTTTGCAGCTTGTGTTCTGCGTTTTTCTATTGACATGTTTTACATACTTCACATAATATTTCAATTCCAGACCGTTTTTATTACTCCATCTTCTTGAGTATTTGGAAGAGGTGTAGCGTTTTATTATTGTTATTATTATTATTATTATTATTATTATTGTTGTTGTTGTTGTTGTTGTTGTTGTTGTTGTTGTTGTTGTTGTTGTTATTATTATTATTATTATTATTATTATTGCTGTTGTTTTAGGCAAATGGTTCAAGAACTAAAGAGGAACTGTAAAATCATAGTATATTTAGTTTCCTATGCAGCTGTATGGATATAAAATTTTCAAATTTGGGAGTGTTGTGGAAGAGAATATTGGTGCCATGTCTAATTGCTTTTAACTGCTAATGCCTCCTAGGTGATGATTGGGAGCATGAAGACATTTCACTGATGAAAATGAAGCTGTTGGTAATGACCCTGAGGAACGTGAATATCTGGCTTTTGAACTTCCTGCTCCTCCAGAAATCAAGCAGGTTGATTTTCATTGCTTGAATTTTCCAGATGAGACAGAAGATGAAGATTCAAATCGAGAGTATATTGAAGAGACAAATCGAGATGCAGTCATGATTGCGGCTGCAAAGTTGGTTGCCACTGATTCCATTCCAAAGGTGTGCATTTGTTTCTTCTATATTAGAAGCCTGCATAATTGTTGCATCGACTAAGATGTGTTTCTACGCTCCATGACCTACATGAACTTATATGGGCCTGCTGCCTGACTTTTCCCTTTAAGTGTTGTCATCACAAATTATTACAATAGAATTTCAGGTGGCATCCTAAGCAAATATTTTCTCCATAAAGTTTTATGGACTTAACATGAGAGTATTTGGTACCCAATGTGATCTACGCTTAAACTTTTGGCTACTGGATGTCACCTCTGACGTATGGGCAGAATGCAATTGCTGTGAATGAATTTCTTTGGCATAGTTGGAGCTGAGTAAGAATATAGTTGAATATAAAAATAAAAACTTATATGTAAACTTATTTGCAACAGATCATTAACAAGAGTTCTGTTGTTACACTAGGTGATATGCTTATCATTGGCGGGACTTTATTTTATGCAATGAGTAATACTGGAGAGGTAAGTCAATTATTAACAATTGTTATTATACTTATGTAAGTTATTCTCCGCCTTGTTAGGTTTTGCTGTTTTTGGTTGGTGGGGGCGAACGACATAGAAAAGTGAAAGGGAAAAGTAATAGATCACCGTCTTCTCTACTTGAAATCCTTGTACTTGCTCAAATTAGCTAATTGGACATTCAAACTTGCACTTTATCTTTTAATGACAGGGTAATGAAGCAAGTTACTTCAGATGTTATCTTTTGACTTGTAACCACAACTTATGTTTGACGTAAGCTTTGTTTTTTGGTAGTGACATAAATCTGCAGACTTAGCATACAAGATTATGAACTACTGTCTAGTTGTGATTGCCGATTAAAGTTAGGGTAGGCTTAGTTTTTTTTTTTTTTGGGTGGTGTCTTAATCTTCTATTAGACATGTTAAGGTGGATCATGAGATATAAGCAGCTAAGTGAAACATGTAACTTCAGTACTTGTATATTTTTCATGGAATCAATAGCATTCAACTTAGATGTTTATCTGTCAGTTTTTTCAATAACTTGCATTTATTTTGGCATTCTATGATAATTAGTTAACTTAAGTGCGTTTTTATAATTGATGATATTGGGAATCATGCAGGAATTTTGTGTTAAAAAGCGAGACCGTGTACAAGTTGTAGCAATGCTCGGAGTTTTTGGATTGATTGTGAGCATATGCCAGATGTATCCTTTTCCACTTTCAGTAATCAGTATCATATACCTGGTATTTTTATTTCACAAATAGACTTTGTTTGCAGTCCTCACCTTCAACATTTGCTTTATTTATGTAACTAGCAGAAAATATGTTGTTTCCATCTCATAGCAGTCTAGATCTATATTTGAGATTTCAGCTTTGAAAGCAACCCAGTGGGACTCAGAGCTTGTAAGTAATCTTGTTCTGTACAACTTTTATTTTACTGCTTTATTATCTGTGGTTTCTGTGATCCTGGATTTGATATTTCAAAACCAAAATTATACACTTTGATCATACTGGAGCTCAAAAAATTGTTTACTATATTTTCTAGAAATGGAATGATGTATCTTTTGCTTCTTTTTTTTCAATAGTAAGTTAACAATTGTGGTATGTTTCTGTTTGCCAGATACTACTTCTGGCTACCTTTGAATTGTCAACCTTTATATTCTACACAATCGTGCCTTTCGTACTGAATGTTAGCTCAAGTTTGTTACGAGTTGTAGTTAAATCAGTTCAACATGAACCTTACCATGCATCATTCTATTTACTTAATGTATATTCATGTCTGAACAATTTCGCAAGTTGAATACAGAAACTCCAATGCATCCCGTTCCTGTCCCGATCTCGTCCTGTCTCGTTCCGATTTTTTCGGGTCTTAATGGGATTGAATAATTTCATTCCGATCCCGTCCCGTCCCGATCTAGAATGGGATGGGATGAGATGAAGATTTTCAATCCCGCCAATCCCGAGCTAATATTTATTATTAATAGTTTTATTTATTTATTTATTTTAAAATTACAATATTAGTGTAACTGAAGAAAAATGAATTTAATTGAAATCAGTGTAATTGATATTAGTCTATATCTGCAACTACTTGATATTGGTTTATTTTTAGAATTCTAAATTAATTATTTAATTGCAAACTCTTTAAAACTCAAAATGGGATTGCTAACTACATTGGAGAGTTTTATTTCGTGTCAAGACAATGAATTTAATGACTGTTTTTTTTAAAACAATAATGAAACATTATTCTTAGCACCCCAAATCTACTCATCCTTTTGTTCACTATTCGAAATAGTAGAGCATGTCCACCATTGCCATTATACTGTCCACCTCTTAGTCATTCAAAACTCTGCAAAAATCTTAATTATAGGGTGAATTTCAGCTATCATTTATAGTAGTTTATTATGATGTTGCATACTCAATTTAATGCTATCATTTATTTGTAGTTCTACGAATTGTCTTTGCCTTTTTTCAACTAAGCAAATTGGGTATTGGGTAAGCAGTAATTTGTAAAAAAATGAGAGCATGCTGATCTCATCCCGTCTGGAACCCGTTTGGGATGAGACGAGGTCAGGATGAGGTTTTTCCCATCCCGTCCCGTCCCGATCCCGTATGAACGGGATGGGTCTATCTCGTCCCATCCCGTCCCGTGCCCACCCTTGGCCAAAACTGCATAAGTGCACAGGAAGTACCTGATTTTCACTCTCTTTAAATGTCTTCCCAAGCATACTCATTTTTGCTCGCTAGATCTAGCTATCCCAAGAGAAGTATCGAGCAATGAATTTATGTATAAGACAATTTCCGTAATTTTTTGAAAACCAAAAGGATAGAGATCATCATCAAACTCACTGAGAATTTATTTATTTTAACTTTTGGCATATTTTCTTTTGAACGAATCGCACCGAGAATTTATTTATTTTTAATTGAATTGTCAGACTTTAAGATGTCCTTCACTTTTTTTTTTGCCTTTGAGACATGCTTTGTTTTAAACAACGACTTTTACTAGCATTTGACATACAGACTAGCGGTGCCGCTTGGTTCAGTCTATCGATTCTCACATCAGACATGTGGGCAGTATGCATTCACATCTTCTTTTACCATCAGCAGGTATCCAGTTTTCAAATAAACTTATTGGATATGTTACGATAATTTACTGGAATGATAGATTGATACATGTTGAGTTATTAGCTTTTACTGAGATTTACTGTGAGTTTTGATTGATTATTTTATCTTAAATCTCGACTTGATGCTTTGTAATCACCTTGGAATCCTAAATAGTTATCTTTCTTGTATATAATTTTGATCACTAAACCATTTACAGGTAGATTGGTTATACTACCTTTCATTTGTTGCCGTGGTTGTAGGACTCGTCACCTATTCTCTAACGTATGTTCTCTATAATATCTTTTTTTTTCCAGCTAATATGTTCTCTCCATGTTATTTCGCCCATATGTGTGATATTACATTTTGTTTCACTGTGTTTGCCTGTAACAGAGAGATTTATAAGCAAGGCATCATCTCCTGTTGACAAAATTTCATCATAAGCAACATCTACATCACCCATGCGAAGCGCATCCATTGCACTTCTCCAAACAGCCCAAAGTAATTCTTGATCCCCCCTACATTATTATCATCTGTAGTCTCCGCAGTCATATCTGGGATAGCCACCTGTGCAGGTCGAGATGTTCCATTGTCTTCCCCAGCAACCCGAATAGCTTCCAGGGTAGCCTCATCCTTTGAAGCTTGCCAGACACTTCTTGCAGATGGCCCCTCACCAAGTTTGACAGATCCTGGTCCCTTGTTCCATGCTCTTCTGTTGCTAACTTGGTCACAATCATTTCCTAATCTTACTAGCCTATTATCAATTGCAGCACTAGCTGAAACTCTACGTGGACCTATATACCCATTTCTTGAAACACCATAAGAATGAGAACCCCTGGTTTCAGACAAATCAGATTTCCATGGCGGGTCCCTTGCCCTTACTTCTGAAACAATATCGTCTGTTGAAAAGAACCTTTCTGCAAGCTGATGGAGGTTGAAATCTGGAGGGATTCAAGTTATCATTTTTGGAATGAAGAGAAGGAGACCCAGAGAGCAAAGAAGGTCCAAGTGAAAATAGCAACAATGAGATTGTTAGAAAAAGAGATGGGGAATATGGTGTTGATTTCCAACAAGGTCGGAAGAAGCAGATGGTGAAAGATGATCCACTATCGAAGCTTATTGGCCAGTTTTTGCATAAACACAGGGTTTCAGGGGAGATGTCATTGGACATGGATTTGGAAATGGATGAGCTGAGTGATGGATGGCCAGTTTCAAGTCTTTTATCCTTGGTGTATTGGCTTGCTATGGACTGGGCGGCGTTGGCTGCTGCGCTGAGGGCATAGTGTTGAAATTGTCGCTGAGCGCTGATTGGTATGGCATCTTGGGCAGGGTTTGTACAGGCTTTTGGGTCGATGTTTGGTATGGTGTGATCATGCTTCAACTGAAATAAATGTAATCTGATCTTTATTATTTGATAGATTTTGTGACTCGATGTAATACATTATCTTATTAATTACATTACTTTGCCTCCGTTCATGAAAATGTTTAAGTGTTTGACACATTTTGATTTTTATTTTCTAGAAATAAAACTTATAAGATGTTATAAAAAGTCATTTGATAGCACTTGATGAGTGCTATAGAAAAAAGGGCCTTGAGAAACGCTATAGAAATTAATACAATAGCATTTGTTAAATGCTACGTGAGAGAAGACAATAGCGTTTCTGAAATGCTATTGGTAATTATACAATAGTGTTTCAAAAACGCTATAAATAAAGTTACTATATAGTCTACTTACTATAAATAACCCTGTATCTATTATGGCTCTGGCAGACACAACGTTTTCTAAAACGCTATGGTATCTTACAATAGCGTTTTTGAAACTCTATTAATGAGCATGTGTTGTAGTGTCTTTGTTGTAGTGATAGGCTTGAATCTATCCAAATCTGCTAGCTGGAAGATAGCCCGAAGCTGATTCTTGCATGTCTTGGGCAATGTGCACATTCCCAAGTCGCGGATGTGTAAATTATGCATTTATTAGAGATTATTTTGAGTACGGAGTTGTTTTGAAGTATTTATCTTCTTGTTTTATATTCTTCTACAAAAGTTTTTCAAAGAAAACGTTTTTCAAAACGAGACAACTCACCCCCACTATATTCTTGCTCACCATATCTAATGTAGGGCACCCCTTGAGTGGTACTTAGAGCATACTACTCACTTTTAATTGGTACCTGAGGAATTCCCCTTCCTTCTGCTTCACTGGCAGTAAATTGAAGAAGTTGGAAACCTTTTTTTTTTTTTTTTTTACCTCAGATGCATATAATAATTGATGAAAGTGGACTCAGGAGTTATTGCCTGTCGTATTTTTGAAAATTAGCCCTTTTATATATGTTTGACCGTATATTTGTGTCTGTGATCTTAGTGGTAGTGATAGGGTCGAATCTATCCAAATTTGCTAGCTCAAAGATAGTTTGGAGCTAACTCTTTCATGTCTTGGGCAATGTGGACATTCCTAGTTGCGGATTTGTAAAATATGTATTATTAGAGATTATTTGAGCATGGAAGTTTTAAGAAGTGTTTATATAGCCTTCTTGTTTTTAAACTCTTCCACAAATTCAATTGAAAAGATTTTTCAAAAATAGACTATTCACTCCCACTTTAGTCTTGCTCACCATTTCTAATTTATGGGCACCTCTTGAGTGGTACTTAAAGCATACTACTCACTTTTAACTGGTATCAGAGTCAAGTTACTCACAAAGGGCTTAACATCTAGCAAAATGATTTTAACCAATGACAATTATAGTTTTTGGAAAAACAATATGATAACTCATTTGATGGCTATGGATGAGCTTGTATGGCTTACAATTGTAAATGGGTATAAGAAAGCTACCATCACATCCACGAATATGGAAAGACAACTACTACTATCAAAGCCTATGCAGATTGGTTAGCAATTGACCAAGCAAAGCTCACGCAGATGCAAATGGTCTAAGTGTAATCATCAGTGCGGTGAGTGATGGGATTTTTAAATCTATCATGAATTGTGTGACCTCCAAGGAAGCATGAGATATATTGGCGCCCAACAACAAAGGTAATGCTCAACTCAAGGATTCCAAGCTTCAGGTGTTGCACACCACTCTAGAGATAATTCACATGGAAGGTGAGCCTTTCACCTAATTTGGGGACAATATGAAGGAGATTGTCAACACCTTGGAAGTCTCAAAGAAAATGTCGGACACCCAGAACATTAAGAAGATTATGAGGTTTCTGATTCATAAGTACAATGAAAAAATTTATGCAATCGAGGAGAACAACAAGAATTTGTCAAAGATCAATCTTTAGAACCTGATTGAGAATCTCAAAAACTTTGACTTGATGAGCTATCAACATTGATGGTCAGGAAAAAGTACTTCGTATCTGAATATGTTCTCATGCAATAGTCAAGAATTATTGACGATAGCGAGCTGGAACAACCTATTCCTTCTTTTTAAATACCATGATTTAGTGCCATAGAATTTTCAGTTGTTACCATGTAGTAATCATCTACGATTGGTGACAAATAAAGCACCCGCACCCCCTTTGAGCATTCATAAATTTCATAAATTTAAAAAACCCCCAATGACTAGTTCTTGCATGAATTGCTAAATATTCAATGGGTCCAACATTGATTCATTCAGATGTGTCAATTGCGCAAACACGCCCATAGTTACTAGGATGGATATCGCATATCCGAAAATTCGCAATTCTCCCTGTCAACTCCAAGGAACCCAATAACTTGATTCGCACATGAACTATTTGTGTCAATGGATTTGTTTGATCCATAACTTGAGATAAGGGGTGCATGACGATAAAGGATTCATAAGTGGTTGTTAATGGAGTGTAAGTTACCAAATTATAGGAGTAGGTATCAAAATTTGCCTAATAGCTCCACCTATAGTTCTATGAACAACATTTTATACCTTTCACAATTCCTATAATTTTTTTAATTTTTAACTCAGAGTTTACAAATCATTCTCTAGAATTATATAGAATTAATGAAGTATACGATCCCTTCAGATAGTGATTTGTCCGGCAACAAAAAGTTTAAATTTCACTTTTAAATTCAACTTTCATTCATCGAGTTAGGCATTGTTAAGATAAGATATGCCTATCTTGAACTCAAATTAAGATAGGAAATTAGGAAATCTAGAAGTTTCTATTTGGTTAGGTTCCAAGTAAGAGTTGGATCTATTCATCACATGATTCAATAAAATAGAAAATATCTTGGGTTTATAGTCGAATTTTGTATCAATCAATTGAATCTCATTTCAATGACGGTTAATAAAAAATAAAGCACAGTAATTAGGTTTTATCCCGGACTTCATAAAAGTAAACATCCATTATATTGTATACATAGGTACATGCAGTAAATTCACAGTGGCTAGTGTCTTAGGAATTGAATCAAAAGGGCCATTGTAACTCAAGGGTAGAGTAACGCCATGGTAAGGCATAAGTCATCTATTCAAATCCGATAAAGGGGCTTTTCCACAAAATTCCAGTCGGAGTATTTATTTTGTAGTTTTGCAGTAGAGAATATAAATAATAATTTTGTTGATGTTTGTAATAAAAAAAAAGTAAACACTTACATAACATAATAATTTACTATTACAATTATGTTCTTATTAGTTCCTACAAGATATATTATAAGCTCAATTTGGGATCCTAGTCAGCAAGCTACGAAATTTAGAATTTGATTGCTCAATTTAGACCATCATCAAAATCTTATTTCCATACTCAAAATATGCCGAATTTCCTTGATCTTGCTTTCATGTTCCAAAATTACCTTAAAACAAACAAATATCACGAACTAGTCAAATTATAAGAAAAAAGTAAAAAAAAAAAAAAGGCTAATCAAAATAAGTTAATTAATTCAATAAACTAACCAATGTAAATATGGGGGAATAAAAAAGTATAAATGTGTTCATCTAATGCCCCCAAACCTACATTTTGCTAATGTTCTAGAAAAACAAAAATAAAGAAAATGAAATACGAACTCATTTTCGTAGTCATCGTTGATTGCACTCACCTTTTAAAATGCGTGCAACAAAACTTTAAACCCCTAGATTACCTATAGTAGACGAGTTATGTTTTCGTGAGGGCTTGCAATGAATATATGCACTGTTGTTTCTTCAAAATAATGGATTTACTATGGTGATGCTCATTTTCAAAAGATAACATAATGAAGTCAACAAAGTTTTTCTAAGTTTAAGGCATTAATAAATCGATAAAAAAAGGTCTTCTCCAATTTTCAATCTTGGAGTGTGCATAATAGCCAACAAGAAAATATCGATCAATTTTTAAGCTACTTACAACCTTGATCACCTTCAGAATGAATTTCGCCTCGACTTGAAATCTCATGTCATACACTCACAAGAAAAATCAATCAGAAGTGGGTTAGTTATGTCATACATATATGTGAAACTTTGAGTAAATGTAACATAAAAAATTCAAATTGTTCACATACAAGATTTTCTTTAACAAAAAAAAGTCACAAGAAAAGTATTTGATCTCATGGAAAGGAATACTATTGACTTGAGAACATTGGACTAAAACATCATTCCCCAAAAATTCACACCTAAACACATTTCAAAAAGCATCAAATCAAAAGCACTGTGCACCATGGACCCATGAAGTTTTCCAAAAAATTTAAACACGTGCTCAATCTTCACCTTCGTCAAACTTTGTTCGAATGACGATTTAATCCTACGTGTTGCAATTTAATCATTTCATGCATTATAGTCCATACATTGATAAATGCGCCTTGTGAATTTGCCAACATATTCTTCAACTTGGAGTGTGCGCCCTCAACACGACCTGTTGTCCGTTGCCCAAAATGCATGAAAGTATCGGTCCATGCACTCGCAAAGTACTTCTTCCGTGAATACCATACCGTCCTCAAATAATCTAAACACTTTGGGCGCGATGCCCGTTTTCTCTCAAATTCAACAGTTGCCTTATTCCATTATCTTTTTGTACTTGATCTATACAAATCCGAGAAATAATCTATAAACTCATACATCACCTAGTTATCCTTAAAATATTTTTTGCAATTATTCTCAACATTTGTATTTATGTGCCACGTGCTCAACAATCTCCTTACTCTAAGAAAGACTCTCTCAATGGCCCTTATCAAGCCAAATTGTCTTTAACTGATAAATACGGTTGGCAACTTGTCTGGCTAAAAAATCCCAATAAGTTTTTTCAGTGCCCAGGCGTACTAATCTTCATTCTCATAAGACACAAAATTAGCATGCAACATTGAACATTGTGCTCGTCGATGTGACACCCACAATCTCAAGAGCGGCATCTGGTAACGATTAGTTTTATAGGTGTAATCCATAATCATGACCGATGAAAAACATTTTGCTAGTTGAATTGAGCCAGGATTCGCCCAGAAAAGGTTTGCATCTCTATTGCCCTCATTCATATTATGTCACTATGTGTAACTATAGTTGTTCAACAAGTGCATAGTCTGTTGCAATGCTGTTCGACCTTGTAGTTGGCTTGTCTTTATCCGACAAATGACATTGTGAATATTTTCTTCAAATTCGATATATTATTGGGATACAACTCTTTCAAACAGGCCAAGATGTGATGAGGGGCAACACCCGACTTCGACATATTCTTCACATATATGATTTCCTCTTCATTTAGTCTGCTAGCAAACGAATGGGCAACAAGTGATCTTGCTCAAGGATGATTGTGGGTTTCACATGTCACGTGCAATTTCCAATAGTCATTACCTTGGGATTCTTCTCAACTGAAATGGGCAGCCACACTTTTTTGTACTACTTGATCGAAGCACATTCTTTTGCTTACTATCTGCCTTCCCTCCCCTTTCACATCCAAAATGGATCCTTCCTTCACGGTTGTGACGAGCCAGTTCCAATTTAATGATAACAACAACTATATTATTATCCTTATGGATGCTTCGACACTAAGCTATTAAGCCGACCTCGATGTGAATACCTACAAAATACAAGATAAAAACATGTTAGGAACACTAATAAACTTGTAACCAATAAACAATAAACTTGTAAGAATAGTTATACATGAATTAGCCTAACCTCTTCAGTAAGAAATAAGTTGCTATTGTCAAACACCTCTTCCAGTGCTCTTTCCTCATTGTTTCATCTCATCATTACTATCAACATTGCTATCAACATGATTGTTTGTAGCTATTCGAAACTTATTACACCCATGAGAAGGGACTACGCACAAAATAATAATGGAACGTATAAGTAAAATCAACAAACAATAGCAACAACAACAATATCACAACAAGAAAAAAAATTGCAAGTTCATCTCAAGTTGAGAGTGTTACCTCAAGTTGAGTGATATAAATTTCATCTTCCTTTTCAAATTGTTCATCTTCTTCACCCTCAAGTCCACGATTATAATCAACGAGGCTATAATCATCAACTTCACTAAACCCATCCATTTTGGCATAATAAGTTAAACCAAACTCCTTACAAACAAATTTGAGGAACTACAAATGAGAGAGAGTAGTTAACTGTGTCGAGAAGGGACAATGGAAAGTTTCGGCGAGCTTGGTTGGGGAGAAAAGACAATGAGAATGATGATGGGAGGGAGATAGATGTCTGTAAGGGAGAACAAACTTCTCGTCATAAGAGTGAGACAAATGTTTGTGTTTTTTGTGGTGGTGTGTGAAAGCAGGTAATTTTTTTTTGGATGGGTGGTGTGGGTGAGAGTAATCTGTGGTGCTAAATAGTCACTGCCAAGTTGGAATGATTGCACAAGGCAGGTGATCGATTGTCAAACTTGTTAAATAGGAAGATACAAAAATTGTTTTCTTTATTGTGTATACATCCATTTATCCTCCTCCCCAAGAATCCCTTCTTCCACTACACCTGACAACACACAAAATTGCTTAACTACCATAAGAAAGAGCCACTTTACCTTTTGTGTTAGGGTTTGTTGCTCTTGAGATAACTCTCCCTTTCGTGTAATTATTGATGCGCCCGCAACCGTATTTCACATTAAATTAATGAAGTACAACCACGAAGGATTCAAAGTTCACCCTAAATATTGCCTGAGACTCCATTCAATAAACATAAGGAGATGGAGTACAGAAAACCATGTCCATTGAAAGAGGTTACCAGATATGAATATTTCAAAATTCTACATAGTTTATCTCATGCATATACAAGGACCATAGAAGCCACTAGCAATGTAAGAATAGATGATACCAAGGGCTATGACCATCTTGAGGTCAAAGTTATCAACTATACTCTCATGGCCAATGACTAGCATGTTGGATGATTAATTTTTTCAAGCTAGCACACAATTCCTGCAAATATTTGAATAATGCCCAATTTAAGATAAACTTACAGATTATGAAGTATCATGACTTGCCCGATCAACCATCTCGATGGATATATATATATATATATATTTTTTTTTTTCTCTTTAGTATTGGATTTTGTTTTTTTTAATTTGTTTGGGATGTCATCTTATTTCATGTCAATATAACAAATCAGATGGTGTTTGAGGTTGGAGATAAAAGATGGCTAAGATTTACCCAAAAATAAGAATCTAACTGATCACAAAGAAGAAGGTTGGAGAAATACGTTTTTTTTATTTTTTTTATTTTTACTTTTATGCCCCAACCAACTCTAACCATCCCACCCTTGTACTTAATAACTTATATTTGACAAATCATTATATTTATGTTGGTGTTTTTTGTTGTCAATTGATAGATTGAAATTTGCAGAATAACGAAAATTGAAAGATAATGCTGGAAATCAAATAAAATAAATTGAACGAAAAAGTAAATCAATGATATATAAATGAAACGATACATTAACGAAATAAACTTCTTTTCATCAATCAACTAACTAATAATGAGAAACCTACGAACTTCTAAAGGAAACCCTAAACCTAATAGGAAAAAAATGTCCTAATTGGAAACCCATTACAATAATAATAAAATTCCTAATATTGCTAAAATACTACTATTGCTAATATTACTAAATATTCTAATTACATCAGTCTCCCCAAGTTGAAGAAGCTCATCCTCGAGCTCAAAGTCAATAAAGTCATATGGGCACAAGCATCAATAGAATGTGAAGTGTCCAAGTAGAAGTAGACTTCTAACCTTTCCTTTGTAGTTTCTTTGATCCCAAACAAGTAAACCCAAAGTGAGCCACCAAATACAAAACTGGTGAGAAGTCCCCGACTCAAAAGAGATTCAATTAAAAAACTCGATATATATGTGAACAAATTTCAGAAAATGAGCTTCAAAATTGTCCCAAATTGAATCCAAAAATCTATCATGCGGTGTTAAGTGTATTGTCTGGTGGTGGTAAATAACCAAACCAGAAACCAATAGTTTGTGATGGTACTAATACCTTAACTAAAAAATGTTTGATCAGGGGTTGTAATAAAAACTGGAGCAGAAAATTGGGGAAAATTCCCTTATTTTTTCCCAACTCGATTTAAACAAAATGGAGGGGTTTCGATCGGTTGGTTGATGGGTGGCTACAGAGGGGGTGGCGGCGACGATGAGCATGTACGTGGTCTCCATGGTAGACGATGGACGAAGAGAGGTAGATCGACCAAGGGAGTGATCGGTTGGGTCGATCGATCAAGGAACTGTTGTCGTCGATCCATATGTGAGTACAAGACTTTCGAGCATGGTGGCGATAAACGTTGTGACTCGATGACGACTGATGATCGAGGGTGACAGTGGATTTTTTGTCGAGCGATTTGTAGGATTGACTAGGGCTGGCGATCAATTTGTTGTTGTTCGACGAGCTGTTGTGCAGATCGACATTGGGAAGGTGCTGGCGATGATGGTGGTGTTGTTTGGATACATTCCATGTCCTTGTCCTTGTAGAATATCTTATCTATATTTGCCCTAAATTCTTTTAACTCTGCCTTTGCTGCCATGAATTCTGTGAATAACAAGTGTATAATTTCACAAACTCGTTCTTACTCGTACTTCTCTTCAATTATTTTATAAAAAAATAATTCTTCAAATATCACTTCAGCTCTGATAAGAATTGATAGAATAAAACTTGTGGATTAATGAAAATTAAACGATAATGCTGGAATCAAATAAAATAAATAAAACGACAGTAAATTAACATTAAATAAACGAAATAAATTTTTTTCTATCAACCAACTATCTAACTTCTAAAACAAATTCTAAACCCAATAAGAAACAATGTCCCAATTGAAAATCCTATTACAATGATATTAGAATTTCTAATATTGCTAAAATACTTTCATTGTTACTGTAGATGCAAATTTTTATTGGATCACATGCTGATCACGAGGTGCAATCTGCATAAGATGAAGATTAATTTTTGACACCGGTGTGGTGCCTGTCACAGGGATTCTGATGCCAACGTTAGAGCAATGCCTTTTGAAAAAGATTTACTTCTCTATATTTTAAGAGATAATTGTAAATCGAGAAAATGTTACCTTCAGATGGCTTTGTATTTGTCTATTTATAGAGGCAAAACAAGTCGACTGCTGGTAGATGAGTGAGACACATGGCAGATGAGTGAGTCATCTGCTTACAGGCAGTTGTAACTTCTTTTAGGTAATTGTAACTTCTGTAGATGGTTGTAACTTTCATAGATGGTTGTAACTTCTCGTTGGTGGTTGTAACTTCTTGTTTGGAGATACCTCTCTTGCAAGCTCGTGTGCTCATCTGAGCATAGTGGTCGGCGCCGAACATAATTCCCTTGTCGAGAAAAAAAATGTTCTGCTGAGTTGTATTAGACCCATACTTGGGCTTTCTATATTTATATTTTTCGTGGGCTATTTTTGGGGCTTCTCGGGAACGTCCCAAATCTTCGGGCTTTCTAATCCTATTGGGCTAAGGATTATTTTTGGATCCCACAAATGCCCCTCATCTCCTTTACTTTTGGGTTGACTAATTTTTTGTAAAACAAAAGAGATATTTAAATATGAAGTTTTTCTTGTACTTAGACACCTTCACTGAGAAGTTCTATCAAAACTAGAAGTTCTTTTGTACTTTGAAATCTTTACTGAAGAGTCTTATAAATAATAAGTATTCTAAGTTAAGATAAACTCTCATTTTCAAATCTTTAAGAGTTATCCAATTCATCCTTTCTATTTTATTTTCCAAAGGATTGAGAAAATACAAGTCTGCATTACTGAACTCTTTTTAATTCCCCACAATTTTTTTTTTTCTAGATTTGTGGACGGTGAAACACAAAAACTTCCCTTTCTTTTTTCTTCTCGGCTTGGCTAATTGCAAGGGGTGAGATTTTATTTTTGTTTCCTTCCTGTTTTTTTTGGTTGGGAGTTGGGAGGTAGATGGCTGCAACGGTGGTCGATCGTTGTGAGAGAAAAAGAGGGACGACGGTTTCCACCGGTTGGCTGTAGTAGTCATTTCTCCTATCTATTACACCATGTTCACTTCTGTCACAATTCTTGCAAGTGCTATAATGTTCAAGGATTATTCGGGTCAGAATGTGAGCAACATAGCTTCAGAGTTACTTGGGTTCATCACTGTGCTTTCCGAAACTGTAGTGTTGCCTAGTACTAGAGAACTTGATCTATCTCCAGTTACAGAGCTGGAAGAAAGACCCTCAAATGGCATAAAACAAATTGGTGGGGGTTTTCTTCCCCGGTGATGCGCAGTAAGGGCGAGTGGTAATCGCCGGCTGATTGTGGTAGGGAGGAAAGAGAGGAGTTGATTGACTTTCCCTTCTTTTTCGGCGATGTGTCGTTGACTGTTTACAGCGGGGAAGGAAGATACCAGTCTGGTTGATTTCCCTTCTTTTTCGGTGATGTGCGATGAGCCAGAGTGGTAGTCGTCGGGGCACCGCCTTCTTTGTCGATTTGGAAGGACTCGATGGTTGTGGAGTTGTTTTTCTTCGTCAAACTAGGAATTCTTCTTTGATAACTATGGATTCAAATCCAAAATTTAATTTCATCAAACAATTATTAATTTTGGGGCCAGATTATACCCAATCGTGGTTTCTATTGTGTGGACAGTTACAGTAGTAATTTGCAAATAAGAAAGGCTTGTGTGCAAGTGCACCCCCATTTTCACTATGTTCCATCACAACTTTTTTCTAATCGAATCCAATACATTTGGGCTACCCTTTTTAATTGCATTTCTTTGCTAATCTGCAGGTGGGGTTTTCTCTGAGTTTATTCTGTGTCTGGATCTCAGGGTTTCTAAGAAGATATCTGGTAATAGTCATTTCTCTTATGATGAGGAACCTTTGTACTATCAAAGAGGTTCCATTTATCGTTTTGGAAGATTCCTTTATAGTAGGGGTGGGCACGGGACGGGACGAGATATACCCATCCGTATCCCATCCCGTTCATATAGGATCGGGACGGGACGGGATCAGCATGCTAATCTGGACATATCAACTAGAATACATTCTGAACATATCAAATCATAAAACAATTGGAAGAACGGGTTCTGAATCCAACACCCACTGATGGATTTCTTGTCATCTCTCTTCCTACTTCACGAAGAACGGAACCTGATTCTAACATCACAACAATCCGTGGTACTACTTCATTGTGCTGTTTCAGTTTTGCAAGGTCACCATCTCTCTTGCCTTTCTGCTCAATGTTTTGCTAGGCACCCCACCATTTGCTATGTTCCGATTGACAATTGGTGCTTGTAAACAACCCTCCTCAGACACATAGTAATCCTCCAAATTGACTACAGGTCCCTGCGACAGCATTATGATTACTGCCCTGATCTACCACAGCATGGAGCCCTGTAGTTGGGGTGGGAGCATTAGCACATTGCCCTACATTGTGCCCCAAGGATGGAACCTGTGACAACATTTGATCCCAAAGTGCTATAGTTTTGGCATTTGACTTTTCTTACAGTTTTGGTATCGGACAGAACTCATTCAATAAGGGAAAAAAAAAAAAAAGATGTAAGAAGAACGCATAATGGGACCGACCTCTTATAATCAAAGATATGTCTGTCATCACAAAGATAAACCGGACCTCACATAACAACAACACTGACCGTCCACAATGACAAATTTTCAATGGCGAATTACCACAAATCATTTCAGAATTGTATTTGCCAGACGCCTCTGATTTAAAGTTTTGGTATTTATAGTACAATCTTACACTAAATTTGACTAAAAAGGTTTGAGCATCTGTTATTGAAAGGACCTTCAACTCATTGCACAGTCTGGTCATGAAACACACAACTGCCTGCTGGACCATTTATCCAATTAAGAAACTATTGCCGCATTTTCAGATGTTTCATTTTCTTGAATAAGTACTTGGTATTGGATATCATCATTTCCATTAGCAATTTCTAATGAACTAGCAGGGTCTCCCTTATCTCTGTTACAGGCAAACACAGAGTGAAACAAAATGTAATATCACACATATGGGCGAAATAACATGGAGAGAACATATTAGCCCGAAAAATAAAGACATTATAGAGAACATACGTTAGAGAATAGATGACGAGTCCCACAGCCACGACAACAATAATTAATATCCAAACAATCCTAAAATAAATCAGTGAATTTTTATGGGCATCCACAATCCTAAAATAAATAAATAAATAATAATATTAATAATTAATATTAAAAAATTAGTTCGGGACGGGACAGGATTGGCGGGATTGAAAATCTTAATCCCATCCCATCCCATTCTAGATCGAGACGGGACGGGATCGGGATGAAATCATTCAATCCCATTAAGACCCGGGAAAATCGGGACGGGACGGGATCGGGATCGCGGGATGGGATGCCCACCCCTACTTCCTAGCTTGCCTAACTTGGAGGCCTTTTCAAAATGGATTAAGATTAACCACTTCGCCTTTCTAAAAGGAGTGCATATAAGACTCGTTGACCAAGGAGTGGCAAATAACCTTGCATCAATTTTGTTAACTTGGATGAAGAGTTTATAAAAAATAATATAACCATCAAATTTCACCCTTCATTATCTCTTTGAGGTTCAAGTTCCCCATGCCTAGGTTCTTCAAATAAGTGCTTTGTAAAATGGGATGTGCCCCTGCTCAATGTTCCCCAAATGTGTACAGGGCAATCATATGTTTCTCCAATTTGAGTAATTATTTTGTGTTTGACTTGACCAAAGAATATTTTTTTCTTCTTCTTTGAGGTGGGGAGGCATAGTGATTATGCTGACACACACACACACACACACACACACACACACAAATATATACATATATATATATGGTTATATGGTTATATATATATATATATGGTTATATGGTTATATATATATATATACATGCATTTTAGTATTATGCACATATCAGTTACTTGGTGACTTTTGTTGCAGGTGAGGAGATGGTGAAGAAATTTTTTGCCAAGCCCGACATGGAGAAGGTTCAAAGGGCGCTTGACATACTATCTGAATACCACGAATGAAGGTAGTTGTTGAGCCCATTGAGGAATGAAAAGTAGGGTCTTCCTCCGGGTGAAGACATAGGAAATTGGAAGCATAATGGATTTGATCTCAGTGACTTAACTATCTCTATTAGTGAGGCTCCTTCCGAAAGTTTTTCAAAGAGGAAGAAGAATCCCCATGAATCTGCTAGAGTTGAGGTTGACTCCTCTACTGGGTAAGAAATACCTCTTAAATATCTTGAAAAGAAAAAAATATTCTAGGCTATCTTCTTTGGCTACAAGGGGACCATCTGCGAGATCTAAAGTTTTTTTTGTTGTTGAAGAATTTGTTTCCAAAAAGAGTAGTTTGAATAATGTAAAGTTTTCTCCTTCCGCTCTTCTTCCTATTTCGAAGACCGACACTGTCTAGTGTCGTTCTGCTTCGACCAATAGGTCTGTAGCCATGGAGTTGCTTATTCTCTTCCCCGAAGGGTTGACTCTACCCGACATTGTTCAGCCATAACTGAGAGATCTGCTAGTCGAAGATATGTTCTTCCTCCTCCATCTATCATGAAGTTTATACTTTCCCTTGGCGCATTGAAGTCTCAAATATTTGAAGATCGAGTAGTAGTTTAACTCGCACTCTTCTTGGGGCTAGGGTCAGCTGATTTCAAGAAAGTTTGATATCTTGAAGCATAACAAAGTTGATTCTCCTGGACCCTATCCTATACAGAAAAAACTTGCCGTGTGTCCCCTACGTTGAAAGCTAGAGAAACTCCTATCTATGCAGAACACTCCCATTGTGTAGGTCATGCCTTCGCTGATTGAATCAATTCTGATTCATAGTGAGGGTGAATCCAATTCTGCGGATATTGTTCCTTTAGCTGACCTGCTGAAAAAAAATCTTTTAGCCAATAAGTCTGGGTGTATTAACTTGGTTGAACGTCTTCATAGATCAATCGACTTCAGTAAGTTTCAAATGAACTCATCTACCGATCTCCGTGGAAAAGCACTCTTATCTTTTTAAGAGGAGTCATTATGGTTGAAGAATTATGAGACATTTGTGTTATGTGCCAGAGTCTTCTACTGTTAATGTGCCCACTACTGATCAGCAGGAAAAGTTGAAGGAAAAAAATGAGAAGTTGAAGGTTGACCTTGGTAACCTTGAAGGTATTGAAAGAGCTCTTGAAGCTCAACAGAAGTCACACCAAGAAAAGAGTATCCAGATCCTTAAATTGGAAAAAACGTGTGCTAATCTGCGAGCTTCTCTGTCTAGTAAAAATTATGAACTAGTTTCTTTGAATCTCGAGTTTCATACTCTTACCAAGAGTAAGCTACTATGAAACCTTATATGGAAAAGTTGGAGACCTTAAAAGAAACCCATGAATTACTTGAAAAGGAATACAGTGAATTCAAGTTGGGGGCAATTTGATCATTTGAAGAGCATGCAAAGGCTGAAAAAGACTCATACAAGCTTGATTAAGTTGAGGGTAAAGGATGATGTGCACCTTATATTTACAATAACTGATGATGCCGATTTTCACCTACAGGATATGAAATTTCCCTCTAACCCCCTAGCAGATCACTCCTGTTTCCCTTGCTGATGTTGTTGATTCTTCTATTCATGGTGAGCAAGGAGATATTGTCGCTGCTAATGATTTTGGCCCTTTAGCTATCTTTAAGAACATGTAGTCCTTAGATTGTTTTTATTTGTCAATTGGAAGTTAAGATAAGTTCTACACATGCATGGACAAAGCCTGCTTTGGGATGGATAATGGTGAACACAGATGGGTCGCTCAAGGGACGCAGAGGTGGTTATGGTGCCTTGTTGAGAAATCATGATGGTACAGTAATCGCTGCAGCAGCAGGGTCACAAGAAGCTCACTCGGTTATCCTTCATGAACTGCAAGGAGTCGAAACTGGTATTAGGCTAGCCAAACAATATGGCGTTACCAAAGCAGTGTTTTGTATGGACTCACAGAATATGTACACTTATCTCACCACGGACAAAGCCCTTCCATGGGAGGCACGTCACATAACAAGAAGGATCAAATACTCTCAGAGAGAGTTTGCAAAAGTCAAGTTGCTACATGCATTCCGTGAAACTAACCAAGCAGCTGACAAACTTGCTAGCCTAATGCCTAGTGCAGAATACGTGGAGATTCTCCCGAGCTCCTTTGCTGAAGACTTGAAGAAAATTATATTTACTGATGCAAATGGTAAACAATATGCTCGATTGTAATCTATAAATCCTTTTTCAGTGGTCTGGGGAGCCCATTTACACCCCGCGCTTGCCTTTCAAAAAAAAAAAAAAAAACTCGTTCATATACGCGAATTGCGATCTGCTGATCGACTTTGGTTGTTGGATCCAAGCTCTATTTTGGTTTTTATTTTTCTTTGTTTTTAGTATGTTCAACTGTCGTTTTCCATACTAAAAACAATGCATGAATAATAAACTTAGTGAAACACATTCACAAAAAATTTATCATATATGCATGGATATATACCTTTCACCAATTGAGAAGAGGACGCGTCCTTTGGTTGAAGAGGGGATGCATCCTTTCATCTGTCAAAGAGTGGTATTTTACCCTTTACCTACTGAGGAGTGGTTAATTCCATGCACCTGCTGAGGAAGGGTTACCTTTCATCTGTTGAGGAGATGTATACTATTTTTTGCTTATAAGGAGATATGTCCTACCTTTTGCATATATAAAATAATTTCCATACATTGTTGTACAAAAGTGACTTCAAACTTGAGTCGTGATCTACCATTCTCCCTTCTACCAAATGGGGAATCTGGGTAGAATTGTGAGTGAAAACTCAATCTTGGGTTGTATTGTACATACTCTTATCTGCTGAAGAGAGATATGTTTTCTATTTGAAAAAGGACAAATACAACCTTTATAGGACTTTTACATTCCTAGACTGAAGAAATAAATTATAGCGCTTACACATTTATAATAGGTAGCGTTCCTCTACTGGAAAGGGTAAATACAATCAAGTATTTCTTATATGTACATTGCATTTTATTTTGGAAAAGCTAAAAATATTATAATTTACTTGATAGCTAGTCTACTGATGACAAAACGATCTGCTTGTAGAGTTTTCTGCTGATGATGAGGTGTCTACTGAATGAGTTACAAATAGTACTTCATAAGGTTGTTGGAGTTCCATTATCTAAGGATTTATTTGCCTTCAAGAGTGTCCAGCGTATAGCTTCCCCGACCGCCAACTTTACTCACTACATACAGACCTTCCCAATTAGGATCAAACTTTTTGACCCTTCTAGCCTCTTAGTGAGAAGGCCTTTCTCAAGAATAAATCCCCAGGTTTGAATTGTCTTATTTTGACCCACTCACTGTAATAGAACATAAGTTGTTGAAAATAAACAACTCTTGTAATTCATTTTTCTTGAGTCTCTTCTACTAGATCCAAGTTAGTCGTCGTTTATTGGCATATGCTACTAAGGTATCCTACATCCGCAAGGAGGGAACTACTATGTTGGGTGGGATGATAGCTTTGGTTCCGAAGGCCAAGGAAAATGGCATTTCTCAGTAGGTCTCCTTTTGGTTGTGTGATAAGCTCATAATACTCCAGTTAACTCTTCGACCCATTTGCCTTTGGCTTTTTGTAATTGTTTTTATGCAATTTATAATAATTTTGGTGGAAACTTCAGTTTGACCATTTCATTGTGGATATTTAGAAGCTCAATTTTTTTGCTTGATGTTGTGCTTATCAAAGAAGAGTGTAATTTTTGTTCCCACAAATTGAAGACCATTGTCGCTCACAATGGAATACGAAATCGACAAATTATGTTATGCCAAATAAACATTTTTACATCTGTCTCCTTGGTAGAAGGTAGGGCGTTAGCTTCAATTCATTTTGTGAAATAGTCGGTTGTTACAATCATCATATTCTTCTGCGTTGGAGCCATTGGCCCTACAAGGTCAATTGCCAATTGCATGAATGGCCATGGATTGATCTGAGGATTCAATTCTTCTGCGGGGTTAGTAGGAATTGGTTTGAACTGTTGGCATTTGTCACATATCTGTACAAAGTCTCTTGCATCTTGATGCATGGTTGGCCAGTAGTAACCAGCACTCAAAGCTTTTTGTTATAGTGATCTTCCCTCAAAATGATTTCCACAAGATCCTTCATGAATGCTACTCAAAACTTCAAGTACTACTGGAAAACTAATACAGGTGAGGTCAGGCCCCAAATACGATATGCGGTAGAGCTTTTATTTCTTCACATAATATTTTGCAGCCTTTTGTTGGAGTTTCTTGGCTTGTGTCTTATCTGCTGGCAGATTACCATTCAGTGGAAAATAAAAAATGGGATCTTGCCAAGTAGGATTAGCATCGATCATCATCATCTCGACTTCTTTTTTAATACTTGGAATTTCCAGGTGCTCGATTGGGATAGAGTGCCTAAATTGATAATCTAAGGCTGACCCCAAGTTTGCTAATGTATCTACATGAGAGTTTTTTGCTCTAGGGACCTACTTAATTATTAAAATAGGAAAAGCTTTCAAAAGCTCTTGGACTTTGTCTAAGTAAAGGATCATCCTTCGATGCTTTACAATGTATTCACCAGATGCTTGACTGGTTATAAGCTGAGAATCTGAATAGATGGCTAACCTTTTGACGGACAAATCATTTGTTAGGCGTTGACTAACAAGCATGGCCTAATATTCTGCTTCATTATTGGAGGTTTTGAAACGAAGGGTAATGGCTTACTCTACCATGGTTCCATTGGGCGTGAATAAAACAAGTCTCGCTCCGGTACCCTTATGATTTGATGACCCATCTACATATAAATGCCACATATCTTTGGATGACCTGCTCCTTATCCAGCATGAACTGAGAAATCTTTTGTTGTTGATGGGCACGACAGTGATCTGTTGGCTGACTTTGTCTCTTCGGCTAAGGAGGGTGTGAACCCTGCTACGAAATTTGCTAAGGCTTAAGCCTTTATAGTTTTCCTTGGCTGGTAGATCAAATCATATTGGTTTAACTTTGTGGCCCATTTCATGAATCTTTGATAAGCATCCGAGCTGTGGACGATTGACCGTAAAGGATATTCCATCATGATAATCACTCGAGCTTGAAAGTAAGGCCTTAACTTCTTTGCCAAAATCAAAAGTACCAAAATTAAAATTTCCATTTTTAGGTATTTGGTTTTAGCATCGAGAAGAACTTTAGATATGTAAAATACGGGAAGTTGTGCCCCCAACTCTTATCTGATGAGAGCTGAGCTAACAATCACATTTGAAAACTGCCAAGTAGATGTACAAGTCCTCTCCCAGTTGAGGTTTCGACAGTAGAGGAGGAGAAGATAAGTAAGCTTTCAAGTTTTGAAATGCAGTTTCATACTCTTCATCCCATTTGTCTCTCTGTCCTTTTTTCAATGCTTTAAAAAATGGCTTACAATTGTTTATTGATATACTCAGGAACTGATTAAAAGTTGTTACTCTACCAGGGAGACTTTGGATTTATTTTGAAGTTGATGGTGACTTCATGTCAATGATGGCTTTGATTTGATTTAGATGAGCTTCAATTCCTCTCTGGGTGATTTAAGTATCCCAAAAATCTTCCTGACAAAACTCCAAAAGTACACTTCTCTGGATTCAATTTCATTCGATAGTTTCTTAGAAGTTCAAATGTTTCCTCAAGATTTCTGATGTGATCTGCACATTAAGGACCCTTGACCAGCATGTCGTCTACGTAGACCTCCATGGTTTTGCCAATTAAATGCTTGAAGATTTTGTTTATTAACTTTTGATAGTTCGCTCCAACATTTTTTAAACCGAATGGCATTACCTTGTAGCAGTAAGTCCATTTTTCGATGATGAATGAAGTTTTGGCTTTGTCGAGTTCGTACATCATAATTTGATTAAAGCCTGAATAGGCATCTAGAAAACTGAGCAACTCGTTGCCAGATGTGGAATTTACTGACTGATCAATGTGAGGTAGATGATAGACGTATTTTGGGCATGCTTTGTTGAGGTCAATGTAATCCACACAAACTCTCCCTTTTCCTTTTTCTTTTTTCTTAACTAATACCACATTGCCAACCAATCGATGGAGGATACCTCCTTGATGAAACCACCTGCCAAGAGCTTTTCTATCTCGGCTTCATTGATTGCTACTTTTTCTGGGGCAAAGTTCTGCCTCTTCTACGCAATAGGCCTAAATGTCGGGTCTACATGCAGTTTCTTGCAGATCACACTTGGATCAATTCCAGGCATGTCGGAGGCTGACCAAGCGAACACATCTTTGTTGGTTTGAAGAAAACTAGTGAGCTCTGCCTTCTCATCCGCGCTATGGCGACTTTTGCCTTTTTTCAGGCATATCAAGTTCAAGAATCACAAGTTTTGCATCTTCTTCTGGTCTCCATCCCTCCTCAACTGAGATTCCAATTGAATTTCTCTTTCCCGATCCTGGTGTTGTAATTGTTATTGGGAGGTAGACGGATTTTTCCCTTTCACTTCGGCTAAAGTAACGGGAATAAATTCCTTCCGTTTCGTTCCTTCAAGACTCAGGCTGCACACCTTCTTGCAATGGCTTGATCATTTTTTATTTCTCCAACTCCACCTCCTGAAATTTGATATCTAATTTTTTGTTGCAGACAAGATGTGACAACTTCAATTTTAGTTATCCATGATCTCCTTAGAAATCCGTTGTATGGAAAAGGCTCATATATTATCATAAAGGTCTACAAGCAGATGACTGGTGGTTAGTAGATGTTTAGAATCATAGTGCCAATTGTTACTCATGTTGCCCCATTGAAGTCAGTTAAGACTTTTGCCTTTTTGTTTATAAGTGATTCTAAATCAATCTGTTTGACAACCGAAAGTTGAAGTATGTTGGTTGCACTTCCCTCATCTACATGAATTGTATTTGATGATACACCAAAACGGCCCCAAATTTGTGTTGTACACGTGTAATGATGATCTCGAGGAAAAATAGGCCCTAGCGTCAGCGCAACACTGATCCGGCCCAAGTGGTTCTAAGCCCGCCCAATGCAGTCTGCCAAAAAGACCCAAATTCTTGCAGCCTGATAGGCCCACATGTCTCACAACTATCCTCAATACCCGTATGCCATGTTAAGGCAAGTATCTCGAGGATCAACTTCGGATGGGCAATTACATCGTCTCTTTGCTTCCAACTAGGAGGCATATTCCAGATTACGAATCACATATGGAGACTTCTACCTATAGACCACTCTTGGAATGGGAACTATCTCCCACGTATCTAGGAGCACACGGCTAACAGGGAGACTTCCCTCCACAGCACGACTCCTAATTAGAGAAGGATCTCAATGAAGATTTTCTTCTCTAAACTATGCCATCGATGGCTTGATCGAACCAGGACTTCTACACTATAAATAAGACATGAGGTTGGTAAGCTAAGATGCGCTACAAATTTCCTGTTTACAACATTACACTTTCCTCAGTTCCCCGTCTAATTTTAGCATCTGAGTTCCATCGTCCAGTACAACGGTGGTCCGTGGCTCACGTGCGTTCCTTGTGCAGGTCAGCAGGTTTACAGGTCAAGGTCAAAACAAGGAGCGAAAAATGACTGCATCAGTTTGGCGTCGTCTGTGGGGACGACAAAGTTCCTAACCTTTTACTAGCATTATCTCTCCTCAGGCTACGAAGAGACGGTGACCACCCGATCAGGCAACAATGGAGAACAAGGGGACACGTCAAACGCCCAGACTGGCGCTATACCACCGCTCTCAATGATGCCGATGGCACAAAGGCAACAGACTCATGCCCCCGCGCCAACCACGACGATGACGGACCCCAGGATGGATTTTCTCTCATCTCAGATACAACAAATCGCCAAAGTAGTGGAAGCTTTCATACACCAAAATCCTTGACTCGCTAAAGGAGATCAGGAAGAACACAGGCCTACAACAGAGAGCAAACACAGGAGAGTCAAGCCCTTGCTAGTTCCCATTGGACTAGAAGAGGCGGCGCAACTAAAGTAGAATCGACTCTCAGGGCAGAGAGGGTCGACCCTCAGAACCCTCTCCATAGATGGGCACACGACCCATACGTGCTCTACCGTATCTCTGTTCCGCCGTTCGTGGATCGTATCATGAATGAAGCCCTTCCAAAGAAGTTCACGCCTCCAAAGCTCGACTTCTACGACAGGATCACCGACCCGTTCGACCACCTACGTCATTACCTAAATGTAATGGCACTCAAAAAAGGATTCGAGTCGGTCATGTGCAGAACCTTCCATACTAGCCTGAAAAAGTCGGCACTAACATGGTTCCACAGCCTCCCGCCGAAGTCGATTGACTCATTCAAGGTACTGGCGAAGGAGTTCCTGACGCACTTTGTAGGAAGTGATCGCCTCCGGAAGAGCCCACACTACATACTCTCTCTCAAACAAAGATCCAATGAGACACTCAGAGAGTATGTCACATGTTTCAACGAAGAGCCGACACTCATTGATGGCTGCAACGACGACACAGCCGTGACGACTTTTACTTCGGGTCTAAAGAAGGGAAAGCTTTATGAGAGTCTCACCTTGGAACCCCTTTTGGATATGACGGAGCTCATCAAAAGCGCTCAGAGGTACATCACCTTAGAGTAGTTGAGAACTGTGAAGAGGGAAACAAAAGGAGATTAGAAGCCATCCGCTCCTAAAAGACAAGAAGGAGGCGTGAAGATGAAGAAATAGGCAAGCGAAAGCGCAATGACAACAGGTCAGACCCTGGCCGGGCCAGGCCAAAGAAAGCATCCAACTACGTTGGATCCAAAGCCATAACCCTCCTGAATTCTTGCCTTTCAGATGTCCTGAATTCAATGAAAAACTGGGAAGATCTGAAGTGGTCCCCAAAGTAGCGAAAACCCCTCCAAGCGTGACAACAACAAATACTGCTCGTACCACAAGAAGGGTGGCCATGATACCAATGACTGCAAGAGTCTAAGGTATGAGATTGAGTACTAGATCCGCAGGGGCAAGCTAAAGGAATTTCTGAGCTCTGAGAAGCGACCAGAACAATCCAGGGATCGGGGGAGTCAGTCAAGGAAATAGAGGAGACTCCAAGCATAATCTATGTCCTTCATGGGGTCGGCCTAGAGATGCAGACACAGCCCACGGATGAGGACAAACGCATTTGCTACTCGAGGGTGCAGGGCCCCATTCCCACCTTAACCTTTATAGACAAGGACCTCGAAGAAGTCTGAGCGCCGCACAATGACGCTCTAGTAATTTCGGTCTCCATTGCAAAGTGATAGGTAAAAAGAGCTCTGGTAGACACTGGGAGCTCACTCAACGTTCTGTTCTACAATGCGTTCCACAATATGGATATGAAGGAAGATAACCTAACGTCCTCAAACTATCCAATGATCGTATTCAGCGGAGAAAATGCTTCCCAATTGGGAAGATAAGGTTAGCAACAGTGGCAAGAGAGCCACAACTCAAAAAGGTTTTGTTTCTGGACTTCATGGTAGTAGATGCGCCATCTACCTACAACCTTATCTCGGGAAGACCATGGCTCCACAAGATGGAAGTCATAGTCTCCACCCTTCACCAATGCGTTAAGTACACTGCAAACCACTCTGAAGGAACGATACGTGGAGTCCAGCCTAGGGCATGAGGCTGCCATTATGCCGCATTAAAGCAAATGTTCCCAGATCCAACTGAACCCTACAACGCAGCCTGAAATGGAGTCAGATCCTGTGACTGTGGACGCACAACTCCACTCGCATGAGATCCCAATCGTAGTGGCTAATTTCAGAAACGGGGATCAATCAAATGGAACAAAAGCAATCCGCTCTTCAACCCAGCAGAACGGAGAGGTCAATGCATGAGGGAGTACAACCCATGACATTCCGTCGGCGCGAAGATTAACTCCCACACAAGGTTTACTCTTCAGTAGCCTTAGTGACATCAACGAAACTCAACAGTCCACTGAAAGTATCAACGATCCGACAAGGACCATGCGAATTCACTTCATGGCCGGGTCGACTTCTCTTCGCCAATAGGTAGTCTATTTCAGTTGTTTATTTTTCATTCCATAGTCAATGTAGAGTTTCGTTCTCAGAAACTTATGTGATTTGCAATCATTTAAGAAATAAAGAAATAATTACGCAAACACACTCTATTGATTACTAGAAAGATGTAACAATGAGCGCCTTGAGGCGAATACAAAAGACTACATACTACGAGCATATGAATCTGATGCGACATAAAGTAAAAACTCACTTAAACAATTTGATGTCAGAAATAGCAAAGGCACCCAAGGTGAATAATGCGGACTCTCCGATGTACAGTATATACGAGCAACAACACCGCTCTCGCTGACACAACCCTCAAATATGGTCTAAGGTGGTACAAAATTAGCAACCAGGGACCTCGTAACAAGCCACAACCAGATACGACCAACTCACACGCTTGATCCGGTCGACCGGGTGAACTTTGGACAAGTATCAGGTTGATACAGATCGAGTGCACCTTCCCACTGCAGGGATGAAAAAGGCATCCAGGAGTCAATGGCGCAATCCAGTGGACCATGTCCAACTCCTCTCCGTCCCGAGATCTCGAATTCCAACGCAAGGCAAGACAACGGGGTTAATCGAGAAGTTGTGGAGGCAACCACTCCGGCGTTGGGCGTTGGTGTTATCTCTGAAATTAAGCGCTCTAGAGAAGCGACAAGGCACCGGTGCATAAACGACATACTCATTCCTTAGGAGTGAGTTCGTACATCTTCTCCGCAATATGAGAAAAAATCACAGAATCTCAACGAAACAACTAGGTGCTCACCCAGAGCAGGTGACCACACATCGACACAAATGTCAGAACATTTAAAGACTCCAATGATGGAAATCTCTTCAACATTTGGAAAACCCAAAACATTCTCTTCAAGTAAGAGCATTACAGAAGATACGCTCCGCAGAAGATAATGCCTACAACGATGGAGGAACACCTTTACATAGACATAATGGCTCACCAAGCGGGCGCTTCAGCATTAATTGTCAACATTAAATACCGTACGGGAAATGAGGAGATGACGGTCCCAAGGATACTGCATAGGTCCACGTTTGTCCAATCATTGGGGCTGCATCCAACCCCACTAATTGAAGGGGGAGTAACCGATACTCAACCGTCTCACAATCCACGCCGTACACGTGCTACCGCGCGATCTACACCGTACACGCGATCTATAGGCCAATGGGAGTCGACCCACTATTCAAATAGTATTCTACCACATGCTTGACGCGAGCATGAGAAACCCTAGTCATTCCTGACACACGGATCACACCTGCTTACTGCCAGATGATTCAAGGTACTCCTATCTCTTCATAAGTTATCCGCACAACGCACTCCGCTTGAGGATATAGGCTTGCATGCCCTCAGTTGTCAGAGCCTCCACCTGACTGGGCAAGCTTACTCAGCCTTAACTGATGATGATGACTTCTGGTCCACCCCGATACCTAGTCTTCCTAGCGCGGACGCCGATGGTTTAGGAAATGGGAGTCTAATCAGCGCTATCACGCCTGGTGATGAAGACTTGCTAGGGACTGTTGTCCCATTCACAAAAAACGGTCGTCGAACCCGATCAGGTAAGTCTAGCTGGTGACGATTGGCAATGACAACTTCTGATCAAAGTCCAGAGTTGTAGCCCCCACTGCGCGGGTGTAGATGGTCTGGAAGGTGGGAGCCTAGTCAGTCCCGATTTGATTCCGACAGCTCGACACAGGACCATTGCTCTTCTACAAACCATGGTCACAAAAATACTAACTCTGAACTTGTAGCCTCTATTGTGCAGGCGTAGATGGTTTAGAAGGTCAGAGCCTAGTAAGTCTCGAACTAATTTCGAAGGCTTGCCACAGGACCACTGCTCTTCAACAGACCATGGTCGCCAAAATCTCCCAAATTTGTAGCTCGATGTGCACGGGTGTAGATGATTTGGAAGGTGGGAGCCTAGTCAGTCCCGAACTGATTTCGGCGGCTAGCCACGAGATCATTGCTTTTTAGCATGGTCGCAGAATCCCCTAGTCTCAAACTTGTAGCCCACTACGTACGAGTGTAAATAGTTTGAAAGGTGGGAGGCTAGTCAGTCCGAAACTGATGTCAACGCCTCGCCATGGGATCATCGCTCTTCAACAGACCATGATCACTAAATCCTCGCTCCCCGAACTTGTAGTCCACCATGCTCGAACATAAATGGTACGGAAGGTGGGTGCCCTAGATGGCTTGCCACGCGACCACTACTATTTTTTGAAACAGCGACCCAAAGACAAAACAAAGCTCAAGCAGTGTCTTCAGACTCACACGGGCTGAGATTCTATTACCAGCAAAGGACGCTCATGCCGACCTATAAATCGTCCCGCCACGCGCGAACGAGTGCTACATGGAATGCCAGCTCGAGCTTATGAAACCTAACTCAGAACAAACACTCCAATTACAATGCATGTGCTCGACTACCACAGTTCACTCATGCCAATAAATGCAACCGACAGCCAGATAGACAAAACGAGCCCCCAGCGGCTTACCTTGAGAATGGGCCACAACTATGCAGCTCAGCCCGTTCCTCAACCATTTGTTGAACACCCACTATTGGACGTGACTACGCAACAATGACTCCGAGCCACGCGCAATGCAAACTATCAAACTCTCAATAGCAGACAGACCACTTGACTCCTTATTGATCCAACTAGCCAATGCTAAAGTAAAATGACGAAGCGAAACGAAAAATACACGATGGGGATAGCGGGCACAAAATGATACAAAACCTATTCAATATAAACATGTTTTCATTAAATAGTCGAAGAAAAAAAAAGGTACAAATGTGCAAAGTTCACTACTTATCAGAAGAAGGTACAAAAACAAAATAGTTAAGCTTAACGGAGGAGGGAGCAGGATTTGCGACCATATGCGTTACAGCCTAGGCATCAGGATCCGAACCACCCTCTTCGTCTGATGACGCAAAAGCCACTGACAAGTCTACATACGAAATCGCTTATTGCGGTCAAGGTCCCATTCCAGATGCTCCTCCTTTATCAGCGCTAGCAGCTCCAATCTACCATGTACAACCCAGTGGAATTCGCACTTGTTTTGTTCCTAACGAAGCATTTCCTTGCGCACCTTCGCGTCAGCAAGTTCACGCTCCAACAACTCCAACTTTCCTGTCAGCGCATCAACCTGAGATTGCTCTATAGTCAAACTTCTCTTTACAACACTAAGCTAACGTGTCTCCAATTCGAGATGGTCTTCGACCTTCCTCGCCTCTCGAGCATTGAACTTCACATTGGATTCCAACTGTTGTTTCTGAACAACCCAATGAGCCTCATTCAAAGCATTCTCCTCAGCAAGGGACTGTAGTTCAGAACGTGCCTCGGCCATAGCTTCTTGCGTGACCTCCAAATCACAATGAGCCAGATCCAAATCCTACCGAAATCTGTCTCTCGCGGACCTCGCCACTACTATATAAGACTCGAGGGCGTCCAAACGAACCCTTTGAGCCTCAGCAGCAACGACTGACCGTTCTAGCCTCCTCTCCTCAGCAAATGAATCTCATAAAGCACGTCAGAATACAACATCTGCATATGCGAGAAGACACGCTCCATGGTGTACACCCTCTCATGGGCCGCCTCGACTTCCGTCCCAGCAACGGTTACCTGGCTCCCAACATAAGGTATTTTAAACCCTTATCCATACGCCCTTCTAGTGTATCCTCCTCGGGTTTTGGAGAGTGATCCATCAGCCAGGTATGACGCCTGCTTATATGCTTCTTCAAAGTCTGGAGCAAAAAGACTTATCCGCGTGTCTGGATGAAGCTCTACCAGGTGAGGGATTACGCCAACACCACCTTTTGTAGTCACCACTACTCCCAAGCCTTCCTCCACAACCTTTCCTTTGTCACCAGCAACCGACCCCTTAATGCGAGACGACTTAGCAAGATCCGGAGGAAGAAAAGGAAGCGAGTTGTCCAATGGACCCTTCAATACCTTGATATACGGCCTGGAGCGAGATGGGGAACAATGCAGACTATGAGAAACGTGCTCGTGTCACCACAGTTTTTGTTGGGTAGCTTTCCAACAACACGATCGAATTCCAGAACCTCAGGCGGATCCTCACAGGAACCTTCTAGCGTAACGGTCCCAGGCGGATCGGCACCAACAAAAGCCGCCATTGTAGCTAGCATTAACTGCTCGCTCAGAGCTTTCGCCTATGTGGCACTAAGATTTGATATATCTTCAACCCTTGCTAATCGCAGGTATTCCTCCCAGCCGGATACATTGGCCTCTGCCCTGATGGGTCGATCAGCCTCACGCTCTTCACTTACTGGAGCAAATCATTTTGAAGATGAACCAGTTCTAACGTGGGACTTCTTTGAGCTCACAAAGGGGGCAAACGTCTCAAACGGCTCCTCCGTGTCAGACAAGACAAGAACCTTGGCTTCGATGACCTTCCTTTTCCTAGAAGAGGCCCCACCTTTAGACTTTACTCGCGACGATAGGTAAAGAGTAAGGGCCACATGCCAGTTGTCCCACAACCTACTGCGAATAAAGTTGGTGGCACATATGACGTCCACCACATTCCTCGTTGGCAAGTCGCGGAATGTCTCCATAGTGTTTCGATCCTCTAGGGTAAAAGGAGTAGTGGGAAACCGTCCTCTGAGGAAACACAAGCAATGATTAGTATACAATCAATCACGACGGAATCGAAAGAAAAAGCTATACTTACGAAGTGGCTTGAACCCTCGTTCGAGCGAGCGACCCTTGAATTGGAAATACTTTGAATCTGCAGGAGCCAAGAACCAATACTTTTACCGAACTTGAAGTCATCAGGTAGATTCACAAAGCAAGCCAGCGACATCATTTTAAAGACAACATTATTTTTCAACCGAGGAGAAGTCAGCAACCGAATCACTATCGGAATCACGCGGACGCCAGCTTCCTTCGCCTTAATCAAAATGAGAAGAACGATCCTATACCCATTAGGCCCCAACTGGGCCGGAGGAATTCCAAGGAGGTCTAAGAAGTCCCAAATCACATCCAGAACAAAAAAAATGGACTCCAGTTTGGAGCATCTCACAATGCAATCGGATGAACCCCTCCGGTGGTGACATTGGCGTCTGGTCATCCTTCAGAGCATACAATGTCAGATCCTCAGGGACCCCAAACTTCGTACGGATTTTAGCAAGGCCTGATTCAGAAAGTAAATTGTCTTCAAAAAAATCAAGGCCCTTGGCCAAAGTTGTGTCATCAATAAGGTTTTGCTGAGCCATGAAGAAGATGAAACAGTCTTCTCAATCAGAAGATAGACAAAACATGACATCTAAAAGGAAGAGAATAGAAGAGTAGTTACCACACGAAGGATGACCTAAATAGGGAAGGGATTCCCGCCTCTTCGATGCACGTTCAATTAATGAAGCGTGCGGCTCAAGCAACGATTCAGACTCAATCATCATGAGCGGCATATCTTTTCAAGAAATGACTTAGCGAACCGATGTGAGGGCTCACTAACTCGGGGGTGTAGCTAATGATACACCAAAATAGCCTCAAATTTGTGTCGTACACGTGTCATGATGATCTCGAGGAAATATAGGCCCTAGCGTCAGCCCAACACTGATCCGACCCAAGCGGTTCTAAACCCGTTCAATGCAATCCGCCAAAGGGATCTGTATTCTTACAGCCTGCCAGGCCCATGTGTCTCACAGCTATCCTCAATACCCATTAGCCCTTTTAAGGAAAGTATCTCAGGGATTAGCTTCAGACGGGCAACTACAACGACTTTTTGCTTCCAACTAGGAAGCATATTTTAGAGCACGAATAACATATGGAGACTTCTACCTATAGACCACTCTCAGAATGGGAACTATCTCTCGTGTATCTAGAAGCACACGGCTAACAAGGAAACTCCCCTCCACAACACGATTCCTAATTAGATAATGATCTCCACGAAAATTCTCTTCCCTAAACTACGCCATCGATGGCTTTGTCGAATCAGGACTCTTTTTTTTTTTTTTTTTTTTTAATGGTTAGAGCTTGGCAGATGGTACCACTAGGTCATGGGTTCAAACCCAGCTTGCGGCATCTTTAGTGGGTTCTGGGATCCTATAAAAACCCTGCTTGCCTTTCAAAAAAAAAAAAAAAAAAAAAAAGAACCAGGACTCCTGCACTATAAATAAGACATGAGGTTGGTAAGCTAAGGTACGCTACAAAATTCCTGTTTATAGCATTACACCTTCCTCAAATCCCTGTCTGACTTTAGCATCGAAATGCCATTGACCACCACAACGCTAGTCCGTGGCTCACGTGCGTTCCTTGTGCAGGTCAGCAGGTTTACATGTCAAGGTCAAAGTAAGGAGCAAAAAATGATTGCATCAGTATCAATCATTACATGAACGATCTGAATGCTGATGATGAGTGTGTCTTCATGTGGTAGATCAAGGCCTTGCAAGTCGCTTTTGGTGTAGTTGATCATCTAATTTTCGGTTAATGAGCTAGTTGTGGGACCATCGACTGAGGAGGTGATTGGCACTTGGGAAATTTAAGTTGCTTGTTTGATCTTTTGCTTCCTTTTAATATTAGTGAAACCAAAAAGTTCATATTCAACGAAAACTCCACTGATTCTTATGAATTGTTTTGGGGGTTCATGCGACCCTATCCTCAATTTGTTGAATGGCTTTTTTTTGCTACATACTATGTGCAATGCCCTACTTTGACAAACTTTTCAAGGTGGTTTTTCCATGCTCGAAATTCTTTTGTCAAATGACCAGTGGCTTCATGGAATGCACAATATTTATTCAGATTTCTATTTGCAGGATTTCACTTCATTGGTGGCGGTCATTTAACCAAGGTTGGTTCTTTATCTCGTGGATAATTTGATTGATCAGAACGGAGAACTCTATATATGTTCTACTAGTAGAGGTGTCTCTTATTGGGGTCGTGCACTACACTTTTCACCCCTGTTCTTTTTACTTTCCTTTTGATTTGCATTCTTTTGTGCAGGTTGGCTATCTTTCTTGAATGTATCGGATACATTGGCACTATTTTTTTCAATATCCCACAATGCGTAGTGTTCTGCCATGGAAAAGAGTTTTGCCTAGTTTCATGGTCAGCTCGCCATACAATGGGCGATCTACAGGCAGACCCTTCCTGAAAGCTGAGGATGCAATTTGGTCATCAGACCCAACTATGCTCACTTTTTCTGACTTGAATCTTTTGATGAAGTCTCTGAGCGATTCATTTGACTTGTTTGACCATGTTTTTTGATGGTTTGGTAGAATGAATATTCTTTTGTGAAAACAAGGGAGAGATCTCCAAAACTGTTGATCGATTGGGGGGGTCAAAGTATGAAACCAATCTTAGGCTATTCTTTGTAAAGTCATAGCCAATACTTTGCACGTAAGTGGGTCATCATTTTTGTGCAGAGTCATGACACTTCATAAATGTTTCATGTGTCTCTCAAGATCAAAATCTAATTTGAAAGGGGTAAAGGTTGGTTTGGTAAACCCTGCCGATGGAGGAGCCCCTTCAATGTTATCTTCAAAAGGTGAATTGTTCACCAAGGCCACTTCTCTGCGTAGATGATCTGCTCCCAAAGGCCTGTGTGTATTCTGCTAATCGGTTGTATGTTGGTTTCAGTTTCGATTATCAGCGGTAGATGACTCCGTTCCAAGTTTGGTTGTGACTCACCTACATGTGAATGAGGTAGAATCTAAATAGGATTCGCCGAAAAGCTCCTCTGGATTTGACGAGTCTCTGAATGTGGTATTTGGGACAAATTAGAATAGTGATCCAGATCTGGTCCTCTATGTTGTTTGCTTCCATCGGGATTTTGTCTTCTGCACCCATTTATATCTGGCATCATCTTCGGCCCCAACCTTGAGTGTATAGTTGCTTGGGAGCTCAACATTGAGTAGACTCCAGTTTGAAGCCCTAGCCTAGAGTGCCCATTTACTCATGGCCCTAATCTCGAGTGAATGCTCCAAGAGGGTTATTTCTCTTTAACGGATGACTACTTCCATTCTCATGCACATAGTCTGCTGGTAGATGGCAATATATCCTCTGCCTTGGCTGTTCACTCCTCACCAATCATTCTACCACACGGGTATGTTCCTCCAATATTTTAGTCAAATTAGCGATCTGACCTGCAAGGTTTTCTAGTTGTGTTGTTTCCATTGGACTTGGTTGTTGGGCATAAGGTTGCAATTGATGGTCAAGCGACAGTGGCAGACCCACTACTAGTTGTTGTCCGACTTGTAGCGGCTGAACCAGTGGCGACGATGGTGGCCTAGTACGGGCGGAGGACCGTGCACCATTATTTTTTCTAGTTTGTTTTCGAGTTCCCACCATTGTATTGAAAAAGAATTTCCAAAATAAAAGTGTTTGTGAAAGAAAATTTAAAGTGAATAAATGAAAAAAATTATCAAAGGAATAGAGCTTGCAATCAGTTTGATTCAAGATCGCACTAAAAGCACCAATTTGTGGATGAAAATTTCCATCATATCAAATTCTAATCACGTGGAGCAATCTTCATTAGATGGAGATTAATTTTTGACACCTGTGTGGTGCCTGCCATGGGGACTCCGATGCCAAAGTTGGAACAATGCCTTTAGAAAAGTAATTTTTATCAGTACTTTAAGAGATAATTGTAAATCAAGAAAGTGTTGCCTCCAAATGGCTTTGTGTTTGGTTATTTATAGAGATAGAATGAGTCGACTGCTACAGATGAGTGGGACACATGGCAGATGAGTGAGATATGTGGCAGATGAGTAAGTCATTTGTTTGCAGGTGATTGTAACTTCTTTTAGGTAGTTGTAACTTCCGTAGATGGTTGTAACCTCCCATTGGTGGTTGTAACTTCCTGTTTGGAGACACATCTCCCGCAAGCTCGTGTGCTCAGCTGAGCATGGTGGTTGGGGCCGAACACTACTCCCCTACTGAGATAAGAATGTTATGCTGAGTTGTATTGGGCCAAAACTTGGGCTTTCTGTATTTGTATCTTTCGTGAATAATTTTCAAGTTTCTCAGGAACGACCTAAATCTTCGAGCTTTTTTTTTTTTTTTTTTTTTATCCTGTTGGGCTAAGGATTATTTTGGCTCCCACAGTTACTATTACTACATATTCTAATTACATCACAACCATTATTATTTCTTTGACCATAACTTACATTTGAAAATTTGATATATTCATGTTGGGGTTTTTCATTGTCAATCATTCTTATTTTTTTGACAACAGTGATGCTCATTTATATTATGATGCGCTTCGATATCTTGGATTGTTAATTTTTTTTTGTAGTAAGTAATTACGAGTATATAAAAAATGTAATTTTTTAATTAATTCATACGTATTCAACAACTCGCCCTTGGCCATGTAGCGATTAAATTACCAAAGGTTGAAAACCCACAATTTGTCTTACAGGCAAAACCCTTGGCCCTCTTTTGTTGTTAAACCACAAAGGAATGGGTTTTATAGCCTTATAATTTTTTGTGTAAAACAAATAAATAAATGAATACTCATGATTGACATGTGTGTTGCGACAATGCTGACTTGGGTGCTCACATTCACATAGTCCACATCTAGGCGAGTGATTAGGGATACAACTTAGCGAGTCGTGCCTAGGAAAAAAGAGGTACCCTGGATTTTTTTTTTTTTTTTTTGGGGCGGGGGGGGGGGGGGGGGGGAGTGGGCTCCTAGGCGAGCCTATGACTACATAGGAGACAACTCACAGAGAAGAATTGAACTGGATGATAAATATCAAGAACCACTGGGTAAGAAAGAATTTCAAGTTGATCAGATGGGTGAGTGGTGATATCAAGGAGAGGAGTGATAAAACAAGGCTTCTCTGCTATGAAAGCCTCCCAATTGTAATTTAAAAATTAGCGTGGAATGTAATGCTGCAAAAAAAGACACAATATTTGGTAGCTTGCACAAGTGGATATCCATTCCAAGATTTGGATATGCTTACTTTTGAGAATAAGTGGTAACGAGTAAGCTTTGTCTCAGCCAAGGGCTACTGATCCCAGTTTCTAACACCACCACCCCTTTTTGACCTGCTAAAGGACCACCAATAAAAGGGTCATATCTTCTCTCTCACCATATCTTTTCCTCTCTTCTCAAGAACATCAACCAACAGAGGCACTACCCCGCCCTGTTGGCTGCACCGCCCCTCCCCCATTCTTCTTATCTCTTATTTTTCTTTTCCTCTCTTCCCAGGAATAACAAACACCCGCCCCGCCCACCTGCCGCACCACCCCGCCCCACAACCACTGGCCTCAATTACCCCAAGCTTTTTTCTTTCCCCCTTCTTCTTTTCATCTCTTCTCATTTTTTTCCTTCTCCCTCGCACATGCTTGCACGAGGATGGGGGCGGGGAAGGGCAGGGCGGGGTGGATGTTGTGGCTTCGTCTCTGTTCCTAATAAGAGAGGTGAAAAAAGGGGAGTGGACTAAGATGAGAATAAAGTGTGAGAGAAAAAAGAAACTCGTTTTATTCGTGTGTCAAATAGTAGGTGGTGGTGTTAGACAGAATGATGGGGAATGGAGGTGTCAAAGAAGGGAATAGGTGGTGTAAAAAATGGTCGCCTTTTAAAAAATCATATTGAGGCTATGTCTTAAGGTTGGTTAGCATCAAACCACACAGAGCCCTAATGTGTCTTAATGAGGCATTGTGAGACTCAACCTTTAATTTAAGCACGAGTTTTAAAAATAAATAAATAAACTATAAGTTCAGTTTGACCCTTTACCCCTAACCATGATGATTATGTTGTAAGTTATGTGTTTTAAATACTTTCTGGTGACTTGTAGATTATGAATATTTCTTCGCTTTATCTTGAAGTTTTTTGTAACTTTAAAGCTATTGATGATGTCTAATGTGTTTTGGTTAGATTTATGATTGTGTTATGGATTTTGTAGTAATCTAGCGTTAGGTTGTGCATGAATATGTTTATATGGTGTCCATATTTTTGTTAGTAACATATATCAAGGATTAATTACACAATGCTCAATGCCTTCATTAAGGTATTTCTTCTTCATTACGCTTGTATATTGCTTGTTTCATTAAATAGTATACATTTATAATATTCTCATTTTTATGAGTTATTTTTCTCTATTTAATTAGCACTAGCTTATTTCCCATGCCTACGACACTCATTATTATGATTTTTTATATGATTATTTATGTCTCCAAATTACTCTAGCGATTTTATCTAAATCAATTAAAATAGATATTCAATTAAAGTCGTACTTTAGCATGTAAGCTAAAATTCAATGATTTTAATGTATGTTAAACTCGGTCAATCTTTATAAACATTTTAATCAAACTCTGTCAAATTTAATCGCTTGGAAAGAAAGATTATTTAAATTTTCAAACTTTTGTATTGATTTAGTGTTATTTGAAATAACTTAAAAATTGCCAAGTTTTCGAAATCAAACAATTGAACAAAAAAAGTTATAGTGATTTTAAGTTTGGGAATCTAAATAAACACATTTTCTCTCTCTACTACATGTCAATCACATCTTCTTCCACATAGATTGTACCATTCTTTCTACCTTTTCTTTTATCATCTTAGTTATAATCTCTCTTACAATTCAAAGAAGTGTTTTCCTGTTCATGGACACTGTATACTACTATATGTCATTCGTGGCAAAGTTATATCTCTGGCTGAACTTATGTTAAATATTCACTTCCCCGTTACTTCCTCTGACTCCACACCTTTCCTTTACTCTTCTCACGAACCTCCATCTCTCTCACTCTTTCTATAATTACTCCTCCTTTTTCCCCTTCTTTCTTCTCTCAAACCCTCTCTTACTGACACAACCTCTCCCTTCTTTATTCAGTGATGAACAACTCAAAGAAGAATAAACACCTCAAAATTGACCAAACTCTCCTCTTTTGTGCTAAACAACTCAAAAATAAAAATCTGAAGAGATAAGTTGCTCACCTTTCACGATTTACTGATTTGGACCTCCTCTTTATTTCTCTTTATTTCTTTTCTTTTGAGTTTCTCCGTAAAATTTGTTTTATACACAAAAATCCCTAAGTGCCAAAAGGAACTTACTACAAATGGTTCTTGAACTGAAATACTTCCTCCATCTTTCCCCTCCGCTTCCTCACTCCAGGGAGTTAAGTGCTCTAAGTAGGGCTGAACAAAAAACCGACCGAACCCATCAAAACCGACCAAACCGATCGAACCCATCAAAACCGAATCGATCAGTTCGGTTTCACTTTTAAAAAATTCAAAACCAAAGTGGTCCATTTGATTTTCGATTTCTATGTGATTTTAACTGACAAAACTGAACTGACCGAATATATATAATAAATAATATATATTCCCTCAAGTCCATCCCGAGCCAATCCATAATGAAAAAATGCCATGCCACATGAAGTCATACAATTTACAATATGAAGATTCAGAAAGTACAACCAAAAGAGAGTCCAATACCACTTGAGAGGGAATGTAGTCCGGGGAAGAGAGAGGTAAATAGGAGGGGAGTGGGCAATATGTTGTAGTTGACGGGGAATACACTGTAGGTGGTGGGGAAGATGAAGCATAGAGTCATGAGAGAGGAATCGATCGCAAGATGGTACCCGATCAAGCCTTTTTCAGTTCATCAACTCACTTATCCGCTTTTCCAAAAACTCATTCTCTGCAACTCAAATTCAAACTCAACTTAATCAACTCATTCAACTCTAATTGAAGGGTTCCTTTAATTCCATCTTTCATGGCCAAGAGCGTACTACAACACAATTTCGAACAAGTCAACTCGACCGATCGTTCCACTTGCAATGAAAAAAGGGCATCGGATAGGCAAGCAAAAGTGGGATTCTTTTTCTCTATAGTACCTTCTGCTTGAAAAATGGATTCCAGAATACTGACTTGTCAATTCACCTGGAAGTCGAGCAAGGGTGATCGAATTATATCGTTTAAACACGAACCTGACTTTGGAGTGAAAAACACATTGAGGACGGGGACGAGTTTAAGAATTCACCGTGGGGTGTAAGTTCGAGCCCCTCTTAGCTTGCCTTTTATTATATTAAGAAAGATCTTCTTGGGGTTGTAGGACCCCCTTTGCTCACCTTAAATTCGGGGAAGAGTGATCCAGTTCTAGCTTTTAAACACCAACCACGCCTTTTAGCTCAGAAGAAGAAAACGGATGATAGATTCTCAACGGGTAAAACCGTTATTCAGAAATTTCTTTCCAATATGCTAGTTCAGGAGCTAGGAAGGCGTCAAATAATGTAATATTTTTAAAATAGTCGGTCGGTTTGGTTTTATTGTGATTTTAGTCGGTTCGGTTACGGTTTGCATAAATTAGAATTAGTTCAGTTCAGTTTTGGTTCGGTTTGCAAATTTTGAAACCGACCAAAGTCGGTTTGGTTAACGATTTAGGTGAAAAACTGAACCGTCGGTTCAGTTTTCAATCCTAGCCCTAAGTGCCAAAAGGAAATTACTACAAATAGGAATTAAAAGAGATAGAAGGAGTGGGTGGTGGGGTTGTGACCTTAGTAAAAGTAATAAGGCACACATGTGGACCACTACAATTGCAACTTTCTGATCCAAATTGATTTTTTTATTTAAATATTAAATTAATCAATAAGTGTGCTTATAACTTATCTTAGTATGCGTACAAAAATTACAACAATTCCCACATGTGGCTATTTTTAGTATGGCTCATTTTTTCATTGTAAATTATATTTTCTTTGTGATAGTAATTGCATTTTTATTTTTCTTTAAAATTGTTCTTTTTAATGTGATTTCATGATAATAAATCCTGCCCACTAATTCCCACTCACGTCATCTTTTTCATCATGATAATAAGTGCCAACGACACAGGTAATATGCTAGTCTATATCTATATTACAAATTAGAATGATGTTTTACTATTCATGAGATAAAAAAGAGCTAGGATTGAAAGTTGGGGAGATCTTGAGGGCTGAGATTTGTTCTCTATAATGGCATGTGTCGTAATTATAAAATATGTAAAAGGGCAAATAAAATGATGTAAAAAAGTTGGTAGAATGTACATGTGACAGAGAGAGAAAATTTTGTTTATTTTTTTTTTTTTCAAAATTAAAATTGCCATAACTATTTACTTAATATTTGGATATTAGTAAACTTGATATTGTTGGAATGCATTTTTGAAGATGTTTCCAATGGAATCAATGATCAATACAAAAAACTTAAGTTTTCAAAATATGTATTTAACGTCTCAAGCATTCCACATCATATTTTTCAATATTAATCAAAGTATGAAACGATCATCTAAATACACACTGAAACAAAGGCCCTGAACTCCATATTTTGGAAAAACATTTGTATGTGGAGTGCTAACGACATGGGAAATACCCTAGTCTATATTATAATTCAGATTGGTGATTGGGGTTGGACGTAAAAGACGGCTGAAATTCGTTTCATCTAATGGTTGAGACTTAAAGTTAGCATTTATGTCTTACCTTCAATCAATCATCAATAAGAGTGCATGGGTTTAATTCTCATACCCAACATTTTGATATTTATTTATTTTTCTTCAAATGTTGATAGTGGTGATTATGCATGTAAGTATGAAAGATAAAAACTTAAGGGTGATCATGTTTTGACAAGTTTTAAGCTTTTATCGTGCCAACAACATAGGAAATACTCTAATCTATATCTATATTACAAATCAGAATGGTGTTTTAGGTGAGAGATAAAAGACGGCTGAGATTTACACAACATAAAGATCTAACGACCCTGCACAATTTCTCATCTTTCAATTTCTCTTAACCCTCATTTACACTCTTTCATCTCTCTCGCTTTCAATTTCTCATCTTTCAAGTATAAGTTTATTTTCTTATTTTTATTTTCTTACTATATCTGGTTTATACCCTCTCATCATCCCCTCTTCTTCTTCTTCTCATCCTTGTTCATTTATATTAATCAGCCGAATAGCAAAAACATGAATCCCTAATTCTATCTTAGCCATGTGTGATCTCTACAAACATCATGAATGTTCATCATTCAAATATATACAAATTTTGAATAGAATGAAACAATGGAATTGGCAAATATACAAAAAAAAATTTCAGATAAACAAACTTATAGTGTTTTACTAAAAAATTAAAAGTTAGTGCAAATATATAGGCTGCTATATCAAAACTTACAAGCTCAGAATCTGCCAGTGAAGCAAGCCACCAAACATCTTCAGGGCGATTATTTCCAATGAGTTGATAATCTCTATCCAACCAAGACATTGATGTGTTATCTTCTTCTAATTATCAAATTGAATGAGCTTTTGGCGAATTATCAATCACCGTCACCAACTCAAAAAGAATAGTGAAATCAAAATTTCCATTGTATTTAAAAACAGTTGAAATACCATCTCTAAAAGTGAAATCAAAATTTCCATCTCTAAATTGTTAATTTTGTTTTCCCTCAACATTTTTATACATTAAAGTTACAGATAGTCATTATCAAGAAACCATAGATTCGGTTTATATATATATACTACTTACTCAGTGAACAAAATGTAATAACTCCAAAAATAAAAGTAAAGCAAGCAAGGTGTTTAACCTCCTGGTTAGTGACGATGGATAGAGGATGCTCGTCTGTTCACTGTTTCACTTTCACAGAAGCAGAAGGTTGTTGTTTTGGGGTGATTGGCCTTGAAGGAACGACCTCGTGTTTTAGCGGACGTTGTTATTGCCACTCCCTATTTGGCTCTTGGCGCGCCCCGTATTGAAAGCACCTTGGTGTTGGTGGTAATCTTTCCTAGGTAGTTTACTAGATACTAGGTAACATTGAGGGCCGAGTAACAACTCAGCCGATTATTCTTTTTTTCTTTTTTTATCAGCCAATAACTGAAGTTGTAGTAATAAACCAAAAGAACTCCAAACTTTAGAGTATCTCCTACATCATAGAACACATTATGATCTCTAGGGCTGCTATAGATGTAGCCAAGTGATGAGTTGAAGAGTTACATACACTTCTAATATGAATAGAGCTAGAGAAAGAAAAAAAATCATCAAGCTCAGGTTTGATTCTATGCTACCATAATATAAGTTGCTGCCAGGAGAGATGTTCTTCAATGCCATTGTTGTCACCAAGTCACTAAGTCACTGCAGTCTAACAAGAAAACTACCCTGCTAGCTCTCATTTCCTGCAACTAGATACACGCTGGCTCGAGACCATCTGACTTAGCTTGAAAGCTTGAAGCCAGCTCTGCTGCACACTAACCCTTTACTCAAACCTGCTTTCTTACCATTTGCATAAATGACATAGAACCCAAACGTTCCTTCATGCTTGCACCTGTGAAAAGCAAGGTCAATGACTATGATATCAACAATGGTCAATTCCATGATACCAAAGTGAGTTTAATACATAATGAATGTTATGTTGATTATGAGAATTGTTGTTGGTTCCAGTAACAGTGGTAACATTAGCATTATTACCTGACAATTCAACATGACTACCACCAGAATACCACATGGCTGCAATATCATTAGCAACTCTATTAGCCATTCAAACAATTTTGTGGGAGCCAAAAATAATCTTTAGCCATACAAGATAAGAAAATCCAAAGATTTGGGTTGTTCTCGAGAAGTCCGAAAATCATACACGAAAGTTACAAGTAGAGAAAACCCAACTTTGGGCCCAATGCAGCCCAAGTCTGGGCCCAATACCACTCAGCAGAACATTATTTTCTTAGCAGATGAGTAGTGTTCGGCGCTGATCACCATGCTCAGCTGAGCACACAAGCTTGCAAGAGAGGTGTCTCCAAACAGGAAGTTACAACTACCAACAAGAGGTTACATCTATCTACGAAAGTTACAACTACCTAAGAGAAGTTACAACCGCCTACAAGTAGATGACTCATTCATCTACCACGTGTCTTACTCATCTGCCAGCAATTTACTCTTCTGCCTCTATAAATAGCCAAAAACAAAGCCATATGGAGGTAACTTTTTCTTCATTCACAAGTCTCTCTTCAAATACAGAGAGATACATACTGCCTAAATGAATTGCTCTAACTTTGGCACCGGAGTCCCCGTGGCAAGCACCATACCAATGTCAAGAATTAATCTTTATCTTATGCAGATTGTTCCACTTGATCAACATGTGATCCGGTGGAAATTTGCATCCACAAATTGGTGTTTTCAATGAGCTTGAATCAAACTCATTGTATGCTCTCTTTCGTTCATAAAAAAATTTATGTTCATTCAACTTGAATTTTCCTTCACAGAAGAGTTCTTTTTCAACACAAAGGTAGGAACTCGAAACCAAACTAGCAAACATAGACCGCCATCATCGCCATGAGTTCAGCTGCTTCCGACCGGACAACCACTGGTAGTAGGTTTACCACCACCAAATGATCATCAATTGCAATTTTCTATCCAATAATCGAGCCCAATGAAAATGAAGCAACAAGAAAATCTTGCAAGTCAGGTCGCCAATTTGCATAAATAGGTGTGATGACCAATTGCATCCTTGCCTTTCAAAAGAGTTTGCCCGAGATCAATGATTGTATGGTGATTTGTCCATGAAACCGAGCAAAACTCTTGTTGAAATTTCGCCATGGCAGAACTCTGTGCATTGTGGAATAACGAAAAAATAGTGCTAAGGCACCAGATGTACCTGAGAAAGATAGTCAACCTACACTAATAATGCATATCAGAAAGTGGATAAAAAGAATAAGGGTGACAAGCGTAGAACACGCTCCAAAATAAGAGACTCCTCAACCAAAAGAACATACACAGAGTTCACTGTTCCGATCAATCAAACTCTCTAGCGCAGAAGAATCTGATGATAGTGGCAACCGACCATTTCACAAAGTGAGAAGTTGAGGTGTCCTAACTTTTTTATTGTTACCTTTTTAGAAAAGAAAATATTCAATGTATATGTAAGAAAATTTTGATTGTATTTTATCTCTTCAAAAAAATACTCCTCATCCGGAGAACTCACACAGAGTTCTCCGTTCCAATCAATCGAATTCTCCACGAAAAGAACCAACCTTGGCTTAAGAGATCGTCACCAATGAAAGGAGATCCTGCAAAAAAATTTCGAACAAATATTTACATATACGTCAGTAGAGGATATGTTATTTTGCTTCTCAGCAGAGAACACACATTTTTCAGTTGAAATAGTGAAATGTGAGAATTTGTTCTACATGTCCTTCAGCAGAAGACATTCAGAAATACAAACATTTATGTACACCTCAATAGAGGATGACACTATCCATGAGTGGGTAATTCAATGCATAAGAACATCTTACTCAAGATTACTTAAATTTGTTTAAGTTTAGTCAAGTGGTCAGCAGACCACATAAGCAAAATGCCTCAGTAGATGATGGCACTCTCCGTGAGTGGGTAATTCAATGCATAAAAACATCTTACTCAAGACTACTTAAATCATTTTAAGTTTAGTTAAGTGGTCAGTAGATCTTACAAGCAAAATGTCTCAGTAGAGGATCACACCTCAGTAGAGGATTACACTCTCAGTGAGTGGGTAATTCAATGTATAAAAACATCTTACTTAGGACTACTTAAATCCATTTAAGTTTAGTCAAGTGGTCAACAGATGACACAAGCCAAATGCCTCAGTAGATAATCACACCTCAGTAGAGGATGTCATTATCCGTGAGTGGGTAATTCAATTAATCAATCATTGATCATAGAAACATCTTACTCAAGACTATTTAAATCTTTTTAAGTTTTGTCAAGTGGTAAGCAGATCACACAATATTTTCATGCAATTTCCAAGATAAATAGATTTGAATCCATGGTTAATTTTCTTAAGTTATGCTTAAATTTTGATTTAAGCATATTGGAAACTCATTAAAGAGGCCAATCAAGCTTTTGCACCCTTAATGCAAATATTTCTAAGTCAGCTGACCAACAAACATACACAAAGTTTGGGGATCATAAAAGCAAAGAACACTACTACTTGACATGAAGTCACCATCAATTCTAAAAGAAATTCAAAGTCTCACTACTAGAGCAAAAACTTTGGATCGATTCTTGAGTAGATCAACAGACAATTCCAGGAAAGGATCTATACATCTACTTGGCAGTTTCAAATGTAGCAGATAGCTCAGTTCTCATCAGCGAAGAGTTGGGGGCACAACTTCCTCCCATATGCTTGTCAAAATCTCATGAAATGGGAGATAGAGTTGAGCCCATATGACTTGATCTACCTGACGAGGACAACTTTAAAGGCTCAAGTTTTAACAAATTCATTCCCTCCTCAACCGGGAAAACAAAGTCAGCCAGCAGATCAATGTTGCGTCCTTCAACAAAATCTACCAGTTGATGACAACTATAAAGGCTCAAGCCTTAGCAAATTTTATAGTAGAATTCACTCCCTCATCAACCAGGGAAACAAAGTCAACCAGCAGATCAGGGTCGCGTCCTTCAATAAATGAAGACTCCTCAACTCATGCTAAAACAGAGACATGTCAACCAAACATATGTGACATTTATATGTGGATGGGTCGTCAAATCACAAGGATGTCAAAACAGGACTTGTTTTATTCATCTAAGGATGATCATCTACTTGGACAAAGTCCAAGAGCCCATTAAATTACTATGTGTGACTCATCCGGTAGATCACCTCATCTGCAGCAGAAGCCTTTACATGCAGATCATTTTGTCTTCAGTAGACTACACTTCAACAACAGCAGAAGCCTCTACATGCTAACCATTTGCTTGTATCAATAGAGACTGAAAAGTCAGCAAGATCAGGGGCATTCTAGTTCAATTTTTGGCAGGGCTCCTTGGGGAAAATACATCTCCTCTGTTTTTAAGTAAGAAGGAAAAAAAATCGATCATCTAAAAAACAAAAGAGATGAGGGGTATTTGTGGAAGCAAAAAATAATCCTTAGCCCAATAGGATAAGAAAGCCTAAAGATTTGGGTTATTTCCGAGAAGCTCGAAAATTACACACGAAAGTTACAAGTAGAGAAAGCTCAGCCCAAGTATGGGCCCAATACAACTCAACAGAACACTATTTTCTCAGCAGAGGAGTAGTGTTCGACACTAACCACCATGCTCAGCTGAGCACACAAGCTTGCAGGAGAGGTGTCTCTAAACGGGAAGTTACAACCACCAACGAGAGGTTACATTTATCTACGAAAGTTACAACTACATAAGAGAATTTACAACTACCTAAGCAAAGTTACAACCACCTGCAAGCTGATGATTCACTCATCTGCCACGAGTCTCACTCATCTGCCAACAATTTACTCATTCTGCCTCTATAAATAACCAAACACAAAGCCATCTGGAGGTAACTCTTTCTTGATTCACAATCTTCTCTTCAAATACAAAGAAATAAATACTTTCCTAAAGACATTGCTCTAACTTTGGCATCAAAGTTCCCGTGGTCGGCACCACACCGGTGTCAAGAATTAATCTCTATCTTATGCAGATTACTCCGTATGATCAGCACGTGATCCAGTGAAAATTTGCATCCACAAATTTCCTAGCTTGCCAGATTGGATCAACGATAGCAACAGATAATGTTAAGCACTTCTTTTTTTTTGTCTGCATTGTGCACATGCAATAACCACATGAACTCGGTACATTGCTTTTCATGTTGAAGGGTAACCATATTTATTTAATCACTAAATCAAATGGACAGTTTTGTAACAACATACCAAACAATATCACTTTTTTGATGTAACAGTCCATCAAATAATTTCAAGTCAAAACTAAATTCAGTCAAAATTTTGAAAACTTGTTTTTTAAATAAAGTGATACAATAAATTAGATTACTCTGAATAGTATCACTTGCAACACCATACTATTCATGGTGATCCAATTATTGTATCACTTTATTTGTGAAACTGTTTGGTGAATTGTTATAGCACAACAATGATATTGTTCTGGGATTGTTACAAGTATGTCAATTTGGTGTAGTGAATAGGGATTGTAGTAAGACTCTAGACTTGGACAACCAAGGGACACTTGAAGAAAACATGTGATGCTTTCTTGTTCAGCGTTGCAAAGTGGACAAACACAGTCCAATGTTATGTGGTATTTATCTAAGGATTCTTCCCATGAGAACATTCCTTTATAAAGATTCCATACCAACATTTGAACTCTATGTGGAACACTACTGTGTTAGATCTCATATAAGAGTTTCCTATGATTATTTATAAATAGGGGAAGAAGCCTAGTATTGATCACTTTATTTGAAAATGTTATTTATGAATTAAAGCAAAAACAATATTGGTCAAGCTTGTAAAACCAATATAGGTTGAGTAGAGTATTGTTGTAAAAATGTAAGACTAAATTATAAAGTCGTGCATAAGGGGTTTGCATGGGGTTATGAGTGGTTAAGGAAATTAGATCATTCAAAAGCAATTGTAAAGACTCAACCAAATGCGTCAATGCAAGAAGATGAAATTAAGACATGCACCAATCAAAACCAAAGTCAACCATGGATGAAGTCAACTAAAATGACCAAAGTCAAAGATATGAAGATTGGTCAAGTAATGTAAAAGCTTCAAGAAGACAAGTCCAAAATGGTTAAAGTTCAAGAAGGTAGACCAAGACAAGTGACATATGAAGAAAAGACAAAAATAGCTTATGGGTGGCCAAATTTCAAATGAAGAGCCAAAAGCTATTTAGAAACAAGAATGTGTAGGAACTAAATTTCAAAGTTTGAATTTGATTTATCCTCTCAACATGAGAATTGATATTCCCTCAAGAGATATGCCCATGTTCTTAAAAGAGATGTCCATGTCAAGTACAATGACATGTGACAAAAGATAAGCTTTTATTTAAAAAAAAATTGTCTAGGCATGGTAAAGTCGATTTCACTCTTGAAGTGTCACTGTCAACAAAGAGTCGTTCTGAAAAAATAAAAAGATGTTCTGAATCTAACTGTCCTAAAGAGCAGCATACGAGGACAACGAAGTCGACTTCACCCCTCCAGGATTAGTCTATAATTAAATGCATCCTTATTTAACTGTGAGAGTTCAAGATAAAATTGTTAGATTTCAAAAGCAACAGATCCAGTAAGAAGATAGTAAGTTTCTCCCTTTTTTAAGAGGAAATCTCCACTTCTTTCCAATACTATCTTCAAGTGAGTTTCAAAAGAAAAAGAGAGATCTAGGGCTATAAAAGTAAGCTTAGCCTCGACTAAATAATTTCCTAAAGTCCCTAGAGATAAGACTTCGTTCACCCCAAACCTTCATATTTGTAAGGGTGAAAACTCACTGAATTTTATATACAAGTTAAAGATTTGAGCTTAAATTTTCTTCCATCTGTCTATTTGAGATACAATACTGAAGAAATCGCTTTGAGTTTTAGCTTGCCTAAAATCAACTTACCCCTTGTGGGTTATAAATTTGTGGAGTAAATTCGTACGAGTAAGTGTAACCCGGAGATCCCAAATAGGTGGTTATGACTTGGTTATGTCGCATTCCATGATGGTCTTATCCTTGGCTATTTAATAAATCTCACCAAGCACGAAGAAAAAACCAAGTTGTATCTTCGAAATCCCAAACACATGTTCGTTAGTCTTGGTTGTGTTGCATCCCACCGGTGATCGCCAAGGTGTTCATAAGACTCATGGAATACAACACTTGGTTCGTGTCGGTAAGTCTTGTTGGAGCGCGATGTTTTGACCTTGTAGGTTGTGGAACATTATTTGAAAGTGTAATTATATTTTAATCAAGTAATAGAAGCTTGTGGCTTGTGAGCCTTTTCCACCCAGGAAGTAACTGGTCAGGGCCGATCAAAACCCAACTTACATGAACCTTGTTATACCTTTGTGATATTGTTTATTTCCATTTCTTTCACTACACCAAAAATACCCATCAGCAACGGTTTGGAACCGTGGGGGTAACCAATTGTCACGGCTTAGAGCTGTGGGCAGTAGAGGCGTCGCTAAATCACCATTAACGGCTACAAACCGTGGCAAAACATATTAGCAACTGTTTTATGCTCGAGGACGGTTGATGATTTAGCCACGGTTATAAACCGTTGCAAAAATGTTAGCCACGGTTATAAGTCGTGGCCAGGAATAGCCACGGTTATAAGCCGTGGCCAGGAATAGCCACGGCTTAAAACAGTGGCAAGTTATGGCCACGGTTCTGAGTCGTTGCAATAGTTTTAGCCACGGTTTTAAGCCGTGGCCAGTACTAGCCACGGTTATAAGCCGTTGCAATAATGTTAGCCACGGTTCTAAGCCGTGGGAAGTTATGGCCACGGTTGTAAGCCGTGGCAAGCATGAATTACCACGGTTTTAAGCCGTGGCCAGTAAAAACAAAATTCAAAAAAAACGAAATCTGATTTGTTGCGAGGGTTTGAAACCGTTGCAAAATAATATAATCGAAATTTTTTTTACAATCGATCATTCAACCCGATGAAGAACTTTTCAACCAGCCAGAGTTCAATCTACAATCACATATGACAGGGCTTCTGGAATTCAGGTGTTGGCATCAACAATGAATAAATTATCAATTAACCACTCTGATGCTATAATGATACCATAACAGAATGCTGCATCAAGACCATCGCTTAAACCTAAATTACATATAATGCTGATTTTGTTCTAAATTACATATAATGCTGATTTTGTTATGGAGAGTGAAATGGAAAATAAAAAAGTTTATGATACGTGTATCTTTGTTACAAACAACAATGACAATAAGTGTCCTGTTTGTACGCAAGTCAACTAATCACTAAACCAGACTATAACCCTTACCCGCTCAAGGAGACTTGGAGTAAATTTGGTATCAGAGCTATATTGTTCACGTTAGGCAGAAATGCTTAACAATTCCTCGGATGGGGTGTGGGTAGAGGAGTAAGATCTTTTGTTTGACTTGTGATTGATTAGAGTGTGTTTGTTTGTTTGTTTTTTTTAGAGAGAGGATGTCGCGTCGAACAAGGAATATAGATGATATATCTGGTACATCTGGAGGTGAAGTTCCAAGGAGCTATAATCTGGACCACGATGCGATTACCACATTGATACAAGGTTTGAGGCAGGGTAGTTCCCAAGATGATCCGTTTGCTCGTCGAAATAAGGCCTTCTCTGGACTTGGAGGTGAGAGGTTTAATGGGAATGGGGGAGCCATAGCAGCAGACCGTTGGCTCCGTAAGACAGAGGTGATATTGGAACGGATGAGTATTACGTCAGAGCAGCGCAGTGAATTGGCAGCTCACCAGTTTGATGGAGATGCACTCAATTGGTGGGATTCTGTGCGTCAGACTCGTGATGTAGCTGGTATGACTTGGGAAACTTTTGTTGTGTTGTTTGAACGGCAGTTCATTCCTGCAGCGGCAAAAACACAGTTAGTTGATCGATTCATTAAGTTGCAGCAAGGTCAACGAACTGTAGCTGAGTATGTGACTGAGTTTAATCAACTTAGTCGGTATGCGCCGTATCTGGTAGATACCCTAGAGAAGAAAAACCTGAAGTTCTTGGATGGGTTAAATCCTTTCTTGAAGAGACAATTAATATTGATGATTGATAAACCTTTTGAGGAACTGTATAACGCGACCTTAAGACAGGAAGAGGTGGAGATAGAGTGTAAAAGGGTTATAGACGAAAATCGCAAGAAAGGTCGCCAAGGAGAGGTTCAAGGTCAACAAAGGCAGCCAGGCAGGGGAGGACCAATGAAAGGAGGTAATCAGATAAGAGATGGACATAGACAGCAGGGGGTATCGACTCGAGGAGATCAGATTGCAGTAAAGTGGGTTTGTTATATTTGTGATCAGGAAGGACACATAGCTAGAAATTGTCCTAGGAGCAACGATAAGCCACGAAACCAGCAAGGGCAGAGTGGTCAGAAAAATCAGGGCCCCGTGTGTTATGAGTGTGGTCAGCAGGGACACATTTCTCGATATTGTACGCAGCCGCAGCAGGTTGCTCCACGCGGTAGTGGTGGCGGGAGAGGTCAGCATGCTACCACCTCAGGGCCGTCGGTTCGTTTAGTTGCTATTCCCGGTCAGGGAAATGTAGAGGGTATGTTTTATTATTATTATTATTCTTATAACGTTATCATTGCTTACGCATGTTTTACAGTTTATGATATTCAGATATAGGAAATCCATGATAGTTTGAACATGATTGGCTTAATTTTAAATTTTGTGCATATTAGGGTATGTGATGTCCTCTCGATTGCGGTTGCGGGTTCTTTTCGATACTGGTGCTTCTAGATCCTTTATTTCTAAGCAATTGGTAGAGAGAGATCATTTAGTAGTTGTGCCATTACAACAGTCTTTAAGAGTTCAGTCTCCTTTGGGTGGATCAGTTATACTTCGTGAATGTTGCCCTCAGTTCGAGTTTTCTATCTGTGATCGCGTCTTTCAGTTTGATTTTATTGTGTTGGGTTTTGAAGGTTTTCACTTGATTTTAGGGATGGATTGGTTGTCTAGTTACCCGGTGATCTTAGACTGTGTAAGTAGGACGGTGACCCTTACGTTTCCTGGTGTATCTCCTTGTGTTTTGAGATGTGAGTCGAGCTCTGATTCAGTGATGTCGAGTTTCCTTGGTTCTGTTGAGACTCCTAAACTTGACATTAGTGATGTTGAGGTGGTTCGATATTTTTCCGATGTTTTCCACGAGGTTTCTAGTCTTCCTCCTCGTCGAGAAGTAGAGTTTAAGATAGACCTTATCCCGGGTACCACACCGATATCGAAACCCGCTTATCGTCTTGCCCCTAAACAATTGGAAGAAATGAAGGTGCAGCTAGAGGATTTATTACGTAAGGGGTAAGTTATTGTGAATTTAAATGGATGTGATTGTTTATTTGAGGTTCTCATCTATATTGGAGGAATATCATTAATTCTTTTGAGGTGTGTATGATTCTTAGGTTTATTCGACCGAGTAATTCTTGTTGGGGCGCACCTGCTGTATTTGTGTCAAAAAGGGATGGATCATTGAGGATGTGCATTGACTATCGGGAATTAAATAAGGTCACCATCAAGAATAAGTATCCACTTCCACGCATTGATGATTTGTTGGATCAGTTGAGAGGTGCTGTAGTATTTTCAAAACTTGATCTTCAGTCTGGGTACCATCAGATGAGGGTTGAAGAGCAGAGTATTCCGTTGACTGCTTTCAGAACCCGGTATGGATTGTATGAGTATCCAGTGATGCCTTTTGGTTTGACAAATGCTCCAGCTTTCTTTATGGACTTAATGAATCGGGTCTTCCACCCGTACTTGGATCAGTTTGTCATAGTGTTTATTGATGATATTTTAGTATATTCGAGGAGTCATGAGGAGCATAAGGAACACCTTCGCATTGTATTGCAGACATTGAGAGACCACCAGTTATATGCAAAGTTTAGTAAATGTCATTTTTGGGAATCAGAGGTTCGATTTCTAGGGCATGTGATTTCTAGCCGTGGTATTGTCGTGGATCCTGAGAAAGTCGAGGTAGTTAAGTCTTGGAAGAGACCAACTATTGTGTCAGAGATTCGTAGTTTTCTTGGTCTAGCTGGGTATTATCGTCGATTTATTGAGAAATTTTCGATTATTGCCGCACCTATGACAACTTTGACTAGGAAGAATATTCCTTTCCTGTGGACGGATGAATGTGAGCAGGCTTTTGAAACATTGAAGTTGAAGTTGACATCAGCGCCAGTGTTGACGATTCCTGTTTCTGGTGTGAAGTTAGTAGTTTATACAGATGCTTGTGGTACTGGTTTAGGGTGTGTTTTGATGCAAGAAGGTAAAGTGGTTTCGTATGCTTCTCGCCAATTGAAACCCCATGAGAGGAGATATCCCACCCATGACTTAGAGTTGGCAGCAGTGGTTTTTGCATTGAAGATTTGGAGGCATTATCTATATGGTGAGAAATTTGAGTTGTATACGGATCACAAAAGCTTAAAATATCTTTTCTCCCAGAAGGAACTAAACATGAGGCAACAAAGATGGGTTGAATTTTTAAGTAGTTATGATTTTGAGATTCAATATAGACCTGGGAAGGCGAATGTGGTTGCGGATGCTTTGAGTAGACGACGTGTGGGCATAGCTTCTTTGATGATTCAAGAGTATCGAGTATTAGAAGTGTTCGCTTCTTATGATGTTCAGCCTATTTCTGCGTCAAAAGGTGTAATTATGGCTAGTTTGTTGATTCAACCATCTTTGATTAGTAGAGTGTTGCAGGGTCAAGTTTCTGATCCAACCTTACGTAAAAGAATAGAGGATTTGGTGATAGACTCAGTTGATGTTTGTCCTACGGATTGGTCTGTTGGTTTCGATGGTGGATTGAGGTTTAAGGGTAGATTGTGTGTACCAGCTGATGATGATTTGCGTAAGGAGATACTAGTAGAGGCACATCATTCTCGTTTCACCATTCATCCTGGTGGAACAAAGATGTACCGTGATCTTCACCGCACGTTTTGGTGGCCGGGGATGAAACGAGATGTAGGAGTCTTTGTATCTCGCTGTTTGACTTGTCAGCAGGTCAAAGCTGAACATCAGAAACCTTCTGGTTTGTTACAACTTTTAGAGATTCCGACGTGGAAATGGGAGTATATTACGATGGATTTTATAGATGGACTTCCACGGTCGAGACGAGGGAACGAGTCGATTTGGGTTATTGTTGATCGGTTGACTAAGAGTGCTCATTTCATTCCAGTTAGTATTCATCGGACTGCAGATAGTTTGGCCCGTTTATTTATTCGAGAGGTAGTTAGATTGCATGGAGCCCCTGTATCGATTGTCTCAGATAGAGATTCTTTGTTCACTGCTCAGTTTTGGCGAAGTCTTCAGCAAGCTTTGGGTACTCGTTTAGACATGAGCACCGCTTACCATCCGCAGACAGATGGCCAGTCAGAGAGAGTTAACCAAATAGTCGAGGACATGCTTAGGGCATGTATTTTGGATTTTGGTGGAAGTTGGGAAGATCATTTACCGTTATGTGAGTTTGCCTATAATAATAGCTATCAAGTGAGTATCAGTATGGCACCATATGAAGCATTGTACGGTAGACCTTGTAGATCTCCTATGTGTTGGGCTGAAGTTGGTGATTCTGCAGTTATAGGTCCCGATATCATCAGAGACACTACTGAAAAGATAGATTTGATACGATGACGATTGAAGACAGCTCAAAGTCGTCAGAAAAGTTACGCAGATCGTAGGCGCACAAATCTGGAGTTTGCAGTAGGTGATAGAGTTTTCTTGAGAGTTTCCCCCATGCGAGGTGTTATCAGGTTTAGGGGAAGAGGGAAATTAGCTCCGAGATATATTGGGCCTTATGAGGTTGTTGAGAGAGTCGGTCTAGTGGCGTACCGACTTGTTTTGCCACCAGCTATGTCTGGGATTCATGATGTCTTCCATGTATCAATGCTTCGGAAATGTTCAGTAAATCCGACCCAGATTATAGAGCCGGATGATGTTGAGGTGTCAGAGGATTTGTCTTATCCCGTGCAACCAATATCTATTGTTGATAGAGATGAAAAACGATTGCGACGGAAGACTATAAGACTGGTGAAAGTACAGTGGAGTGACCAGGAGGGCGATGTGACATGGGAATTGGAGGATCGTATTCGGCAGTTACATCCGTATCTATTCTCGTAGCCTTCTGTCTTTTTCTTAGTTTAATCTCGAGGACGAGATTCCTTTTGAGGTGTGTATTATGTAACAACTGTTTTTTTCTTTGTACCACCGCGGTAGTATTTAGAAATTTGGTGGTGGCATATAGCCATTTTCCCTTCTATAAGACTATACAAATTTTTTTTTCTTTTCACTCTTCTCATCAGAGCTTAGGAGGTTGTATGTTGGTCAACCAGGTCTAGGAGAGAGCTTGAGAGGGAGGATTCCTTAAGGATTTGCTTGAGGATCTTGATGCATGTTGGGGAGGAGTCTTATGCTTTGAGGAGTGCAATACCTGTGGTTGGTGAGTAGATCGAACATTTCTTGAATGATTTAACCCCTTTGATTGCATGTTTACTCTTTCTTGGCATAAATTTGGGGGGATTTGCTATTATGGGTTAAGATGAGTAACCTAGTGTCTTTTCGTAATAGTAGTTTTTGATTCTTTCAGTATTTTTGTTTTTGATTGCTTCCAGTTGAAAGATGAATGTGAGAGCTTTCTATAGGTAGCTTATATGTAGAATTTGGATAAGTATTGAAGAAGTTATAGGTATTTGAAGTTGGTGGGTTGAACTGTGACTTGCTGAAATTATAAGTCTGACTTTAAACCGTGATGAACAGGGGGTAAAGATCTGATTTTATTTTCTGTTATTGAAAGAATTTAGGTATAAATCTCACATGTTTAACAAGTTTAAGGTAAGGGCTTTCCAATGGTATAAAGTTTTCAGGGTTTGATTGAATAATGCGACTTTTGTGTGTGATTGAAGTTGCTATGTTACTGAAACGTTCTGAAAAAAAATCTGCTATGAGGTTGAAGACGATGACGTCATGCTGACGGCATCTATTTGACCCGATTTTGACTGATCATAGAATTTGATTTATAACTCTGTTTTTATCACCGTTTTCACCGTTGTGACCACCGTGATAACATTAAATTTTAGAATAAATTTATTTCACATTTTACAATATTTTAATTTTGGCAATAATGTGCCTCGAGATGCGTGTTTCAAGTAGATGTTTATTATTGAATATTGTGCATCATATATGTGATTGTGATATTTAGAATTTAGTTCCTCTAATGGAATTATGGAACGATGCTACTTGATTAGTGTTGAGAATCTTGAGTTTGACATGAATACCCTACTCCGGCGTTTGAAATGTACAAAGTGGTACATTATGGCTATAGATGCCTTGATTTTTAATATTTGTGTAATCCGTACATAGTGAGTTGTACGGTGACTGTCTCCAAAAGGGGAAAACTAAGCCACTATACGAGTTATGACTCGCGTGATATAGTGGAGTGTTCCTGAGGAGCAGTGTCTGATTTCCAAAAGGGGAAAATTAAGCCACTGTACGAGTCATGACTCGCGTGATACAGTGGAGTGTTCCTGAGGGGTCAGAGGAAGAGTGTGAACTTATTTCTCTTCCAGCGCGCAGTTTTAAATTGTGATTTGGCCCGTGTGTCCAGTCTTTTGAGGTGAAGTATGCATTTTAGAGTCGACACCCCATTTAAAATGTATACATACTCAAAGTGGGTATTGGTACACGTGTGGAGGTGTGTCGGGGTGAGACACATTCGGCACATGGAGATGTGCGATAGAGTATTCATGGTCTAAGATGTTTTGTAGCATGCCCTCCGGTAGGGAACTAAGCCATTGTACAAGTTTCAACTTGCGTGAGGTGATGGTGAGTTCCTAAGGGCCTATAGAAGGGACATGTCTTGGAACAGGTGTGTCCTAGATAAAAAAAATAAAAAATGGGTATGTTATGTTTTGAAAGTGAGTATGCGAGAATTTGATAATATGACATGTGCTTAAGATTATGAAAATTTTCATTCATTTGAAAGGATTAGTGGTCTATTAAAAGGTTATGTTTTTGTTGATAATCTGATTTGTACATATGACTAGTTAACCATATGGTTGGTGCAGTAGGTATAAGTTGTAGCATGTGATGTAAGGTAAATGTGGATATATAGTGAAATGTGGATTATCATTTGTGTTATTTGTAGTTGATTTTTTTTTTATCTGCTCATACCAGCTTTAGGCTGATCCATTTTGCTTTGTTTTGTGGCAAATGGGTGTACTCTTATTGGAGTGCAGGCGTTGGAAGCGACTTTGTGGATCAGGCCGGGCGGAACTAGATCCTAGTCATTTCCAGGGTTTGTATTATGTTTTGTGTTTTGCTTTTTGGTGTTATATATGAAAGTTATGTTTGTGAGAATGCTTTGATGTGGAGAGTTGAGGGAGAAGGTTGCCTTTGGCATGGTTGTAATACTTTGGAATGCTTGTAATATTTTGGAATTTCGTTTTCCGAGAATTGTTTGTGTGATAATGTGGTTAAGTGGTATGTCACGTGCCGTTTGTAAGAAATCTCCCGGTCTGTTGGGATTTTTCTTATGAGCGGGGCGTGACACTTGCATTGAAAATAATGGAAGATCGCAACTGTGCAGCACCAATGATGTCAATCCACAGTTGATTTGAACAATGTCAGTGCTACCATCTTCTTCAAAGCTATAAACCTATTTATCTCCATCTACAACAAAAATCACTGTGACAGCTCATTTGGTGACGAGTTCCGGTGCATATGATCCAAGTACATCTGCCATAACCAACCCAAGATGCTCAAGGGTGCTAGCATTTAAATACTACTGAGTGCCAAAATAGCATGTAGCCCAAACTGACCATATACACAATTAATTGATTATAGATATGGCATGTAGAAGTCCCTACCTAGAGAATCTCAACAGCAGCAAACTTGTCAAGAATTGTCTTGGCCATGATTGGGTGCAGATGCAAAGTCTTCAGCAATGATTCTACACACTACGAGCAACCATCACTATTAGAGTGGTCCATCCCTATAACAATTATCAACAAGAGAAATACTTGAGGTTTACAAGTATAATCCATAACGAGGATAACTGAGTCCAGGCACAAGATGGAGATCGCCTAAGGATATTGAGTTCAATCCATTTAGTACAAAGATTAAACAACATTTTGAATCTCAATTATAACCTAGTTCAAACTCAACACACACAGTGATCGTGGAAAAGTCCGAATTTGCTTACCTGCACGAATTTGCTTTGAAGATATCAAAGCTGTGTAGACTGTTTTAGCATATAGGTCTCCTATGGACCTAATCACTTAATTTTCCTACATTTTGCACTGCAATTATGGCCTCAGCATATCCTTTCATGGTTGACCTATTTTAGATTTCCAAATTATGATCCCTTACCTTTGACGTAAAGCGCTCATCCCAATATGTATATCTCAGACCTTCAAGTTTGCCTGTTTCGTGGAGATCCTTAACTAAAACCTTCACTTGCGCAGACTAGCCAAAACAGAGAAAGATTGTGACTGAGGATGAATTGGAGAAAACAACATTCATATTGAACAGATGAATATGCACCTCAAGACTGTGACGTTGTCTTCTATCAAAACAGCATCCTATCACAAGGCCCTGGAGCAAAAGTTCGGAGATCTGTAGAGCGGCAAGTATAACTCAGAATAAGTAAGTAACAAATGCATAAAACCAAAGATGGTTACAATAATTTACCCTTGTTGTTCAGGCCCTACAATTTTACTTAATTCAATCATATTTCGGTATGAAATCAAAAGCCAACTGAAACCAATGAAGAAAACCACTATATAAAATAATAATAAGTGTAGAGAATGCAAGGGCACTCTGCTGAATTCTACTAGGCTTCGTCAACAACTTTCCTAATGAGAATAATGTTCTTTTCCAAAGCAAAATGGTGTGTTACAGACTTCCATTTCCACATAAAATTAGAACGTGGGTCTCAAAGTAGTCATGACATGCCTTTCTTCATCCATAGGATTTGGGAGATTTTTCTTGTAGAAAAAATTTAATGTTATTTAAGATTTTGGGGAGTTTGGTAAGAGAATCTGGCTCACCACCACAGGTTGAAATTAGTTTGGACAGTTGATCACCGATTGGAAAAATAGGGAGTTCTTTGATGTGTAGGCACATAGATTTGCGAGACTTGAAATTAGTTGAAAAGTTTGGGGAGTAACAACAACTAGAGAGGGTTTTCAAGAAAAACACAATACAGTACAGAAAATAAAAAATGTATCACTGAAATTAAGAAACTTTCGAGTATACTGGGGTATTCTTGGAACTTGACATACTTCCTTTGCATTATGACTGCACTAACAGTAAAGATTCTCTCTCTTTAATTTTTGGAGAGGACAGTGATTTACTCTGGTGCGGTGCGTGCCTTTTCCTCTCTCTTTTTTAATATAATTTTCTATTTTGTTCTAATAAAAAGAAAATTCAATCTCAACAATTCTGTTGTTATGGATTCCCTAATTTACCAGCCTATAGGAAAATTCCATTTCATTGATCATCTCACTGTAGGGAAAAATAACATAATAATGGTAATCAGATAGAAGAAAGAAGTTACCAATGTTTGGAAATCTTTCGCCATCAAATCAATATTGGACTTCTTACGAAGAAGTACACTGCAGCAACCAGTAACAGTTTATAAATTAGTAAGACATACTATTATACACCATCTAAATAGTAAATAGGGTCACAAAAAAAGTATGAAATGATTAACTTAGAGACCAAGACATAAGAAAACCGGAAGGAAACACATAAACTTTAATAAATGGTTTATGTAACCATCTTGTATTCACTTCAAGCTAAAAAAGTCATATATCTCTTTCCATGAGCAAAGTTGCCTACAAGAGTGACCGACCTGTAGGCCTTTAACTAATCCCACTTATATCATTTGTTTGTCTATCCATTGCACCCATAATACCAGCTAAGCACGTATCAGATTACAAACATTAAATCTCAGAATTCTATTCTACTTTCATCACCTGGAATTTCAAGTGAAGGAACTCAATGATGGAAAACAATAGAAAAGTAGTAAAATAAATAAATAAAAAGGGAAGACAATAAAATGATATGCATTTGTACCACACTTTTTCTTACCTTAGAGGTGATGCATTTATGTTACGATTATCAGACACTGCAAGTCCAACGTATTTAACCCCAACATCTAGGCGAAACAACCTTCCTTGTTCCTATTCCTAATATGCGTCTCTAATTAAAATACATCTAATAAAATATTAAAAACGAGATACCACAAAATTCCTAATTCTAACTATTCAAACTAATCTTTACATCTTTTCTTTCTTCAATGAAAACTGCTTAAGATTCATTAGCTAATCTAAGGATTGGAGAAGACCAAAACAGCAGAAATATTAAAAACGAGAACTCCTGTATAAACTAAATAAATTATGATATCAATCCCATACCATATGCCATTTGCTTAAGAGAAAAGAAATTGAGCATGATTAAGACAAGCTGTGAATTAAACCTGAAAAACATCATAAACTTCTCTTCACACTGCATAGTAAGGTCTTGCATCAAGAAACCATACCATAGAACCAAACCGATAGGTTGTAAGTATATCAAATCCATAAGGGTCACAATCCACCAAGTAGTAGGCTGGCAAACACAATTTGTCCATAAGAAGTCTCAGAAACCTGATTCGAAAAAATAGGAAAAAGAAAAACATGCATTGAGATTAACCATTTAAAATCAGAACTCAAGCTGCTGCAGTCAGCACTAGACAACACACATTTGCATACATGTATTAAGTATGAAAATTAAGAAAGAAAAACTCTTTGAACTATGGATAAAAACTACACATAACGCCAGTGTATCAAATTGAACAAATTCATCAAAATATAAAGTGCAGTTACTTGAAGAAATTCATCAAAACATAAGGCGGAACTGATAGATAGTTGAGGGAGAAGCATAGAAACCAAAATATGCGATGTTGATTACCTTCTTGTGGGAACATCTGGATAGCCTCGTCCCTGGAGTTATTAAGAAATGTAAGTTAGTTTTACAAGACTGCAATAAAATCAGTTTGTGCATTTGAGCACAACAATGAAGATGATGCCACAATTGATTAGTAAAAAAGAAATTTTAGACAATATAAGGAGTAAGTTTGTGGGAACCTTAGAACTGCTCTAGTGGGAGATGTTGAAGGAAAGCCATCTAGATTGTTTCCGCATATGTAAAGAAGTCCAAGAATGGAGGGCATAATGGCAGTGTGCAGTTCAACAGTCTAAAAACGATTCGAGGGACAAAAATACGATATTGAAATGGATGGAGATGGTAAGAAAAAGTATGAAACATAATGCCTCAACTGATAACATGGCTACACGAAAGGAGTATAGTAGAATTCATGATGAGAGTAAGCCTAGGGCGCCATCTGAGCAATACTGGTAATGTCAACAAGGATGAACTAGAAAAGCTGCTTACCGTGATGACAATACAACGCTGTGTGTCATAGAACTTATCATTCGCCAACCTTTGGAACACTGCAGTTAAATGTCACACACATGATTCAACTCATACACAATAAAGATGGAGAATCAACTTAGGAAAACATCCTGTAATGTGGATATGTGTACCTGTTTCCTTCTCTACAACTAGTATATATTGTGCGACACTAATGATATCTGAGATAGAAATCAAATAGAATCCGAAAGTAAATGTTAGCCTGTTCGTACTGGAGCAAAATCAAATGGTAAGAAAACTTATTATCATATGGAAGCTGAAGAATTCACAAGCTACAAAGGCTTAAATGATGAAAGAAAGAGATCATCACAATATCCAGGTTTCGGATACCTTTGACTTCTTCAACATGAATGGGAATGGAATGAGCCTGCCAATGAACAAGTTTAGTAGTCCTCAATAAAGTGAAACTGGTAAACCAGAAATGTCAGTATGCATTCTTACAGTGCTAGGATACTTAATACAAAACCCCCACCTCAACCAAGAGCTCACAAGCCCAAAAAGAACAACAAAATCTGCGCTCAAACACCACCAAAGCTCAATGTGGGTACATAAGATCTTCCCTTAAATGATCACCCCAGAACCCAACCAAGTACCTCAGACTCACAAACATAAATGAAGTATTAAAAAGTGAAGAATCAACAAAAGGACACTGAGTTTAGTTCAGGGGATCAAATAACCACACAAGGAGGCAATACTAAGTAAGAAAGAAGAACCTTAAAATCAGAGCTGAGAGTGAGTCAGAGCTCTGAAATAGAGAAAACAGAAACTAAGAAAGTTAAAAGAGAAAGATACCCATTAGAGATTCTTTGCTACTTTTGGGTACTCTGCCTTCTGTTCTGTTCAAGCTTTACAGCACCCCCAGCTTTATTGCTGCACTTCTTCCACATTGTGTACGGGTACTAATGTTTTACAGCTAACACTGTTCAAACTCTGCTATGCTTTGTGTTTTCATATATTCCCTCAATACTTTCATCTTTCATGCACACAAGAAAGCAGCTACTCAACTGACAAACCCAATAAGGTAATGATTGGACAATGAAGATAACTAGAGAAGATTGAGAAAAGTAGAGTTTAAGATTTATAATGTAAGAAACATATACTTGGGGTCTTGGAGTCCCTACATTGAAAAGAGTCGGAGATGCATGGGTGAACCATCGCTGGGACATCAAATGATATGTTTTGAGTGCAGAGTCAATGTCATCTTTGTGGATTCCAACAACAACTCTCATCAACATGTGTTGTGGTCTTTCTACAACCTTTCCTTGAACTTTCAGTAGGTAGGACCTCTCAAGTGTTTTGAACACGAAGTAATCATAATCAAAATCTCTGTCATAAATGATTTCACTGTCCAAAATTGAAGCATTCTGATGCAAACAAACATCAGAACACAAATAATCTGCACATAAATAAAATGCAACAGCTGTAAACACAGGCCTGGTGAAATCTGCACTTGCACGACGAAACACATAACCAAACTCGCAAAAACAATCAAAAAAGCACACAAACATCGCAATCCAAAGTCAATACTCACTTCACCCCAATAGCATGAAACAAACCTGCCAGCACAGTGAATCAGTATCTACCAGCTAATCTAAAACATAGTGTTTTGATAAAAAAAAAATTAAAATATCCCATCTGATCAATGATTACCTAAAATCTGGAGAAGACAGAGATGATCTACATGGAAGTTATGACTGGTGAGCAATATATAAGTGGATTTGAAAAGAAGTATCAAACTCAATCTATTTTTTTCTTTTCTTATAACAGGGAATGCAAAAATTTTAAATGAACAAAGAAACCAAAATTTTCATGGCACTGAACTAGTGAACTATAGAGGCAAACCAAACCCAATGAAAAATCTCATTCTCGTGTCACCATTTCAACTAGGTTTAGTTCTCCTAAGCTGGAAGAATCTTCCAACCAAATGCCTTCTCATCTCTTGGCAAAATCTCAGAAATGCTTTCCTAGATCAATAACACACCGTTATGAAATATTACTATCAAAGGTGCAAGAAGCCTAATAGTTCGGAGATGACAACAATCACAAACAATACAAGACGTTCTGCATGAAGCTGCTCATGTTATGTAACCACGACTTGAATGTGCAAATTTATTATATTTTTAAACTTTTCAACGGGCTGGATAAGATAGTCGAAAATCTCTATATGCCATTACAGTCTTGGTCCCTACAGGTTTCTTAGGGCCTCTATTAACATCTCACTGAAAAGGAGCAAAATTCTTACACGAATTTTAAAATCCCGATCAACACTAACTATGAATCGCCCATCAGGAGAAAATTCCTGTAAACCGAGTACCACATGAATAACTTGATAATGATAATGTAAAGCTAGAATGATTGGAGAAATGCTAACACTCGAACACTCAAGAAAAATATTATAACAACAATAAGAAAATGAATATAGGAAAAGAGCTTACTACACATCCTTAAGAGAAGAAGAAGAAAGTAAACAAAAATGAAGGATATGTTGTGATCTACAATCTAGCAACAAGTAAAATGACAACAAAAATACATCATATTTGAGCTAAAAGCAAACATGACGCGGGATGCAACTAATGAGTAAATTTCTTATATCATGAATATAAACGAAAAGATAACGACGTACCAGGCTCGTAATGATACTACAATAGTGAGCTAGTATTGGTGTCGCCTTGTCATTTCTGCCACTCTCCTCTTTCAAAGCAACCACCCAAAAAACACCAATCTTATCAACGAAAGTAATAAAGAGACCATCATGGCTTATAGCCAAGGCACTCACTCTCTTCTCAGAACATCTGAAATACACATAACATTATGCACTGTGATCACATTTCTTTGAAAGAAAAGTTCCAAACTTTATCAAAGAACAAAATAAACCAAATCAAAGTTCCTGAGACGATAAATTCCAAAAATCTAATACTTACATAGTGCGCACACAGTGCCATGTATCTGTGGTCCAAATTTTGACAAGCTTGTCATCTCCGACAGATGCAAAAAGTGGTCCATTTGCACCAAAGCTTATTGCTCTTATGGAATCAGAATGCAATGGTCCACCAGAATCATCCACCAAACTAATAACACCATCTCTTCTGTTGAATCACAACAACACAATAAACTACATTATTTTTCAAAATCAAAATTTTAATTCTGGTGAAAATTACCTCTATGAAATACGTTGCCAGATTCAGTTGGACATGAATTGGTTCTGCTACAGAGCGGCAGCCATAAAATCATGTTGTTTGATCATGGAGATGATCATAGAACTGACCTCTAAGACCAGTCCAAGGATTCTGAGTCTTCCATATTAGAACGCCCATATATTTTGTCCACATACGAGAAGTCCATCCCTCCAGCAAAGCTCTATACTGGATGTAGTTAACAAGTTGTGGCTGAGACAATAATCAAGCTAAAGTGAGAACAAGAACGAGGGAAAAATCAAGCTAGTACTATTTAAATAAAAGTAAAACAAAATGAAATGAATATAAGGTGGTGTTCTATCAATCCACCATCACCAAATACCAGAATGTCTACCATATTCACCCGAACTTTCAAGTTGAGACTCACCTCCCAAACTCAGGGCTGTAACCAATGACATAGTATGTAAGAGCTGTACAAACGAAGGACTCCAATAAAGAGAGTGGGATCCTCAGGAGACTGGCTGGAATCGCATAAGCCCAAGCTTGCTAGAATCACTTGTAACCAGCTCTATCTCCTCTTCCCAAAATTTGACAAATAGAGGGCTATCATGATAACATCATAACTTCATCCAAAATAAACAAACCCAACTAAAGTACCATAGAGGGCAATCAAATGACTATCAATTTACCATTTGGGGTCAGCAATAAAGTGGTTCATCTTTTACTTTTATATAATCTCACATGATTCAAGCAAGCAATTCCCAGTCCACTAATGGAATCTCCAAGAAAACTTAAATAACCCACTTCAAGATTTCACCACTCATAACCCAATAACATCAAAAGTCAGATAACTTGCCTAAAATCAACAAACCCCATTACTTAAAAGCAACTGATTAGCAAACAAAGTATCATTTAATTCAACTCAACCACATCATCTAATCATAACAAGAAATCCCCAAAATCATCAGTATTACAACAAATTGGGAGAAATCAAAGAAAGGGGAGCAAGTGAACATGGTCCCTCTGATGCTCCTCAGAAGAAGATATCGAAGAGGCAATCGATGCCCCTACAGAGCGGACCGTCGAAGCTATAGTACTGGAACATGAGGAATGTCATTAATAATGGTAAAGAATTTTATATATTGTGTTTCATAATATCTATTCTTGCAAACAAACCTGGAATCTGGAACTTTTGTGCGTCTCAAACCCTCAATCGAATTCAAAGCAAAAAGCAACAATTTTTTGACCAAATTTGGAACTTTCTTCGATCACGTTTCCTGTAAGGGAGGGAGATGTGAGATTAGAAAGAAGGAGGAAAGGAAGGTGAATGGAGAAGAGCGGTCAGAAACAGAGATGCGAGCGAAGGAGGGAAGAGGGAAGGAGGGAAATCGCGAAGGAGGGAAGTCGCGAAGCAGCAAAGGAGGGAGGGAAGTCGCGACGCAGCGAAGGAGGGAAGTGGAGGGGAGTAGGGAGGGTCGATGTCGAGTGGAGGGAGCAGGGAAGGAGGAGCTTCGAGCGCGTAAAATGAGAGAGGAAAGAATCGAGCGCCAAAAAGCCCGCCCAATTTTTTTCAGTGTTTTTAGTGTAGCCACGGTTTTGAGCCATTGGTCCTTATAGCCACGGTTTTGAGTCGTGGCCATTTTTTTTAGCCACGGTTTTAGGCCGTTGGTAATTATAGCCACGATTTTTTGCCGTGGCAAATACACCAACGGTTTTGAGTCGTGGCCATGTTTTTTAGCCACGGTTTTAGGCCGTTGGTCATTATAGCCACGGTTTTTTACCGTGGCAAATAAACCAACGGTTTTGAGCCGTGGCCATTTTTTAGCCATGATTTTAGGCCATTAGTCATTATAGCCACGGTTTTTTGCCGTGGCAAATAAACCAACGGTTCTAAACCGTGGCCATCTCCGCGTAGCTAAACATGCCTTTTGGTGTAGTGTTTACTTACTTAGGCATGCTTGCTTATCTTACTTTCTTTGATATCTCATTTTGCATGTTTTAAGTAGTACAAGTTTTTACAAATCATAGTTTAGCTCGTTTGATTTGTGATTCAAGTCTTGGATCTACTTTACAAATATTTTCTTAGATTGGGTTTTAGATTCCAATACTTGTGTGACCACCAAGACCTAGAATTGAATCATTTCATACTCTACACATATCTTTGTATGTTTTTATTGGTGTTAAGGTCTAAGAGATTATGTTGAGCATGGAGCAACAATGAAGTGTTCGTATAGCCTCTTTCTTTTTGCATTTTTTTGTAAAAAAAATTTGAAAGAAAAATGTTAAAAAAAAAAAGAGAGATTATACACCCCTTCTTGTCTTGTCATCATATCTTAGGGCACTTTTTGAGTGGTACTTAGAGCATACCACTCATTTTAAATTGGTATCAGATCCAAATTACTCACAAAGGGCTTAACATCCCAAGTAAACATGATGAACATCAAGGATAAATATTTTCATATCTTGTCTAACAAAATCATTTTAAATAATGACAATTACGTTTTTTTGGAAAAACAAGATGAAAAATCATTTGATGCCTATCGATGGCTTGTGTGGCTTATGGTTGTAAACTGGTACAAGAAACCTATCATTACATCCACAAAAGTGACAAGACAACTATTACTGGGAAAACCTATGTAGATTAGTCAGCAATAGACAAAGTCGAAGCTTAGGTGAATGCAAAAGGTCTATGTGCAATCACCAATGTGGTGAGTGATGAGATTTTCAAATCTATTATGAATTGCGTGACCTCCAAGGAAACATGGGATATTCTAGTGTCCACCAACAAATCCAGCACTCAGCTTAAGAATTCCAAGCTTCAGATGTTACACACTAGTGTTGGGATATTTTAGTGTCCAATTTTGGGACAAAATGAAGGAGAGTGTCAACACCATGGAAGGTCTCGGAGAAAAGCTGCCAGACACCTAAATCATTAAGAACTTTATGAGATTTTTTACTTCTAAGTACAATGCAAAGATTTATGCGATCAAGGAGAATAACAAGAATTTGTCAGAAATCGATCTTTAAGAGCTCATTGGGAATCTCAAGAACTTTGACTGGAGATGTCAAATTCGGGAAGCAAACCCCAAAAAGAAAAATGAGAAAGCTATCACATTTAATGCATAGCAGTCCAAAAGAGGATGATCATATTGAAGTCTCATATACGGATTCAAATTCGTCTTTCTACACCAGTAAAGTTTCTAAAGCATCACAAGACAAATATGGATGTGGTTTTGTTCAGAAAGTCCTTATGAAGATCATGGAATACCTTTACAATATGAAGACTGAGAAACTCAACTTAAGTCTACCATTCAGAGCTCATGAGAAACTGTCTCTAACTCAAACTTATTTGAGGATGAGTTTCGACAAGAGAAATAACAATGGGTTTGTTTAGAAGAATGAGCTTTGGATCAAGACAATTTCTGGGAAAAGAAATTTCTACTCTTGTGGAAAAGAAAGTGGATTTGGAAGGAAAGCTTGTAACAATTTCAAATGAATAGGAAATGAATGTTTAAAAGCTTCAAGCTTTTAAAATTGGGTATGAGAAAATTGAAAAAATGTTGAGCTTGACCCAAAGGATCAAGAAAGGACTTGGATATAGTCCTGGCTTATCTCCATTCAAGACGAACTTTGTTAAAGCCTCGACCAGCAACACCTCTAGCTCTTCAAAGGCAGTCCTTCGAGATCAGAGATCAACTCAAGTCAGGATGCCTTAACGTCAACAACAAGTGCATCATAAATCTCAGTTCCAAAAGAGGAACTACATAAATGAATTTACTTTTGTTCACCAAAGATATGTTCCTCACATTATTGAATCATACAGGAACTATCAAATAAAATCTATGAGAAGTAAACCATTGAGAAATCAGTATGCTACTCCACAAAGGAATGCACAACAAAACTCAAATGAGGAAACTCAAATATCAAATTGGGTTGGTGCAATGCTCTGTTTTAACGAAGGATCAACTGAAAAATAAAGAAGTTTCTCACTCCTATGGGTATGTCCAACCAAGTCTACAAAAAAAAAAAAAAAAGAATGCGTGGATGATGCGTTATTTTAGTAGCACACAACTTAATACCCTGCTTTGTGATTGTAGTATAGAATAAATAGGGATCGTTCTGGACCGGGGATTAGAGGGTTTGCCAATTAACACTATGAATAACTAAAAGACAACTAACAACCTAATTAAGTAAATAATGGGGGATTGGATTTTCTAAGTTAAACTATGAAAGTTACTATAAAGATAATAAAACTAAATGGATGGCAAAGATGAGAAATTATCTAAGGGTTTATGTCACGCCCCGACCCGCCACGGAAATCGCAGCGTGCCGATGCGTAAACTAACACGTACACAGGCGGATCGAAACCAGCCACAACATCATAATATAACACATTCTTGATACGATAAACAAACGAAAATAAAACTACGCTAAAGTTTGAACAAAATAAATATATATTTGATTCGCCCCGCCAGAGTCATAGCGACAAAACCAGTATACAAACATCTAGTTTAACAATACAGTACATCTGAAATACAGAGAAAGCAAAACATACCCGTACAGGGCGGACACAACCAAAAAGCTCAAAACACGCCTACAACGAAAACCGAGGCCTACGCGCCACGATCAGCAGGAACTCCAACACTGCCTGCACTCCAATAGAAGCACACCCCTTGCGGGGTCAGCAAAGCACAAAGCTAGCTGGTGCGAGCGAACTAAATACAAATAACGGAATAATGTACCAGAAAAATTCATGCCAAACAATAAATGATAAATAACAAGTTCTAAAGACTAAATCACACCGTGTCTCTAAAGATAATATTTCTAAGTTCGAGCAACAACACAAACATTTCAGATTCCACAATAACTACCAGTTTACGATATATGTCGATCATTACATGCGATTCAAACATGGTAAATATCAAGCAATGGAAATAAAGACAATCTCATAATTCTTCCTAGTCTCCTAGGTATAGCAATCAAGTTGAAATCAGAAATCCTGTAAAATCCTGTATAAGTGTCTCATATCGTAGGTATCCGCATACCCTACGAATGTGTCTCACCCAGACACATCCCACAACGTGCACCAGTACCACTTCAGGCTTGTTTGTATCCTAATGGGGTGCCATCTGCCAGGATACAAACTCAAACATCCCGAACGACTGGCCTAACACGGCCAACCTAACATAATCAAAATCAAGCGCGCTGGGAGGGAAAGCGAGTAATCTCCAAAGCACGTCCTCCGGGACCCGTCCTACTGCACTCTATAGTGGCAAGTGCGTGCGGGAGCTCACCGCACCTCAGCAAGCTTGCCACATGCAATAGCGTCCACAATGTCAGGTGCGAGTCATCTCAAGCACCATCCAACTCACGATGCGAGCAAGCTCCTAAGCATCGGCACAACAGGCATTATAGCGGGGTAAAGACACTTATACTACTATCCACATGCACAAATGACAAGTCTGTACATAACCAAATGTACAAACGTGCAATCATAAACAATTCGGCAATTTTTATAAAATCACGACTATGCCAGGGTCCCAACATGACCCAATTCACCACAATAAATTTATTCGAGTCGATTATCATGCATGCTCAAGACTCGAAAATTCACAGTAAAACATGATAGGCTATGCAACCTCGAAAACAAAGCATACAAGTCGCATGTCATTACACCAAAGCCTAATCACACCAAAATTACTATTCGATTTCATTCAAGTGTCATGCTTTCCGAAAATCCAATGCATAATTCATTCACACATAACTAACACAATCCTCGAAATATCTGAAAACTCCGAATTTCGGATTTGGATTCAATTCTACACAATTGACGGTATAATGCAAAAATTCAATTCAGGATTTCAAATACTTATTTCTTAAAATAAAAATTATAGTTCCACTCACCTGGCGGAATGGATTTTCAAAACCCAATTCCTACCGGTCGAAGCTCCAAACACGCAAAACCACGAATGCAGGACCACGAAAATTCTAAAACGGCAAGGCGGACTCGAAAATGAGAAAACTAGCCGAAAACTGAAATAAATAAATAAATACAAGCGGCGCGTGACTGAAAGGAAAACTTACAGGCAAATAGGAATTCGGCAACCACCCCGCCGAAACCCAAAGTTTGGCGAAAACGCGCCGAAACCCTCCCTACTCCGGTCTGATCGCTACCAAACTGCACAACAACCCACAAAAGAGTCTAATGACACTCAGAGTCATGAAATTGAGGCTCACCCACGCACCCAAAGCCCAGTTTCACGCCGAGGAACCCTCCAAACAAACATGCACCCTGATTTTTTGAAAAAAAATTTGGCCAACCCCAAAACAGTCTTGCATGTCGGTTCTAAGGGCTCCCAAGGATGCCACCAAGGCCCCAACACGGCTGATCGGAGCTAAGGAAACCCATCAAACCCAACCCAAAAGAAAACTGATTTTTTTTTTTTTTTTCGAAAAGAAACAACTGAGAAATAAAGAGGGGGAAGAGGAGAGAACGAACCAAGGAGGAGGAGGAGGTGAGATTGGGGAAGAAATCACCCAAAAACCGCCGAGACAAAGGTTGGAGGCGACGATGTCGCAGCTGTGCTCGCTGCTGGAACGAACAGAAACCAAAAAAAAAGAAAAGAGAAAGAAGAAGAAAAGGGGGGTCGTTTTGTTTTAAAGGGGTGGGTGGCTATGTGCCCCCACCACCTTTGCTGAGTACACCCCGCCCTAATTTTTTTTTTTTTTTTTTAAAACCGCAGGTCTCACAGTTTATCTCCACACACCTAATATATGCTCATAAATCAATCTTCAATAATCACTTGCTAACTCATGAGTGAAAATGCTCAAGATTAACCGTGATCAGCATTGCATTAATCTTATTATTTTTCCAAGTTCGTTGAATTAAATTTAGCGTCACTTTCAAACTATTCTTATCATGCTATCTAATCAGAAATCGCAAGTTAGATAACAATCTAAGATCATTTAGTTTTGTGGAAAATATGAACACTGACTAGGGAATTACAAGTATGATCAGCATCTTGTTCTTACCTAGCTTTTTACTTAACCTTACCAACGTTATTTGGTATTTACTAATTATGAGTACAAGATTGTAACGATTAGGTGAAACTCTCCTATACTCTAGCCCTAGATCCTAGAATGCTTACTAAGTTGGCCACCTTAACAAACAATCCAAAGAAAAGTTCTCTATAAAGCAGTTAAACAAAACACAATCACTAATAGCAAGGAAGATTAAATAATAATAATTTTAAAGTTGAAATAATAATTTTAGTTCCAATTAAATAAGATCGAAACTTCTCTAAAGCAAATACAATAGCTAAAGTTCTTTTTCGGTTGCGGAATAATTCAATTGAGCATCATTCAAAGTCTGAGGGGCATGCTAAATGACGTGGAGACGTTTGTCCCTCCGTTGGTCGAGAACTGCTCCTAAGGCATAATCCGATGCATCACACATAAGCTCAAATGGAAGACTAAAATCCGATGGTACAATGATAGGTGTTAATGTCAACAACTACTTAAGCTTGTCAAACGCCTTCTGACAATCCTTGTTGAACTAAAACGACACATCCTTTTGTAGGAGTTGGCATAGAGGTCCATAAATCTTGAAAAAGTTTTTGATAAGTAGTCGATAGAATCTTGCATATCCAAGAAAAGAACAAACCTCTCTCACCGAACTAGGAGAGCGTAAGTAACACACAAGATCCATCTTAGCTTTATCAACCTCAATACCCCTATAGCTGAAACTACATGGCTTAAAACAATACCTTGATTAATCATAAAGTGATATTTTTTCAAATTTAACATAAGGTTATATCAATACATCGTTTCATAATCAAGGCAAGATTATCCAGACAATGGTCAAAATAATCACCGAAAATACTAAAGTCATCCAAAAAAACCTTGATAATTTTTTTCAACAAAATCCAAAAATATACTCACTATGCACCTTTGGAAGGTAGTTGGGCAGTACACAAATCGAATGACATTCTTTTATATGCGAAAGTGTCGAATGGACAAGTAAAGTTTGTCTTTTCTTGATCCTCTGGGGCTATGAAAATTTGATTATATCCAGAATAATCATCAAGAAAATAGTAAAACGCATGACCGGCTAACCTTTCAAGCAATTGATCAATGAAGGAAAAAAAGTGATTAGTTGTTGCATTCAACTTCCTATAATCAATACAAACTCGCTACCCAGTTTACACTCGTGTGGGAACCATCTCATTTTCCTTGTTCTTTACCATAGTTATGCTCGACTTCTTCAACGCTACTTGCACTGGTGAAATCCATTGGCTATAAAATATAAGGTAGATCGCGCCACAATCGAGAAATTTAATGACTTCTTTATTCACAACTTCATTATAGGAGGATTGAGACGGTCTTGAGCTTTTCTAGTGGGTTTTGCCCCCTCCTGCAGAAGTATACGGTGCATACAACTGGTAGGGCTAATACCCTTCATGTCGGCCAAGGTCCATCCAATGGCAGTGTTGTACTAGCTCAGAACTCGAATCAGCTTCTCCTCCCCCAAAGTTATGAGTGATAATGATATGATGACATGCAATGTCTCATCATCTCCCAAATTAGCATACTTTAAGTGATCCGGTAGTTGTTTAAACTCAAGTGTATGTGCTTGAATCACGAAAGGTAAGAGTTTATTAGTAGATGATGGAATAGAAATTGGGGAAGTCAACTTACTATCAATTTGTGGAAAAGACTCTAAGGTTTCCACGGTCTCAATGATTTCCTCCTTTATGTTATTGGTTGAGATCTTCTCTATTCCATATAAAACTTCATTGCTCTCATATTCGGTGATAATAGTGATGGTGGTCTCAAGTTCATCCTCATTCATGACGTCTTAGAATTACTGGGCCAAAATGTTAAATATGAATAGAGAAACAAGAATGATATTTCATGGCTTCAAAGATGTTAAAGCCAATCACATCATCGTCAAATTCCATGGTCAATTTCCCCTCATACACATCAATCTCTGTCATTGTCGTTTTCATGAAGGATCACCCTAAAAGAAGGTGTTGAAAATGTCGAATCATCCATCTCAAGCACGTAAAAATTTGTCGGAAAGATACAATTGTTAACCTGCACCAAAATATCTTTCAACCAGTGTTCTAAAAAGCGCTAGGCGGTGGGCGGGCGGCGAGCAGGTGCCTAGGCGGTTTTAGGTTTTGTATTATAACTTTAATAATTTACAAAAGTTAAGCATAATACCTTATCAATTACATCCAATTTAATGTCAAGATACATATGCAAAATTTAAAAACATGAAATATTAACAATCATGAACAAAATTTATTAAAACTCAAATGACTGAAGTTGGTCATGATGGGTACTTTATACAAAGTTGAATTTGTGGTCAAATATCCAAATGTACTCTTTATTTTTCTTCAAATTGCATGAATGACCTTAGTCATGTTTGATAAAATCTACATTACTAAAATTGGTACCGGCAGATCCTTTGAGAATTTCATTAAGTAATCATCATTTGCTACGTTCAGACATATACTGAATAAAAAACAATTAAATTGTTTATTTCCAAAAAAAAGGGAAAGAAAAATAAAATAAGAACACAACCAGCCTTATTAAAAAAAATATTCCTAGACCCCGCCTAAACCCCCCAGACCCGCCAAGAACTTGCCCAGCCATTAATCTGGGCGTTTCTCTAACGCCTAGGTTGTTTTTTAGAACATTGCTTCCAACAAACCTTGAGGATATGCATTAGAACGGTCAACTAATTGAATAATAACACCATCATTTTTAAGCTCACCGAGATTCATAGTGCGATAGAAAGAATATGGCATAACATTAATAGAAGCACCTATGTCTAGCATCGCATGTTCAAACCTAGTATTGCCGATTACACAAGGGATAGTGAAACTACTCGGATCCTTACACTTAAGCGGCAATTTCTTCTGAAGAATGATAAAAACGTTCTCATTGTCCCTTACCACTTTTCTGTCTCGAAATCGTCTTCTTTTGGTGGGAAGCTCCTTAAATTTTTTTACATACTTCAACACTTGGCAAGTTAATGGAGGGTGTAGACGGAGGGGACGACCGTTGAAAACTTGGATGAAGACGGTGAATGAAGATATCATTGAGCTTGGATTAGGTGAGGAAATGTGGGAAGATCGCATTGCTTGGAGAACCAAAATTCATGTAGCCGACCCCGAAAATCTCGGGAATGGGCTTTGATGATGATGATGATGATGATGACTTCAACACTTGCTTAATAGCGTTAAGAAACAAAATGTTTACTTGAACTTTTCGAAAGGTTTACAAGATTTCATATTCCTGTTCATATTTCTTAGACTATGCAAACATGTGCGGAAAATGCAGAAAAAATGAAGAAGGATCAGTAGAAACCGTATTTGGAATACACATTTTCTTACCTTGAGGTTTTGGTGTCTCAATTGTGGGGGAATGACTACTCGGATTTGACCTTGGTTGGCCGATGTCGTGGCTGGATCAACGTCCTCTTATTCAGTAATTAGCTCAGCTTCCATGATTCGACTCCGTTTGAAGGTTGTCAGCTCACTCTCAATTTTCCTACCATTCTTCAGTGTAATGGCTTTTGCAGTTTCAGACATTCCTTTCAGATTCGGAATTGTAAAATTAGAAATTTTGCCTTGCTCACAAACTTGTCCCATAAATTCAACTATCTATCACATCCGTAACTTCAAATTTGCTATATCTTGTGCTTGGTTTTGCTGACCCTAAACCAAAGAAGCATTGGAAATAGTTAACGATTTAAGAATCTCATCATAATTAATCGATGTACCTGAACTTTACTTCATGGACTTGGCGTGAAGGCTCTCCAATTCCTTCATAATGTTGGGTATTCGAGGCTCGATTTGTAATCAAAGTTCAAGAGGGAGAAATCCTTCATCGAAGTATTGAATCAGGATCTCGTTCATCTGGTGTTGTGGACATGATGCTATGAGAGTTTTGAAACACTCATAGTACGCTGGATATGATTCTTTTGGACCCTGTTGAATATCACATATTTTTTTCTCAATAAGGTAATTCTTGATGTTGGGAAGAATTTATCCATAAACACCTTCTTGCTTTTCTATGAGTTTACAATTCCTGAAGGAAGTTCACAAAGCCAATCCTTAGCCATGTCAACAAAAGAAAACGGAAAGACTCAGCTTTAGGATGTTCTCATCTTAGTGACTGGAGCAAACAACCTCAAATTATTTTAAATGTTTTTTTTCGAATCTCCATAGAAATGTCATGATACTTTGGAATATGGTGGAGCAACCTGAAATTTAATTCGAATGACTCTGTCTTGCCCTAAGCTGTTGTCAAATGTTGAATGCACATGAGTCTAAGGTGGATGTCAAATGTTCCTTGATAGATCTGTTGTGTGCCATGCCGAGCTCCTCTGGTTCAGAATTAGAGCTAGACGTTTGGGTTTGATCAGTTTCTCCTTAGTCTCCTAAAGGTTCTCTCAGGTTGTGGATCCTACTCTAATAAGTTCTCATCCGATCTTCTTTTGTGCATGAACTTGAAATTAAGACATAATAAGGGAAAAATATTAAAAAATCAATGAAATAAAATAAGAAAACTAATGAAGTAATTATCAATTTTACTAATCCCTAGCAACAACACCAAAAATTGATGCATTATTTTACCAATACACAACTTAAAACCTGATTTGTAATCGTAATAATGAGTAAGTAAGGGTCGCTCTAAACTGGGCATTGGAGGCCTTGTTAACTAGCTAACAAACACTAAGGGGTAAAACGTAGACAACTAATTAATATATAAGAAAATGGTGGGGAGTTAGATTTTTCTGATTTTATACTAAGAAATTTACTAAGAAAATTACTGCAAGAATAATAAAAACTAAAAGGGAAATTGATAATGAGAAGTTAGCTAAGGGTCTATTTCCACACATGAATTAACTTCCAATAATTCCATCACTAACTCATGAATGACATGTTCAAGATTAAGCATGACCTGCATTAATCTTATTATTTTTTCAAATTCGTTAAATTAAACTTAGTGCCGCTTTCAAACTATTCTTTCATGCTATCTAATCAAGAATCGCAAGTTAGATAAAAAATCTGAGATCATTAAGTTTTATGGAAAATGTGAACATTAACTAAGCAATTACAAGCATGAACAACATCTCGTTCTTGACCTAGGTTTTACTTAACATACCAACATCCATTGGTAGTTACTACTTATGAATATAAGATCATAAATATTATGTGAAACTCTCGTATATTCTAGCATCAAATCCTAGCATGCTTACTAAGTTGGTCTCCTTAACAAACTTACATAGATAAGTTTTCCATAAAATAGTGAAGCAAAACACATTCACTAACTAGCAAGGAAATATTGAGTTTAATTAATCCATAAAAACACATGTTTGGAGCTTCGAATTCGCCCTTGTGCTAAAGACATATTAATTAAGTTTGAAATGCAATGCATAGCAAAACATGGTATTGGCATTATATAAGAGAATGGATATATTAGAGAACATTGTCGTCTGAGTAACTGCTGCTTGGTGGTGGAAAGAAGACTGCGGGTGCGTATAGCGTGAAGAAGAGAGTTAACATACTTCTTCTCCTTTTAAACTTGTTTACTGTAAGTAAAAGAAAGGAGTTGTGTGCTTTGTCGAGGTGTGGTCTACAACTGCCGAGATGGAACAACGGCTGTGCGTCGGGTAGGGACTGCGACGGGGTTGTTAGGCGTGAATGGGAAAAATTTGGCGAGATAGAGATGATCGAAGAAGGGTCCTGCGTGTGTGAAGGATTTGTGAGAGAGGATATTGAGATCTGGGTGTGATTGGAAGGAGATGACTGAGTTTGTTGGAGGCTAGGCTATGCGCTATAGGTCTGGTGAGATAGACAACGCTTATTCGATGGGAGACTGGGACAATCTGTCGGAGAATAGGAGAAGGTGATGGCTTGCACGGCTGTGTGATTGCGAGCAAGGTATTCTTCTTTTTATATATTCTCTGTAGGTTTCCCAATTCATGTAAACTTCCTTGTGCCACCAATTCTTTCTAATTGTCGAATTTGCATATTTTTAGTTTCATTTTCGAAATTTACTCCTCGCAACATATACCAAAAATTAACTAAGAAAATAGAAAGAAACAAAATCATAATATCCCATAAATATGCTCTTATCAATTTCACGATGTGGGTTTTGGATAACTAACCACGTCCTGATATTAAGATGCAAAATGCACGTAATGGAAAATAACCAACCTACTACGATGCTGCATACCACGATGTGCTGCTAAATGTCGTGAGAGGGATATCAGTATGTGCAATGCACGTCATCAGATTCAATATATGTTGAATGTAGTTATATTTCTTGTATTCCATTCGAATAGTTATAAGCTTAATACTACATGTTTCAAGTAACAAGTTTTAACACTATCTGTTCTGAGTTACGAGCTAAACACTCCCTATCCTGAATTACAATATTAAAACTATTTATTCATATTCCTTCTTAGCAAGGTATGGACCAAGTGCTACTGAATTTATCGAAACCCAAGCACCGTCATGGGAGCCCCGTTCAACACTTGTAGTAGTCGACCTCTGCTGCTCTTGAGCCAAAGGTCTGGTCGGGAAATTTCTCATCGACCATGGTTCAGGAAGTTCCTTCTGAACCGAACAACCGACCTCTGTGACCCCTATGACTAAGGTCTGGTCGGGGTATTTCTTCCTCGACCATCCAATTGGTTTTCGCGGATATACGCCCAAGACCAGGTTCAAGAAGTTCCCTTTGAACCGAACAACTGACCTCCCTGACCTCTATGCCGAAGGTCTGGTCGGGAAAATTCCTCCTCGACCATTCAATTGGTCTCCGTGGCTTCTACGCCGAAGACCAGGTTTAGGAAGTTCCTTATGAACCAGACAACCGACCTTTGTGGCTCCTACTGCTAAGGTCAGGTCGAGGAAATTCCTCTACGACCATCAAATTGGTCTATGTGGCTTCTGTGCCTAAGACTAGGTTCAGGAAGTTCCTTCTGAATCGAAAAGCCGACCTCCGTGGCCCATATGCCCAAGGTCTAGTTGGGGAGTTCCTCCATGACCATGCAAATGGTCTCCATGGCTTCTGCGCCCAAGTCCAGGTTTAGGAAGTTGCTTCTGAACTGAACAACCGATCGTCGCGGCTCGCATGCCAAAGGCTAGGTCTGTGAAATTCCTCATGGGCTGACCAATAAGCTTTTGTGGTTCTTACGCCCAAGCCCCGAACAAGGAAGTTTTTCTTTGTCCGTCCCACTAAGCTTCGTGGCTCTTATGCCGAAGGCTCAAACGAGGAAGTTCCTGCCCAGCCAACCACTACCTCCAACTCTCCAAAAGTTAACCAAAATTCCTAAGGCACAAAGGCCTGAGGAAACTAATTTTGAGACTGTTTAACCATTTAAAGTTCCTAAAACGCAAAGTGCCAAAATTTTTAAAGGATACTAAAACACCAATATTCTAACATAAAAGTTCGTTCACAAATAATTTTATTGAATCGAAAAAGTTGGTACAAAGTGTTTTTAGAGGTATTTCTAATATTAAAGAACCTCTGAATCCATTCAATAAACACTCCAATTATAGTGTGAACTACTAATTGCTTGAAGGTTTACAATCCTAAAGTCTATTGGGTACAATACACAGTACACATCCTCATCCAGGAAGTGGTCCATTTCAAGATAGAACTCGTCCCAACAATCCTTGAAATACTCTTGTAGTGTCAGGGGGCGTCTTCAACAAACAGTTACGCATGCTTTCGTGCCAACTCCTTACTTCCTTCAACCAGGACGTTAAGTCGATCTTCATCCACTTTGAAGTAGAGGTAGCGCTAGAATACTTCAGCCACGTCTTCCAATCCAAAAATACCTTCAAATATCCTTGGAACACGAATTTCCGCCCCATGGCAACCTACCTACAAAACAACCAAGTAATACAAGTGCAAAACGACAAACATCCATATATATAATCTAAAACATGTTCCAAATATCCAAAAAGACACCCCTTGCAGATGCAATTATCCAAACCATGTAAAAGTCTAAAAGTAACGGCAAATGGGAATAATAAAAGCTCGGGACAAAACGCGAGCAACTATTTCATGTCGACCTAAACACTACCGGCTGGACTTCACTCCAAACTTTAATAAAAGTTTCAAATTCAAGCTATGGTCTCTGGGGTTTGGGGGTCAACGGGGTTTTCGTCGAGGATAGCTTCCATTTCCTTATCGAGGTTAGCCTCTTGCACCTCCTCTTCAGGCCCAACTTTGTATTGTGCCAGCTCAGCCAGAACGCATCAGCTCTTTCATTTTCCAACTGATGGGCCTCGATCCACTCCCGAGATATGATAGAGTTTACTCGGAGCTACCTTCTAGCTAGCAGATTTGGATAGATTCAACCCTATCACTACCGCGGAGATCATGGATGCAGAGTTACAATTAAATAGGTATAAAAGCAAACTTATTTCCCAAAAGCCAGACATACAACATCTGAGCAATCAAGGTTCTCTTCGAGCCCCTCGCTCCCTCTTACTTCCTTAATTCCCTTACTGACTTGACAGTTGGAGTTTCTGTCAGGATTGGAGTTTGTGCAGGTACCAGCAGCTCACTTTTAAGCTCGATAGTAGGCCCTTAGCAAGAGAAGTTCCTTACTTTTTACCCTCAACAGAAAGCATTTTGATCAAAGCCTTCAGCTGGTCGGGGTTGGCTTCTATGCACCTATGGGATACTAGGTACACTATTAATTTCCCGAATGAGACTCCAAAAACACATTTTTCCAGGGACAACTTCATTCCATGTTACCTCAATATTCCAAATGTGACTCCTAGGTTGGTCAGGTGGTTGGTATTGTCTCTTCCTTTAACAAGCATATCGTCAATGTTGACTTCCAGTCCGAAAATACCTTCAAATATCCTTGGAGCACAAACTTCCGCCCCATGGAAACCTACCTGCAAAACAACCAAGGTATACAAGTGCAAAACGACAAACATCCATATATATAATTTGAAACATGTTCCAAATATCCAAAAAGACATCCCAGATGCAATTATCCAAACCAATTAAAAGTCTAAGAGTAACAACAAATGGGAATAAAAAAAGCCCGGGATAGAACGCGAGCAACTATTTCAGGTCGGCCTAAACACTACCGGCTAGACTTTACTCCAAACTTAAAGAAAAGTTTCAAATTCAAGCCATGGTATCTGAGGCTTGGGGGTTAGCGGGGTTTTCATCGAGGATAGCTTCCATTTCCTTATCGGGGTAAGCCTATTGCACCTCCTTTTCAGGTCAAACTTTGTACTGTGCCAGCTCAGCCAAAACGTGTTAGCTCTTTCATTTTCCAGTTGATGGGCCTCGACCCATTCCCGAGATATGATAGAGTTTGCTCGGAGCTACCTTCTAGCTAGCAGATTTTGATAGATTCAACCCTATCACTACCGTGGCGATCATGGATGCAAAGTTACTGTTAAATAGGTATAAAAGCAAACTCATTTCCCAAGAGCCAGACATACAACATCTAAGCAATCAGGGTTTTCTTCGAGCCGCTCGCTCTCTCTTACTTCCTTAATTCCCTTACTGACTTGACCATTGGAGTTTCTGTCAGGATTGAAGTTTGTGCAGGTACCAACAACTCACTTTTAAGCCCGATAGCAAGCCCTTAACAAGAGAAGTTCTATACTTTTACCCTCAACAGAAGGCATTTTGATCAAAGCCTTCAGCTAGTCGGGGTTGGCTTCTATGCCCTTATGGGATACTAGGTACCCTATTAATTTCCTGAATGAGACTCCAAAAGCTTATTTTTCCAGGGACAACTTCTTTCCATAATACCTCAATATTCCAAATGTGACTCCTAGGTTAGTTAGATGGTTGGTATTGTCTCTTCCTTTAACAAACATATCATCAATGTTGACTTACATGCTTTTCACAATTTGATACAGGAACATCTTTTCTACCAGGTGCTAGTAGGTGGCCTCACATTTTTTAGTTCGAAAAACATTCTTTCATAATGGTAAATCCCATTTTCCTTATAGAACAATGTTTTTATTTTTATTTTATTTCTCTCTCTGCCATAGGGAATTGGTTGTCGATGGAATATATATCCATGAACGAGAAAAATTGGTGTCATGCTACCTGGACGTCAAATTCTTTGACCTTTAGTATGGGAAACTGTCTTTTGGGTAGGCCTTATTGAGGTTTGTGAAGTTGATGCAAACTTGGATCTTGCCATTATTTTAGAGAGTAACAACTATGTTTGTAATCCACTCGGGCATGCGGGTTACCCAGATGTGCCATGCATTCAACAATTTCTGGATATCTTGTTTTAAGTCTTTGGCAAGCAAATTATTCGGGATCCCGTGCATGTCATTCATGGTCCACGCGAAGATGTTTGACTTCACTTGTAGGAAGTTCATCAGCTCGACTTTCGATTTTGGATCGAGGTCGGCACAATGAAGTTGCACCTATTTGGGTTCGCCTCTCATATATTCACCTATATGATAGTTTTAAGTGGCTGGAGAATGGTAGGTAGGGGCAGAGTTAATTTCTATGCACGAACATCTTCAGGTTCATCTTAGACTACTTCCATGCAGTCTTGGGAAGTAATCTGATCACTTCGATTTCACAAAAGCCGATATCAGTTGTGAATCTGAATGTCTAGTAGAAGGTTGATGGGATTGTTTTGAGGTCGTGGATCCATCCTCGCCTGAGTATGGCATTGTAAGGGAATGACACGTGCACTATGACAAATTGACAATTCATCTCAACAAGTGCGACTCTGATAGATAGATACAAGTCTACTTTAGAATTGGTGATGGCATCGTTGAACCTACAGATGGGTTCCTTGGAGGGCTGGAACATTTTGGGATCCAGGTTCATTTTGTCATACATCGAGTTGAAGATCATCTAAATGGAGCTTTTGCAATCTACTAGGAGTCTCTCCAGTAGTGAGTCCTCGATCATTATAGATGACTAATACGTCCATATAAGTTGACGAAATTGGAAACCTTTTTTCCCCTCAGATGCATATAGTATATGCATCTGATGAAAGTGGGTTTGGGAGTTATTGCGTGCCTTGATTTTGGAAAATTAACCTACTTTTATACGTGTTTGACCGTATCTATGTGTCTGTCTTCTTTGTGGTGGTAGTGATAGGGTTGAATCTATCAAAATCTTATTGTTGGAAGATAGCCCAGAGTTGACTCTTGCATGTCTTGGGCAATGTGGGCATTCCTAAGTCGTGGATGGGTAAAATATGCATTATAAGAGATATTTTGAGCATAGAGTTTTTATGAAGTCTTTATATAGCCTTCTTGTTTTTACATTCTTCCACAAAAAATTTTCAAAGAAAAAGTTTTTCAAAAATAGACTATTTATCCCCACTCTAGTCTTGTTCACCATATCTAATGTAGGGCTTGAGTGGTACTTAGAACATACTACTCACTTTCAATTGGTACATGAATTCCTCTTCCTTCTATTGATAGAGCCATAGAAAATCTATATGTAATCCAGATCAATACATACATGACTCTATCTAAGAAAAGATTTCAATTTTGACACTTACAAATAAATGCTCAATACCCAAGTAAGCTTACAAATTTGATTGTGATGAAGTGCTTTTTTCAGTCATCTCGTGTCTTGCTATTGGCGTTTATCCCCAAAATAAATATCTCAAGTCATCTTACATACAAAGGATTTACTTATTAAATTAACATATTTTTATACGTGTTTGACCGTATCTATGTGTATGTGATCTCACTACAAGAAAAGTCATCATTTATAGCATATGTTTATAGCCTTTTTGTCCAAAGTGCTATGATTGACTAACACTATGCCTTATTAATAGCATTTTTTTGCTTATGCTATGAAAAGGCCAAAATCTATCCAATATTTGTACTCCCTTCATCAAATTGTAAAATGCTATCAAAAGTTTGGCTGGGCGGGAGTCATATTCGCAGGGGGCCAAAGTGCCCGCTCGATCGAAAAAAAAAACAAAACAAAAAAAAAGGAAGCAGGAAGCCAAAGCTCGTTCCCTCTGCCTCTCTGTCTCCCTCTCTGATCTGCTCTCATCTCCCTCTCCAATATGTTCTCCCTCTAGTTGTCAACCCCCTCTCCGACTAGCTGTTTTGTTGTGCAAGGAAGAAACGTTAGTTGAAACCAAATTTTCTGTTATCTCTCAACCCCCTCTCCGAATTGCTAAGTTTTTACCTTTTTTGGACATTAAAGAGAGAGACAAGGAAATAGGGTTTAAGCAGAGGTTTCTTTATCTCTTTCTTTATTTTTACTGGATTTTTAGGGGTTCTTTGGCTGTTTTGAATGAGCCCCCACTGGCATTCATGAAAAAAGATTTGTTTTGGTTGATTTTGATGCAATTTGGAGGGGATTTGAGCATGATTTTGGGAAATTTATGGACATTTGTCTTGAAAGGAAACATATTTTTTTTCTTCAAAATTTTAAAGATTTCTCTGGTGTGGGGATATTTTTCCATTTGGTTCTGAAATGGGAGGAGATTGCAGTAATTTCTTTGGAAAAAGTTGTTCCCTTTTTCATCATTACTGGATTTTGAGAGATATTATTGTGTTTTGACCACATTCCCTTTGATTTTCTTGAAATTTGGGCGTGATTTGCATGCTTTATCTTGAAAAAAAAGGAAGAAAATATTTGTCTTAATCCTACTGAATTTTGGGAGTTTTTGTTCATTATGAGCACATTTTGATTGAATTTTGAGGGTTTTAAAACCATTTGCCTTATTTAAAAATCTTGTCTTTCCTCCTCATTTTGGATTTGAAGAGAGGCTTTTGTGAAAGTTGGGGAAAACTTTTTGATTTTTTTTTCCTTGGGTTTGTTTGAGTAAAATTCCTACATTTCTCTTGAAATTTCTTAGGGTTCTATGTTTCCTTCTCATTCTGATTTCAGGGTGTTCTTGTTGTTTTGCAGGTGTTAAAAGGAAGAGTCTTGTTTGGTTTGAAATTCTCCATTTTTACAAGTTTCAGAAAGTATTGATCTTTGGAGTTTTTGCTCATCTTTAAGCTCTCATTCTCTTTTGCATATTTTCCCTTTAGCGCAATTCTGAAGAGATAATTTCTTTGTATGTCTTTGTAACATATTGTCATTGAAAATACAGAAGCTGTGGGTTTTGAAGGATAAAGCTTTGGACTTAGTTTTGCTGTAGAGAGGAAGAAAGTTAGTTCTGCAAACACTTCTTAAGGTTTGGATCAACTTCAACCTCATTTCCCTTTTGAATGTACTGTTTGAAGCTAAAATTTTGAATTTGAACTTATGGTGTATGATCTGAAAATTTGCTAAATCACTGAAATGTACCAGTATTCACTGTTGAGTCCTACTTGTTTCATCCCCTTTATTTGAAGGCAACATCACCAAAATAATTTAAAGAATATCTGGTCCTGACTTGAACTTATTGTCTGTATGGTATTTCGTCGGTGCTTTGTATCCATTCAATATAATCACCACTACAACTGCTTAAGCTCATCCATTCGAGAAGATGTGATTTCATTGTTGAACTAAATGATTCCCATGTAATGGTTTTATTTTTTTTTAAATCTTTTTGTTTAGATCAATATTTTAGGACTTTTCCCCCCTCTTATTTGTTTGTTTGTTTCAACTTACCTCTGTTTGAATATGAACCAGGTGACGCAGAGGTTGAAGGGGGGAAAATTAAAATATTTCTATTAGGAGGAAAACTAAAAGGTTTGTCACTTTCTTTCTTGAAACAACATTTAGTTTATTTGCTTTATTGAATTACTATTTCTATCTTCATAAAAGATAAGAATTTATGTTTTATTATATTTTTGTATTAGTTCTGGAGCCAATTTTTGTACCTCGGTAATTTATTTATGCAAACATACATACCATATTAACACTCTAAATCCAAAACAAACAACAGAACAAGAAAATGGCCATATTAACACTCTGCAAGTGATCCTTTAACAAAAAAAAACTGCACACACACACTCAGCAAGTGATCACTAGGCGATAGGTGTAAATTTTTTTAGGTCAATTATATATGCATGGAAATGATATTGCAGAGGGGATACTATTCAAAAGTTATGTAAATTGTATTATTTGAGTAATACAATTTTTTTATTTTTTGAAAGATATGGATGGTGTTTTGATTCATTTTCTTGGTTGATCTAGTTATAGTTTTTAGGTCACTATCATGTATGCAAGGAAATGATGCCGTAGCGGGTATCATTAAAAAGTTTCTAACATATATTCTGAACGTATTATAATTATGGTTTTTTTGAAAAGATGGCATTCACTACTACACAACAATTGCTCATTAATAGCATAGGACAATAACATTTTTTTTCACTTAGTACTATGAAAAGGCCAAAATTTGTCCAATTTGTACCCCTTCATCACATTTATGCTGTAGCGTTGTCTGAATTTAATTTCTGTCTTTGTGTTTAACATTTATGCTGCCAGTTTGTAATGCTTTCAGAACGGATATGAATATCTATTTAGTATGTAATTGGACTTGTCTTCAAGTATTGCTTATATATGTATATATGAAACTTTCAATTACCCCATAAAGATTTAAGTAGTTATTTGTTTGAATTTTAGAATTTGTTGGGCTGAGTACTACAAGAATATATGATGCTGGAAAATGTTGGGTGGGTCTTCACAGGTATAAAATTAGTTGTGTGTAGTTAGATATTTATTATAGAATTAGAAATGTCAGAGGTCTTAGTGCAATAGGTTTTTCTTGTCTTTCTTGTCATAGAGTTGATCCTGAGTACGAGAAAGGAGCATGGAATTTTGTGAAAATGGTTACAAACAACTTGGAAAATCCTAAAATGATCTTATGCCTTGCATAGATTGTCGCAATGTAGAACATCAGTGTGGCAGTACTGTTGTTGAACATTTGGTTACAAGGGGAATGGATGCGAAGTACAAACAAAGTAAAGATTGGTATGAGCATGGGGAACAGATAACTATTGATGACAATTTTCCTGAAAAAATGTGGAACGACGTGACATATAACTTATATAGAGCTGCCCACTTTTGTGATGAAGAATATATGAAGCCTACTCAGTTGGTTAATGAAGACTACATTGAGCCTACTAAATACATGCTGATGATTTTATAGCAAAACTAAAAGATGCAGAAACCCCTTTGTACCCGAACTGTTCAATTTATAACAAACTATCAGCCATTGTAGCTTTATATCGACTTAAAACTCAAAGTGGATAGTCTGATAAAAGTTTTAGTAAGCTTCTTGAGACATTGGCAGGCATGCTTCCACAGAACAATGTACTTTTGAAGTCGTTTTACTCGGTTAAAAAGTTTCTCAAGTCATTTGAGATTGGTTATGAAAAGATTCATGCTTGTGAGAATGATTGTTGTCTATTTAGAAAAGAGTACAAGGACTTGGACAATTGTCCTAAATGTGGTGCTTCAAGATGGAAGAAAAATAAGAGGACCAAAAAGATTAGAAAAGGTATTCCGGTTAAAGTTTCGAGGTACTTTCACTACACCAAAAGGCCTGTTTAGCTACGCGGAGATAGCCATGGTTCTAAACCGTTGGTTTATTTGCCACGACCAAACACCGTGGCTAAAAAAAATGGCCACGGCTCAGAACCGTTGGTTTATTTGCCACGGCAAAAAACCGTGGCTATAATGACCAACGGCCTAAAATCGTGGCTAAAAAAAATGGCCACGGCTCAGAATCGTTGGTTTATTTGCCACGGCAAAAAATCGTGGCTATAATGACCAACGACCTAAAACCGTGGCTAAAAAATGGCCACGGCTCAAAACCGTTGGTATTTGCCACGGCAAAAAACCGTGGCTATAATGACCAACGGCCTAAAATCGTGGCTAAAAAAAAATGGCCACGGCTCAAAACCGTGGCTATAATGACCAACGGCTCAAAACCGTGGCTACACTACAACACAAATGAAAAACACAGTAAAAACATTTGGGCGGGCTTTTTGGCGCTCGATTCTTTCCTCCCTCATTTTACTTGGCGCTCGACGTAGAGCTCCTTCACCCTCCCCTCAATCTCGTCATCTCCCTCACTGGTTCCTCATCTCGCCATCTCCTCATAGGCCTGAGAAGACTCTGCTTCTCACCTCCTTTAATCAAACAAGGTGAGAAGAAGAAACTCCATTGAAGCCAAACTTTCAAAGAGGAGAAGAAGAAGCTCTTTTCACTCGCTCGATTTTCCTCCATTAAACACTTCGCTCGATTTCTCTCCCTCTCCCTCTCCCCTCAATTTCAGTCCACCTTTCTCAACATTCTCCTCAGATCTTCACATTTTATAGATTCTCTGAAGGTTTCTGAAGGTTTATTGAAGGTTTTATTCAACTTCCAGAGAGAGATTTACTTCATTGAAAGGTTCTATTGCCTTGATATGAGATTTACTTCATTGAAACCCTAGAAAATCAAACCCTTCACAATTTCTTCTTTTCTCCATCTCTCAGAAACCCTAGAACTCACTTTCTTCTTTTCTCCAGCTCGATTTCTGAACAGGAGAAGAAGAAGACTAAGAGAACCACTCAAAACAACAGGTAAGCTAGTCAACATTCTCTCATTTCCTGTCTTTGTTCATTGCCTCATTGGATTGTGAACAACATATGGGTGAGATTCTAATTGGGGTGTTGGGGTGTTTGTGTGTTTGGCAGGTGTTGGAGGTCAGGTAGATTTCCTCTATGTGAAACACAATAAAGAAACTGGAGATAATGTTGGTCCTTTGCTATTGAAGAAGCGGTAGAAGAACTACTTGGTGAGTATTGGGTCTTCTTTAATTTTTTGAGACTTTTGTTAAGCACTAGTGTTTATTATGTACAAGGGAGCATTTCAATTGGAGGGATTTGAGTCTGCTTCTATGTATAGACCATCAACATGATTTACTCAATAGTCTTCTTTAGCCATGTCTGTGTGTTTGTATTGTTATGAGCATGATCATTTGGGTATTCTAGCTTAATTGGTTTAAATGTTTTTTAGCTTAATTGCAAAAGAGGTAATGAAACAAATAAACATATACTCAATTGGCCTCAATAGCAATATGCTGTATCGATCCATGGGTTGGGAAAATTTAAGCTTTAGACTTCGATTTTAATATGAAAAGTGGACTACTCTTAAGATTTAAAATTCATTTTTACTATGAAAATTTGGACAGTGCATATAATTTTATAGCAAGCAAAAGTCCTCTCTTTTAGTAGATGTCAATAATTGATTATACAAGTCTCAATAATGTGTGTAGTTTCTATCATGATTGCTCTTATGTTTCTGTAGTCTAGATTTGTTCCTCCTGTGAAAACTGTAGAATCTACCTTTCTACTCACCTTGCAACTCTTTAGGCAACATTTGGTTTTAAGACATTCACTTCGAAACAGTATTAGTTTTTCAGAATTAAACATTTTTCCTCGAAGCCTGTGATGCTCCACATTTTTGACAAGTTGAAAACTCTAATACTCACCAATCCCAATAACTTGGTTTTTATGTCTACTTTGAAGGCATTAACATTAACATTTGTTTACGGAGTTTACAAGAGCTCCTAAATGTGCTTCTTTCAGGTTTATCGAATTATATGATATTGTGTTTACTCTTAATGATCCAAGATCCAACCGCTGCAACTACTTCTGAAACTACTACCTATTCTGCACATGTAGACAAACTAGGAGAAAAATTAGAAAACTTACACAAACACAAGTGCTTGAATTTGATGAGTTAAAACCAAAACTCTTTTTTTAGTTGTTTTTCCTATTCCACTTGTATGTAATGAAATCTAATAACATTGTATCACTTTCCTGATGCTACTCAAAGAGCCTAGATTTTTCCTATTCCAATTGTTTGTAGTTAGATCTAACTTATAAACTTTACACAAAGATGTGCATAACTACCATATTCATCCAAACGAACATAGTGGTTTTGCTGTAAGTAATGGTGCTGGTTTTCCGCCATGTATGTTTGTACACTACCACAAAATGGCTCATATAGCTTTCAAGAAAACAAAATCTGGGATATGATTTTATTACAAGTTTGTATTTTTGTAACACGTGAAATGGATGTGTTTTGGAATGGGAAAGCCTCTTTTGTTACTTTCTGGTCTTGAAATGTTCCTTCTAGATTCTGAAAGACACCAGTTGTAGATAAGGTTGTTATCTTTATTTTGTCGATATCGTTTTGTACAACTCGAACTTGAAACAAATAGATAGATTCATCATTTTTTCTGTTTTGTTGAATTTGCAGGTTATCTGTTATTTGTGTAGTGTAGAGCAAGATGTGAGTTTCTACCTGGAAATCTTGAATAGCCAGCTTGACAAAAGTTTAAAGAATTTATTAATTTATCAATTGAATTTGAGATTGTTCTTGTTTCTTCTTATCTTCAGGTTCAACAAAATTGCAGTAACTGTGCAGTCTGCATGGGAGATTACTTTTGTGCAAAATGCAAGCTCTTCGATGATGATGTAAGCTTTGAAAAAGATTGGTTCTCAAATTTAGATCCATTTAATTCTTGTAATGAACCATTTACATAGCTGACAATCTGGTTTGGGTTTCAGGTTTCAAAGAAGCAATTTCACTGTGATGGATGTGGAGTTTGCAGGTTGAATCCTCTATCCTTGTTCCATACAATGTTTTTTGTAGTAATTATTCAAAATTTGAATAATCTGAAGTTTTTTATCTTATGTTTTTGCTGTTACAGAATCGGAGGCGATGAGAACTTCATCCACTGCAATAAATGTGGTAAGTAAGCTGCTTGAGTGGTCATTCTTCCTAGGTTTCATGTTTTCAGTTCTTGTAAACTAATTGGTGTTGTCTGGCGTGATGATCTCTTCTTCAGAATGTTGTTACGCAAGGTATTCCTTCACTTGAATAATTTATATTTTTGTTTCTTTCGAACTGCTAGATTGACTGATTAGTGCAAAGAATCATCAACACTGAGACAAGTTTGGAATTACTTTAGTGCACGATTCAATCCTAAAAATAGCGAGTTTATGTGTCCATGTATTAATGTTTTCTCTAATATTGTTATGTTAAATTAGTCGTAAGAACATAAGAAGCAAAACACATCAGGCTATGCTACAATTCTCAACTTGATCACTTGAGAAAAGTATAACTGACTTCATAAGCTTCATCCTTTAATAAGCTTCATCTAGTGTGTGTTTCGGTGTATTTTGACTCTCGCTATAATCATTACTTCCTACATGATCCTCTTTTTCTTCCATCTTTATGTTCAATACCAGAAATTAGGAAAGTACTGAAATCAAAGTTGAAGAATATCACCATTTACTGTATTCCGTGCTCACAAAATGTGCATCCCTTCCTTTCTCCCTATAAATGCAGGTTCACAACACAACTTTTGATTCTTTTTATACAAAAGTTCTGCTCCTAAATGAAACAAAAAGTTTTTCCATGATGTTGTAAAGTTGAATTCCTTTTTATAGCTAAATTCTATTTAATGCAATGCAGGAAAATTGTGGTGTAACTCAGTTTGGTCTCCACAGTGGGAACTCAGTTTCAGGAAATCTGTGGTGTTCCAAAGCTTCTCTCTCCCCACAAGCCACACACTTGAGAAATTTCAGGTATTTCTTCTTCATGTGGCTTTTTTGATGATTTTTGACTTTGGTACGTGTGAGATTGAATTGAATAGTTTTTATGATGTGGGTTTTGGTGCATATTGGGGTTATGATCAGGAAAGAGATATAAGTTTCTATTTTTTTAAGTTGTTTGTTGTCTTGGTTTCTGGTTTCTTTGTTTTTTGGTCTGTTTGATTGTTGTAGAATCTGGGTTTGTCTTCTCAATCTTTGTTCATCTAGGGGGGGTTTTGTGATTCTTTAGTTTTGGTTCTTAGATTAGTGGAAATTACTGATTGGATATCTTCTTTTTATATAAAAACTACTATAGTATAAGGTAAATCCACAAGCTCTCTAAATACATACATACAAGATGAGAACTCGATCTCCTTAAACCTGTCCTAATCACATCCCATAACCACAAGGTAAATCCACAAGCACTCTAAATATTTATGCACATTCTTAAGTATTTAGTACCACTATCCAGTATCCACAAGTTCTCTAAAGATTTAGTATCACGGAGCTTTTGTTGGAACTGGAATATCAGAAAATAGTATAAGGAAAGATATCAAGGCCCTTGTATGGCATTGGGGAATCATTTGGGAGAAAATCAAAGATCAACCTTTTCATGTTTATATCTTTGACTGGGAAAGTATTTTCAAGATGTAGTGGATTTTGATCTTTATTTTTCACTACACCAAAAGGCCTGTTTAGCTACAAGGAGATGGCCACGGCTCTAAACCGTTGGTTTAACTTCTCTAAACCGTGGATTTTGATCTTTATTTTTCCCTTTTATTGGTTCACTCCCTACTGAATTATATTGATGAGTTCATGCTAAATAGTCATGGAATTTTTATTTTATATTATTATTAACTTTTTATTTTACTTCATTACTAATGTTCTTCTGGAATTGATGTTATCAGGAAACATTGTCTCCAGCTGTGTGTTTGCAGCTCCAGCGTAAGTCCATCTTCCTATCTTTTGCCTAACTGCATTTTTTTTGTCCATGTACAGATTAGCTGAGGTTGTGGGTGCCGATCACCATTATTTTCATCTCGTGCTCGAATTTAAAGTTTGGTCCTTATAACAGTGACCGTACAAAACTCAGTTGCATCTGTTTTGTTGTCTCTCTAAATAAAATGTCACTGTTCATTCTAGTTTGTAAGTTCAAACTATTTGAAACTTGAAATTTAGCTTGTATGTGTCTATCCTTCATTGTGATACTTTCAAAGTTATGCAATAGTAAACCTTTTGCTATTGCTACTCCACGAGCTTCATTATAATTCTTCTTTTGTAGAGATTGTCATCAAAACCCTTTATATAATGTAGTTCCTCAATTTAGTTATGTGAATAAGCATGCTTGGGTGAAGGATTGAGCATGGTTACATGGAGTATGGGTCATGATGGTGCATTGGTGCACTCCAATGTGAGGCCCATTTTTTAGTTGGTTCTTATATTGCACGATATTCTGAATGCTATCTCTCCCAGTCCAAACTTGAAGCTCTTCAATTTATAGATAATGTTGGAAAGATGCATAATTTCTTAGAATTCTATACAATTGAAACTGATCATTTTTTTAAAAATTTTATTTTATTATTATTTTGTGTGTGTGTGTGTGTGTGTGTTTATTGTTTATTGTACAATTAGAACACACTTTTTGTTTTTGGGTATTAGGTTCTACTTAAGTCAGGACAGTTTAAAGGGGAAGTGAGATTCAGGTAAGGATATGTCTTTAAATATATATTCATTTTTGTTTCTTTGGTTGATACTTTTATACATTATTGATGCTTTCTCATGGCTGTATGACATTTGAAACCTAAGCCAAGTCATGCATATAACAATTTCCTATAAGATTTTTCTACTTTAATTGTTCTGAAAAGTGTATAGGAAATGAAAATGTCCATGGAAGGACCTATTTTTTCAAATGCCGCAACTTCGGGCTTGAATGCTCATATCTTTGTTCAGTTAAAAAAATGTAATTGTTTCATTGCATTGTATGGGTTAATCATGTCACATATTGAATTTTCTGACGATTGTTTGATAATAAAGGGTTGATGAAGCTCAACAACCAAAGCATGCTAATGGGACACATACAACTGATCCTTCTGTAGTTCATGTAGAATGTAACTTGGGAATGGGAAGTTATGCAAAAGGGGCGTTGTATGCATTGCAGAGAGTTGGGAACCACCTAACTCAGGTTGTTTTGGCTGTTTTTTTTTCCTAATAAATTCCTTTAAATTCTATTGGTCTTGGTTATAGTCTTATAAGCTTATAGTGATGCATGTATACTCCTAAAAGCTCATGACATGATTGATTATATTATCTCTTTTTGTATATTTTTGTTCCACCTTGGAACTTATTATCGTTTAAAATCATATCAGTAATTTATTTCCTTAAAAAAAAAAAAGTAGTCACCTTATTGGTCTCTGTGTTGTTGTAGAGCATCACATGGTTTATTTGCGGTTCTAAGGGACTAGGTAGTTCAGGCCTTAGCTCATCAGCTGCTGTAAGTTTCTTGTGACTCTAAGTGGATGGTGCTCTGATTACTTGATCTTGTAAATAAAGATATGAGTTGTCTCTTCCTGATAACTAAGCCAATTCACCAATTTGTGGCATTTTATAATAGTACTGTGTCATACAAAAGTAAAATTCAAATAAAAAACAACTAATTGTGTGGAAACCTTCTCATACTTCTCTCTATATCAATTAGAGCTTCAGAACTCACGAGTTGTCTCTATATGCATGAAAATGATAATGACACCCAATGTGGAGGTTTTGTGGTGTTGTAGTGTTTTATCTTACAAGACCTCGGTGTTGAGTGCCCTTCACAGTTCTAGCTTGAACTGTGTCACGGGATGAGGGTATGTTTACCTTTATCAATTTTTGTGTTAAGTTTCATTATATTTTTTTCATTGTGATATGGTTATCTAATTGCTTGATATAGTCTCTAATAATGCATGCAAAAATATCTAAGATACTGATCAGTACTGCGATGCTTTGTGGACTGAAGCTTAGATTCCTTGGGACATATTTTTTAGTTCAAGATTGGTATTTTCTTGTCTTGAAATCATGTGCCTTTGTTTAGCACCATGTGTAGATTTTCCCAGCATTTTCTTGGGTATATAGCTACTATTTTTAGTGTTTTTTCATCTCTTCACTTCTGTCTGTCAGGTTAGTAGCATGTTTCCTTCTTTCCATTGTAATCTTTACAATTCATTCTATACAAAACTCCATCATTTCTGAATCAGTTTTCATTGTTCAGAACTCTCTTTAGTTGTTCTTATCTTGATTGTGTCTTGTAAGGTTCCATTACTTCCAGAAATCAACCAACTCTGACATTGATACTGAGTGTTGCATTGCTTTGGTTCTCCAATCTTGCAGAAACATCACCAGAAACAGATCAGTTTCTAACAGTATGTGAATACTTTCTTCCTTCCTTCACTTTGGTTTTGGATAGATAAGTTATCATGCATGAATTTGCTACAAATCAATTTGTCATGTTGGTTTATGAAACTGGTGCTTATAACATTATTCTGCTGCTTTGGTTGCTTACTACTGCTACTTATACTACTACTTTTGTTGATAGCAGAGATAAAAAGAACTTAATGTTTATCAGTTATCAATGTCTGATTTCATTTGCAGTTTGGTTTAATAAATGGATTGACATTTTGATTGAAAGTGTTTCTTCATTCAATTAAAAAAATTAATTTATTGTTTATTGATTAAAATGGAGTTTTACCATCAACAGAGGTACAAATGTGTAGTTGATTATCAGTGTACCCTAGTTGAAAGGGCTTGTTGTGTTTGATGAATAGATTATAATTAGATATATATATATATTCTTTCAGTCAGTTTGTCATCTGAATATTTGCTTTTCCAAGTATTTGAAATACTACATATTAATCTTGACATATATACTAGTTAGCTAGAACTTAATTTTCAGTAACATGGTTTAATCCCCATTGGATTTATTGAGCACTTTTCATTTGGACCAACAATTGCCTCCATCTATCTGTATACCTTATAGGTCAGCAGAGTCGATCTAATTAAACTGTTTATCAATGGCAGTCTTGCTGATTGACGTGCCAGGGATTTTGGCTTCCTCGATGCTGGCCTTCGGGAAGGAAATCTGCAGCAATTCAGGCTGCCAGGGTGCTATGGTGCACTCTGTTTATGGAGATGCAGGGCACTTTGTTTAGTGCGGTCTGGTCGGGTGTTGGGGGCAAGCTTGGAGCAGTTGATTGCTCAGAACTGAATGGCCCTAGTCGAGGCTGGAACTTGGCGGGGATTGCAAGCAATGGACGTGATATGTGCGGGCTGGAAAGTGGCTGAATGTAGTGCGGTTTGGAACAAAACATGACATTGCTTTTGCTTTTGTCCATTTTTGTTTGGTTTTTATACGGGTAAAGTCGTAATGTACCCCCGTTTTGATTGTAAATCAATTTTTTGATAAGTACCAAAGGTCTGACATCCCATAGCTGCCCCTCCCCACTGGAGGTTTAACTAAAAAAAAAAGGTGTGGGGCTGTGATTTTGCTGCAGCAGCAACAAAAATTAAATTTTTTTTCCGAGTATATTATTTTGCAACGGTTTCAAACCCTCGCAACAAATCAGATTTCTTTTTTTTTGAATTTTGTTTTGACTGGCCACGGCTTAAAATTGTGGTAATTCATGCTTGCCACGGCTTCAAGCCGTGGCCATCATTTGCCACGGCTTCAAACCGTAACCATAACTTGCCACAGCTTAAAACCGTGGCCAGTACTTGCCACGGCTTAAAACCGTGGCTAAAATTATTGCAACGGCTTAGAACCGTGGCTAAATCATCAACCGTCCTCGAGCATAAAACCGTTGTTAATATGTTTTGCCACGGTTTATAGCCGGCAATGGTGATTTGGCGACGCCTCTACTTCCCACGGCTCTAAGCCGTGACAATTGGTTACCCCCACGGTTCCAAACCGTTGCTGATGGGTATTTTTGGTGTAGTGTTTCCTATAATTTGAAGATTCAAAAGGATGTTTAGGTCTAAAAAAATGGCTGCAGATTTAAGGTGGCATTTCAACAATAAAAGCAAATATGGAAAAATGCGACACCCTGTTGATTCCGTAACATGGGAATTGGTTAATGATAAATGGGAATCATTTGCAGCTGATCCACGCAATCTCAGACTTGGCCTTTCTACTGATGGTTTTAATCATTTTTCCATGTTAAGCTCTAAATACAGTTGTTGGCCAGTGATGCTAGTTAACTACAATTTGCCTCCTGCGTTGTGCATGAAGAAAGATAATATCATGTTAACGAAAATGATTCCGGTTCCAAAGCAACCTGGAAATGACATAGACGTCTACTTACAACCACTTATAGAAGACTTGCAACATTTGTGGCACAATGGAGTGGAGGCCTATGATACGTTTGGTGGAAATATTTTTAATCTTAGAGCAATTTTTCTATGGACCATAAGTGATTTTCCAGCATATGGAAACCTCACTGGATGTTGTACAAAAGGTAAAATGGCATGTCCTTTTCGTGGCAAAAATACGCATTACAGATGGTTAACGCACAGTAAGAAATTTGCATACATGGGTCATAGGGAATTTCTGTCACCTACACATGAATATCGAGGAAAAAATGTTTGGTTTGATAACAATGTGGAACATGGAAGGAAGCCTAGAACCTTTTCTAGTCAGAACATTTCTATTGCTCTTAAGAATTTTCCAAATGACTTTGGAAAATGTCATAACAAAAAAAGAAAAAGAAATGATAATGCTGCTAATAATGGTGATGATGATGATAATGGTGATGATGATGTTGATGACAATGACGATGATGATGATCATGATGAGCTATCAAGGTGAAAGAAAAGGTCAATCTTTTTCGATTTACCATATTGGGAGGTTAATTTTTATGTCTTTAATCGCTTTGTTTTTTTTTATATTCAGTAATGGTCTAAAAAAATAAGTATTAATAGTTACATTCATGTTTTTGTAGGAACTTCTATTACGTCATAATTTAGATGTAATGCATGTCGAAAAAAATGTTTGTGAAAGCATTATAGGCACAATGTTGCACTGTGGAAAGTCAAAAGATGGGGTTAATGCTCGTAAGGATTTACATGATATGCAAATACGGAAGGACCTGCATCCACAACCTCATGGAAGCAGAACATACCTTCCACCTGCTCCATGGACATTTTCAGAGATTATATGACTTCAAAGGAGCTGATGGCTATTGTTCAAACATTGGGAGGTGTGTATCTTGTGAGGAATGCAAGGTCATTGGCTCGAAGTCCCATGATTATCATGTTCTAATCCAACAGTTGTTGCCGGTTGCTTTACGAGGATTACTTCCAAAAGGGCCTAGAAATGCAGTACTTCGGTTATGTGCATTCTTCAATAGGTTGTGTCAACGTGTTATAGATAGAGAGAAATTAGAAATATTGGAGGAAGACGTCATTGAAACTGTGTGCATGCTTGAAAGGTTTTTTCCACCGTTCGTTTTTTATATTATGGTACACTTAATGGTTCATCTAGGAAGAAAAGCTAGATTATGTGGATGTATCCCTTTGAGAAAAGCTGGACCTGTTCATTTTCGTTGGATGTATCCCTTTGAGAGGTAATGAATCCTTTTTTTTTTAGTCTGAATAGTTCTATTTGAAGCATAATATGTTGAATAACTTATAAGTTGTTATTTATGTACAGATATATGAAAACACTAAAAGATTACGTTAGGAACCCTGCACGGCCAGAAGGGGTGTATCGCTGAATCATATCTTGCAGAAGAGTGCATAAGATTTTGTAGCGAATTTTTGAAAAAAACAATACAAGTGGATGAAAAAGAAGTTTGCAATAATGATTTTGCGAATGAAGTTATTCTGAAAGGCCGTCCAATTTCTAGAGCCACATCGATCACACTAAGCGATAGAGAAAAGAAACTTGCACATCTTGTTGTGTTGATGAATAGAGCTGTGGGGGATCCATATTTAGAGTAAGTAAAATGAAATTCACTCTATCATTACACCATAACCATTTTACTTATTCAGTTTTCTCTCCAACTAGCATGCACTTGGAGGTTTTACAAGAATCAAACAAACGTCTTACACGCGATGCAACCTTACTTTGGAATAAACATACTAAAAATTTTGCAGAATGGATAAAAAATAAGGTTTGATTAAATCTTTCAGGTTTTTATTACCTTAGTTTGTGTTTAATTTAATAACTACCTACTTACTTTGTATCTCTTCATTTAGTTTTTGCACTTTAACAGATTTCTATTGATTCAAAAGTTGACTCGGACACATTGAAATTGATTGCATATGGTCCACGGAATAGTGCATTGTCTTTTTTTGGGTATATTATCAATGGGCAGCGTTTTCACACAAAAGATGTCGACCGGGAAACCCAAAACAGTGAGATTATTTGAGGCAACCAGCATGTGTAGGGCAAGCGCAAAAGATACTGCACAAGTGCTTGATTGGGTTACTTACTATGGAATATTGACGGATATAATATTACTAGACTATCATGTATTATATGTTCCGGTCTTCAGGTGTAATTGGGCAAATAAAGGTAATGGTGTTAAAGTTGAAGATGGATTTACCATCGTGAACCTCCATCAAAGTCAAGTATCATTTGCAAGAGATCCATATATTTTAGCATCTCAAGCAAAACAAGTATTTTATTCAAGAGAAGACGGAGGTATGTTGTAATGAAGGCACCACCAAGAGGTTTCCATGAGTTAGAGGTCGATGACGTAAGTGCAAAAGCTTCAATACCACTAGAAGTTGACATGGACATTGAGGAGTCTAGTGATGAAGTTAGATATGTGAGGGAGAATTGAGAGGGCATATTTGTGTAATATATGTTCTTAACCTTCATCTTTATTTAACTTGTGTTTTGGCTGCTTTATCAAAAATGTCTTTGTTTTTATATATTAGTTACACATATATCATATGTTGTCTCTTTTTTTGTTTTCATTATATGATTAAGGCTATTAATGCATTACATATACTAAAATGATCAACTTTTTTTTTCTTAAACAGGTGAACAACAATGGTTGCTGAAGCCAAGAAGAACAACATATCTCACAAAAGGAAACATGCTTTGATACCCACTAAAACATCCAAGGTCTCTGAAGGAACGGATAAGAATGTATCAGAATGTCCAGAAGCATGTAAACCGACTTTGATCCAACAACATGAGAGTCGTGAACTTAATCTCCAACATATATAACCATCGGCGACCAAAGAAGTGGTTGAAAAAGATGCACCAGCATCACAAGAGTCAGTTGCAGACCCGATAGGACTTAAGAAAGCTAGGGGTCCAACCAAAATGAGAGATATTGCTGTAGAGGCTGGAAGTCGAGTTCATGTTGAATTTACTGTAAATGTGAAAGGGTTAGTTAGTTTGTCTTCTTATTTAGGCTCACTTGTACGAGAGCACGTACCTGTAACATTATGTGATTGGAGGAAGCTTGGTAATGACATAAAAGTAATCTTGTGGAGATCAATTCAGGTATTATGAACTCTTACAATTTAATGACATGTACATTTCAGTTTACAGAAGTTGTGATAGAACTCTTACAGTAAATTACCAGTATTGAGTTACTTAGTGATAATTTTATATAAACTCCAGGCAAGATTCGATTTGGATACAGAATGGCAAAAGGCTATCGTAGTTAAATCGATGGGATGTATATGAAGGGCCTCAAAATCACGGTTAGTCAGCCAAATACAAGAAGCAACTAATGAGGAAGAAAGACTTGAGCTTCAACATAAAAACATTCAAAGTAGAGCAGAGTGCATAAAGTTCGTCAAGACAAAAACTAGTCCAACATTTAAGGTATGTTTTAAAACTAGTTGTAATATTATAATATATGGTGAAACATTATAATTCATTTAAAATCATGCTAAAGTAATACAATTTCAGGCTATAAGTGATAAATATAAAGCAATCAGGCGTAAGCAAATCCCACACACATGCAGCCGAAAAGGATTGGCTCGATTAGCAGAAGATATGGTGATACATATTTCATATTCATATACATTCTTATGTTGTGGTCAAAATAATTTTGTAGGTCCAATTACTAATTTTTCAGAACCTGATGTCAATTTCTTTTTCTTATAGAAAAATAATAGTATCGAGCCATCTTCTGTTTCTAGGGTTAAAGTATGGATTAAGTCGCGCACTAGAAAAGACGGTAAACCAGTAAATACAGGAGTTTCCGAAACCATTGTGAGTGAAATGTTATTTGTAATGTAGAATTATGTTTAATTTTGTATAGTTTCTTAAACCATACACTATGCTTTTATATGTGTTGAATTATATAGGAGAAGCTAATCGAAGCCGAAAGTGATTCACCATTTAACTCGACAACAAATGTGATCGAAGATGCTCTCTCCAAAGTCTTAGGAAATGAAAAACCTGGATGACTAAAAGGAATGGAAAGCGGAATGACCATCAGCAAATTGACATTCTTTCAAACTAAGGACAAACATGTGGCCAAGATGCAAAAGCAACAAACTATCATGCACGACAGGATCCAACATTTGGAGAACTTGGTGAACACATTATTGAAAAACAAGGGAAGTTTGATACATGTTGTGATCAGTGAATATGTAAAATTCCAGCTTAGTCATTGAATTTTTTTTATTAACTGTTTGTTGTGTTGTTAGATTGAGCAAAGTGGAGAAGAGGACAAAACATCTGCAGTGGTACACTTAGTTTCAATATTGTGGCATTAATCTTCAATCTAAACTTGCTTCAATTGTAATGTTTGTATTGATTAATTGCAGAGTGTCAACACCAAGTCACTAGAGAAATGCCAATTGTTAGATTGGAGTGGAACAAAGGAAATCGTTGCTGAAGGACATTTGATATCAAGGGATCCAAAAGAGCTTGTCAATAAAATTCCTATGGGTCCTAATGCAATCAAAGTCTGTGTTGATATCCCAACTAAACCAGATGTTTTCCTATGGAGACCTACATCTAGTATGACTTGTATAGAACAAGCTCAAGGTAAATCGATAGCATGGCCTGCCGAGAGAGTTATTTTGTAACTTGATCAACATTCTGTTGAACAAGATAAAATTGACACGCCTTTGGTAAGATTGATTGCTTTGGTATTTATATCATGTATTTGTGTAACTTAAATAGTTGTATTCTTGTGTATATGATTTCTGTTTTTTATGCATTCTTTCTTGATAGAGTAAGTACAATAATTCAACGAACAAGTGCACTGTTTGATTGGAGTGGAAAAGATGAAATAGTGGCGGAAGGACGTTGGCATTCGAGTGATCCAAAAACGCTGATCAATGATATTCCTCTTGGACCTAATGCCATGATTGTTTGGGTAGATATTTCAAAAAATCATGAAGCATTTTTATGGAGGCCTACATCTAATATGACATGCATTGAAGATGTCGTTGGTTCTGTTATAGCTTGGCCGGCTAACAAAGTTGTTTTGGAAAAAGTACCTGAAAATCAGGAAGTCGAAAATGCATCATATCATTTGGTAAGTTAAATGTGATTGGCATACACTAATGCATAATTGAAGTAACTATATATATCTTCAATAATCTATTAGTAAAGTGATTTCTTAGTTTACTGTATTTGTCTTGTTTGACTTGTTGTTAGAGTGTGAACATCGACTCAAAGAAAAAGTGCAAGTTGTTGGATGTCAGTGGTTCGGGACAAGTAGTTGCTGAAGGACATTGGTCTTCAAGTCATCCAAATCAGGTTGTTCATCACATTCCCTTGGGTCCTAATGCTATTAAAGTTTAGGTAGATAGTCCAAAAGTTCCTACTGCATCTCTTGGGAGGCCTACATCTGAGCTGGAATTTATTGAAGATGCCATTGGTACTATAGTAGCATGGCCAGCTAACAAAGTTGTTATGATTTAGAGCTTCGGTAAGCATTGATCGAGACTTGTAATATATATTTGAATGCCTGAATGAATATTTCTCTTGGTCTTGAATTCTTGAATATATGCTTGAACTATTACCAATTTTATAGATCCACTTGTATCCATGCATGTGTATGAATGTTATAGGAATGTTAATGATGTAATGTTACTATGTAATGTTGTTGTTACCGTTGTTGTTAATGTTGTTGCTGTAATGTTGTTGTTACTGCAGTAATGTTGTTGCGTAATGTTGTAATGCTGCTGTTGCGTAATGGTGTAATATTGTAGAATACTGTTAAATGTCAGTTTATGTATTGCATAATAAGATGTTTCACTGCTTTAGATGTCAATTGATTTTGCATTTTAGGGAGTTGTATTCATCTAAATAGGTTTTTAGGGACTTTTGAGAGATAGAACAATGAGGAGATTGGTGGAAAATCTTAGATGAGATTTCTCCAAAATGTTTAGAGTGTTTTATTAAGCGCTTAACTTCAAAGGATGATGAGAAAGACAAATTGCAAAAGGAAATCAGGACACCATCTGAAGATTGGAGATTGAAAAATCAGCAGTTGGAATCACAGGTCCACTTTTCCTATTGAGATTTTTTACCTTTTAAATGCATTTGGTCATTTTGCCACTGATTAGTCCTTGTTGTTCAAGTACTTACAATTGGAGCTTACATGTATCACTTCATCCAATGGGAACATATGGGTTAGTATCTTTCTTATACAAGTTCTTTGTCCTTCATCCAATATCTACTCTGCATTTAGAAAAATAGTTATGATGGACATATGGATTTTGTAGCTATGTAGCAGCTGAATATGCTTGCATGGGTATGTTGAAGCTTTTCTACTTCAGCTTCAATTTGAGTATGAAATTCGGGACTAAATCAACTAATGATCGGAGGCAGGTATTGAAGTATACTTCAATTTTAGTATAAATGCAGCGCCGGAGTCAGGTATTGAGGTATGGATGAACCAACATCAGGTTTAGATGCTCGAGCGGCAGCTATTCTTTTGCTGCAGTAAAGAATGTTGTTGGAACAGGAAGGACAACAGTTCTTTTTTACTTAATTTTTGGTAGATACTTTTCAGGGAAAGTTGTATGAGACTAAGCTTATGCTTGCTTTCTTCAGGAACAATTTGAACCAGGTGGAACATTCTTACATTTGATAAGTCAATATCTTTTCTGGGAGGCGCCGGTTTCATTCTCTATATAAAGATAAGCTGAAGTTATGCCTTGCAGGTATGGGAAATTTACGGGATTAGTATCTTTTACTAGACATGTTTTGGATGTTTCAGTTCCTCCTTCAATAGTCTGTCAATGATTGCTACTGCTGATATCCTCACTTGACTAACATTAGAAAATAAGATTTTGGAATGTACTTGAAGGGTACCAATAGGATTGTTCCTCATTGGAATTTTCATGATTTTACATGAAGTGGTGGCTTTTCAGACTCCAATATGATGAGAACAGCAAGTAAGAATGAAACAGATCAAATATACTTTTGTTGATTGCTGTGATGATCTAGTATGTAAAACTGCAATAATCTATGTGCATCAGCAAATGTTTTCTTGGCCAAAACTGAGCAAGTGAGGTGATTCTATAAACATATTCATTCTCTAGATTGGATGTAGCATTGGTATTATGTTCTTAGGAAAGCTGGTTGATTTCCTGGATATCCTTGTATCTCGACTTATTGGACATTTTTGTTAGAAGTTTGCTATATAGATGTGTCTTATGGTCGGTCTTCCAATATACACAATTCTAGAGTTTACCTTTTCAATTTTACACTACAGTGACATTTGTGTTTAATGTGTTTTGATCAAGAAGAAGATTCTTGACCCACGAGGTCCATTTCTTCAAAAATGGAATAAGATTTTTGCAATATCATGTCTGTTTGCCGTTTCCATTGATCCCTTATTATTTTACATCCCAATAGTTGACAAGTAGAAAAATTCCTTGGATTGGGATAAGAAGTTGGAGTTTGCAGCTTGTGTTCTGCGTTTTTCTACTGACATGTTTTACATACTTTCACATAATATTTCAATTCCAGACCGTTTTTATTATTCCATCTTCTCGAGTATTTGGAAGAGGTGTAGCGTTTTATTATTATTATTATTATTGTTGTTGTTGTTGTTGTTGTTGTTGTTGTTGTTGCTGTTGTTTTAGGCAAATGGTTCAAGAACTAAAGAGGAACGGTAAAACCATAGTATATTTAGTTTCCTATGCAGCTGTATGGATATAAAATTTTCAAATTTGGGAGTGTTGTGGAAGAGAAAATATTGGTGCCATGTCTAATTGCTTTTAACTGCTAATGCCTCCTAGGTGATGATTGGGAGCATGAAGACATTTCACTGATGATGATGAAGCTGTTGGTAATGACCCTGAGGAACGTGAAGATCTGGCTTTTGAACTTCCTGCTCCTCCAGAAATCAAGCAGGTTGATTTTCATTGCTTGAATTTTCCAGATGAGACAGAAGATGAAGATTCAAACCGAGAGTATATTGAAGAGACAAATCGAGATGCAGTCATGATTGCGGCTGCAAAGTTGGTTTCCACTGATTCCATTCCAAAGGTGTGCATTTGTTTCTTCTATATTAGAAGACTGCATAATTGTTGCATCGACTAAGATGTTGTTTCTACGCTCCATGACCTACATGAACTTATATGGGCCTGCTGCCTGACTTTTCCCTTTAAGTGCTGTCATCACAAATTGTTACAATAGAATTTCAGGTGGCATCCTAAGCAAATATTTTCTCCATAAAGTTTTATGCACTTAACATGAGAGTATTTGGTACCCAATGTGATCTACGCTTAAACTTTTGGCTACTGGATGTCACCTCTGACGTATGGGCAGAATGCAATTGATGTGAATGAATTTCTTGGGCATAGTTGGAGCTGAGTAAGAATCTCATAGTTGAATATAAAAATAAAAACTTATATGTAAACTTATCTGCAACAGATCATTAACAAGAGTTTTGTTGTTACACTAGGTGACATGCTTATCATTGGCGGGACTTTATTTTATGCAATGAGTAATATTGGAGAGGTAAGTCAATTATTAACAATTGTTATTATACTTATGTAAGTTATTCTCCGCCTTGTTAGGTTTTGCTGTTTTTGGTTGGTGGGGGCGAATGACATAGAAAAGTGAAAGGGAAAAGTAATAGATCACCGTCTTCTCTACTTGAAATCCTTGTACTTGCTCAAATTAGCTAATTGGACATTCAAACTTGCACTTTATCTTTTAATGACAGGGTAATGAAGCAAGTTACTTTAGATGTTATCTTTTGACTTGTAGCCACAACTTATGTTTGACGTAGGCTTTGTTTTTTGGTAGTGACATAAATCTGCAGACTTAGCATACAAGATTATGAACTACTGTCTAGTTGTGATTGCCGATTAAAGTTAGGGTAGGCTTTGTTTTTTTTTTTTTTTGGGTGGTGTCTTAATCTTTTATTAGATCATGTTAAGGTGGATCATGAGACATAAGCAGCTAAGTGAAACATGGAACTTCAGTACTTGTATATTTTTCATGGAATCAATAGCATTCCACTTAGATGTTTATCTGTTAGTTTTCTCAATAACTTGCATTTATTTTGGCATTCTATGATAATTAGTTAACTTAAGTGCGTTTTTATAATTGATGATATTGGGAATCATGCAAGAATTTTGTGTTAAAAAGCGAGACCGTGTAGAAGTTGTAGCAATGCTCGGAGTTTTTGGATTGATTGTGAGCATATGCTAGATGTATCCTTTTCCACTTTCAGTAATCAGTATCATATACCTGGTATTTTTATTTCACAAATAGACTTTGTTTGCACTCCTCACCTTCAACATTTGTTTTATTTATGTAACTAGCAGAAAATATGTTGTTTCCATCTCATAGCATTCCTAGATCTATATTTGAGATTTCGGCTTTGAAAGCAACCCAGTGGGACTCAGAGCTTGTAAGTAATCTTGTTCTGTACAACTTTTATTTTACTGCTTTATTATCCGTGGTTTCTGTGATCCTGGATTTGATATTTCAAAACCAAAATTATACACTTTGATCATACTGGAGCTCAGAAAATTGTTTACTATATTTTCTAGAAATGGAATGATGTATCTTTTGCTTCTTTTTTTTCAATAGTAAGTTAACAATTGTGGTATGTTTTTGTTTGCCAGATACTACTTATGGCTACCTTTGGATTGTCAACCTTTATATTCTACACAATCGTGCCTTTCGTACTGAATGTTAGCTCAAGTTTGTTACGAGTTGTAGTTAAATCAGTTCAACATGAACCTTACCATGCGGCATTCTATTTACTTAATGTATATTCATGTCTGAATAATTTCGCAAGTTGAATACAGAAACTCCAATGCCAAAACTGCATAAGTGCACAGGAAGTACCTGATTTTCACTCTCTTTAAATGTCTTCCCAAGCATACTCATTTTTGCTTGCTAGATCTAGCTATCCCAAGAGAAGTATCGAGCAATGAATTTATGTATAATAAAATTTCCGTAAATTTTTGAAAATCAAAAAGATTGAGATCATCATCAAACTCACTGAGAATTTATTTATTTTAACTTTTGGCATATTTTCTTTTGAACGAATCGCACTGAGAATTTATTTATTTATAATGGAATTGATAGACTTTAAGATGTCCTTTACTTTTTTTTTTTTTTTTTGCCTTTGAGACATGCTTTGTGTAAAACAACGACTTTTACTAGCATTTGACATACAGACTAGCGGTGCCGCATGGTTCAATCTATCGATTCTCACATCAGACATGTGGGCAGTACTCATTCGCATCTTCTTTTACCATCAGCAGGTATCCAGTTTTGAAATAAACTTATTGGATATGTTACTATAATTTACTGGAATGATAGATTGATACATGTTGAGTTATTAGCTTTTACTGAGATTTACTGTGAGTTTTGATTGATTATTTTATCTTAAATCTCGACTTGATGCTTTGTAATCACCTTGGAATCCTAAATAGTTCTCTTTCTTTTATATAATTTCGATCACTAAACCATTTACAGGTAGATTGGTTATACTACATTTCATTTGTTGTCATGGTTGTGGGACTCGTCACCTATTCTCTAACGTATGTTCTCTATAATATATTTTTTTTCCAGCTAATATGTTCTCTCCATGTTATTTCACCCATATGTGTGATATTACATTTTGTTTCACTGTGTTTGCCTGTAACAGAGAGATTTATAAGCAAGGCATCATCTCCTATTGACAAAATTTCAGCATAAGCAACATCTACATCACCCATGCGAAGCGCATCCATTGCACTTCTCCAAACAACCCAAAGTAATTCTTGATCTCCCCCTACATTATTATCATCTGTAGTCTCCGCAGTCATCTCTGGGATAGCCACCAGTGCAGGTCGAGATGTTCCATTGTCTTCCCCAGCAACCCGAATAGCTTCCAGGGTAGCCTCATCCTTTGAAGCTTGCCAGACACTTCTTGCAGATGGCCCCTCACCAAGTTTGACAGATCCTGGTCCCTTGTTCCAAGCTCTTCTGTTGCTAACCTGGTCACAATCATTTCCTAATCTTACTGGCCTATTATCAATTGCAGCACTAGCTGAAACTCTTCGTGGACCTATATACCCATTTCTTGAAACACCATAAGAATGAGAACCCCTGGTTTCAGACAAATCAGATTTCCATGGCGGGTCCCTTGCCCTTACTACAAGAACCTTTCTGCAAGCTGATGGAGGTTGAAATCTGGAGGGATTCAAGTTATAATTTTTGGAATGAAGAGAGGGAGACCCAGAGAGCAAAGAAGGTCCAGGTGAAAATAACAACAATGAGATTGTTAGAAAATGAGATGGGGAATATGGGATTGATTTCCAACAAGGTCGGAAGAAGCAGATGGTGAAAGATGATCCACCATCGAAGCTTATTGGCCAGTTTTTGCATAAACACAAGGTTTCAGGGGAGATGTCATTGGACATGGATTTGGAAATGGATGTGCTGAGTGATGGATGGCCAGTTTCAAGTCTTTTATCCTTGGTGTATTGGCTTGCTATGGACTGGGCGGCGTTGGCTGCTGCGCTGAGGGCGTAGTGTTGAAATTGTCACTGAGCGCTGATTGGTATGGCGTCTTGGGCCGAGTTTGTACAGGCTTTTGGGTCGATGTTTGGTATGGTGTGACCATGCTTCAACTGAAATAAATGTAGTCTGGTCTTTATTATTTGATAGATTTTGTGACTCGATGTAATACATTATCTTATTAATTACACTACTTTGCCTCCGTTCATGGAAATGTTTAAGTGTTTGGCACATTTTGGTTTTTATTTTCTAGAAATAAAACTTATAAGATGTTATAAAAAGTCATTTGATAGCACTTGATGAGTGCTATAGAAAAAAAGGGCATTGAGAAACGCTATAGAAATTAATACAATAGCATTTGTTAAATGCTACATGAGAGAAGACAATAGCGTTTTTGAAATGCTATTGGTAACTATACAATAGCGTTTAAAAAACGCTATAAATAAAGTTACTATAGCGTTTCAGAAAGGCTATAAATAGTCTACTTACAATAGCGTTTCTAAAACGCTATAAATAACCTTGTATCTATTATAGCTCTAGCAGACACAACGTTTTCTAAAACGCTATGGTATCCTACAATAGCATTTTTGAAACGCTATTAATGAGCATTTGTGTTGTAGTGTCTTTGTTGTAGTGATAGGCTTGAATCTATCCAAATCTGCTAGCTGGAAGATAGCCTGAAGCTGATTCTTGCATGTCTTGGGCAATGTGCACATTCCCAAGTCACAATTGTGTAAATTATGCATTTATTAGAGATTATTTTGAGTACGGAGTTGTTTTGAAGTATTTATCTTCTTGTTTTACATTCTTCTACAAAAGTTTTTCAAGGAAAACGTTTTTCAAAACGAGACAACTCACCCCTACTATATTCGTGTATCTAATGTAGGGCACCCCTTGAGTGGTACTTAGAGCATACTACTCACTTTTAATTTGTACCTAAGGAATTCCCCTTCCTTCTGCTTCACTGGCAGTAAGTTGAAGAAGTTGGAAACCTTTTTTTTTAACCTCAGATGCATATAGTAATTGATGAAAGTGGACTTAGGAGTTATTGCCTGTCGTATTTTTGAAAATTAGCCCCTTTATACATGTTTGACCGTATATTTGTGTCTGTGATCTTAGTGGTAGTGATAGGGTCGAATCTATCCATATTTGCTGGCTCAAAGATAGTTTGGATCTAACTCTTTCATGTCTTGGGCAATGTGGAAATTCCTAGTTGCGGATTTGTAAAATATGTATTATTAGAGATTATTTGAGCATGGAAGTTTTAAGAAGTGTTTATATAGCCTTCTTGCTTTTAAATTCTTCCAAAATTCAATTGAAAAGATTTTTCAAAAATAGACTATTCACTCCCACTCTAGTCTTGCTCACCATTTCTAATTTATGGGCACCTCTTGAGTGGTACTTAAAGGATACTACTCACTTTTAACTGGTATCAGAGTCAAGTTACTCACAAAGGGCTTAACATCTAGCAAAATGATTTTAACCAATGACAATTATAGTTTTTGGAAAAACAATATGATAACTCATTTGATGGCTATGGATGAGCTTGTATGGCTTACAATTGTAAATGGGCATAAGAAACCTACCATCACATCCACGAATATGGCAAGACAGCTACTACTATCAAAGCCTATGCAGAATGGTTAGCAATTGACCAAGCAAAGCTCACGCAGATGCAAATGGTCTAAGTGTAATCATCAGTGCGGTGAGTGATGGGATTTTTAAATCTATCATGAATTGTGCGATCTCCAAGGAAGCATGAGATATATTGGCGCCCAACAACAAAGGTAATGCTCAACTCAAGGATTCCAAGCTTCAGGTGTTGCACACCACTATATAGATAATTCACATGGAAGGTGAGCCTTTCACCTAATTTGGGGACAATATGAAGGAGATTGTCAACACCTTGGAAGTCTCAAAGAAAAATGTCGGACACCCAGAACATTAAGAAGGTTATGAGGTTTCTGATTCATAAGTACAATGAAAAAATTTATGCAATCGAGGAGAACAACAAGAATTTGTCAAAGATCAATCTTTAGAACCTGATTGAGAATCTCAAAAACTTTGACTTGATGAGCTATCAGCATTGATGGTCAGGAAAAAGTGCTTCGTATATGAATATGTTCTCATGCAATAGTCAAGAATTATTGACGATAGCGAGCTGGAACAACCTATTCCTTCTTCTTAAATACCATGATTTAGTGCCATAGAATTTTCAGTTGTTACCATGTAGTAATCATCTACGATTGGTGACAAATAAAGCACCCGCACCCCCTTTGAGCATTCATAAATTTCATAAATTAAAAAAACCTCCAATGACTTGTCCTTGCATGAATTGCTAAAGATCCAATGGGTCCAACATTGATTCATTCAGATGTGTCAATTGCGCAAACACGCCCATAGTTACTAGGATGGATATCGCATATCCGAAAACTTGCAATTCTCCCTGTCAACTCCTAGGAACCAAATAACTTGATTCGCACATGAACTATTTGTGTCAATGGATTTGTTTGATCCATAACTTGAAATAAGGGGTGCATGATGATAAAGGATTCATAAGTGCTTGTTAATGGAGTGTAAGTTACCAAATTATAGGAGTAGGTATCAAAATTTGCCTAATAGCTCCACCTATAGTTCTGTGAACAACATTTTATACCTTTCACAATTCCTATAATTTTTTTTTTTTAAAATTTTTAACTCAGAGTTTACAAATCATTCTCTAGAATTATATAGAATTAATGAAGTATACGATCCCTTCAGATAGTAATTTGTCCGGCAACAAAAAGATTAAATTTCACTTTTAAATTCAACTTTCATTCATCGAGTTAGGCATTGTTAAGATAAGATATGCCTATCTTGAACTCAAATTAAGATAGGAAATTAGGAAATCTAGAAGTTTCTATTTGGTTAGGTTCCAAGTAAGAGTTGAATCTATTCATCACATGATTCAATAAAATAGAAAATATCTTGGGTTTATAGTCGAATTTTGTATCAATCAATTGAATCTCATTTCAATGACGGTTAATAAAAAATAAAGCACAGTAATTAGGTTTTATCCCGGACTTCATAAAAGTAAACATCCATTATATTGTATACATAGGTACATGCAGTAAATTCACAGTGGCTAGTGTCTGAGGAATTGAATCAAAAGGGCCATTGTAACTCAAGGGTAGAGTAACGCCATGGTAAGGCATAAGTCATCTATTCAAATCCAATAAAGGGGCTTTTCCACAAAAATCCAGTCTGAGTATTTATTTTGTAGTTTTGCAGTAGAGAATATAAATAATAATTTTGTTGATGTTTGTAATAAAAAAAAGTAAACACTTACATAACATAATAAGTTACTATTACAATTATGTTATTCTTATTAGTTCCTACAAGATATATTATAAGCTCAATTTGGGATCCTAGTCAGCAAGCTACGAAATTTAGAATTTGATTACTCAATTTAGACCATCATCAAAATCTTATTTCCATACTTAAAATATGCCGAATTTCCTTGATCTAGCTTTCATGTTCCAAAATTACCTTAAAACATACAAATATCACGAACTAGTCAAATTATAAGAAAAAAGTAAAAAAAAAAAAAAAAAAAAGGCTAATCAAAATAAGTTATTTAATTCAATAAACTAACCAATGTAAACATGGGGGAATAAAAAAGTATAAATGTGTTCATCTAATGCCCCCAAACCTACATTTTGCTAATGTTCTAGAAAAACAAAAATAAAGAAAATGAAATCCGAACTCATTTTCGTAGTCATCGTTGATTGCACTCACCTTTTAAAATGCGTGCAACAAAGTTAACATAATGCCCCTAGATTACCTATAGTAGACGAGTTATGTTTTCGTGAAGGCTTGCAATGAATATATGCACTATTGTTTCTTCAAAATCATGGATTTACTATAGTGATGCTCATTTTCAAAAGATAACATAATGAAGTCAACAAAGTTTTACTAAGTTTAAGGCATTAATAAATTGATAAAAAAGGTCTTCACTAATTTCAATCTTGGAGTGTGCATAATAGCCAACAAGAAAATATCGATCAATTTTTAAGCTACTTACAACCTTGATCACCTTCAGAATGAATTTTGCCTTGACTTGAAATCTCATGTCATACACTCACAAGAAAAATCAGAAGTGGGTTAGTTATGTCATACATATATGTGAAACTATGAGTAAATGTAACATAAAAAATTCAAATTGTTCACATACAAGATTTTCTTTAACAAAAAAAGTCACAAGAAAAGTATTTGATCTCAAGGAAAGGAATACTATTGACTTGAAAACATTGGACTAAAACATCATTCCCCCAAAAATTTACACCCAAACACATTTCCAAAAGCATCAAATCAAAAGCACTGTGCACCATGGACCCATGAAGTTTTCCAAAAAATTTAAAATCGTGCTCAATCTTCACCTTCGTCAAACTTTGTTCGAATGAAGATTTAATCCTACGTGTTGCAATTTAATCATTTCATTCATTATAGTCCATACATTGATAAATGCCCTTGTGAATTTGTCAACATATTCTTCAACTTGGAGTGTGCGCCCTCAACACGACCTGTTGTCCGTTGCCCAAAATGCATGAAAGTATCGGTCCATGCACTCGCAAAGTACTCCTTCCACGGATACCATACCGTCCTAAAATAATCTAAACACTTTGGATGCGATGCCCGTTTTCTCTCAAATTCAATAGTTGCCTTATTCCATTATCTCTCTGTACTTGATCTATACAAATTCGAGAAATAATCTATAAACTCATACCACAACTTGTTATCCTTAAAATATTTTTTGCAATTCTTCTCAACATTTGTATTTATGTGCCACGTGCTCAACAATCTCCTTACTCTAAGAAATACTCTCTCAATGGCCCTTATCAAGCCAAATTGTCTTTAAGTGATAAATACGGTTGGCAACTTGTCTGGCTAAAAAATCCCAATAAGTTTTTTCAGTGCCCAAGCGTACTAATCTTCATTCTCATAAGACACAAAATAGCATGCAACATTGAACATTTTGCTCGTCGACGTGACACCCACAATCTCAAGAGCGACATCTGGTAACGATTAGTTTTATAGGTGTAATCCATAATCATGACCGATGAAAAACATTTCGCTAGTTGAATTGAGTCAGGATTCGCCCAGAAAAGGTTTGCGTCTCTATTGCCCTCATTCATATTATGTCACTATGTGTAACTATAGTTGTTCAACAAGTGCATAGTCTGTTGCAATGTTGTTCGGCCCTGTAGTTGGCTTGTCTTTATCCGACAAATGACATTGTGAATATTTTCTTCAAATTCGATATATTATTGGGATACAACTCTTTCAAACAGACCAAGATGTGATGAGGGGCAACACCCGACTTCGACATATTCTGCACATATATGATCTCCTCTTCATTTAGTCTGCTAGCAAACGAATGGGCAACAAGTGATCTTGCTCGAGGATGATTGTGGATTTCACATGTCACGTGCAATTTTCAATAGTCATTACCTTGGGATTCCTCTCAACTGAAATGGGCAGCCACACTTTTTTGTACTACTTGATCGAAGCACATTCTTTTGCTTACTATCTGCCTTCCCTCCCCTTTCACATCCAAAATGGATCCTTCCTTCACGGTTGTGACGAGCCAGTTCCAATTTAATGATAACAACAACTATATTATTATCCTTATGGATGCTTCGACACTAAGCTATAAAGCCGACCTCGATGTGAATACCTACAAAATACAAGATAAAAACATGTTAAAAACACCAATAAACAATAAACTTGTAAGAATAGTTATACATGAATTAGCCTAACCTCTTCAGTAAGAAATAAGTTGCTATTGTCAAACACCTCTTCCAATGCTCTTTCCTCATTGTTTCATCTCATCATTACTATCAACATTGCTATCAACATGATCGTTTGTAACTATTCGAAACTTATTACACCCATGAGAAGGGACTACGCACAAAATAATAATGGAACGTATAAGTAAAATCAACAAACAATAGCAACAACAACAATATCACAACAAGAAAAAAAATTGCAAGTTCATCTCAAGTTGAGAGTGTTACCTCAAGTTGAGTGATATAAATTTCATCTTCCTTTTCAAATTGTTCATCTTCTTCACCCTCAGTCCAAGATTATAATCAACGAGGCTATAATCATCAACTTCACTAAACCCATCCATTTCGGCATAAAAAGTTCAACCAAACTCTTTACAAAAAAATTTGAGGAACTACAAATGAGAGAGAGTAGTTGACTGTGTTGAGAAGGGACAATGGAAAGTTTCGGCGAGCTTGGTGGGGGAGAGAAGACAATGAGAATGACGATGGGAGGGAGATAGACGTCTGTAAGGGAGAACATACTTCTCGTCATAGGAGTGAGACAAATGTTTGTGTTTTTTGTGGTGGTGTGTGAAAGCAGGTAAATTTTTTTTTGGATGGGTGGTGTGGGTGAGAGTAATCTGTGGTGCTAAATAGTCACTGCCAAGTTGGAATGATTAAACAAGGCAGGTGATCGATTGTCAAACTTGTTAAATAGGAAGATACAAATTTTTTTTTCTTTATTGTGTATACATCCATTTATCCTCCTCCCCAAGAATCTCTTGTTCTTCTACACCTGACAACACACAAAATTGCTTAACTACCATAAGAAAGAACCACTTTACCTTTTGTGCTAGGGTTTGTTGCTCCTGAGATAACTCTCCCTTTCGTGTATTTATTGATGCGTCCGCAACCATATTTCACATTAAATTAATGAAGTACAACCACGAAGGATTCAAAGTTCACCCTAAATATTGCCTGAGACTCCATTCAATAAACATAAGGAGATGGAGTACAGAAAACCATGTCCATTGAAAGAGGTTACCAGATATGAATATATAATAGTTATATTTCAAATTTCTACATAGTTTATCTCATGCATATACAAGGACCATAGAAGCCACTAGCAATGTGAGAATAGATGATACCAAGGGCTCGAACCATCTTGAGGTCAAAGTTATCAACTATGCTCTCATGGCCAATGACTAGCATGTTGGATGATCAAATTTTTTCAAGCTAGCACACAATTCCTGCGAATATTTGAATAATGCCCAATTTAAGATAAACTTAAAGATTATGAAGTATCATGACTTGCCCGATCAGCCATCTCGATGGATTTTTTTTTCTTTCTCTTTAGTATTGGATTTTTTTTTAAATTTGTTTGGGATGTCATCTTATTTCATGTCAATATAACAAATCAGATGGTGTTTGAGGTTGGAGATAAAAGATGGCTAAGATTTACCCAAAAATAAGAATCTAACGGATCACAAAGAAGAAGGTTTGAGAAATAAGTTTTTTTTTTTTTTTTTTTTTTAACTTTTATGCCCCAACCAACTATAACCATCCCACCCTTGTACTTAATAACTTATATTTGACAAATCGTTATATTTATGTTGGTGTTTTTTGTTGTCAATTGATAGATTGAAATTTGCAGAATAACGAAAATTGAAAGATAATGCTGGAAATAAAATAAAATAAATTGAACGAAAAAGTAAATCATTGATATATAAATGAAACAATACATTAACGAAATAAACTTCTTTTCATCAATCAACTAACTAATATTGAGAAACCTACGAACTTCTAAAGGAAACCCTAAACCTAATAGGAAAAAAATGTCCTAATTGGAAACCCATTACAATAATAATAAAATTATTAATATTGCTAAAATACTACTATTGCTAATTACTAGATATTCTAATTACATCAATCTCCCCACGTTGAAGAAGCTCATCCTCGAGCTCAAAGTCAATAAAGTCATATGGGCACAAGCATCAATAGAATGTGAAGTGTCCAAGTAGAAGTGGACCTCTAACCTTTCCTTTATAGTTTCTTTGATCCCAAACAAGTAAACCCAAAGTGAGCCACCAAATACAAAATTGGAGAGAAGTCCCCTACTCAAAAGAGATTCAATTAAAAAACTCAATGTATATGTGAAGAAATTTCATAAAATGAGCTTCAAAATTGTCCCAAATTGAATCCAAAAATCTATCATGCGGTGTTAAGTGTATTGTCTGGTGGTGGTAAATAACCAAACCAGAAACAATAGTTTGTGATGGTACTAATACCATAAGTAAGAGGGGGTGGCGGCGACGATGAGCATGTCCGTGGTTTCCATGGTAGACGATGGACGAAGAGAGGTAGATCGACCAAGGGAGTGATCGGTAGGGTCGATCGATCAAGGAACTGTTGTTGTCGATCCATATGTGGGTACGAGACTTTCGAGCATGGTGGCGATAAATGTTGTGACTCGATGACGACTGATGATCGAGGGTGACAGTGGATTTTTTGTCGAGCGATTTGTAGGATTGACTAGGGCTGGCGATCAATTTGTTGTTGTTCGACGAGCTGTTGTGCAGTTCGAGGTGGGAGTACTTGAGCCATTGGTGGCGCTCAGTCAGGGAGACAAGTTCGATTGAACTGTTGGAAGGTGAGATCGACGTAGTTTGTGGGCTGATATGTTCAATTGAACCACTTGGGAGACTGGGTAGAGGAGGTCGGTCGACCTCGACGACGAGTTGACCAGTGGTTGCACCGCCATCGACATTGGGAAGGTGCTGGCGATGATGGTGGTGTTGTTTGGATACATTCCATGTCCTTGTCCTTGTAGAATATCTTATCTATATTTGCCCTAAATTCTTTGAACTCTGCCTTTGCTGCCATGAATTCTGTGAATAACAAGTGTATAATTTCACAAACTTGTTCTTACTCGTACTTCTCTTCAATTATTTTATAAAAAAATAATTCTTTAAATATCATTTCAGCTCTGATAATAATTGATCGAATAAAACTTGTGGATTAATGAAAATTAAACGATAATGCTGGGAATAAAATAAAATGACAAAGTAAATCAACATTAAATAAATCAAATAAATTTTTTTTATCAACCAACTACCTAACAATGGACAATTTTCGCGTCATTTATAAATAACCTAACTTTTAAAACAAATCCTAAACCCAATAGGAAACAATGTCCCAATTGAAAATCCTATTACAATAATATTAGAATTTCTAATATTGCTAAAATACTTCCATTGTTGCTGTAGATGCAAATTTTCATTGGATCACATGTTGATCACGAGGTGCAATCTGCATAAGATGGAGATTAATTCTTGACATCGGTGTGGTGTCTGCCACGGGGATTCTGATGTCAATGTTAGAACAATGCCTTTTGAAAAAGATTTATTTCTCTATATTTTAAGAGATAATTGTAAATCGAGAAAGTGTTACCTTCAGATGGCTTTGTATTTGTCTATTTATAGAGGCAAAACGAGTCGACTGCTGGTAGATGAGTGAGACACACGGCAAATGAGTGAATCATCTGCTTACAGGCAGTTGTAATTTCTTTTAGGTAATTGTAAGTTCTGTAGATGGTTGTAAGTTCCGTAGATGGTTGTAACTTCCCGTTGGTGGTTGTAACTTCTTGTTTGGAGACACCTCTCCTGCAAGCTCGTGTGCTCATCTGAGCATAGTGGTCGGCGTCGAACATTATTCCCCTGTCGGAAAAAAAAAGTGTTCTGGTGAGTTGTATTGGGCCCATACTTGGGCTCTCTATATTTATATTTTTCGTGGGAAATTTTTGGGGCTTCTCGGGAACGTCCCAAATCTTCGAGCTTTCTAATCCTGTTGGGCTAAGGATTATTTTTGGATTTCACAAATGCCCCTCATCTCGTTTGCTTTTGGGTTGACTAATTTTTTGTAAAACAAAAGAGATGTTTAAATATGAAGTTCTTCTTGTACTTAGACACCTTCACTGAGGAGTTCTATCAAAACTAGAAGTTCTTTTGTACTTTGAAATCTTTACTGAAGAGTCTTATAAATAATAAGAGTCTTCTAACTTGCCAATGGCATGACAGCTCAACGGTTGGAGCTTGGCGGATGGTACCACCTGGTCATGGGTTCAAACCCAGGTTGCGGCATCTTTATCAGTTTATGGTGTGTTGACCAGTTTTGAAAAAAAAAAAATACAGAGTCTTCTAACTTGAGATAAACTCTCATTTTCAAATCTTTAAGAGTTATCCAATTCATCTTTTCTATTTTATTTTCCAAAGGATTGAGAAAATACAAGGTGAAACACAAAAACTTCCCTTTCTTTTTTCTTCTCGGCTAGGCTAATTGCAAAAGGTGAGATTTTATTTTTGTTTCCTTCCTTTTTTTTTGGTTGGGAGTTGGGAAGTAGATGGCTGCAACGGTGGTCGATCGTTGTGAGAGAAAAAGAGGGACGACGGTTTCCACCGGTTGGCTGTAGTAGTCATTTCTCCTATCTATTACACCATGTTCACTTCTGTCACAATTCTTGCAAGTGCTATAATGTTCAAGGATTCTTCGGGTCAGAATGTGAGCAACATAGCTTCAGAGTTACTTGGGTTCATCACTGTGCTTTCCGAAACTGTAGTGTTGCCTAGTACTAGAAAACTTGATCTATCTCCAGTTACAGAGCTGGAAGAAAGACCCTCATATGGCATAAAACAAATTGGTGGGGGTTTTCTTCCCCGGTGATGCGCAGTAAGGGCGAGTGGTAATCGCCGACTGATTGTGGCAGGGAGGAAAGAGAGGAGTCGATTGACTTTCCCTTCTTTTTCGGCGATGTGTCGTTGATTGTTTACAGCAGGGAAGGAAGATACCAGTCTGGTTGATTTCCCTTCTTCTTTTTCGGTGATGTGCAATGAGCCCGAGTGGTAGTCGTCGGGGCGCCGCCTTCTTTGTCGATATGGAAGGACTCGATGGTTGTGGAGTTTTTTTTCTTCGTCAAACTAGGAACTCTTCTTTGATAACTATGGATTCAAATCCAAAATATAATTTCATCAAACAATTATTCATTTTGGGGTCAGATTATACCCAATCGTGGTTTCTATTGTGTGGACAGTTACAGTAGTAATTTGCAAATAAGAAAGGCTTGTGTGCAAGTGCACCCCCATTTTCACTATGTTCCATCAAAACTTTTTTCTAATCGAATTCAATACATTTGGGCTACACTTTTTAATTGCATTTCTTTGCTAATCTGTAGGTGGGCTTTTCTCTGAGTTTATTCTGTGTCTGGATCTCAGGGTCTCTAAGAAGATATCTGGTAATAATCATTTCTCTAATGATGAGGAACATTTGTACTGTCAAAGAGGTTCCATTTATCGTTTTGGAAGTTCGTTCCTAGCTTGCCTAACTTGGAGGCCTTTTCAAAATGGATTAAGATTAACCACTTCGCCTTTCCAAAAGGAGTGCATATAAGACTCGTTGACCAAGGAGTGGCAAAGAACCTTGCATCAATCTTGTTATCTTGGATGAAGAGTTTACAAAAAATAATATAACAATCAAATTTCACCCTTCATTATCTTTTTGAGGTTCAAGTTCCCCATGCCTAGGTTCTTCAAATAAGTGCTTTGTGAAATGGGATGTGCCCCTGCTCAATGTTCCCCAAATGTGTACAGGGCAATCATATGTTTCTCCAATTTGAGTAATTATTTTGTGTTTGACTTGACCAAAGAATATTTTTTTCTTCTTCTTTGATGTGGGGAGGCATAGTGATTATGCTGACACACACACACACACACACACACACACACACAAATATATATATATATACATGCATTTTAGTATTATGCACATATCAGTTACTTGGTTACTTTTGTTGCAGGTGAGGAGATGGTGAAGAAAAAAATTGCCAAGCCCGACATGGAGAAGGTTCAAAGGGCGCTTGACATACTACCTGAATACCACGAATGAAGGTAGTTGTTGAGCCCATTGAGAAATGAAAAATAGGGTCTTCCTCCGGGTGAAGACATAGGAAATTGGAACCAGAATGGATTTGATCTCAGTGACTTAACTATCTCTATTAGTGAGGCTCCTTCCGAAAGTTTTTCAAAGAGGAAGAAGAATCCCCATGAATCTGCTAGAGTTGAGGTTGACTACTCTACTGGGGAAGAAACACCTCTTAAATATCTTGAAAAGAAAAAATTCTTCCAGGCTATCTTCTTTGGCTACAAGGGGACCATCTGCGAGATCTAAAGTTTTTTTGTTGTTGAAGAATTTGTTTCCAAAAGGAGTAGTTTGAATAATGTAAAGTTTTCTCCTTCCGCTCTTCTTCCTATTTCGGAGACCGACACTGTCTAGTGTCGTTCTGCTTCGACCAATAGGTCTGTAGCCATGGAGTTGCTTATTCTCTTCCCCGGAAGGTTGACTATACCCGACATTGTTCAGCCATAACTAAGAGATCTGCTAGTCGAAGATATCTTCTTCCTCCTCCATCTGTCATGAAGTTTATACTTTCCCTTGGCGCATTGAAGTCTCAAATATTTGAAGATCGAGTAGTAGTTTAACTCGCACTCTTCTTGGGGTTAGGGTCAGCAGATTTCCAGAAAGTTTGATATCTTGAAGCATAACAAAGTTGATTCTCCTGGACCCTATCCTATACAGAAAAACCTTGTCGTGTGTCCCCTACGTTGAAAGCTAGAGCAACTCCTATCTATGCAGAACACTCCCTTTGTGTAGGTCATGCCTTCACTGATTGAATCGATTCTGATTCACAGTGAGGGTGAATCCAATTCTGCGGATATTGTTCCTTTAGCTGACCTGCTGAAAAAAAATCTTTTAGCCAATAAGTCTGGGTGTATTAACTTGGTTGAACGTCTTCGTAGATCAATCGACTTCAGTAAGTTTCAAATGAACTCATCTACCAATTTCCGTGGAAAAGCACTCTTATCTTTTTAAGAGGAGTCATTATGGTTGAAGAATTATGAGACATTTGTGTTATGTGCCAGAGTCTTCTACTATTAATGTCCCCACTACTGATCAACAGGAAAAGTTGAAGGAAGAAAATGAGAAGTTAAAGGTTGACCTTGGTAACCTTGAAGGTATTGAAAGAGCTCTTGAAGCTCAACAGAAGTCACACCAAGAAAAGAGTATCTAGATCCTTAAATTGGAAAAAACGTGTGCTAATCTGCGAGCTTCTCTGTCTAGTAAAAATTATGAACTAGTTTATTTGAATCTCGAGTTTCATACTCTTACCAAGAGTAAGCTACTATGAAACCTTATATGGAAAAGTTGCAGACCTTAAAAGAAACCCATGAATTACTTGAAAAGGAATACAATGAATTCAAGTTGGAGGCAATTTGATCATTTGAGGAGCATGCAAAGGCTGAAAAGGACTCATACAAGCTTGATTACGTTGAGGGTAAAGGAGGATGTGCACCTTATATTTACAATAACTGATGATGCCGATTTTCACCTACAGGATATGAAATTTCCCTCTAACCCCATAGCAGATCACTCCTGTGTTCCCTTGCTGATGTTGTTGATTCTTCTATTCATGGTGAGCAAGGAGATATTGTCGCTGCTAATGATTTTGGCCCTTCAGCAATCTTTAAGAACATGTAGTCCTTAGATTTTTTTTATTTGTCAATTTTTTTTCCAGACATTGCCTTTATTGTTAGTACCAACTTTCTTTTAACTCGTTCATAAACGCGAATTGCGGTCTGCTGATCGACTTTGGTTGTTGGATCCAAGCTCTATTTTGGTTTTTATTTTTCTTTGTTTTTAGTATGTTCAATTGTCATTTTCCATACTAAAAACAATGCATGAATAATAAACTTAGTGAAACACATTCACAAAAAATTTATCATATATGCATGGATATACCTTTCACCTATTGATAAGAGGACGCACCCTTTGGTTGAAGAGGGGATGCATCCTTTCATCTGTCAAAGAGTGGTATTTTACCCTTTACCTACTGAGGAGAGGTTAATTCCATGCACCTGCTGAGGAAGGGTTACCTTTCATCTGTTGAGGAGATGTATACTATTTTTTGCTTATAAGGAGATATGTCCTACTTTTTGCATATATAAAAGAATTTCCATACATTGTTGTCCAAAAGTGACTTCAAACTTAGGTCGTGATCTACCATTCTCCCTTCTACCAAACGGGGAATCTGGGTAGAATTGTGAGTGAAAACTCAATCTTGGGTTGTATTGTACATACTCTTATCTGCTGAAGAGATATGCTTTCTATTTGAAAAAGGACAAGTACAACCTTTATAGGACTTTTACATTCCTAGACTGAAGAAATAAATTATAGCGCTTACACATTTATAATAGGTAACGTTCCTCTACTGGAAAGGGTAAATACAATCAAGTATTTCTTATATGTACATTGCATTTTATTTTGGAAAAGCTAAAAATATTATAATTTACTTGATAGCTAGTCTACTGATGACAAAACGATCTGCTTGTAGAGTCTTCTATTGATGATGAGGTGTCTACTGAATGAGTTACAAATCACTTCATAAGGTTGTTGGAGTCCATTATCTAAGGATTTATTTGCCTTCAAGAGTGTCCAGCGTATAGCTTCCCCGACCGCCAACTTTACTCAATACATACAGACCTTCCCAATTAGGATCAAACTTTTTGACCCTTCTACCCTCTTAGTGACGAAGGCCTTCTAATAAATCCCCAGGTTTGAATTGTCTTATTTTGACCCACTTACTGTAATAGAACATAAGTTGTTGATAATAAACAACTCTTGTAATTCGTTTTCTTGAGTCTCTTCTACTAGATCCAAGTTAGTCGTCGTTTATTGGCATATGCTACTAAGGTATCCTACATCCGCAAGGAGGGGACTACTATGTTGGGTGGGATAATAGCTTTGGTTCCGAAGGCCAAGGAAAATGGCATTTCTCAGTAGGTCTCCTTTTGGTTGTGTGATAAGCTCATAATACTCCAGTTAACTCTTCGACCCATTTGCCTTTGGCTTTTTGTAATTTTTTAAGGCAATTTAAAATAATTTTGGTGGAAACTTCAGTTTGACCATTTCATTGTGGATATTTAGAAGTTCAATTTTTTCGCTTGATGCTGTGCTTATCAAAGAAGAGTGTAATTTTTGTTCCCACAAATTGAAGACCATTTTCGCTCACAATGGAATATGAAATCGGCAAATTATGTTATGCCAAATAAAATTATTTACATCTGTCTCCTTGGTAGAAGGTAGGGCTTTAGCTTCAATCCATTTTGTGAAATAGTCGGTTGCTACAATCATCATATTCTTCCGCGTTGGAGCCATTGGCCCTACAAGGTCAATTTCCAATTACATGAATGGCCATGGATTGATCTGAGGATTCAATTCTTCTGCGGGGTTAGTAAGAATTGGTTTGAACTGTTGGCATTTGTCACATATCTGTACAAAGTCTCTTGCATCTTGATGCATGGTTGGCCAGTAGTAACCAGCACTCAAAGCTTTTTGTTATAGTGATCTGCCCCCAAAATGATTTCCACAAAATCCTTCATGAATGCTACTCAAAACTTCAAGTACTACTGGAAAACTAGTACAGGTGAGGTCAGGCCCCAAATACGATATGCGGTAGAGCTTTTATTTCTTCACATAATATTTTGCAGCCTTTTGTTGGAGTTTCTTGGCTTGTGTCTTATCTGCTGGCAGATTACCATTCAGTGGAAAATCAATAATGGGATTTTGCCAAGTAGGATTAGCATCGATCATCATCATCTCGACTTCTTTTTTAATACTTGGCATTTCCAGGTGCTCGACTGGGATAGAGTGCCTAAATTGATAATCTTAGGCTGACCCCAAGTTCACTAATGTATCTGCATGAGAGTTTTTTGCTCTAGGGACCTAATTAATTATTAAAATAGGAAAAGCTTTCAAAAGCTCTTGGACTTTGTCTAAGTAAAGGATCATTCTTCGATGTTTTACAATGTATTCACCAGATGCTTGACTGGTTATAAGCTGAGAATCTGAATAGATGGCTAACCTTTTGACGGACAACTCATTTGTTAGGCGTAGACTAGCAAGCATGGCCTAATATTCTGCTTCATTATTGGAGGCTTTGAAACGAAGTGTAATGGCTTACTCTACCATGGTTCCATCGGGGCGTGAATAAAACAAGTCTCGCTCCGGCACCCTTGTGATTTGATGACCCATATACATATAAATCCCACATATCTTTGGATGACCTGCTCCTTATCCAGCATGAACTGAGGAATCTTCTGTTGTTGAGGGGCACGGCAGTGATCTGTTGGCTGACTTTGTCTCTTCGGCTAAGGAGGGTGTGAACTCTGCTACGAAATTTGCTAAGGCTTAAGCCTTTATAGTTTTCCTTGGCTGGTAGATCAAATCATATTGGTTTAACTTTGTGGCCCATTTCATGAATCTTTGACAAGTATCCGAGCTGTGGAGGATTGACCATAAAGGATATTCCATCATGATAATCACTCGAGCTTGAAAGTAAGGCCTTAACTACTTTGCCAAAATCAAAAGTACCAAAATTAAAATTTCCATTTTTAGGTATCTGGTTTTAGCATCGAGAAGAACTTTAGATATGTAAAATACGGGAATTTGTGCCCCCAACTCTTATCTGATGAGAGCTGAGCTAACAATCACATTTGAAAACTGCCAAGTAGATGTACGAGTCCTCTCCCAGTTGAGGTTTCGACAGTAGAGAAGGAGAAGATAAGTAAGTTTTCAAGTTTTGAAATGCAGTTTCATACTCTTCATCCCATTTGTCTCTCTGTCCTTTTTTCAATGCTTTAAAAAATGGCTTACAATTGTCTGTTGATCTACTCAGGAACTGATTAAAAGTTGTTACTCTACCTGGGAGACTTTGGATTTATTTTGAAGTTGATGGTGACCTCATGTCAATGATGGCTTTGATTTGATTTGATTTAGATGAGCTTCAATTCCTCTCTGGGTGATTTAAGTATCCCAAAAATCTTCCTGACAAAACTCCAAAAGTACACTTCTCTGTATTCAATTTCATTCGATACTTGCTTAGAAGTTCAAATGTTTCCTCAAGATTTCTGATGTGATCTGCACACTAAGAACCCTTGACCAGCATGTCGTCTACGTAGACCTCCATGGTTTTGCCAATTAAATGCTTGAAGATTTTGTTCATTAACTTTTGATAGGTCGCTCCAACATTTTTTAAACCGAATGGCATTACCTTGTAGCAGTAAGTCCATTTTTCGATGATGAATGAAGTTTTGGCTTTGTTGAGTTCGTACATCATAATTTGATTATAGCCTGAATAGGCATCTAGAAAACTGAGCAACTCGTTGCCAGATGTGGAATTTACTAACTGATCAATGTGAGGTAGATGATAGACGTTTTTTGGGCATGCTTTGTTGAGGTCAATGTAATCCACACAAACTCTCCCTTTTCCTTTTTCTTTTTTCTTAACTAATACCACATCGCCAACCAATCGATGGAGGATACCTCCTCGATGAAACCACCTGCCAAGAGCTTGTCTATCTCGGCTTCATTGATTGCTACTTTTTCTGGGGAAAAGTTCCGCATCTTCTACGCAATAGGCCTAAATGTCGGGTCTACATACAGTTTCAGGCATATCACACTTGGATCAATTCCAGGCATGTCAGAGGCTGACCAAGCGAACACATCTTTGTTGGTTTGAAGAAAACTAGTGAGCTCTGCCTTCTAATCCACGCTAAGGCGACTTTTGCCTTTTTTCAGGCATATCAAGTTCAAGAATCACAAGTTTGGCATCTTCTTCTGGTCTCCATCCCTCCTCAACTGAGAATCCAATTGAATTTCCCTTTCACTCCGACTAAAGTAACGGGAATAAATTCCTTCCGTTTTGTTCCTTCAAGACTCGGGCTGCACACCTTCTTGCAATGGCTTGATCATTCTTTATTTCTCCAACTCCACCTCATGAAATTGGATATCTAATTTTTTGTTGCAGACAAGATGTGACAACTTCAATTTTAGTTATCCATGATCTCCTTAGAAATCCGTTGTATGGAAAAGGCTCATATATTATCATAAAGGTCTACAAGCAGATGACTGGTGGTTAGTAGATGTTTAGAATCATAGTGCCAATTGTTACTCATGTAGCCCCATTGAAGGCAGTTAAGACTTTTGCCTTTTTGTTTATAAGTGATTCTAAATCCATCTGTTTGACAACCGAAAGTTGAAGTATGTTGGTTGCACTTCCCTCATCTACGTGAATTGTATCTAATGATACACCAAAACGGCCCCAAATTTGTGTTGTACACGTGTCATGATGATCTCGAGGAAAAATAGGCAGTAGCGTCAGCGCAACACTGATCCGGCCCAAGCGGTTCTAAGCCCGCCCAATGCAGTCCGCCAAACAGACCCAAATTCTTGCAGCCTGCTAGGCCCACGTGTCTCACAGCTATCCTCAATACCCATAAGCCATGTTAAGGCAATTATATCGAGGATCAACTTCGGATGGGCAATTACAGCGTTTCTTTGCTTCCAACTAGGAGGCGTATTCCAGATTACGAATCACATATGGAGACTTCTACCTATAAACCACTCTTGGAATGGGAACTATCTCCCACGTATCTAGGAGCACACGGCTAATAGGGAGACTTCCCTCCACAACACGACTCCTAATTAGAGAAGGATCTCAATGAAGATTTTCTTCCCTAAACTATGCCATCGATGGCTTGATCGAACTAGGACTTCTACACTATAAATAAGACATGAGGTTGGTAAGCTAAGATGCTCTACAAATTTCCTATTTACAGCATTACACTTTCCTCAAATCCCCGTCTAATTTTAGCATCGGAGTTCCATCGGCCAGCACATTGGTGGTCTGTGGCTCACATGTGTTCCTTGTGCAGATCAGCAGGTTTACAGGTCAAGGTCAAAACAAGGAGCGAAAAATGACTGCATCAGTTTGGCGTCGTCCGTGGGGACGACAAAGTTCGTAACCTTTTACTTGCATTATCTCTCCTCAGGCTACGAAGAGACTGTGACCACTCGATCAGGCAACAATGGAGAACAAGGGGACACGTCAAACGCCCAGAGATGCGCTATACCACCGCTCTCAATGATGCCGATGGCACAAGGGCAACAGACTCATGCCCCCGCGCCAACCACGACGATGACGGACCCCAGGATGGATTTTCTGTCATCTCAGATACAGCAAATCGCCAAAGCAGTGGAGGTTTTCATACACCAAAACCCTCGACTCGCTAAAGGAGATCAGGAGGAACACAGACCTCCATTTCCAGAAGACAACAGAGAGCAAACACAGAAGAGTCAAGCCCCTGCTAGTTCCCATTGGACTAGAAGAGGCGGCGCAACTAACGCAGAATCGACTTTCAGGGCGGAGAGGCTCGACATTCAGAACCCCCTCCATAGAGGGGCACACTACCCATACGTGCTCTACCATCTCTCTGTTCCGCCGTTCATGGACCGTATCATGAATGAAGCCCTTCCAAAGAAGTTCACGCCTCCAAAGCTCGACTTTTACGACGGGATCACCGACCCGTTCGACCACCTACGCCATTACCTAAATGTAATGGCACTCAAAAAAGGATTCGAGTCGGACATGTGCAGAACCTTCCATACTAGCCTGAAAAAGTCGGCACTAACATGGTTCCACAACCTCCCGCCGAAGTCGATCGACTCATTCAAGGCATTGGCGAAGGAGTTCCTGACGCACTTTGTAAGAAGTCATCACCTCCGGAAGAGCCCACACTACATACTCTCTCTCAAACAAAGATCCAATGAGACACTCAGAGAGTATGTCACATGTTTCAATGACGAGCCGACACTCATTGATGGCTGCAATGACGACACAGCCGTGACTACTTTTATCGCGGGTCTGAAGAAGGGAAAGCTTATGAGAGTCTCACCTTGGAACCCCTTTTGGATATGACGGAGCTCCTCAAAAGTGCTCAGAGGTACATCACCTTAGAGTAGTTGAGAACTGTGAAGAGGGAAACAAAAGGAGATAAGAAGCCATCCGCTCCTAAAGACAAGAAGGAGGCGTGAAAATGAAAAAATAGGTAAGCGAAAGCGCAATGACAACAGGTCAGACCCTGGCAGAGCTAGGCCAAAGAAAGCATCCAACTACTTTGGATCCAGAGCCATAACCCCCGTGAATTCTTGCCTTTCAGATGTCCTGAATTCCATGAAAAACTGGGAAGATCTGAAGTGGCCCCCAAAGTAACGAAAACCCCTCCAAGCGTGACAACAACAAATACTACTCGTACCACAAGAAGGGTGGCCATGATACCAATGACTGCAAGACTCTAAGGTATGAGATTGAGTACTAGATCCGCAGGGGCAAGCTAAAGGAATTTCTGAGCTCTGAGAAGCGACCAGAACGATCCAGGGATCGGGGGAGTCAGTCAAGGAAATAGAGAAGGAGACTCCAAGCATAATTTATGTCCTTCATGGGGTCGGACTGCATGAAGACCAATCGAACAGGTCCCGCAAGCGGGCTCTACTAGATATGCAGACACAGCCCACGGATGAGGACAAACCAGTTTGCTACTCGAGGGTGTAGGGCCCCATTCCCACCTTAACCTTTATAGACAAGGACCTCGAAGAAGTCTGAGCGCTGCACAATGACGCCCTAGTCATTTCAGTCTCCATTGCAAAGTGATAGGTAAAAAGAGCTTTGGTGGACACTGGGAGCTCACTCAACGTTCTGTTCTACAATGCATTCCACAGTATGGATCTGAAGGAAGATAACCTAACGTCCTCAAACTATCCACTGATCGTATTCAGCGAAGAAAATGCTTCCCAATTGGGAAGATAAGGTTAGCAACAGTGGCAAGAGAGCACAACTCAGAAAGGTTTTGTTTCTGGACTTCATGGTAGTAGATGCGCCATCTACCTACAACCTTATCTCGGGAAGACCATGGCTCCACAAGATGGAGGTCGTAGTCTCCACCCTTCACCAATGCATTAAGTACACTGCTAACCACTCTGAAGGAACGATACGTGGAGACCAGCCTATGGCACGAGGCTGCCATTATGCCGCATTAAAGCAAATGTTCCCAGATCCAACCGAACCCTACAGCGCAACCTGAAACAGAGTCAGATCCTGTGACTGTGGACGCACAACTCCACTCACATGAGATCCCAATAGTAGTGGCTAATTTCAGAAACGGGGATCAATCAAATGGAACAAAAGCAATCTGCTCTTCAACCCAGCAGAACGGAGAGGTCAAAGCATGAGGGAGTACAACCCATGACATTCCGTCAGCACGGAGATTAACTCCCACACAAGGTTTATTCTTCAGTAGCCTTAGTGACATCATCGAAACTCAACAATCCACTGAAAGTATCAACGATCCGACAAGGACCATGCGAATTCACTTCATGGCCGGGTCGACTTCTCTTCCCCAATAGCTAGTCTATTTCAGTTGTTTATTTTTCATTCCATAGTCAATGTAGAGTTTAGTTCTCAGAAACTTATGTGATTTGCAATCATTTAAGAAATAAAGAAATAATTTCGCAAACACACTCTATTGATTACTGGAAAAATGTAACAATGAGCGCCTTGAGGCGAATACAAAAGACTACATACTACGAGCATCTGAATCTGATGCGACATAAAGTAAAAACTCGCCTAAACAATTTGATGTCATAAATAGCAAAGGCACCCAAGGTGAACAATGCGGACTCTCTGATGTACGGTATATACGAGCAACAGCACCGCTCCCGCTGACACAACCCTCAAATATGGTCTAAGGTGGTACAAAATCGGCAATCGGGGACCTCGTAACAAGCCACAACCAGATACGACCAACTCACATGCTTGATCCGGTCGACCAGGTGAACTTGGGACAAGTATCAGGTTGATACAGATCGAGTGCACCTTCCCACTTCAGGGATGAAAAAGGCATCTAGGAGTCAATGGCGCAATCCAGTGGACCATGTCCAACTCCTCTCCGTCCCGAGATCCCGAATTCCAACGCAAGGCAAGACAACGGGGTTAATCGAGAAGTTGTGGAGGCAACCACTCCGGCGTTGGTGTTATCTCTGAAATTAAGCGCTCCAGAGCAGCGGCAAGGCACCGGTGCATAAATGACATACTCATTCCTTAGGAGTGAGTTCGTACATCTTCTCCGCAATATGAGAAAAAATCACAGAATCTCAACGAAACAACTAGGTGCTCACCCAGAGCAGGTGACCACACATAACAATGATTTTCATCGTGCCACATCGACACAAATGTCAGAACATTCAAAGACTCCAATGATGGAGATCTCTCTTCAACATTTGGAAAACCAAAACATTCTCTTCAAGTAAGAACATTACAGGAGATACGCTCCGCAGAAGATAATGCCTACAACGATGGAGGAACACCTTTATATAGACATAATGGCTCACCAAGCGGGCGCTTCAGCATTAATTGTCAGCATTAAATACCGTACGGGAAACGAGGAGATGACGGTCCCAAGGATACCGTGCAGGTCCACTTTTGTCCAATCATTGGGGCTGCATCCAACCCCACTAATTGAGGGGGAGTAACCGATACTCAACCGTCTCACAATCCACGCCGTACACGTGCTACCGCGCGATCGACAGGCCAATGGGAGTCGGCCCACTATTCAAATAGTATTCTACCACATGCTTGACGCGAGCATGAGAAACCCTAGTCATTCCTGACACACGGATCACACCTGCTTACTGCCAGATGATTCAAGGTACTCCTATCTCTTCATAAGTTATCCTCACAACGCACTCCGCTTGAGGATATAGGCTTGCATGCCCTCAGTTGGCAGAGCCTCCACCTGACCGGGCAAGCTTACTCAACCTTAACTGATGACGATGACTTTCGGTCCACCCCGACACCTAGTCTGCCTAGCGCAGACGCCGATGGTTTAGTAAATGGGAGTCTAATCAGCGCTATCACGCCTGGTGATGACGACTTGCCAGGGACTACTGTCCCCTTCACAGAAAATGGTCGCCGAACCTAATCAGGTAAGCCTAGCTGGTGACGACTGGCAACGACAACTTCTGATCAAAGTCCAGAGTTGGAGCCCCCACTGCGCGGGTGTAGATGGTCTAGAAAGTGGGAGCCTAGTCAGTCCCGATTTGATTCCGACGGCTCGCCACAAGACCATTGCTCTTCTACAAACCATGGTCACAAAAATACTAACTCTGAACTTGTAGCCTCTATTGTACAGACGTAGATGGTTTAGAAGGTCAGAGCCTAGTCAGTCCCGAACTGATTTCGAAGGCTTTCCATGGGACCACTGCTCTTCAACAGACCATGGTCGCCAAAAACTCCCAAATTTGTAGCTCGATGTGCACGGGTGTAGATGATTTGGAAGGTGGGAGCCTAGTCAGTTCTGAACTGATTTCGGCGGCTAGCCACGAGATCATTGCTTTTTAGCATGGTCGCAGAATTCCCTAGTCTCAAACTTGTAGCCCACTACGTACGAGTGTAGATAGTTTGAAAGGTGGGAGGCTAGTCAGTCCGAAACTGATGTCAACGCCTCTTCATGGGATCATCGCTCTTCAACAGACCATGATCGCCAAATCCTCGCTCCCCGAACCTGTAGTCCACCATGCTCGAACATAAATGGTACGGAAGGTGGATGCCCTAGATGGCTTGCCACACGACCGCTGCTATCTTTCGAAACAGTGGCCCAAAGACAAAACAAAGCTCAAGCAGTGTCTTCACGCTCACATGGGCTGAGATTCTATTACCAGCAAAGGACGCACATGCCGACCAATAAATCGTCCTGCCATGCGCGAACGAGTGCTACATGGATTGCCAGCCCGAGCTTATGAAACCTAACTTAGAACAAACACTCCAATTACAACGCATGTGCTCGACTACCACAGTTCACTCATGCCAATAAATGTGACCGACAGCCAGATAGACAAAACGAGCCCCCAGCGGCTTACCTTGATAATGGGCCACAGCTAGGCAGCGCAGCCCGTTCCTCAACCATTTGTTGAATACCCACTATTGGACGTGACTACGCAACAGTGACTTCGAACCACGCACAAAGCAAACGATCAAACTCTCAATAGCAGACAGACCACTTGACTCCTTATTGATCCAACTAGCCAATGCTAAAGTAAAATGACGAAGTGAAACGAAAAATACACAATGGGGATAGCGGGCACAAAATGATACAAAGCGTATTCAGTATGAACATTTTTCATTAAATAGTCAAAGCAAAAAAAAGGTACAAATGTGCAAAGTTCACTACTTATCAGAAGAAGGTACAAAAACAAAATAGTTCAGCTTAACGGAGGAGGGAGCAGGAGTCGCGACCATATGCGCTGCAGCCTAGGCATCAGGATCCGAACCGCCCTCTTCGTCTGATGACGCAAAAGCCACTGACAAGTCTACATACGAAATCGCTTATTGCGGTCAAGGTCCCATTCCGGATGCTCCTCCTTTATCGGCGCTAGCAGCTCCAATCTACCATGTACAACCCAGTGGAATTTGCACTTGTTTTGTTCCTAACGAAGCACTTCCTTGCGCACCTTCGCGTCAGCAAGTTCACGCTCCAACAACTCCAACTTTCCTGTCAGCGCATCAACCTGAGATTGCTCTATAGTCAAACTGCTCTTTACAGCACTAAGCTAATGTGTCTCCAATTCGAGATGGTCTTCGGCCTTCCTCGCCTATCGAGCATTGAACTTCACATCGGATTCCAACTGTTGTTTCTGAACAACCCAATGAGCCTCATTCAAAGCATTATCCTCAGCAAGGGACCGTAGTTCAGAACGTGCCTCGGCCGTAGCTTCTTGCGTGACCTCCAGATCACAATGAGCCAGATCCAAATCCTACCGAAATCTGTCTCTCGCGGACCTCACCACTGCTATATAAGACTCGAGGGCGTCCAAACGAACCCTCTGAGCCTCAGTAGCAACGGCTGACCATTCTAGCCTCCTCTCCTCAGCCTGTTTCCTCAGCAACTGAATCTCATAAAGCACGTCAGAACACAACATCTTCATATGCGAGAAGACACGCTCCATGGTGTACACCCTCTCATGGGCTGCCTCGACTTTCGTCCCAGCAATGGTTACCTGGCTCCCAGCATAAGGTATTTTAAACCCTTATCCATACGCCCATTCTAGTGTATCCTCCTCGGGTTTTGGAGAGTGATCCATCAGCCAGGTATGACGCCTGCTATATGCTTCTTCAAAGCGTAGTCCACATCAATCTCTCGATGCCATAATCGAGTGCTCATCTTTACTAAGTTCGGAGCAAAAAGACTTATCCGCGTGTCTGGATGAAGCTCTACTAGGTGAGGGATTACGCCAGCACCACCCTTTGTAGTCACCACTACTCCCAAGCCTTCCTATGCAGCTTTTACTTTGTCACCAGCAACCGACCCCTTTATGCGAGATGACTTAGCAAGATCCGGAGGAAGAAAAGGAAGCGAGTTGTCCAATGGACCCTCCAATACCTTGATATACGACCTGGAGCAAAATGGGGAACAATGCAGATTATGAGAAACGTGCTCGTGTCACCACGATCTTTCTTGGGTAGCTTTCCAACAACACGATCGGATTCCAGAACCTCAGGCGGATTGGCACCAGTAAAAGCCGCCATTGTAGCTAGCATTAACTGCTCGCTCAGAGCTTTCGCGTATGCGACACTAAGATTTGATATATCTTCAACCCTTGCTAATTACAGGTGGTCCTCCCAGCCCGGATACATTGGCCTCTGCCCTGACGGGCCGGTCAGACTCACGCTCTCCACTTACTAGAGCAAATCATTTTGAAGATGAACCAGTTCTAACGTGGGACTTCTTCGAGCTCCCAAAGGGGGCAAACGTCTCAGACGGCTCCTCCGTGTTAGACAAGACAAGAACCTTGACTTTGACGACCTTCCTTTTCCTAGAAGAGGCCCCACCTTCAGATTTGACTCGCGACGATAGGTAAAGAGTAAGGGCCACATGCCAGTTGTCCCACAACCTACTGCGAATAAAGTTGGTGGCACATATGACGTCCACCACATTTCTCGTTGGCAAGTCGCGGAATGTCTCCATAGTGTTTCGATCCTCTAGGGTAAAAGGAGTAGTGGGAAACCGACCTGTGAGGAAACACGAGCAACGATTAGTATACAATCAATCACGACGGAATCACAAGAAAAGCTATACTTACGAAGTGGCTTGAACTCTCGTTCGAGCGAGCGACCCTTGAATTGGAAATACTATGAATCCGCAGGAGCCAAGAACCAATACTTTTACCAGAACTTGAAGTCATCAGGTAGATTCACAAAGCAAGTCGGCGACATCATTTTACAGACAACATTATTTTTCAACCTAGAAGTCAGCAACTAAATCACTCTCGGAGTCACGCGGATGCCAGCTTCCTTCGCCCTAATCAAAATGAGAAGAACGATCCTTTACCCATTAGGCCCCAACTGGGCCGGAGGAATTCCAAAGAGGTCTAAGAAGTCCCAAATCACATCCAGAACAGAAAAATGGACTCCAGTTTGGAGCATCTCACAATGCAATCAGATGAACCCCTCCGGTGGTGACATTGGCGTCTGGTCATCCTTCAGAGCATACAATGGCAGATCCTCAGGGACCCCAAACTTCGTACGAATTTCAGCAAGGCCCGATTCAGAAAGTAACTCGTCTTCAAAAAAATCAAGGCCCTTGGCCAAAGCTGTGTCATCAAAAAGGTTTTGTTGAGCCATGAAGAAGATGAAACAGTCTTCTCAATCAGAAGATAGACAAAACATGATCTCTAAAAGGAAGAGAATAGAAGAGTAGTTTCCACACAAAAGATGACCTAAACAGGGAAAGGATTCTCGCCTTTTCTCCACCAAATCGATGCACGTTCAATTAATAAAGTGTGCGGCTCAAGCAACGATTTAGACTCAATCATCATGAGCGACAAATGTTTTCAAGAGATGACTTAGTGAACAGATGTGATGGCTCACTAACTCGAGGGTGTAGCTGATGATACACCAAAACAGCCTCAAATTTGTGTCCTACACGTGTCATGATGATCTCGAGGACAGATAGGCCCTAGTGTCAGCCCAACACTGATCCGACCCAAGCAGTTCTAAACCCGCTCAATGCAATCCACCAAAGGGATCCGAATTCTTACAGCCTGCTAGGCCCACGTGTCTCACAACTATCCTCAATACCCATAAGCACTTTTAAGTAAAGTATCTCAAGGATTAGCTTCAGACGAACAACTACAACGACTTTTTGCTTCCAAATAGGAAGCATATTTTAGAGCACGAATCACATATAGAGACTTCTACCTATAGACCACTCTCAGAATGGTATCTCCCGTGTATCTAGAAGCACACGGCTAACAAGGAAACTTCCCTCCACAACACGACTCCTAATTAGATAATGATCTCCATGAAAATCCTCTTCCCTAAACTACGCCATCGATGGCCTTGTCGAACCAGGACTCCTGCACTATAAATAAGACATGAGGTTGGTAAGCTAAGGTATGCTACAAAATTCCTGTTTATAGTATTACACCTTCCTCAAATCCCTGTCTGACTTTAGCATCGGAATACCATCGACCACCACAACGCTGGTCCATGGCTCACGTGCATTCCTTGTGCAGGTCAGCAGGTTTACATGTCAAGGTCAAAGCAGGGAGCAGAAAATGATTGCATCAGTATCAATCATTACATAAACGATCTGAATGCTGATGATGAGTGTGTCTTCATGTGGTAGATCAAGGCCTTGCAAGTCGCTTTTGGTGTAGTTGATCATCTGATATTCGGTTAATGAGCTAGTTGTGGGACCATCGACTGAGGAGGTGATTGGCACTTGGGCAATTTAAGTTGCTTGTTTGATCTTTTGCTTCCTTTCAATATTAGTGAAACCAAAAAGTTCATATTCAACGAAAACTCCACTGATTCTTATGAATTGTTTTGGGGGTTCATGCGACCCTATCCTCAATTTGCTGAATGGCTTTTTTTTGCTACATACTATGTGCAATGCCCTACTTTGACAAACTTTTCAAGGTGGTTCTTCCATGCTCGAAATTATTTTGTCAAATGACCAGTGGCTTCATGGAATACACAATATTTATTCAGATTTCTATTTGCAGGATTTCCCTTCATTGGTGGCGGTCATTCAACCAAGGTTGGTTCTTTATCTCGTGGATAATTTGATTGATCAGATTGGAGAACTCTATATATGTTCTACTAGTAGAGGTGTCTCTTATTGGGGTCGTGCACTACACTTGTCACCCCTATTCTTTTTACTTTCCTTTTGATTTGCATTTTTTGTGCAGGTTGACTATCTTTCTTGAATGTATCGGATACATTGGCACTGTTTTTTTCAATATCCCACAATGCGTAGTGTTCTGCCATGGAAAATACTTTTGTAAGAGTTTTGCCTAGTTTCATGGTCAGCTCGCCATACAATGGGCGATCTACAGGCAGACCCTTCCTGAAAGCTGAGGATGCAATTTGGTCATCACACCCAACTATGCTCACTTTTTTTGACTTGAATCTTTTGATGAAGTCTCTAAGTGATTCATTTGACTTATTTTTCATGTTGAAGAGGTGGTCAGCATGTTTTTTGATGGTTTGGTAGGATGAATATTCTTTTGTGAAAACAAGGGAGAGATCTCCAAAACTGTTGATCGACTAGGGGGGGCAAAGTATGGAACCAATCTTAGGCTATTCTTTGTAAAGTCATAGCCAATACTTTGCACGTAAGTGGGTCATCATTTTTGTGCAGATTCATGACACTTCATAAATGTTTCAAGTGTCTCTCAAGATCAGAATCTAATTTGAAAGGGGTAAAGGTTGGTGTGGTAAACCCTGCTAGTGGAGGAGCCCCTTCAATGTTATCTGTAAAAGGTGAATTGTTCACCAAGGCCACTTCTCTGCGTAGAACATCATTTGTATTTCCCATAACTTGAAACTTGCTCAATTTCTCCTTGACCATTCGTGCCACATGATCTGCTCCCAAAGGCATGTGTGTATTTTGCTAATCGGTTGTATGTTGGTTTCAGTTCCGATTATCAGCGGTAGATGACTCTGTTCCAAGTTTGGTTGTAACTCACCTGCATGTGAATGAGGTAGAATCGAAATGGGATTCGCCGAAAAGCTCTTTTGGATTTGACGAGTCTCTGAATGTGGTATTTGGGACAAATTAGAATAGTGATCCAGATCTGGTCCTCTATGTTGTTTGCATCCATCGGGATTTTGTCTTCTGCACCCATTTATATCTGGCATCATCTTCGGCCCCAGCCTTGAGTGTACAGTTGCTTGGGAGCTCAACATTGAGTAGACTCCAGTTTGAGGCCCGAGCCTAGAGTGCCCATTTACTCGTGGCTCTAATCTCGAGTGAATGCTCCTAGAGGGTTATTTCTCTTTGACGGATGACTACTTCAATTCTCATGCACATAGTCTGCTGGTAGATGGCAATATATCCTCTACCTTGGCTGTTCACTCCTCACCAATCATTCTACCACACGGGTATGTTCCTCCAATATTTTAGTCAAATTAGCGATATGACCTGCAAGGTTTTCTAGTTGTGTCGTCTCCATTGAACTTGGTTGTTGGGCATAAGGTTGCAATTGATGGTCAAGCGGCAGTGTCAGACCCACTACTAGTTGTTGTTCGACTGGTAGCGGCTGAACCAGTGGCGACGATGGTGGCCTAGTACGGGCGGAGGACTGTGCACCATTATTTTTTCTAGTTTGTTTTCGAGTTCACACCATTGTATTGAAAAAGAATTTCCAAAATAAAAGTGTTTGTGAAAGAAAATTAAAGTGAATAAATTAAAAAAAATTATCAAAGGAATAGAGCTTGCAATCAGTTTGATTCAAGATCGCACCGAAAGCACCAATTTGTGGAGGCAAATTTCCATCATATCAAGTTCTAATCACATGGAACAATCTTCATTAGATGGAGATTAATTCTTGACACCTGTGTGGTGCCTGCCATGGGGACTCCGATGCCAAAGTTGGAACAATGCCTTTAGAAAAGTAATTTTTATCAGTACTTTAAGAGATAATTGTAAATCAAGAAAGTGTTACCTCCAAATGGCTTTGTGTTTGGCTATTTATAGAAATAGAATGAGTCGACTGCTACAGATGAGTGGGACACATGGCAAATGAGTGAGATGTGTGGCAGATGAGTAAGTCATTTATTTGCAGGCGATTGTAATTTCTCTTAGGTAGTTGTAACTTTCGTAGATGGTTGTAACCTCCCATTGGTGGTTGTAACTTCCTGTTTGGAGACACATCTCCCGCAAGCTCGTGTGCTCAGCTGAGCATGGTGGTTGGGGCCGGACACTACTCCCCTACTGAGATAAGAATGTTATGCTGAGTTGTATTGGGTCAAAATTGGGCATTCTGTATTTGTATCTTTCGTGAATAATTTTTAAGTTTCTCAGGAACGACCCAAATCTTCGAGCTTTGACCATAATTACTATTACTACATATTACTACATATTCTAATTACATCACAACCATTATTATTTCTTTGACCATAACTTACATTTGACAATTTGATATATTCATGTTGGGGTTTTTCGTTGTCAATCATTCTTATTTTTTTGACAACAATGATGCTCATTTATATTATGATGCGCTTCGATATCTTGGATTGTTAATTTTTTTTGTAGTAAATAATTACGAGTATATAAAAAATGTAATTTTTTTTATTAATTCATACGTATTCAACAACTCGCCCTTGGCCATGTAGCGATTAAACTACCAAAGGTTGAAAACCCACAATGTGTCTTACAGGCAAAATCCTTGGCCCTATTTTGTTGTTAAACCACAAAGGAATGGGTTTTATAGCCTTATAATTTTTTGTGTAAAAACAAATAAATAAATGAATACTCGTGATTGACATGTGTGTTGCGACAATGCTGACTTGGGTGCTCACATTCACATAGTCCACATCTAGAAGAGTGATTAGGGATACAACTTAGCGAGTCGTGCCTAGGAAAAAAGAGGTACCCTGAATTTTTTTTTTTGGGGGGGGGGGGGGGGGGGGGGGGGGGGGCGGAGTGGGCTCCTAAGCGTGCCTATGACTACATAGGAGACAACTCACAGAGAAGAATTGAACTGGATGATAAATATCAAGAACCACTGGGTAAGAAAGAATTTCAAGTTGATCAGATGGGTGAGTGGTGATATCAAGGAGAGGAGTGATAAAATAAAGTTTCTCTACTATGAAAGCCTCCCAATTGTAATTTAAAAATTAGCGTGGAATGTAATGCTGCAAAAAAAGACACAAAATCTTTGGTAGCTTGCACAAGTGGATATCCATTCCAAGATTTGGATATGCTTACTTTTGAGAATAAGTGGTAATGAGTAAGCTTTATCTCAGCCAAGGGCTACTGATCCCACTTTCTGACACCACCACCCCTTTTTGACCTGCTAAAGGACCACCAATAAAAGGGTCATATCTTCTCTCTCACCATATATTTTCCTCTATTCTCAAGAACATCAACCAACAGAGGCACTACCCCACCCTGTTGGCTGCACTGCCCCTCCCCCATTCTTCTTATCTCTTCCTTTTCTTTTCCTCTCTTCCCAAGAATAAAAACACCCGCCCCGCCCACCCGCCGCACCACCCCGCCGCACCACCCCGCCCCACAACCACTGGCCTCAATTACCCCAAGCTTTTTTCTTTCCCCCTTCTTCTTTTCCTCTCTTCTCATTTTTTTTCCTTCTACCTCGCAAATGCCTGCACGAGGATGGGGCGGGAAAGGGCAAGGCGGGGTGGATGTTGTGGCTTCGTCTCTGTTCCTAATAAGAGAGGTGAAAAAAGGGGAGGGGACTAAGATGAGAATAAAGGGTGAGAGAAAAAAAAAATAAACCCCTTTTATTCGTGGTGTCAAATAGTAGGTGGTGGTGTTAGACAGAATGATGGGGAATGGAGGTGTGAAAGAAGGGAATAGGTGGTGTAAAAAATGGTCACCTTTTAAAAAATCATATTGAGGCTATGTCTTAAGGTTGGTTAGCATCAAACCACACAGAGCCCTAATGTGGCTTAATGAGGCACTGTGAGACTCAACCTTTAATTTAAGCATGTGTTTTAAAAATAAATAAATAAACTATAAGTTCAGTTTGACCCTTTACCCCTAACCACGATGATTATGTTGTAAGTTATGTGTTATAATATTTTCTGGTGACTTGTAGATTATGAATATTTCTTCGCTTTATCTTGAAGTTTTTTGTAACTTTAAAGCTATTGATGATGTCTAATGTGTTTTGGTTATGATTTATGATTGTGTTATGGCTTTTGTAGTAATCTAGCGTTAGGTTGTGCATGAATATGTTTATATGGTGTCCATATTTTTGTTAGTAACATATATCAAGGATTAATTACACAATGCTCAATGCCTTCATTAAGGTATTTCTTCTTCATTACGCTTGTATATTGCTTGTTTCATTAAATAGTATACATTTATAATATTCTCATTTTTATGAGTTCTTTTTCTCTATTTAATTAGCACTAGCTTATTTCCCATGCCTACGACACTCACTATTATTATTTTTTTATATGATTATTTATGTCTCCAAATTACTCTATCGATTTTATCTAAATCAATTAAAATAGATATTCAATTAAAGTCGTACTTTAGCATGTAAGCTAAAATTCAATGGTTTTAATGTATGTTAAACTCGATCAATCTTTATAAACATTTTAATCAAACTCTATCAAATTTAATCGCTTGGAAAGAAAGATTATTTAAATTTTCAAACTCTTGTATTGATCATTAGTGTTATTTGAAATAACTTAAAAAGTGCCAAGTTTTCGAAATCAGACAATTGAACAAAAAAAAGTTATAGTGATTTTAAGTTTGGGAATCTAAATTAACACATTTTCTCTCTCCACTACATGTCGATCACATCTTCTTCCACATAGGTTGTACTATTCTTTCTACCATTTCTTTTATCATCTTAGTTATAATCTCTCTTACAATTCAAAGAAGTGTTTTCCTGTTCATGGACACTGTATACAGTCTGTATGTCATTCGTGGCAAAGTTATATCTCTGGCTGAACGTATGTTAAATATTCACGCCCCCGTTACTTCCTCTGACTCCACACTTTTCCTTTACTCTTCTCACAAACCTCCATCTCTCTAACTCTTTCTATAATTACTCCTCATTTTCCCCTTCTTTCTTCTTTCAAACCCTCTCTTACTGACGCAACCTCTCCCTTCTTTATTCAGTAATGAACAACTCAAAGAAGAATAAACACCTCAAAATTGACCAAACTCTCCTCTTTTGTGCTAAACAACTCAAAAATAAAAATTTGAAGAGATAAGTTGCTCAACTTTCACGATTTACTGATTTGGACCTCCTCTTTATTTCTCTTTTTTCTTCTCTTTTGAGTTTTCTCCGTAAAATTTGTTTTATACACAAAAAGCCCTAAGTGCCAAAAGGAACTTACTACAAATGGTTATTGAACTGAAATACTTCCTCCATCTTTCCCCTCTGCTTCCTCACTCCAGGGAGTTAAGTGCCCTAAGTAGGGCTGAACAAAAAACCGACCAAACCCATAAAAACCGAATCGACCAGTTCGGTTTCGCTTTTAAAAAAATTCAAAATCGAAGTGGTCCATTCGATTTTCGGTTTCTATGTGATTTTCACTGACAAAACTGAACTGACCAAATATATATAATAAATAATATATATTCCCTCAAGTCCATCCTGAGCCAATCCATAATGAAAAAATGCCATGCCACATGAAGTCATACCATTTACAATATGAAGATTCAGAAAGTACAACCAAAAGTCCAATACCACTTGAGAGGGAATATAGTCCGGGGAAGAGAGAGGTAAATAGGAAGGGAGTGGACAATATGTTGTAGCTGACGGGGAATACACTGTAGGTGGTGAGGAAGATGAAGCATAGAGTCATGAGAGAGGAATCGATCACAAGATGGTACCCGATCAAACCTTTTTCACTTCATCAACTCACTTATCTCCTTTTCCAAAAACTCACTCTCTGCAACTCAAACTCAACTTAATCAACTCTTTCAACTCTAATTGAAGGGTTCCTTTACTTCCATCTTTCATGGCCAAGAGCGAACTACAACACAATTTTGAACAAGTCAACTCGACCGATCGTTCCACTTGCAATGAAAAAAGGGCATCGGATAGGCAAGCAAAAGTGGGATTCTTTCTCTCTATAGTACCTTCTACTTGAAAAATGGATTCCAGAATACTGACTTGTCAATTCACCTGGAAGTCAAGCAAGGGTGATCGATTTATATCCTTTAAACACGAACCCGACTTTGGAGTGAAAAACAGACTGAGGACGGGGACGGGTTTAAGAATTCACCGTGGGGTGTAAGTATGAACCCCTCTTAGCTTGCCTTTTATTATATTAAGAATGATCTTCTTGGGATTTTAGGAACCCATTTGCTCACCTTAAATTCGGGGAAGAGTAATCCAGTTCTAGCCTTTAAACACCAACCACGCCTTTTAGCTCAGAAGAAGAAGACGAATGATAGATTCTCAATGGGTAATACCGTTATTCAGAAATTTCCTTCCAGTATGCTAGTTCAGGAGCTAGGAAGGCGTCAAATAATGTAATATTTTTAAAATAGTCGGTCGGTTGGTTTTATTGCGATTTTAGTCGATTCGGTTACGGTTTGCATAAATTAGAATTAGTTCAGTTCAGTTTTGGTTCGATTTTATTAATAGTCGATTCGGTTTCGGTTTGAAAATTTTGAAATTGACCAAAGTCGATTTGGTTAACGGTTTAGGTGAAAAAATGAACCGTCGGTTCAGTTTTCAATCCTATCCCTAAGTGCCAAAAGGAACTTACTACAAATGGGAATTAAAAGAGAGAGGGAGTGGGTGGTGGGGTTGTGACCTTAGTAAAACTAATAAGGCACACATGTGGACCACTACAATTGCAACTTTCTGATCCAAATTGATTTTTTTATTTAAATATTAAATTAATCAATAAGTGTGCTTATAACTTATCTTAGTATGCGTACAAAAATTACAACAATTCCCACATGTGGCTATTTTTAGTATGGCTCATTTTGTCATTGTAAATTATATTTTCTTTGTGATAGTAATTGCATTTTTATTTTTCTTTAAAATTGTTCTTTTTAATGTGATTTCATGATAATAAATCCCGCCCACTATATCCCACTTACATCATCTTTTTCATCATGATAATAAGTGCCAACAACACAGGTAATATGCTAGTCTATATCTATATTACAAATAAGAATGATGTTTTACTATTCATGAGATAAAAGAGAGCTAGGATTGAAAGTTGGGGAGATCTTGAGGGCTGAGATTTGTTCTCTATAATGGCATGTGTCGTAATTATAAAATATGTAAAAGGGCAAATAAAATGATGTAAAAAAGTTGGTAGAATGAACATGTGGCAGAGAGAGAAAATTTTGTTTGTTTTTTTTTCAAAATTAAAATTGCCATAACTATCTACTTAATACACTACAACACAAATGGTCAATAATAGCATATGACCATAGCGATTTTACATAAAGTGCTATGAAAAGTCTACCTAATTTGTTCAATGTGGCAAAAATGCTATGCAAACTTTGTATAACGCTATAAAAAATTTTAAAACGCTATCAATGGCCAATTTGATTTGTGCTAAATGAAATGCTATGAAGGCGGGACTTGCAATTCGCTGGGCGCCAACAATCCCGCTCGAATCGAAAAAAAAAATAAAAGCAAAACAAAGAAGAAGGAAGGAAGAAGAATCCCGCTCAAATCCCACTCTCCTTCTCGATCTGTCTCCCTCTCCCTCTGCATTCTGCTCTCCCTTTCCGATCGCTCTCCCTCTCCCTCTCCGATCGCTCTCCCTCTCCCTCTCCGTTTTGCTGTCCCTCTCCGATCGCTCTCCCTCTCCGTTCTGTTTCTCCCTCTCCAACGTGTTCTACTCCTCGCCGTACGTGCTCTCACTCTCCGTTTCAGGTCGGTATTTGATTCTCAACACACTCACTCTCTCCTGCTTTGCTTTCACCGCAAACCCTAACGATTTTTAATTTGTATCAGTTTTTGTATCAGTTTATGAAGTAATTTGTATCAGTTTATGAAGTAATTGTGGAAGTCTTTGGAAGGCTTTGAAGGATCAGTATTTGTATCAGTTTTGGTTGATTGAAGGATCAATTTTTCAGATAGGTAATTCTGGAATTGAAATTTTTTTTCTTTCCTCTTTGATTTCCTTATTAGAGTATTAATTTGGTTGAGTTGTGTTGTTCTTCATTTTGAGTAAACACTACACCAAAAATGGTCATTAGCAACGGTTTTAAACCGTGGGGGTAACCCATTGGCACGGCTTAAAACCGTGGGCTGTAGGGGCGTCGCTAAATCCTCAGTAACGGCTAAAAATCGTGGCAAAATATATGTTAGCCACGGTTTTAAACCGTGGCCAGGAATAGCCACGGCTTAAAACCGTGGCAAGACCTAGCCACGGTTATAAACCGTTGCAAATGTTTTAGCCACGGCTCCGAGCCGTTGCAATAGTTAGCCACGATTTTAAGCCGTGGCAATTTTTTTTTTTTTTTTTTGCTATCAAATGACTAAAAACATAAGCATCCAAATTTTAGTAAAACCAATACCTAATCAAATAGACAATGGGATTATTGAATTGTGACTCATCTCAAATGGGTTTTAATTCCTCGATAACTAAGAAAGAGCATAGTTTCCATTTGGTTATATATACAACCTAAAAAATGAGTCTATACAAGAATGCCAATCCAAATTTCTGTAAACCAACTCCTAAGCAAACAAAGAATAAAATTTCAGTCTCCCCATTTTTTTGCAGCTTGGGCGTGTCTCTTGACATAACGAGGTGGCTTGTCTGTCATTTGATTGGCTAAGAACCCTGACATCCTTTAATCTATGGCTCTAGCATTCAGTAAGTGGAACATGAATTCCATGCTCAAGGGAGAAGCTCTCGTGAGTCTGAGCAAAGCTTGATTCTAACTGGTGCCTCAAATTGGCAGACTTAAGGAAATAGCCATAGATTACGGATGCAGCATAAATTCGGCCAAGTTGGAGCCTTTGGATTTTAATTGTGCTTGTCTTATTCATTTGATTTCCCCCTCTTGAAAAAATGATTCTGGCAAGATGTTCCCTTATCATCTCCCGGGCTTCGAATGAATTAACAGACTCAAGCTCCTTGCAATTTGAGAGTGATAGCGCTAACTTCTTGTAACTCATGCATTCAGATAACCTAGGGACCATAGGGACATCCATTTCTGAGAACTTGTGAACAATCAACATGTACATGACATCTTCAACAACCATTTGACACTCGGACTCCTTCATTTCTGCAATCCTCCTGCATTCAGAAAACTCAAAATTATCAGGCACAATCAATTTTATTTATTTATTCAAAATGATGTATTCCATTCGTGTAGATAAACTTCAGTGTCAAATTCAGCATTTATATCAATCGAGTTTTTCTTGAAACTCCAAAATCACAAATCTAACGAAATACATCAAACAAAGCGTACATGGTCTTTTATGCAAAGGTAAGACCAATACCCTTGAATGAATTATGAATTCAACTAATGAGTTTTTATTTATTTGTAAAACTAACAGAAATCAATCAACATTTGTATGTTAACGAAAATAAAATCAATTGATAATGTTTAATGTAAAGTGAATACAAAGAACATAACAAAACCTTCAATGCAGACCTAGTTCCAACTGATCAACATGACCCTCAAAAACACATGATCCCTGATCTAGATGAGGATGCATATTTTCTTTCATTTAAACGCGCTGCAAAATCGAAGCAGGATATGGAGCTTCATTTGCATCTCTCAGTGAATTGCAAGGTATATCAGTAGACCACAACTTAAACGCACTCCACCAGAAGATAGAAAAAACGTTAAGATGCCTTTACCAAATAAACACCCCTTTATTATAACTATTGTTCATAATTCCTGAATCACAATTGTAATTTTGATTGCTCAAACTGACAACTACTCTATGATGACAGAACTACCAGATGAAACCACAGGTAGAGTTGACAATTAAATGTAGTAGATCAATCTTTTACTTACAATCAAACTCAACAAGTTAACTAATAACTCTTGGCGTGATTGAAAAAGGGAAGGATCAATTACCTCTGAAGAAATGATTCGGTCAAAGAAGAACTGCGCTGTATTGAGGCAACTGCTTCATCCCTATCAGAAGCCAATTGGTCTAGTTGCTTCGCCACCGCGAAATGGAAGAGATGGCGATGTTTCTGCAATACAACACTCAAAAGATTCCCTGCACAAGTTCAAGGCTCAAGAGGTGTCTTCACACTTTCTTCTTTACACAAGCATGTGTCCCCAACCACAGCAAACAACGACTTCCCTCTCCTCCTAGTAGTCTGCTCAATAGGTAGCCTAAACTCAGACTTACTAGAGACCTTAATGATGCTCTACATGATTCAATACACAAAAACCCAATCAGAAATCAAACAAAACAATCCAATACCCATCATAAGATTCAATCTAGAATCATTAAATCACATACCCAAAGTGTCAAAACAATCATTCTAATCAAATCAAACCAAATGAAATCATAAAAGTGTGTTGTAGTACCTGAGAAGGAGATACTGTCTTTGTGAATCCAAACTTATTGAAGACTTTATGATCCCTTCTTCCACTTTGGGACTTTACCACAATGGGTAAAGTTTGTGGGATGTTTTTGAATGAAACACAACAGTTCATCCAACAATACACCAATTTACAGACCAAAAAGCTAAGAAGGCTAACAAGTGGTATTTTTTTTGTTCAAAGAATGAAATGAAAATGGGATTCCTACAGAATGGATGGAAGATTGGTAGTACTATATAAAGAGCTGTTCTTGCAATATGTAATAAATATTAGTAAGTGGGGTCTGTTGGTGATATAAATAATTTTTAGTAAATGGGATTCCTATAGAATGGATGAAAATGGGATTCCAAAATAATTTTTTTTTAAATAAAATACTTCCATGGAATAACCATAAGACAAGGGCACCCAAAATTCCAAGTAAAACCATGCATGGGTATTATAACCTCTCAATTAGATTGCATTGGTCACCAAACTGATAAAAGTTGTTTACCATATAAAACTAAGCAACCAACCCAATCAACACAACAAAAATGGTGAACTTACAATCTTGTAAAAGGCCATGACCAGCTTGAATAACAACTACTGTCTATAAAATTGAATTAAGGAATAAATGTTCAATCAAAGCTATAAACTTGAAATTCCAAATCAAAAAGTAAGAACACAAACTGATTTTCTCTTCTTTACCAAAATTCCAGAGTTAAACTACAAAGAAATACATAATAAATTAATCACAGTAATTGCTACTTTTGAACAGGAAGAGAGGATCCTTGGCCTTGCTCAACATGCAAGATTGAGTAAACACAAAATGTGAAGGAAAAATACACTTACAAGCTACCATTATCCAAATTGACCTCCCAGCCATTATCTCCTCGATTTCCCCAGCAAAAAAACTCCATTTGAGTAAAACCAGAACAGAAAACAGAGAAGAAAATAGATAAAATTGAAGGACGTAGTTTTCTTGTTGGGGCAACAATGCCAACGAAGAGGAAAGCAAGTAAAAAACAAAAGAGGTCAAGCATAGTGGGATCTGAAACAGGGTGTGGTCTTAGAAACAACCATTGCTAGCTAATCAAATAAAAATTTCTCAAGGAAAGCTGCCATTATCAGTTTTTTTTTTTTTCCCCAGAAACAGGGTGTGGCCTCTGTTTTGAGCAGTTTCTGGGCATGTATACAGGGGCAGATGGGTCACGGACAAGTTTGCATTCGCCATTTACTATGTTATATGCAACATTTGACACCCGGTACTGTAAAATGAAAATTTCTTAGTATTAAACAAATTAAGTAGCAAAAATGTCTTTCTTGGTTATGATTATGATTCACTGTAAAAGATTCTCTTATAGCAATTTACTCGTGAAATAGAAATAAATTGCATAGGAGATGCCTTGCAAATTCAAATGCAGATTCTACCTGATACAAAATCATAGGGATTATTTTATATGAGCAACATTTGTTTGGAAAAGGATTACAAAAAAGTTTAACTTATTTGTAAGTTATGAACTTACCATTCCTCTTGGAGAATCTCCATAATAGCTCATGATACGATCAGAAAGACTTCCATGGTTTGTTCCAATTCGCATAGCCCTTCCATATTGCTTACATTTCTCAACTAATGGAGTGAAAACCTGGTGTCACACGACAGGATGTCAATAAAACCAACTCTTGCACAAAATGCTGATCCCTTAAGATCCATGTGAATCAGAAGGACTTATTGGGACTGTGATAGCTTAAGAAAATGAAAGCAATATGAATGTTAATCACCTTTCTAGCTCAGAAAGATACATTATTCAGGTTTATAATCTTATAAAGGTACTATGCTGATTTGGAAAGCTGTTCAACATTACAGAAATGAGACTAATATAAAATAGGGTATAAAATAGTGACAGGGGCTTGAGCTAATATAAGAAAATAGTAGTCAGTAAGTTGACCTTCTCAATATGCTTGAGCTCCTTCTAGCAGTCATCTTCAGTGTACTCCAGCTGCTCAAACTGAGCTCGCCTATCAGTTGTAAGCAAAACAAAATAAGTTGTATAAAACTATAACAAATATTTTTGTCTCTCATTGTAAAGCTAGATAGAAATTGGCTTTGTGCTACGTTAAAATGCCCAACAAGCTTCCTTGATGTATTTAACATGTTCTATATCATTGGATATGTGGTTAAGCAAATAAGTGCAAATAATCATAAACTTTGCATAATTGCATCCCAATAACAGAAACAAGTGAAATGAAGATGAAAGTCGGATTCATGAATCAAAACATAAAAATGATGCAAGTCTTACGCCTCATGCATTTTGTCCACTGGAATCCCTTGTGTCATACCTCTACGTTTAAAAACCTTTGCCACCCCTAGTACTACAACTAATAACAACTAATGATGGTCAGAAAGAAGGTGAGATCTAGACTTAAATCTCAATATTAAGTGGCTCTGAGTTTTTGGCTAGCTGATTTCTTAAGTTTATGGAAACCCTGAATCTCCTGCAAGAAATGTTTTGTTGGTATTTAATTGAAACGGAAGGAACAAAGTCTTACAAAGTAATGGGAGAGAGAGGAGTATATTAACAAACCTTGGAACTGGAAATTCCTGGCACCTGCAAGCCACATTTACCTGTACCTGCAAACCGTATAGCAAAAGTTTTAAATGGTGCATCCGAGTATCCCCTTCCCAATGCTTTGACATATGCTTCCTGGATTAAAAATGGATTACGAAATAAGCGATAGGGAGGGAGGCTTCTAAGAAATCCATTTTTCTGTATGCTAGTATGTGACATATTATGCTGGATAAGGTTAAAGCATAGTAGTATGTGATCATGAATGAGAGGAAACATTATCATCTCAACACGCATATCGGACATCAAAAGGAATGGCATGATTGTATTCCACATATTTCTCTGAATAAACAATGGGTAGCAATACAGATAAATTCCTCTATTTGTCTAACTAAAAGTAGGCTTCAAGATTGAGGGGATTATATTATGTATACCCTCTCTTTAGCAACACCACGGTGATCCTTTAACTCTGCCAGGCTTCTTGGAGAAACTATTCTTCTAAAGTTTCTATCTCTGTCAAAGACCTAGATGGAGTCTAAATTAGGTTGGAATCCATCTTACAACTGATGTTTTCGTTACAGGTACAGAAACAGGAATCCAATAAGCAACAATTGTTATCATATAAGGAGCGACAAGCATGTTAGACTGGTAAATGATCCAAGTTTGCACCAAATATCATTTTGCGATATGGTTTGTCATAGGATTTGCTACTTTTATGGGTAAATAGGAACCATCTGTGGGTCAAAATGATTGTCTTGGCAAATGAATAGATTGCCAAGAACATTCTGACGTTAACTCAATGAAGCAGAGGACATAGTGGATTCAAGGAAATAAAGATAAATACTGAAATTAAAGAAATTGAAATTAAATAAAAGAAGAATATCTTTTGGAGTCCTTCATTCAATCAAAGTCAATTTATGATTGATGGCCTTATGTCTGATCCTTCAATGCTTGCTAATCAAGAAGTTGGGCCTTTATCTCAAACAAAGCCCTAACCCTAATCCTAATACTAGTGAGCTTATAGGCCCAACCCAGCAATAATTAAGTAAATGAAATAAATCTTAATTACAACAATCCCATCAGCACGACTGTCTTAATTTTTCATGAGAACTTCATTTTCCTGGGGGCAAAGGTGGATGAAAAATTTAGGTACCAAGTGGGGAACTTTCTTTGAATTTTTATGTCAGAGGTCAAAGAGTAATGCACAACATATCATATCTATGACTTGTACCTTTAAAAATAGTTAAGCAGAACTCATGGCAGTTAGGTCATCGGGGTTGGTTTTTTCAGAAGTGATTCATCTGAGAGAGGTTGCAGTATTGAAATTCTCGTAAAAGTTACACAATGTAAGAATTGACTACATGAAAATACCTCTACCTTAAGTGTCCATAATTTAAGGAACTCCTGTCTTTGCACATCTGGATCTGAAATACCACGCAAGTATTCTGTTTCATTGGGTGAGAAGTAACGCCGAGCAAAAGGCAAAAGGTCGTTCTTTAGCTTCCTTTCCTTATCTTCTACATCAATACCTATCTGCAGTTATTTAAAGGGAATGGCTTCAAATAACTTCCTAGTAAGGCAATACATGCGCAGGCAGGAAAAGTAACTAGAACTTGGCACAAATGAGAAAGAAATAATAGTACCGGAGAATCTATAGTCACTCCACAGGCAATCAAGGATGTAGTATGTGAAAGGTTAAACTGCAAGGAAGGTGCATCCCACTTTTTATCATGTTGCCACTCTACCTATTCACGTCAAATAGACATAAAAGTCGAGAGAGTTCAAAATAATCAACGCAAGTAGAATAAGAAGATGAAATGAAAGAATGTTGTGTAACATAATGGAAGTAAATAAACTGACCTCTGGCTTCCCAAAAGTGTTCTTTTTGAACATCAATGATCTTGGACTTACTTGACCGCTAGTATCTAAACAAAAAACCAAATAAGACAGCTATCAGAAAAACATGTATACACTATACCTTTTTTTAATATCATGCTATTTATCCATTGTATCACCTTTATCCAAGTCATCACAGGATTCAGAACATAAAGCAAGATACCCAAGGGAAGGGAGCTTACAAAGCTGCTAACAAGGGGAATAAACAACTAAAGGGGAAATGGATTACAAGAGTGCATACAACAATTAAAACAAGTACAAGGGGAAATGCGTTTAATTCTCCAAATATTTAGATCCATCTAACGCAGGACTCTAACATCAAGGGTCAACTCTGCTTTTTGATGCATCACTTCACTTCCTTGCAGCATCCAATTACTAATGAAATCATAAATTTGTGAACTAAGACACTTAGAACTCATCATATAGAAGAGGTTTTAGTTCAGAGTAAACTGAATATCATGAACCGGGTAATTTTTTTTTAATAAAATCTTCTCTCTCAAACTACTTATCTAGAGTCAGAATCAATTACATAAGTACAATGGTTCTCACTAAAATGATGATAGGGAAAATTAAAATCAGCAGTACACTGTTGAACTAGTAGAATTGAAACAAGGTACTACTTCTATCATAAAGAGAATGGTAGTAAGATTAAATGACAAGCTAAACTGAATTATACAAAATTGGATATCAAGTTTCAAAATGTCAAGAACATTCCTCTACAAGTAAGAAAAAGAATGAAATTTTGTGATAATAGGCCCTACATCTTGAGAGGGTAGAGCGCACCAGAACACGGGCTAACAACGCTCTTTTCTGAAGCATTTCTCCCCCCATGCTAAATACACTCTTGTTTTCACATGGTGATAACAAACCATGATATTGGGTCAGGAGGTCTGCATCCTTCACTTCATCAAAATGGTAGAAAATAAACGAAAGTTTTGACATATTGAACAAAAAAGGTACAAACTTCTCAAGAATAATGGAAATCCGGAAATTTCTTTGAATATTCAACAAACATATGAGATAAAATGAGCAGAGATTTGTACCTAAGATTAGCATAACCTCCAATTGCATACATAATTGAAGCATTTTATCAAACAACTAGTGTTCACTTGAAATTGTTCCATATCTTTCAAACTCTTTCATCAAGGGATAGATTAATTGAAGCATTTTATCAAACAACTCGTGTTCAAGTCAAATTGTTCCATATCGTTCAAACTCTTTCATAAGGGATAGATTTTCACATATTTATTCTCAATGTTAGTAATTCTCGCTGTTAATGATCTTTCCTACTCGAAGTAGAGGGTTTTCCTCTAAATCTTCAAAGCAAGATGAATTAAAGAAGATGAGAGTTCATTGATAGTCATTGTTAATGATGCTTGGTAGTCATTGTTATCTAAATATATCAAGGAAATAAGCACTAAACAAGAAGGTTATGACACTAAAAAGTGAATACCTGACATAAGTGGTAGAGAAATACTGAAAGCATGTCAGGTGTTGAAGCACACTTTGGATGATGATTCACATGGAAAGTTTTGTATGTGCAGAGAAAACCTAACCTGAAATACAAAACACAGATCATTCCTTATCAATTTTAACATCTAAATAACTTATAGACAATAGTGAAGTTTCTTCACTGATGACAAAACAAAACAATAACAATCCGATTTTTATCAAGCAAAAAACCCAATTTAAACTTTTTCCCTAATCGATTGAGATTCAAAGTAAAACCTTCAATGGGGGTGTAAAACCAGGCTTGCAAAACCAGGCTTCATCATCAACAATCTTCTTCGGGAGCGGAGAAATTGATCCATTCGGGGGAAATTGATCCATTCGGAGAAATCTTCTTCTTCTCCTCTTCAGAAATCGAGCTGGAGAAAAGAAGAAAGTGAGTTCTAGGGTTTGCTTTGCTGAAAGAAGAAAAAAAATAAGAAGAAGAGATCAACAAAGAGATCTAAAGAATAAGGAGATCTAAAGAAGAAGAAGGAGATCTTACCTTCTCTTCTTATTTTTCCTTCTTCTTCTTCTATCGTCCTCTCCTTCATTCGTCCTTCTTCTTCCCTGCTTCGAGAGTCTGTTTCATCCCTGCTTTTTCTTCCCTGCTTCTTCTTCTATCGTCCTCTCCTTATTTCGTCCTTCTTCTTCTTCCCTGTTTCGTCATTCTTCTTCTTCTTCCCTGCTTCTCCTTCTTTCGTCCTTCTTTTTCTTTCGAGAATCTGTTTTTCATCAATTTTTTTCGCCAAAGCGCGAAAATCTCCCTCCAAAGCGCGAAACCATTTTGGCCAAAGCGTGAAAGTTAAAAAAAATTTAGCTACGGTTTCAAACCGTGGGCAGGTTTAGCCACGGTTATAAACCGTTGGCAGTTATAGCCACGGTTTAAAACCGTAGCAACCCTTTTGGTGTAGTGTTTTTTTTCCACGGTTTTATTTTTTTAGCCACGGTTTTAAACCGTTGGCCGTTATAGCCACGATTTTTAGCCGTGGCAAATAAACCAACGGCTTAGAGCCGTGGCCACCTCCCCGTAGCTAAACAAGCCTTTTGGTGTAGTGAAAATTCCTGCATTTTTCTTGAAATTTCTTAGGGTTCTATGTTTCCTTCTCATTCTGATTGAGAGTATAATTGTTGGGTGCATTTTCATGTGGAGCAATTACCTTGTGTCTCGATGCATTACGTGCATTAAAACAACATGTGAAGCACCATATGTGCAATACTTCAATATCTTCGCAGACATACTATTTTTGTGTGTCCACCTCTTAACATTTTGATGTTTTGGTCTTTTCTAGTTTCGTAATTACTTCTGTAATCATATATGCATGTTGCTGGAACCTGGTTCCAGTGAGTTAGAATTTCCCATTTTTTATGTGTATGTTGATATGGATCACAGCTTTTCTAGCTCTGGCGTGTGAAACATTTATCTTTAAATAACATTGTACCCATTGTACCACTTGAGCATTCAAATAGTATTGGATACAACTACTGCTTGATTTTGCAGTTACAATTTTTGGGAATGTTACTGTTTTTGGGAAGATTACTGATGGGATGCAGTTGTACCCCATTGAAGTGTTCCTAAGCCATATCAGTAATTAGTAATTACAAGTGATGAATAAGACTAGTTGGAGGGATTCTGTTATCACGAATTCTAGATTTGTCGGTTTTATGTCAGGTTGTTAGCTCTGTTAGAATGGGGGTTAGTTGCTCTGTCAGGTTGTTAGCTCTGTTAGATGGGTGTTAGTTGCTCTGTTAGCATTGCTGTCAGTATTGTTAGTGTATGTTAGCTACTTGTATAAATAGGAGAACAGGGAGAGAAACAAGTATTCATTCATTTGTAAACAGATTGTACATTGAGCAATTGCTCTATAGGAGATTGGGCATCTCGAATAGACCTCTTGTCATTCAATACATCTCACTTCAATTGCTTCTACAAATTTAGTGTTACAGTTGCAAATTTATAATCCTTTATCTCCTTTCTTTGCCAGCATTGCTAAAATCTGCCAAGACTACTCCATCTATTGCTGAGGAATCTGTCAGTGAACTGAATAGGATTGCTTCCATCCTGCAGAAATAGCATCAAAATAGCTTCAGTAAGTCAGTTCATAACAAAAATTCGTTTCTTTTACATGTATTTCAGTCAATTAGGCCTTGATGCACCGCATAAATCTTAAAATGTTGCTCATAAATGTTTAAAACGACAACAAAAGCATAAAATTTATTTATGTCAACAAGTTTTATTCATTGCAATATGAACAAGGAATGTGAGGGCCAACACACCCATTAAGGAATTTCATATCATGTATCAACACACCCATTAACTTATATGATCCTTCCATAATTAAAATACATATAAACCTTAATAACATTTAAATTTGTTTCAGCTCATCCTAGACATTGGGGGATAAGACCTTTGTAGCGATAAAACCCCATCCCTGATGTAACCCTTAGCAGCTAGTAGCTCTCTCTTTTCCTATGTTCATCACCACTGTAATCCTTCTCTTTCATGTAAGTCTTTTATTTTTAATTTTTTTTTTTGAAAGTTGAGCCGGTGTTTGATAGGATCCGTAACCTATCCCCCGAGGTGCCGCCTAGAGGCCAACATCACCCCGAAAGAATTAATGCCGCCGGCGGGTCTCGAAGCAAGGACTTGGGGATAAATCCCACAAGGCCTTAACCACTCGACCATAACCCCTTTGGCTTTTATTTTTAATTATAAAAGCATATTATCTTATATTATTTGTTTTCCAAAACTAATTCTAAGAACAATTCTTGGGTGAACATCTCGTTATACTAGCGGTAACCTAGTATCGGCACCGTTCTCTTGAATTGTTCAAAGAATTATCTTCAAAAATGTTTCTCGTAATTTTCATTGTCTTCTATCTGTATGTTATTAGATATATGCCCACAAACATAATACATTTTATTAGATATATGTTTTTTCAGAATCAGTGGCAGTGTTAGCAAAGAGAGAACTCTTATCTTAAGTGTTGATGAGATTGAAAGGGTGTTTTATAGAGACCAAAAGAAGGTGGTTGGATCCACCAGAACTGCTAATGGTGTTAGATAGCTAAATGCATCTCAAACTTGTGATGCTAAACCACCATCACTTCTAAGTGGTTTTAGTTTAGGATAATCTACAACTCCATTTCCCCTAACTTGATGTGCCTTTGAGTAATACACTTTTTTTATTCTTTCAAAGATGTTGTTTTGATTCATTTTCTTGGTTGATCTAGTTATAGTATTTAGGTCACTGTCATGTATGCAAGGAAATGATGCCGTAGCGGGTATCATTCAAAAGTTTCTTACATATATTCTGAACGCATTATACTTACGATTTCTTTGAAAATATGACATTCACTACTACACAACAATTGCTCATTACTAGCATATGACAATAACATTTTTTCACTTAGTGCTATGAAAAGGCCAAAATTTGTCCAATTTGAACCCCTTCATCATATTTATGTTGTAGCATTGTGTGATTTTAATTTTTGTGTTTACGTTTAACATTTATGCTGCCAGTTTGTAATGCTTTCAGAACGGATATGAATATGTATTTAGTATGAAATTGGACTTCCATTCAAGTACTGCTTATATATATATATATATATATGAAACTTTCAATTACCCCATGAAGATTTAAGTAGTTATTTGTTTGAATTTTAGAATTTGTTGGGCTAAGTGCTACAAGAAAATATGATGCTGGATAAAGGTTGGGTGGGTCTGCACAGGTACAAATTTAGTTGTGCGTAGTTAGATATTTATTATAGAATTAGAAATGTCAGAGGTCTTAGAGCAAAATATTTTTCTTGTCATAGAGCTGATCTTGAGTATGAGAAAGGAGCATGGAATTTTGTGAAAATGGTTACAAACAACTTGGGAAATCCTAAAATGATATTATGCCCTTGCGTAGATTGTCGCAATGTAGAGCATAAGTGTGGCAGTACTGTTGTTGAACATTTGGTTATAAGGGGAATGGATGCGAAGTACAAACAAAGTAAAGATTGGTATGAGCATGGGGAGAAGATAATTATGAATGATGATTTTATTCTTGAAAAAATGTGAAACGACGAGACATATAACTTATATAGAGCTGCCCACTTTTTTGATGAAGAATATTTGAAGCCTACTGAGTTGGTTAATGAAGACTACATTGAGCCTACTAAATCCATAAATGCTGATGATTTTAGAGCAAAACTAAAAGATGCAGAAACCCCTTTGTACCCAAACTGTTCAAATTACAACAAGCTATCAGCCATTGTAGCTTTATATCGACTTAAAACTCAAAGTGGATGGTCTAATAAAAGTTTTAGTGAGCTTCTTGAGACATTGGCAGACATGCTTCCACAGGACAATGTACTTTTGAAGTCATTTTACTCGGTTAAAAAGTTTCTCAAGTCATTTGAGATTGGTTATGAAAAGATTCATGCTTGTGAGAATGATTGCAGTCTATTTAGAAAAGAGTACAAGGACTTGGACAATTGTCCTAAATGTGGTGCTTCAAGATGGAAGAAAAATAAGAGGACCAAAGAGATTAGAAAAGGTATTCCAGTTAATGTTTTGAGGTACTTTCCTATAATTTCAAGATTCAAAAGGATGTTTAGGTCTGAAAAAATGGCTGCAGATTTAAGGTGGCATTTCAATAATAAAAGCACAGATGGAAAAATGCGGCACCCTGTTGATTCTGTAACATGGGAATTAGTTAATGATAAATGGGAATCATTTACAGCTGATCCACGCAATCTCAGACTTGGTCTTTCTACTGATGGTTTTAATCCTTTTTCCATGTTAAGCTCTAAATACAGTTGTTGGCCAGTGATGCTAGTTAACTACAATTTTCCTCCTGCGTTGTGCATGAAGAAAGAGAATATCATGTTAACGCTATTGATTTCGGGTCCAAAGCAACCTGGAAATGACATAGACGTCTACTTACAGCCACTTATAGAAGACTTGCAACATTTGTGGCACAATGGAGTGGAGGCATATGATGCGTTTGGTGAAAATATTTTTAATCTCAAAGCACTTTTGCTATGGACCATAAGTGATTTTCCAGCATATGGAAACCTCGTTGGATGTTGTACAAAAGGTAAAAAGGCATGTCCTCTTTGTGGCAAAAATACGCACTACAGATGGTTAACGCACAGTAAGAAATTTGCATACATGGGTCATAGAAAATTTCTGTCACCTACACATGAATATCGAGGAAAGAAGGTTTGGTTTGATAACAATGTGGAACATGGAAGGAAGCCTAGAATCTTGTCTGGTCGGAACATTTCTATTGCTCTTAAGAATTTTCCAAATGATTTTGGAAAATGTCATAAGAAAAAAAGAAAGAGAAATGATAATGCTAAAGATGTTGATGCTGATGATAATGGTGATGACGATGTTGATGGCAATGACGATGATGATGATCATGATGAGCTATCAAGGTGGAAGAAAAGGTCAATCTTTTTCGATTTACCATATTGGGAGGTTAGTTTTTAGGTCTTTAATCGCTTAGCTTTTTTTATATTCAGTAATGGTCTAAAAAAATAAGTATTAATGGTTACGTTCATGTTTTTGTAGGAACTTCCATTACGTCATAATTTAGACGTAATGCATGTCGAAAAAAATGTTTGTGAAAGCATTATAGGCACAATGTTGCATTGTGGAAAGTCAAAAGATGGGGTTAATGCTCGTAAGGACTTACATGATATGCAAATACGGAAGGACCTGCATCCACAACCTCATGGAAGCAGAACATACCTTCCACCTGCTCCATGGACATTTTCAAGGTCTGAAAAGAAGAAATTTTGCAAGAGATTATATGACTTCAAGGGAGCTAATGGCTATTGTTCAAACATTGGGCGGTGTGTATCTTGTGAGGAATGCCAGGTCATTGGCCTGAAGTCCCATGATTATCATGTTCTAATGCAACAGTTGTTGCCGGTTGCTTTACGAGGATTACTTCCAAAAGGGCCTAGAAATGCAGTACTTCGGTTATGTGCATTCTTCAATAGGTTGTGTCAGCGTGTTATAGATAGAGAGAAATTAGAAATATTGGAGGAAGACATCATTGAAACTGTGTGCATGCTTGAAAGGTTTTTTCCACCTTTTTTTTTTGATATTATGGTACACTTAACGGTTCATCTAGGAAGAGAAGCTAGATTATGTGGACCTGTTCATTTTCGTTGGATGTATCCCTTTGAGAGGTAAGGAATCATTCCTTTTTTTTTAGTCTGAATAGTTCTGTTTGAACCTTAATATGTTGAATAACTTATAAGTTATTTATGTACATATATATGAAAACACTAAAAGATTACGTTAGGAATCTTGCACGGCCAGAGGGGTGTATCGCCGAATCATATCTTGTAGAAGAGTGCATAAGTTTTTGTAGCGAATTTTTGAAAAAAACAATACAAGTGGAGGAAAAAGAAGTTCGCAATACTGCTTTTGCAAATGAGGTTATTTTGGAAGGCCGTCCAATTTCTAGAGCCACATCGATCACACTAACCGATAGAGAAAAAAAACTTGCACATCAAGTTGTGTTGATGAATACAGCGGTGGTGGATCCATATTTAGAGTAAGTAAAATGAAATTCACAGATGTTAGATCTCTATCGGTACACCATAACCATTTTACTTATTCAGTTTTCTCTCCTACTAGCATGCACTTGGAGGTTTTACAAGAATCAAACAAACGTCTTACACGCGATGCAACCTTACTTTGGAATAAACATACTGAAAAATTTGCAGAATGGATAAAAAATAAGGTTCGCTTAAATCTTCCAAGTTTTTATTACCTTAGTTTGTGTTTAATTTTATAACTACTTACTTTTTATCTCTTCATTTCATTTCTACACTTTAACAGATTCCTATTGATTCAAAAGATGACTCGGACACATTGAAATGGATTGCATATGGTCCACGGAATAGTGCATTGTCTTTTTCTGGGTATATTATCAATGGGCAGCGTTTTCACACAAAAGATGTCGACCGGGAAATCCAAAACAGTGGAATTATTTATGAGGCAACCAGCATGTCTAAGGCAAGCGCAAAAGATACTGCACAAGTGTTTAATTGGGTTACTTACTATGGAGTATTAACGGATATAATATTACTAGACTATCATGTATTCTATGTTCCGGTATTTAGGTGTCATTGGGCAAACAAAGCTAATGGTGTTAAAGTTGAAGATGGATTAACCCTCGTGAACCTCCATCAAAGTCAAGTATCATTTGCAAGAGATCCATATATTTTAGCATCTCAAGCAAAACAAGTCTTTTATTCAAGAGAAGATGATTCTTCTAATTGGTATGTTGTAATGAAGGCACCACCAAGAGGTTTCCATGAGTTAGAGGCCGATGACGAAAGTGCAGAAGGTTCAATACCACTAGAAGTTGACATGGACATTGAGGAGTCTAGTGGTGAAGTTAGATATGTGAGGGAGAATTGTGAGGGCATATTTGTGTAATAAATGTTCTTAACCTTCATCTTTATTGTGAGGGCATATTTGTGTAATATATGGTCTTAAGTAATATATGGTCTTAACCTTCATCTTTATTTAGCTTGTGTTTTGACTACTTTATCAAAAGTGCATGTCTTTGTTTTTATATATTATTTACACATATTTCATATGTTGTCTATTCAGTTTTGTTTTCATTATATGATTAAGCTTATAAATGCATTACATATACTGAAATGATCAACTTTTTTTTCTTAGACAGGTGAACAACAATGGTTGATGAAAGCATTCTATTTATTGCAGTTTGCAAAACATAAGGTACAAAGCTATCAATTTATCGCACTTTTCAGTCTCACACTTTTTATTAATCTATAGTTATTTTCTACAAACAGGTCAGGACAGATTGTACTTTTTGATTGTTTCTACTTTAGGTTTCAAAACTCATGAATCATCTGCTAAAGGCACCGTTCTGCGTGCACCCCAAAACAGGTCAGGACAGATTGCACTTATATAAAATAGTGCAAGCTCATTTAATTATTGATCTGTGTCATTTGTTTTTTTTACATGCCTACTTTAATATATATATTAGTTTTTATGCTGAGTTAGTAGTATAAACTGCACCGGCTGGATGAAAACTTAAATATCCCTTATTTTTTTAGCCTCTTTCTCAATTTTCTTGCTTTCACTATTAATGTAACAGATATCCTTCTCCCTTCATCTCCTTTCTTTGTTGCAATAGCCTTCTATGCAACAAAGGATGGTGAGTAACCAAAACCCAAACTGACAGAATTAGGATAAGGTCTGGCGAACACCTCTGTGTCAAAATTATTGAACTGAAATTATCCAACACATCAGTATCTTTGCTGATGACTTTTCATAGGTAGATCTCTTTTCTTTTGTAGAACCTAACAAAATGGTTGATTGGAAGGTGAAGGACAGCCACGTTTCCTACTAGAATTTCCATTTCTATAGTATCACACAAGAAGTAATGAGTTTTATTTAGGTACCCCTAGCTAGTGGGTTAATGTCAAATTATGAGTGAGGGTGCAGACTATAGGAATTAAGTGTGGTGCCAGTGGGTATGAGGGATACTGGTGGTTGGTTTGGCAAGGACCTGGGAGGTGGCGGGTGGTTTTGTAGATGGACAGAAAAGTGTTGGTTTAGTGGGGTGCGAGGTGGTTGTCTTGTCACGGAATTGGGAAATATGGCCTGTTTAGTGGGCAGTTTGTTTTTCCCTGACAAAGATATCCCGAAAGTTGTGAGCAATGCTCTAATGTTAATTGCTGCATTGAAGAGAAAATATCCAAGCAATGTGAAAATTTTGTATAAAAAAGTATGGTGCCAGACAGAATTTTTGGATACGCATCTTTCTCTGTTTTTCTGTTCTATACCGCATTGAGTTTATGGCTGTTCCATTCGAGTTGTTTCATTTTCTGTCAAACAACCAATAGGTGACGATCTTCTGTCTAGAAGAGGTTTTAATATTTGTACCCCAATAGGTGATAAGCTTATCTGATTACGAAGAAATAATAATTGATCTTCGTTTTGTAAATTTTTTGTCTCCTGCTTTATTTTAATGTTTTCATTTCTGTGCACCGGATCTTAACACATTCATACATAACAATTCCTTATGGGTAAACTAAATAGGATAGAATTTTTTTTATGTATTAAGTTTACTAAGTTTTTTTTTTTTGTTCATTTCATTCTTTCGTTTCTTCCATATTGTTTTATTGAATTATTTGATTCTTCTCCTGTCTGTTTTTAGTCTGTTATTCCCAAGCTATTCAGTTCCAAGGGACGAAGATGTTCGGATGACGATCATTTTGGAAGTAGAGGAGTCAGACTTGTTGATGCAGCACCTGTGATGAGAAAAAGCTTTTCAGGTGGGGTCACATATATTTTAAAATAAACCTTAATTTATGTCATGAAGTAACTATCATATCTCAAAAAAATTTTAAATTGTTGTTATTGTGCTATGGCGGCTCAGCCCCAGAGTTCAGCCCAGTGGATGATGTTTGAGAGACAAATTCGAGAATTGAAGGCTTAAACCTATGTACGACCTTTGATCGCCCAATGAAAACTATCACTGAAATGCAAGATTTCCGGTATGATGAGTTATAATGCTTGTATCATATCAATTCCTTTCCCCCTCTCTATCCCTTGGTTGATATCTGATTATCAAATATCAAAACTTTACCGTGTTGCAGAATCTTTGTGGGAACATGGAATGTTGGAGGTAAGACTCTAAAGGCAACATATGCAATGTTTCTGGACAGCATGTTTGCGGTGTTGTGGTGTTCGGCATGGCCAATTGCTGTTGCTGAAGCTGGGAGTGGACATTTGGGTGCTGCATATTTCCGTTTAGAGTCCGAGCTGAAGAATTGAAACTCCATTATTGATAAGGTCTGGCAGTAATAGTTGTTGTTGTTGTTGTTGTTGCTGCTGCTTCTGTTGATGTGGTTGTTGCTGCTGGAGCTGCAGCTCCTGTTGCATCTGTTGTTGCTGTTGCTGTTGATGTTGTCCAGAAACTATTGTAAAGATTGGTCGCAATCAGCTGAAGGTATCAACATGGTCTCAAAGAATTCAAGTAACACCTTTATGGACTCTTGAATAGATAGATGTTTTGGTTTCATAAGTTCCAATTCATCTAGATTTCTCAAATCTCTCTCCAATAGGTGATTTTTCTTAAGCATTTTCTGGGAGGTGGATTTATCAAGCATGCACAGGTATGCATTGTTGTGGACAGTTTGTAGTCAACTTCTTCAAGATATATTTTCAAACTTTCATTTACTTATGAATCTCCATCTGTTGATTATGGTTCGTGAACAAATTCTCCACTTTTTTGTTACAGGAAAATATACTATTGCTTCATGATTTTCTCGACATTCTACCAAGAACAGAAAAACAGGCAGAAGAAAGTAATGAAGAGGTTGGTTTTTGGTGCATTTTCTGACAGCTTATATAGTTTTTTTCTCAGGACTGATCATTTTGTTCACTGGATTCTTCTTCCGCATGGTTATGAGTTTCACACTCCATGAGCTAATGCTTTATTGTCTTAAATACCGATCTTCGATATGTTATATATGTTGAATAATTTTCTTAACATTTATATGAATTGTTGTCTGACGCGTTCTCTCAATACAGGATAGCACCCATTACTTTTTTAAACCTGAGGGGAAGACTACTAATAAGGTACATGTTCAAAGCTCTTAGATGTTACAGATCTATTAATCAGATTTTCTTCCTATCTTTCTTGATTATACTAGGATTTTTTTTTTGCAAATTTAATCTGATGATCCTTGCTAGTTTTTTTCCATGATTTGTATAATGAGAAGCATTAAAAATTGATTTGGATCCACTGAACTATCTATGTCAACCATGCTTACATGGGTTTCGACTGTTTTCTTACCAAATTACAGTTTTCCCTTAGAAAGAAGCGCACGTACGTTTCAAAGAAAACCAAACCAAGTGTTTCTTGTAATAAGTATTCCAATGTGTTACCAAGTTTTCCCTCAAACATGTTGTTTCGTAGGTTACAGATTTCTATTCAACTGTTGATTCTATTGACACAAATATGTTCTATTCGGGGAATTGTAGTTTGAGTTTACTGTCATTGTTGGTTATTCTGTTGATGTTGCTGTTTCTGCTGTCGTTGCTGTTGTCGCAGCTGTAGATTAATAAGAGTTTGTCGCTGCTGGGGCCACATAAGCTGTGACTGGTTAAACTGATCATGTGCAGAGACATACCTTAACAAAACTGTTACAAAAGTTGTGATTACAGTCCCTGCATATTTCAATGATGCTCAGAGATCGACAAGCAACAAATTAAGGATGCCGGAAGAATTGCTGGTCTTGATGATGTACAGAGAATTATCAAAGAGCCAGCTGCAGTAACATTATCTTATGGGTTAAATGATAAGGAAGGTCTCATAGCAGCCTTCGATTCTGGTGGTGGAACTTTTATGTTTCTATCCTAGCTTGAAATCTCTAAGGGTGTTTTTGCGGTAAAAGCAACAAATGGTGACACTTTCTTGGGTGGAGAGGATTTTGACAACACACTGCTTGATTATTTGGACAGTGAATTCAAAAGGACGTAGGGTATTGATCTCTCAAAGAATAGATTAGCCCTGTAAAGACTCCGAGAAGTAGCTGAGAAGGCTAAAATAGAACTCTCGTCCACATCTCAGACTGACATCAACCTGCCATTCATTATTGCTGATGCATCAGGTGCAAATCAATTTGTTGATTATGCTGATTCACTTTAGAAGCATCTAATTGAAATCCAGGAGTAGGCAAGTGTTGTGTTGTATATTCTGCAGTAGTTAGTTGCTCCCCTTCCTGTTTTCGAGAGAATTATTATGCACCATGAATGGTTTTGTATTGGTACATTTTCAAGCTATTATTCAAATTTGTTTTCAATAAAATGTATTCCATAATCTTGTGTCTTGATCTACTTTCCTTTTCAAGTTTCAAGATTATGGTGAACTGGCTCTACTACAAGAAAAATGTTGATTAATAGCATTTCAAAACGCTATAAAATAATATACAATAAACGCTATAATATAGTCTACAATATCATTTTTATAGGATATAAACATACCATAGCGGTTTTAAAACGCTATGGTAGACTATATATAGCAGTTTTAAAACGCTATGGAATAGTCTACTATAGCGTTTTAAAACCGCTATGGTATAGTCTACCATAGCGTTTTAAAATCGCTATAAATAGTCTACCTACAATAGCGTTTTAAAACCGCTATGATAGCCCCTGTTTCTATTATAGCGTCGGCTGTCATAGCGTTTACTAAACCGCTATGGTATCCTACCATAGCGGTTTTGAAACGCTATTGATAAGACTTTTTTTTGTAGTGATATTTGGATATTAGTAAACTTGATATTGTTGGAATGCATTTTTGAAGATGTTTCCAATGGAATCAATGATCAATACAAAATACTTAAGTTTTAAAAATATGTGTCTCAAGCATTCCACATCGTATTTTTCAATATTAATCAAAGTATGAAACGATCATCTAAATACGCACTGAAACAAAGGCCCTGAACTCCATATTTTGGAAAAAAAATTGTATGTGGAGTGCCAACGACATGGGAAATACCCTAGTCTATATTACAATTCAGATTTGTGATTGGGGTTGGATGTAAAAGACGGCTGAAATTCGTTTCATCTAATGGTTGAGACTTAAAGTTAGTATTTATGTCTTACCTTCAATCAATCATCAATAAGAGTGCATGGGTTCAATTCCCATACCCAACATTTTGATATTTATTTATTTTTCTTCAAATGTTGATAGTGGTGATTATGCATGTAAGTATGAAAGATAAAAACTTAAAGGTGATCATGTTTTGACAAGTTTTAAGCTTTTATCGTGCCAACAACATAGAGAATACTCTAGTCTATATCTATATTACAAATCAGAATTGTGTTTTAGGTGAGAGATAAAAGACGGCTGAGATTTACACAACATAAAGATCTAACGACCCTACACAATTTCTCATCTTTCAATTTCTCTTAACCCTTATTCATCTCTCTCGCTTTCAATTTCTCATCTTTTAAGTATAAGTTTATTTATTTATTTTTATTTTCTTACTATATTTAGTTTGATTTGTACACATTTACAGTTGGGTTTTTGAGTATTTGCCATTGCGTGCAATTTCAAATTTATACATTTATATTGTGAAATACCCCTGTCAAAACTTGAAAATTCTCAACCCTATCAAACAATTTGAATGCCAAAGGCATGGGGAATACCGTAGTTGTTTACAATCCATGACATCATGCGAGTACAAATCTTGACCCTAATAAATTTTCAACTTTCAATCTTAGCCCTTAGCTATTTTTGTCACCAAGATAAACAAAAACCTACCTGCTGTATTATATAGATACATCAACTACAATTTTTATAGCGCCTCACTTGCACTTCACTCTTAATGAAAGATATCGACTCAGTGCCTGATTAAGCTTTTTTAAACCTTGGTGATATTAAGAACACATATGGTCAAATGGCGGCTTGCAATGACAACACTTCTTCAGATTACGCTTATGAAGAAGATTTGTTGATATAGAAAAGGAGATCGAAACTAACAACGAATAAGGGATCATTGAACTTGGTGCTAACAAACTGTATGGGGTCGGGGTTGCTTGTATTAACCTTTGTAAGGGGCTGCCACCTTGGCGGTCATTGTAATCTTTTATATCTCAATTGAATCTCACCGTTAAAAAATAATGAAATTCGAAAAATATGGTGGTCCAGATCTTGCAGCCACTCATATCCCACCGGTTGCATCTCACAATGAGTATTTATTCATATTCTCATCTGGTTTATACCCTCTCATCATCCCCTCTTCTTCTTCTTCTTCTTCTTCTTCTTCTCATCCTTGCTCATTTATATTAATCAGCCGTATAGCGAAAACATGAATCCCTAATTCTATCTTAGCCACGTGTGATCTTTACAAACTTCATGAATGTTCATCATTCAAATATATACAAATTTTGAATAGAATGAAACAATGGAATTGGCAAATATACAAAAAAAAACTTCAGATAATCAAAACACAAAAACAAACTTATTGTGTTTTACTAAAAAAGAAAGAGTAAAAGCTAGTGCAAATATATAGGCTGCTATATCAAAACTTACAAGCTCAGAATCTGCCAGTGAAGCAAGCCACCAAACATCTTCAGGGCGATTATTTCCAATGAGTTGATAATCTCTATCCAACCAAGACATTGATGTGTTATCTTCTTCTAATTATCAAATTGAATGAGCTTTTGGCGAATTATCAATCACCGTCACCAACTCAAAAAGAATAGTGAAATCAAAATTTCCATTGTATTTAAAAACAGTTGAAATACCATCTCTAAAAGTGAAATCAAATTTTCCATCTCTAAATTGTTAATTTTGTTTTCCCTCAACATTTTTATACATTAAAGTTACAGATAGTGATTATCAAGAAACCATAGATTCGGTTTATATATATATATATACTACTTCCTCAGTGAACAAAATGTAATAACTCCAAAAATAAAAGTAAAGCAAGCAAGGTGTTTAACCTCCTGGTTAGTGACGATGGATAGAGGATGCTCGTCTGTTCACTGTTTCACTTTCACAGAAGCAAAAGGTTGTTGTTTTGGGGTGATTGGCATTGAAGGAACGACCTCGTGTTTTAGCGGACGTAGTTATTGCCACTCCCTATTTGGCTCTTGGCGCGCCCCGGATTGAAAGCACCTTGGTGTTGGTGGTAATCTTTCCTAGGTAGTTTACTAGATACTAGGTAACATTGAGGGCCGAGTAACAACTCAGCCGATTATTCTTTTTTTCTTTTTTTATCAGCCAATAACTGAAGTTGTAGTAATAAACCAAAAGAACTCCAAACTTTAGAGTATCTCCTACATCATAGAACACATTAGGATCTCTAGGGCTGCTATAGATGTAGCAAAGTGATGAGTTGAAGAGTTACATACACTTCTAATATGAATAGAGCTAGAGAAAGAAAAAAAATCATCAAGCTCAGGTTTGATTCTATGCTACCATAATATAAGTTGCTGCCAGGAGAGATGTTCTTCAATGCCATTGTTGTCACCAAGTCACTAAGTCACTGCAGTCTGACAAGAAAACTACCCTGCTAGCTCTCATTTCCTGCAACTAGATACACGCTTGCTCGAGACCATCTGACTTAGCTTGAAAGCTTGAAGCCAGTTCTGCTGCACACTACCCTTTAGTCAAACCTGCTTTCTTACCATTTGCATATATGACATAGAACCCAAACGTTCCTTCATGCTTGCACCTGTGAAAAGCAAGGTCAATGACTATGATATCAACAATGGTCAATTCCATGATACCAAAGTGAGTTTAATACATAATGAATGTTATGTTGATTATGAGAACTGTTGTTGGTTCCAGTAACAGTGGTAACATTAGCATTATTACCTGACAATTCAACATGAATACCACCAGAATACCACATGGCTGCAATTTCATTCGCAACTCCAGCAAACTGCATGATATTGAGAATAACTCATTCAAACAATTTTGTAGGAGCCAAAAATAATCTTTAGCCATATAAGATAAAAAAATCCAAAGATTTGGGTTATTCCCGAGAAGTCCGAAAATTATAGAAGAAAGTTACAAGTAGAGAAAACCCAACTTTGGGCCCAATGCAGCCCAAGTCTGGGCCCAATACCACTCAGCAGAACACTATTTTCTTAGCAGATGAGTAGTGTTCGGCGCTGATCACCATGCTCAGCTGAGCACACAAACTTGCAAGAGAGGTGTCTCCAAACAGGAAGTCACAACTACCAACTGGAGGTTACATCTATCTATGGAAGTTACAACTACCTAAGAGAAGTTACAACCGCCTACAAGCATATGACTCATTCATCTACCACGTGTCTTACTCATCTGCCAGCAATTTACTCGTTCTGCCTCTATAAATAGCCAAACACAAAGCCATATGGAGGTAACTCTTTCTCCATTCACAAGTCTCTCTTCAAATACAGAGAGATACATACTGCCTAAAGGAATTGCTCTAAGTTTGGCACCGGAGTCCCCGTGGCAAACACCATACCAGTGTCAAGAATTAATCTTTATCTTATGCAGATTGCTCCGCTTGATCAGCATGTGATCGGGTGGAAATTTGCATCCACAAATTGGTGTTTTCAATGAGCTTGAATCAAACTCATTGTATGCTCTCTTTCGTTCATAAAAAAATTTATGTTCATTCAACTTGAATTTTCCTTCAAAGAAGAGTTCTTTTTCAACACAAAGGTGGGAACTTGAAACCAAACTAGCAAACATAGACCGTCATCATCGCCATGAGTTCAGCTGCTTTCGATCGGACAACCACTGGTAGTAGGTCTACCACCACCAAATGATCATCAATTGCAATTTTCTATCCAATAATCGAGCCCAACGAAAATGAAGCAACAAGAAAATCTTGCAAGTCAGGTCGCCAATTTGCATAAATGGTCGCATAAATAGGTGTGATGACCAATTGCATCCTTGCCTTTCAAAAAGAGTTTGCCCGAGATCAATGATTGTATGGTGATTTGTCCATGAAACCGAGCAAAACTCTTGCTGAAATTTCGCCATGGCAGAACGCTGTGCATTGTGGAATAACGAAAAAATAGTGCTAAGGCACCAGATGTACCCGAGAAAGATAGTCAACCTACACTAATAATGCATATTAGAAAGTGGATAAAAAGAATAAGGGTGACAAACGTAGAACACGCTCCAAAATAAGAGACTCCTCAACCAAAAGAACATACACAGAGTTCATTGTTCCGATCAATCAAACTCTCTAGCGCAGAAGAATCTGATGATAGTGGCAATCGACCATTTCACAAAGTGAGAAGTTGAAGCGTCCTAGCTTTTTTATTGTTACCTTTTTAGAAAAGAAAATATTCAATGTATATGTAAGAAAATTTTGATTGTATTTTATCTCTTCAACAAAATACTCCTCATCCGGAGAACTCACACAGAGTTCTCCGTTACAATCAATTGAATTATCCACGAAAAGAACCAACCTTGGCTTAAGAGATCGTCACCAATGAAAGGAGATCTTGCAAAAAAAATTCGAACAAATATTTACATATACGTCAGTAGAGGATATGTTATTTTGCTTCTCATCAGAGAACACACATTTTTCAGTTGAAATAGTGAAATGTGAGAATTTGTTCTACATGTCCTTCAGCAGAAGACATTCAGAAATACAAACATTTATGTACACCTCAATAGAGGATGACACTCTCCGTGAGTGGGTAATTCAATGCATAAAAACATCTTACTCAAGATTACTTAAATCTGTTTAAGTTTAGTCAAGTGGTCAGCAGACCACACAAACAAAATGCCTCAGTAGATGATGGCACTCTCCGTGAGTGGGTAATTCAATGCATAAAAACATCTTACTCAATACTACTTAAATCATTTTAAGTTTAGTTAAGTGATCAGTAGATCTTACAAGCAAAATGTCTCAGTAGAGGATCACACCTCAGTAGAGGATTACACTCTCAGTGAGTGGGTAATTCAATGTATAAAAACATTTTACTCAGGACTACTTAAATCCATTTAAGTTTAGTCAAGTGGTCAACAGACGACACAAGCCAAATACCTCAGTAGATAATCACACCTCAGTAGAGGATGTCACTATCCGGGAGTGGGTAATTCAATTAATCAATCATTGATCATAGAAACATCTTACTCAAGACTACTTAAATCTTTTTAAGTTTTGTCAAGTGGTAAGCAGATCACATAATATTTTCATGCAATTTCCAAGATAAATAGATTTGAATCCATGGTTAATTTTCTCAAGTTATGCTTAAATTTTGATTTAAGCATATTGGGAACTCATTAAAGAGGCCAATCAAGCTTTTGCGTCCTTAATGCAAATATTTCTAAGTCAGCTGACCAACAAACATACACAAAGTTTGGGGATCATAAAAGCAAAGAACACTACTACTTGACATGAAGTCACCATCAATTCTAAACGAAATTCAAAGTCTCACTACTAGAGCAACAACTTTGGATCGATTCTTGAGTAGATCAACAGACAATTCCAGGAAAGGATCTATACATCTACTTGGCAGTTTCAAATGTAGCAGTTAGCTCAGTTCTCATCGGCGAAGAGTTGGGGGCACAACTTCCTCCCATATGCTTGTCAAAATCTCATGAAATGGGAGATAGAGTTGAGCCCATATGACATGACCTACCTGCCGAGGACAACTTTAAAGGCTCAAGTTTTAACAAATTCATTCCCTCCTCAACCGGAAAAACAAAGTCAGCCAGCAGATCAATGTTGCGTCCTTCAACAAAATCTACCAGTTGATGACAACTATAAAGGCTCAAGCCTTAGCAAATTTTATAGTAGAATTCACTCCCTCATCAACCAGGGAAACAAAGTCAACCAGAAGATCAGGGTCGCGTCCTATAAATGAAGACTCCTCAACTCATGCTAAAACAGAGGCAGGTCAACCAAACATATGTGACATTTATATGTGGATGGGTCGTCAAATCACAAGGATGTCAAAGCAGGACTTGTTTTATTCATCTAAGGATGATCATCTACTTGGACAAAGTCCAAGAGCCCATTAAATTACTATGTGTGACTCATTCGGTAGATCACCTCATATGCAGCAGAAGCCTTTACATGCAGATCATTTTGTTTTCAGTAGACTACACTTCAACAGCAGCAGAAGCCTCTACATGCAAATCATTTGCTTGTATCAATAAAAACTGAAAAGTCAGCAAGATCAAGGGCATTCTAGTTCAATTTTTGGCAGGGCTCCTTGGGGAAAATACATCTCCTCTATTTTTAAGTAAGAAGGAAAAAAAATCGGTCATCTAAAAAATAAAGAAGATGAGGGGTATTTGTGGAAGCAAAAAATAATCCTTAGCCCAATAGGATAAGAAAGCCTAAAGATTTGGGTTATTTTCGAGAAGCCCGAAAATTACACACGAAAGTTACAAGTAGAGAAAGCTCAGACCAAGTATGGGCCCAATACAACTCAACAGAACACTATTTTCTCAGCAGAGGAGTAGTGTTCGACACTGACCACCATGCTCAACTGAGGACACAAGCTTGCAGGAGAGGTGTCTCTAAACGAGAAGTTACAACCACCAACGAGAGGTTACATTTATCTACGAAAGTTACAACTACCTAAGAGAATTTACAACTACCTAAGCGAAGTTACAACCACCTGCAAGCTGATGATTCACTCATCTGCCACGAGTCTCACTCATCCGCCAACAATTTACTCATTATGCCTCTATAAATAACCAAACACAAAGCCATATGGAGGTAACTCTTTCTTGATTCACAATCTTCTCTTCAAATACAAAGAAATAAATACTTACCTAAAGACATTGCTCTAACTTTGGCATCAGAGTCCCCGTGGCCAGCACCACACCGGTGTCAAGAATTAATCTCTATCTTATGCAGATTACTCCGTATGATCAGCACGTGATCCAGTGAAAATTTGCATCCACAAATTTCCTAGCTTGCCAGATTGGATCAACGATAGCAGCAGATAATGTTAAGCACTTCTTTTTTTTCGTCTGCATTGTGCACATGCAATAACCACATGAACTCCGTACATTGCTTTTCATGTTGAAGGGTAACCATATCTATTTAATCACTAATCAAATGGACAGTTTTGTAACAACATACCAAACAATATCACTTTTTTCATGTAATAGACCATCAAACAATTTCAAGTCAAAACTAAATTCAGTCAAAATTTTGAAATCTTGTTTTTTTAAATAAAGTGATACAATAAATTAGATTACCCTAAATAGTATCACTTGCAACACCATACTATTCATGGTGATTCAATTATTGTATCACTTTATTTGTGAAACTGTTTGGTGAATTGTTATAGCACAACAATGATATTGTTCTGGGATTGTTACAAATATGTCAATTTGGTGTAGTGAATAGGGATTGTAGTAAGACTCTAGACTTTGACAACCAAGGGACACTTGAAGAAAACATGTGATGCTATCTTGTTCAGCGTTGCAAAGTGGACAAACACTGTCCAGTGTTATGTGGTATTTATCTAAGGATTCCTCCCATGAGAACATTCCTTTATAAAGCTTCCATACCAACATTTGAACTCTATGTGGAACACTACTGTGTCAGATCTCATATAGGAGTTTCCTATGATTATTTCTAAATAGGGGAAGAAGCCTAGTATTGATCACTTTATTTGAAAATGTTATTTATGTATTAAAGCAAAAACAATATTGGTCAAGCTTGTAAAACCAATATAGGTTGAGTAGAGCATTGTTGTAAAAATGTAAGACTAAATTATAAAGTCGTGCATAAGGGGTTTGCACGGGGTTATGAGTGGTTAAGGAAATTAGATCATTCAAAAGCAATTGTAAAGACTCAACCAAATGCTTCAATGCAAGAAGATGAAATTAAGACATGCACCAATCAAAACAAAAGTCAACCATGGATGAAGTCAACTCAAATGACCAAAGTCAAAGATATGAAGATTGGTCAAGTAATGTAAAAGCTTCAAGAAGACAAGTCCAAAATGGTTAAAGTTCAAGAAGGTAGACCAAGACAAGTGACATATGAAGAAAAAAAAAAATAGCTTATGGGTGGCCAAATTTCAAATGAAGAGCCAAAAACTATTTAGAAACAAGAATGTGTAGGAACTAAATTTCAACGTTTGAATTTGAGTTATCCTCTCAACATGAGAATTGATATTCCCTCAAGAGATATGCCCATGTTCTTAAAAGAGATGTTCATGTCAAGTACAATGACATGTGACAAAAGATAAGCTTTTATTTAAAAAAAATTGTCTAGGCATGGTAAAGTCGATTTCACTCTTGAAGTGTCACTGTCAACAAAGAGTCGTTCCGAAAAAATAAAAAGATGTTCTGAATCTAACTGTCCTAAATAGCAGCATACGAGGACAACGAAGTCGACTTCACCCCTTCAGGATTAGTCTATAAATAAATGCATCCTTATTTAACAAGTTTCTCTCTTTTTTAAGAGGAAATCTTCACATCTTTCCAATACTATCTTTAAGTGAGTTTCAAAAGAAAAAAGAGAGATCTAGGGCTATAAAAGTAAGCTCAGCCTCGACTAAATAATTTCCTAAAGTCCCTAGAGATAAGACTTCGTTCACCCCAAACCTTCATACTTGTAAGGGTGAAAACTCACTGAATTTTATATAGAAGTGAAAGATTTGAGCTTAAATTTTCTTCCATCTGTCTATTTGAGATACAATACTGAAGAAATCGCTTTGAATTTTAGATTGCCTAAAATCAACCTACCCCCTGTGGATTATAAATTCGTGGAGTAAATTCGTACGAGTAAGTGTAACCCAGAGATCCCAAATAGGTGGTATGACTTGGTTATGTCGCATTCCATGATGGTCTTATCCTTGGCTATTTAATAAATCTCACCAAGCACGAAGAAAAAACCAAGTTGTACTTTCGAAATCCCAAACACATGTTCGTTAGTCTTGGTTGTGTTGCATCCCGCCGGTGATCGCCAAGGTGTTCATAAGACTCGTGGAATACAACACTTGGTTCGTGTCGGTAAGTCTTGTTGGAGCGTGATGTTTTGACCTTGTAGGTTGTGGAACATTATTTGAAAGTGTAATTATATTTTAATCAAGTAATAGAAGCTTGTGGCTTGTGAGCCTTTTCCACCCAGGAAGTAACTGGTCAGGGCCGATCAAAACCCAACTTACATGAACCTTGTTATACCGTTGTGATATTGTTTATTTCCATTTCTTTACTTACTTAGGCATGCTTGCTTATCTTACTTTCTTTGATATCTCATTTTGCATGTTTTAAGTAGTACAAGTTTTTACAAATCATAGTTTAGCTCGTTTGATTTGTGATTCAAGTCTTGGATCTACTTTACAAATATTTTCTTAGATTGGGTTTTAGATTCCAATACTTGTGTGACCACCAAGACCTAGAATTGAATCATTTCATACTCTACACATATCTTTGTATGTTTTTATTGGTGCTAAGGTCTAAGAGATTATGTTGAGCATGGAGCAACAATGAAGTGTTCGTATAGGCTCTTTCTTTTTGAATTTTTTTGTAAAAAAAATTTGAAAGAAAAAAGTTAAAAAAAAAAAGAAGAGATTATACACCCCTTCTTGTCTTGTCATCATATCTTAGGGCACTCTTTGAGTGGTACTTAGAGCATACCACTCATTTTCAATTGGTATCAGATCCAAGTTACTCACAAAGGGCTTAACATCCCAAGTAAACATGATGAACATCAAGGATCAATATTTTCATATCTTGTCTAACAAAAGCATTTTAAATAATGACAATTACGTTTTTTTGGAAAAACAAGATGAAAAATCATTTGATGCCTATCGATGAGCTTGTGTGGCTTATGGTTGTAAACTGGTACAAGAAACCTATCATTACATCCACAAAAATGACAAGACAACAATTACTGGCAAAACCTATGTAGATTAGTCAGCAATAAACAAAGTCGAAGCTTAGGTGAATGCAAAAGGTCTATGTGCAATCACCGATGTGGTGAGTGATGAGATTTTCAAATCTATTATGAATTGCGTGACCTCCAAGGAAACATGGGATATTCTAGTGTCCACCAACAAATCCAGCACTCAGCTCAAGAATTCCAAGCTTCAGCTGTTACACACTAGTGTTGGGATATTCTAGTGTCCAATTTTGGGACAAAATGAAGGAGAGTGTCAACACCATGGAAGGTCTCGGAGAAAAGCTGCCAGACACCTAAATCATTAAGAAGTTTATGAGATTTTTTACTTCTAAGTACAATGCAAAGATTTATGCGATCAAGGAGAATAACAAGAATTTGTCAGAAATCGATCTTTAAGAGCTCATTGGGAATATCAAGAACTTTGACTGGAGATGTCAAATTCGGGAAGCAAACCCCAAAAAGAAAAATGAGAAAGCTATCACATTTAATGCATAGCAGTCCAAAAGAGGATGATCATATTCAAGTCTCATATAAGGATTCAAATTCATCTTTCTACACCAGTAAAGTTTCTAAAGCATCACAAGACAAATATGGATGTGGTTTTGTTCAGAAAGTCCTTATGAAGATCATGGAATACCTTTACAATATGAAGACTGAGAAACTCAACTTAAGTCTACCATTCAGAGCTCATGAGAAACTGTCTCTAACTCAAACTTATTTGAGGATGAGTTTCGACAAGAGAAATAACAATGGGTTTGTTTAGAAGAATGAGCTTTTAATAAGCAAGACAATTTATGGGAAAAGAAAATTCTACTCTTGTGGAAAAGAAAGTGGATTTGGAAGGAAAGCTTGAAACAATTTCAAATGAATAGGAAATGAATGTTTCAAAGCTTCAAGCTTTTAAAATTGTGTATGAGAAAATTGAAAAAATGTTGAGCTTGACCCAAAGGATCAAGAAAGAACTTGGATATAGTCCTGGCTTATCTCCATTCAAGACGAACTTTGTTAAAGCCTCGACCAGCAACACCTCTAGCTCTTCAAAGGCAGTCCTTCGAGATCAAAGATCAACTCAAATCAGGATGCCTTAACGTCAACAACAAGTGCATCATAAATCTCAGTTCCAACAGAGGAACTACATAAATGAATTTACTTTTGTTCACCAAAGATATGTTCCTTACATTATTGAATCATACAGGAACTATCAAATAAAATCTATGAGAAGTAAACCATTGAGATATCAGTATGCTACTCCACAAAGGAATGCACAACAAAACTCAAATGAGGAAACTCAAATATCAAATAGGGTTGGTGCAATGCTCCGTTTTTAAGAAGGATCAACTAAAAAATAAAGAAGTTTCTCACTCCTATGGGTATGTCCAACCAAGTCTACACAAAATAAAATAAGAATGCGTGGATGATGCGTTATTTTAGTAGCACACAACTTAATACCCTGCTTTGTGATTGTAGTATAGAATAAGTAGGGATCGTTCTGGACCAGGGATTAGAGTGTTTGCCAATTAACACTAAGAATAACTAAAAGACAACTAACAACCTAATTAAGTAAATAATGGGGGATTGGATTTTCTAAGTTAAACTATGAAAATTACTATAAAGATAATAAAACTAAATGGATGGCAAAGATGAGAAATTAGCCAAGGGTTTATCTCCACACACCAAATATATGCTCATAAATCAATCTTCAATAATCACTTGCTAACTCATGAGTGACAATGCTCAAGATTAACCGTGATCAACATTGCATTAATCTTATTATTTTCCCAAGTTCGTTGAATTAAATTTAGCGTCGCTTTCAAACTATTCTTATCATACTATCTAATCAGGAATTGCAAGTTAGATAACAATCTAAAATCATTAAGTTTTGTGGAAAATATGAACACTGACTAGGCAATTACAAGTATGATCAACATCTTGTTCTTACCTAGGTTTTTACTTAACCTTACCAACGTTCCTTGGTATTTACTACTTATGAGCACAAGATTGTAACGATTAGGTGAAACTCTTCTATACTCTAGCCCTAGATCCTAGCATGCTTATTAAGTTGGTCACCTTAACAAACATTCAAAGAAAAGTTCTGTATAAAGCAGTTAAACAAAACACAATCACTAATAGCAAGGAAGATTAAATAATAATAATTTTAAAGTTGAAATAATAATTTTAGTTCCAATTAAATAAGATCGAAACTTCTCTAAAGCAAATACAATAGCTAAAAATTCTTTTTCGGTTGCAGAATAATTCAATTGAGCATCATTCAAAGTCTGAGGGGCATGCTAAATGACGTGGAGACGTTTGTCCCTCCGTTGGTCAAGAACTGCTCCTAAGGCATAATCCGATGCATCACACATAAGCTCAAATGGAAGACTCAAATCCGATGGTACAATGATAGGTGTTAATGTCAACAACTACTTAAGCTTGTCAAACGCCTTGACAGTCCTCGTTGAACTAAAACGACACATCCTTTTGTAGGAGTTGGCATAGAGGTCCATAAATCTTGAAAAAGTTTTTTATAAGTAGTCGATAGAATCTTGCATATCCAAGAAAAGAACAAACCTCTCTCACCGAACTAGGAGAGCGTAAGTAACACACAAGATCCATCTTAGCTTTATCAACCTCAATACCCCTATAGTTGAAACTACATGGCTTAAAACAATACCTTGATTAATCATAAAGTCATATTTTTTCAAATTTAACATAAGGTTATATCAATACATCGTTTCATAATCAAGGCAAGATTATCCAGACAATGGTCAAAATAATCACCAAAAATACTAAAGTCATCCAAAAAACCCTTGATAATTTTTTCAACAAAATCCAAAAATATACTCACTATGCACCTTTGGAAGGTAGTTGGGCAGTACACAAATCGAATGACATTCTTTTATATGTGAAAGTGTCGAATGGACAAGTAAAGTTTGTATTTTCTTGATCCTCTGGGGCTATGGAAATTTGATTATATCCAGAATAATCATCAAGAAAACAGTAAAAAGCATGACCGGCTAACCTTTCAAGCAATTGATCAATGAAGGAAAAAAAGTGATTAGTTGTTGCATTCAACTTCCTATAATCAATACAAACTCGCCACCCAGTTTACACTCGTGTGGGAACCAACTTGTTTTCCTTGTTCTTTACCATAGTTATGCCCGACTTCTTCAACGCTACTTGCACTGGTGAAATCCATTGGCTATAAAATATAAGGTAGATCGCGCCACAATCGAGAAATTTAATGACTTCTTTATTCACAACTTCATTATAGGAGGATTGAGACAGTATTGAGCTTTTCTAGTGGGTTTCGCCCCCTCCTGCAGAAGTATACGGTGCATACAACTGGTAGGGCTAATACCCTTCATGTCGGCCAAGGTCCACCCAATGGCAGTGTTGTACTAGCTCAGACCTCGAATCAGCTTCTCCTTCCCCAAAATTATGAGTGATAATGATATGATGACATGCAATGTCTCATCATCTCCCAAATTAGCATACTTTAAGTGATCCGGTAGTTGTTTAAACTCAAGTGTATGTGCTTGAATCACGGAAGGTAAGAGTTTATTAGTAGATGATGGAATAGAAATTGGGGAAGTCAACTTACTATCAATTTGTGGAAAAGACTCTAAGGTTTCCACGGTCTCAATGATTTCCTCTTTCATGTTATTGGTTGAGATCTTCTCTGTTCCATATAAAATTTCATTGCTCTCATATTCGGTGATAATAGTGATGGTGGTCTCAAGTTCATCCTCATTCATGACGTCTTAGAATTACTGGGCCAAAATGTTAAATATGAATAGAGAAACAAGAATGATATTTCATGGCTTCAAAAATGTCAAAGCCAATCACATCATCGTCAACTTCCATGGTCATGTTCTCCTCATACACATCAATCTCTGTCATTGCCGTTTTCATGAAGGATCACCCTAAAAGAAGGTGTTGAAAATGTCGAATCATCCATCTCAAGCACGTAGAAATTTGTCGGAAAGATACAATTGTTAACCTGCACTAAAATATCTTACAACCAGTGTTTTCTAAAAAGCGCTAGGCGGTGGGCGGGCGGCGAGCAGGTGCCTAGTGCCTAGGGCCTAGGCGGTTTTAGGTTTTGTATTATAACTTTAATAATTTACAAAAGTTAAGCATAATACCTTATCAATTACATCCAATTTAATGTCAAGATACATATGCAAAATTTAAAACCATGAAAAATTAACAATCATGAACAAAATTTATTAAAACTCAAATGACTGAAGTTGGTCATGATGGGTACTTTTATACAAAGTTGAATTTGTGGTCAAATATCCAAACGTACTCTTTATTTTTCTTCAAATTGCATGAATGACCTTAGTCATGTTTGATAAAATCTACATTACTAAAATTGGTACCGGCAGTTCCTTTGAGAATTTCATTAAGTAATCATCATTTGCTACGTTCAGACATATACTGAATAAAAAACAATTAAATCGTTTATTTCCAAAAAAAAAAGGGAAAGAAAAATAAAATAAGAACACAACCAGCCTTATTAAAAAAAAATTTGCCTAGACCCCGCCCAGCCATTAATCTTGGCGTTTCTCTAACGCCTAGGCCATTTTTTAGAACATTGCTTCCAACAAAACTTGAAGATATGCATTAGAAATGTCAGCTAATTGAATAATAACACCATCATTTTTAAGCTCACCGAGATTCATAGCGCGATAGAAAGAATATGGCATAACATTAATAGAAGCACCTAAGTCTAGCATCGAATGTTCAAACCTAGTATTGCCGATTACACAAGGGATAGTGAAACTACTCGGATCCTTACACTTAAGCGGAAATTTCTTCTGAAGAATGACAAAAAAGTTCTCACTATCCCTTACCACTTTTCTGTCTCGAAATCGTCTTCTTTTGGTGGGAAACTCCTTAAATTTTTTTACATACTTCAACACTTGCTTAATAGCGTTAAGAAATAAAATGTTTATTTGAACTTTTTGGAAGGTTTACAAGATTTCATATTCCTGTTCATATTTCTTAGACTATGCAAACATGTGCGAAAAATGCAGAAAAAATGAAGAAGGATCAGTAGACACCGTATTTGGAATACACACTTTCTTACCTTGAGGTTTTGGTGTCTCGATTGTGGGGGAATGACTACTCGGATTTGACCTTGGTTGGCCGATGTCGTGGCTGGATCAACCTCCTCTTATTCGGTAATTTGCTCAGCTTCCATGATTCGACTCCGTATGAAGGTTGTTAGCTCACTCTCAATTTTCCTACCTTTCTTCAGTGTAATGGCTTTTGCAGTTTCAGACATTCCTTTCAGAATCGGAATCGTAAATTTAGGAATTTTTCCTTGCTCACAAACTTGTCCCATAAATTCAACTATCTATCACATCCGTAACTTCAAATCTGTTATATCTTGTGCTTGCTTTTGCTGACCCTAAACCAAATAAGCATTGGAAATAGTTAACGATTTAAGAATCTCATCATAATTAATCGATGTACCTGAACTTTAATTCATGGACTTGGCGTGAAGGCTCTCCAATTCCTTCATAATGTTGGGTATTCGAGGCTCGATTTGTAATCAAAGTTTAAGAGGGAGAAATCCTTCATCGAAGTATTGAATCAGGAACTCCTTCATCTGGTGTTGTGGACATAATGCTATGAGAGTTTTGAAACACTCATAGTACGCTGGATATGATTCTTTTGGACCCTGTTGAATATCACTGATTTTTTTCTCAATAAGGTAATTCTTGATGTTGGGAAGAATTTATCCATAAACACCTTCTTTCTTTTCTATGAGTTTACAATTCCTGAAGGAAGTTCACAAAGCCAATCCTTATCCATGTCAACAAAAGAAAACGGAAAGACTCAGCTTTAGGATGTTCTCATCTTAGTGACTGGAGCAAACAACCTCAAATTATTTTAAATGTTTTTTTTCGAATCTCCATAGAAATGCCATGATACTTTGGAATATGGTGGAGAAACCTGAAATTTAATTCGAATGACTTTGTCTTGCCCTAAGCTGTTGTCAGATGTTGAATGCACATGAGTCTAAGGTGGATGTCAAATGTTCCTTGATAGATCTGTTGTGTGCCATGCCGAGCTCCTCTGGTTCATAATTAGAACTAGATGTTTGGGTTTGATCAGTTTCTCCTTAGTTTCCTAAAGGTTCTCTCAGGTTGCGGATCCTACTCTAATAAGTTCTCATCCGATCTTCTTTTGTGCATGAACTTGAAATTAAGACATAATAAGGGAAAATAGTAAAAAATCAATGAAATAAAATAAGAAAACTAATGAAGTAATTAGCAATTTTACTAATCCCTAACAACAACACCAAAAAGTTGATGTATTATTTTACCAGTACACAACTTAAAACCTGTTTTGTAATCGTAATAATGAGTAAGTAAGGGTCACTCTAAACTGGGCATTAGAGGCCTTGTTAACTAGCTAACAAACACTAAGGGGTAAAACGTAGACAACTAATTAATATATAAGAAAATGGTGGGGAGTTAGATTTTTCTGATTTTATACTAAGAAATTTACTAAGAAAATTACTGCAAGAATAATAAAAACTAAAAGGGAAATTGATAATGATAAATTAGCTAAGGGTCTATTTCCACACATGAATTAACCTCCAATAATTCAATCACTCACTCATGAATGACATGTTCAAGATTAAGCATGACCTGCATTAACCTTATTATGTTTTCAAATTCGTTAAATTAAACTTAGTGTAGCTTTCAAACCATTATTTCATGCTATCTAATCAAGAATCGTAAGTTAGATAAAAAATCTGAGATCATTAAGTTTTATGGAAAATGTGAACATTAACTAAGAAATTATAAACATGAACAACATCTCGTTCTTGACCTAGGTTTTACTTAACATACCAACATCCATTGGTAGTTACTACTTATGAATATAAGATCATAAATATTATGTGAAACTCTCGTATATTCTAGCATCAAATCCTAGCATGCTTACTAAGTGGTCTCCTTAACAAACTTACATAGATAAGTTTTCCATAAAATAGTGAAGCAAAACGCATTCACTAACTAGCAAGGAAATATTGAGTTTAATTAATTCATAAAAAACACATGTTTGGAGCTTCGAATTCGCCCTTAGCTAAAAAAAGGTTTAGCTAGACATATTAATTAAGTTTGAAATGCAATGCATAGCAAAACATGGTATTGGCATTATATAAGAGAATGGATATATTAGAGGACAAAAAAAAAAAAAAAAAAAAAAAAACTGCTGCTTGGTGGTGGAAAGAAGATTGCGGGTGTGTATAGCGTGAAGAAGAGAGTTAACATACTTCTTCTCCTTTTACACTTGTTTACTGTAAGTAAAAGAAGGGGTTGTGTGCCTTGTCGAGGTGTGGTCTACAACTGTCGAGATGGAACAACGGCTGTGCGTCGGGTAGGGACTGCGACGGGGTTGTTAGGTGTGAAGGATTTGTGAGAGAGGATATTGAGATCTGGGTGTGGTTGGAAGGAGATGACTGAGTTTGTTGGAGGCTAGGCTATGCGCTATAGGTCTGGTGAGATAGACAACGCTTATTCGATGGGAGACTGGGACAATCTGTCGGAGAATAGGAGAAGGTGATGGCTTGCACGGCTGTGTGATTGCGAGCAAGGTATTCTTCTTTTTATATATTCTCTGTAGGTTTCCCAATTCATGTAAACTTCCTTGTGCCACCAATTCTTTCTAATTGTCGAATTTGCATATTTTTAGTTTCATTTTCGAAATTTACTCCTCGCAACATATACCAAAAATTAACTAAGAAAATAGAGATAAACAAAATCATAATATCGCATAAATAGAGATAACCAACCACGTCCTGATATTAAGATGCAAAATGCACGTAATGGAAAATAACCGACCTGCTACGATGTTGCATACCACGATGTGCTGCTGAATGTCGTGAGAGGGATAGCAGTATGTGCAATGCACGTCATCAGATTCAATATATGTTGAATGTAGTTATATTTCTTGTATTCCATTCGAATAGTTATAAGCTTATCACTACATGTTTCGAGTAACAATTTTTAACACTATCTGTTCTGAGTTACGAGCTAAACACTCCCTATCCTGAATTACAATATTAAAACTATTTATTCACATTCCTTCTTAGCAAGGTATGGACCAAGTGCTACTGACTTTATCGAAACCCAAGCACCGTCATGGGAGCCCCGTTCAACACTTGTAGTAGTCGACCTCTACTGCTCTTGCGCCAAAGGTCTGGTCGGGAAATTTCTCATCGACCATGGTTCAGGAAGTTCCTTCTGAACCGAACAACGGACCTCTGTGACCCCTATGACCAAGGTCTGGTCGGGGTATTTCTTCCTCGACCATCCAATTGGTTTTCGCGGATATACACCCAAGACCAAGTTCAAGAAGTTCCCTTTGAACCGAACAACTGACCTCCTTGACCTCTATGCCGAAGGTCTGGTCGGGAAAATTCCTCCTAGACCATTCAATTGGTCTCCGTGGCTTCTACGCCAAAGACCAGGTTTAGGAAGTTCCTTATGAACCAGACAACTGACCTTTGTGGCTCCTACTGCTAAGGCCTGGTCGAGGAAATTCCTCTACGACCATCCAATTGGTCTATGTGGCTTCTGTGCCTAAGACCAGGTTCAGGAAGTTCCTTCTGAATTGAAAAGCCGACCTCTGTGGCCCATATGCCCAAGGTCTAGTTGGGGAGTTCCTCCACGACCATGCAAATGGTCTCCATGGCTTCTGCGCCCAAGTCCAGGTTTAGGAAGTTGCTTCTGAACTGAACAACCGATCGTCGCGGCTTGCATGCCAAAGGCTAAGTCTGTGAAATTCCTCATGGGCTGATCAATAAGCTTTTGTGGTTCTTACGCCCAAGCCCCGAACAAGGAATCTTTTATTTTTTCGTCCCACTAAGCTTCGTGGCTCTTGTGCCGAAGGCTCAAACGAGGAAGTTCCTGCCCAGCCAACCACTACCTCCAACTCTCCAAAAGTTAACCAAAATTCCTAAGGCACAAAGGCTCGAGGAAACTAATTTGGAGAGACTGTTTAACCATTTAAAGTTCCTAAAACGCAAAGTGCCAAAATTTTTAAAGGATACTAAAACACCAATATTCTAACATAAAAGTTCGTTCACAAATAATTTTATTAATTCGGAAAAGTTGGTACAAAGTGTTTTTAGAGGTATTTCTAGTATTAAAGAACCTCTGGATCCATTCAATAAACACTCCAATTATAGTGTGAACTACTAATTGCCTGAAGGTTTACAATCCTAAAGTCTATTGGGTAGAATACACAGTACACATCCTCATCCAGGAAGTGGTCCATTTAAAGATAGAACTCGTCCCAACAATCCTTGAAATACTCTTGTAGTGTCAGGGAGCGTCTTCAACAAACAGTTACGCATGCTTTCGTGCCAACTCCTTACTTCCTTCAACCAGGATGTTAAGTCGGTCTTCATCCACTTTGAAGTAGAGGTAGCACTAGAATCCTTCAGCCACGTCTTCCAGTCCGAAAATACCTTCAAATATCCTTGGAACACAAACTTTTGCCCCATGGCAACCTACCTACAAAACAACCAAGTAATACAAGTGCAAAACGACAAACATCCATATATATAATCTAAAACATGTTCCAAATATCCAAAATGACACCCCCTGCAGATGCAATTATCCAAACCATGTAAAAGTCTAAAAGTAACGGCAAATGGGAATAATAAAAGCACGGGACAAAACGCGAGCAACTATTTCATGTCGGCCTAAACACTATCGGCTGGACTTTACTCCAAACTTTAATAAAAGTTTCAAATTCAAGCTATGGTCTTTGGGGCTTGGGGGTCAACATGGTTTTCGTCGAGGATAGCTTCCATTTCCTTATCGGGGTTAGCCTCTTGCACCTCCTCTTCAGATCCAACTTTGTATTGTGCCAGCTCAGCCAGAACCCATCAGCTCTTTCATTTTCCAACTGATGGGCCTCGACCCATTCCCGAGATATGATAAAGTTTACTCGGAGCTACCTTCTAGCTAGCAGATTTGGATAGATTCAACCCTATCACTACCGCGGAGATCATGAATGCAGAGTTACAGTTAAATAGGTATAAAAGCAAACTTATTCCCCAAAAGCCAGACATACAACATCTGAGCAATCAAGGTTCTCTTCGAGCCCCTCGCTCTCTTTTACTTCCTTAATTCCCTTACTGACTTGACCGTTGGAGTTTTTGTCAGGATTGGAGTTTGTGCAGGTACCAGCAGCTCACTTTTAAGCTAGATAGTAGGCCCTTAGCAAGAGAAGTTCCTTACTTTTTACCCTCAACAGAAGGCATTTTGATCAAAGCCTTAAGTTGGTCGGGGTTGGCTTCTATGCACCTATGGGATACTAGGTACACTATTAATTTCCCGAATGAGACTCCAAAAGCGCATTTTTCCAGGGACAACTTCATTCCATATTACCTCAATATTCCAAATGTGACTCCTAGGTTGGTCAGGTGGTTGGTATTGTTTCTTCCTTTAACAAGCATATCGTCAATGTTGACTTCCAGTCCGAAAATACTTTCAAATATCCTTGGAGCACAAACTTTCGCCCCATGGAAACCTACCTGCAAAACAACCAAGGTATACAAGTGCAAAACGACAAACATCCATATATATAATTTGAAACATGTTCCAAATATCCAAAAGGACACCCCAGATGCAATTATCCAAACCATGTAAAAGTCTAAGAGTAACGACAAATGGGAATAAAAAAGCCCGGGATAGAACGCGAGCAACTATTTCATGTCGGCCTAAACACTACCGGCTAGACTTTACTCCAAACTTAAAGAAAAGTTTCAAATTCAAGCCATGGTATCTGAGGCTTGGGGGTCAGCGGGGTTTTCGTCGAGGATAGCTTCCATTTCCTTATCGGGGTAAGCCTCTTGCACCTCCTTTTTAGGTCCAACTTTGTACTGCGCCAGCTCAGCCAGAACGCGTTAGCTCTTTCATTTTCCAGTTGATGGGCCTCGACCCATTCCCGAGACATGATAGAGTTTGCTCGGAGCTACCTTCTAGCTAGCATATTTTGATAGATTCAATCCTGTCACTACCGTGGCGATCATGGATGCAAAGTTCTTTCCGTACTTCTTTCCATACTACCTCAATATTCCAAATGTGACTCCTAGGTTAGTCAGGTGGTTGGCATTGTCTCTTCCTTTAACAAGCATATCATCAATGTTGACCTTCATGCTTTTCACAATTTGATACAGGAACATCTTTTCCACCAGGTGCTAGTAGGTGGCCTCACATTTTTTAGTTCGAAAAACATTCTTTCATAATGGTAAATCTCATTTTCCTTATAGAACAATGTTTTTATTTTTATTTTATTTCTCTCTCTGCCATAGGGAATTGGTTGTCGATGGAATATATATCCATGAACGAGAAAAATTGGTGTCATGCTACCTGGACGTCGAATTCTTTGACCTTTAGTATGGGAAACTGTCTTTTGGGTAGGCCTTATTGAGGTTTGTGAAGTCGATGCAAACTTGGATCTTGCCATTATTTTAGAGAGTAACAACTATGTTTGCAATCCACTCGGGCATGCGGGTTACCCAGATGTGCCATGCATTCAACAATTTCTGGATATCTTGTTTTAAGTCTTTGGCAAGCAAATTATTCGGGATCCCGTGCATGTCATTCATGGTCCACACGAAGATGTTTGACTTCACTTGTAGGAAGTTCATCAGCTCGACTTTGGATTTTGGCTCGAGGTCGGCACAATGAAGTTGCACCTCTTTGGGTTCGTCTCTCATATATTCACCTATATGATAGTTTTAAGTGGCTCGAGAATGGTAGGTAGGGGCAGAGTTAATTTCTATGCACGAACATCTTCAGGTTCATCTTAGACTACTTCCATGCAGTCTTGGGAAGTAATCTGATCACTTCGATTTCACAAAAGACGATATCAGTTGTGAATCTGAATGTCTAGTAGAAGGTTGTCGGGACTGTTTTGAGGTCGTGGATCCATCCTCGTCTGAGTATGGCATTGTAAGGGAATGACACGTGCACTATGACAAATTGACAATTCATCTCAACAAGTGCGACTCTGATAGATAGATACAAGTCTACTTTAGAATTGGTGATGGCATCGTTGAACCTACAGATGGGTTCCTTGGCGGGCTGGAACATTTTGGGATCCAGGTTCATTTTGTCATACATCGAGTTGAAGATCATCTCAATGGAGCTTTTGCAATCTACTAGGAGTCTCTCCAGTAGTGAGTCCTGGATCATTATAGATGACTAATACGTCCATATAAGTTGACGAAATTGGAAACCATTTTTTCCCTCAGATGCATATACTATATGCATCTGATGAAAGTGGATTTGGGAGTTATTGCGTGCCTTGATTTTGGAAAATTAGCCTACTTTTTATACGTGTTTGACCGTATCTATGTGTCTGTCATCTTTGTGGTGGTAGTGATAGGGTTGAATCTATCAAAATCTTATTGTTGGAAGATAGCCCGGAGCTGACTCTTGCATGTCTTGGGCAATGTAGGCATTCCTAAGTCGTGGATGGGTAAAATATGCATTATAAGAGATATTTTGAGCATAGAGTTTTTACGAAGTCTTTATATAGCCTTCTTGTTTTACATTCTTCCACAAAAAAATTTCAAAGAAAAAGTTTTTCAAAAATAGACTATTTACCCCCACTCTAGTCTTGTTCACCATATCTAATGTAGGGCACCGCTTGAGTGGTACTTAGAACATACTACTCACTTTCAATTGGTACCTGAATTCCTCTTCCTTCTATTGATAGAGCCATAGAAAATCTATATGTAATCCAAATCAATACATACATGACTCTATCTAAGAAACGATTTCAATTTTGACACTTACAAATAAATGCTCAATACCCAAGTAAACTTACAAATTTGATTATGATCAAGTGCTTTTTTCGGTCATCTCGTGTCTTGCTATTGGCGTTTAACCCCAAAATAAATATCTCAAGTCATCTTACATACAAAGGATTTACTTATTAAATTAACATATTTTTATACGTGTTTGACCGTATCTATGTGTATGTGATCTCACTACAAGAAAAGTCATCATTTATAGCATATGTTTATAGCGTTTTCGTCCAAAGTGCTATGATTGACTAACACTATGCCTTATTAATAGCATTTTTTTGCTTATGCTATGAAAAGGCCAAAATCTATCCAATATTTGTACTCTCTTCATCAAATTGTAAAATGCTATCAAAAGTTTGGCTGGGCGGGAGTCATATTCGCAGGGCGCCAAAGTACCCGCTCGATCGAAAAAAAAAAAAAACAAAGAAAAAAGGAAACAGGAAGCCAAAGCTCGTTCCCTTTGCCTCTCTATCTCCCTCTCTGATCTGCTCTCATCTCCCTCTCCGTTCTGCTCTCCCTCTCCAATATGCTCTCCCTCTAGCTGTCATCCCCCTCTCCGACTAGCTGTTTCGTTGTGCAAGGAAGAAATTTTAGTTGAAACCAAATTGTCTGTTATTTCTCAACCCTCTCTCCGAATTGCTAAGTTTTTACCTTTTTTGGACATTAAAGAGAGAGACAAGGAAATAGGGTTTAAGCATAGGTTTCTTTATCTCTTTCTTTATTTTTACTGGATTTTTAGGGGTTCTTTGGCCGTTTTGAATGAGCCCCCACTGGCATTCATGTAAAAAGATTTGTTTTGGTTGATTTTGATGCAATTTGGAAGGGATTTGAGCATGATTTTGGGGAATTTATGGACATTTGTCTTGAAAGGAAACATTTTTTTTTCTTCAAAATTTTAGAGATTTCTCTGGTGTGGGGATATTTTTTCCATTTGGTTCTGAAATGGGAGGAGATTGCAGTAATTTCTCTGGAAAAAGTTGTTCCCTTTTTCATCATTACTAGATTTTGAAAGATATTATTGTGTTTTGACCACATTCCCTTTAATTTTTTTGAAATTTGGGCGTGATTTGCATGCTTTATCTTGAAAAAAAAAAGGAAGAAAATATTTGTCTTAATCCTAGTTAATTTTGGGAGTTTTTGTTCATTATGAACACATTTTGATTAAATTTTGAGGGTTTTAAAACCATTTTCCTTATTTAAAAATCTTGTCTTTCCTCCTCATTTTGGCTTTGAAGAGAGGCTTTTGTGAAAGTTGGGGAAATTCCTTTGATTTTTTTTCCTTGGGTTTGTTTGAGTAAAATTCCTACATTTTTCTTGAAATTTCTTAGGGTTTTATGTTTCCTTCTCATTCTGATTTCTGGGTGTTCTTGTTGTTTTGCAGGTGTTAAAAGGAAGAGTCTTGTTTGGTGTGAAATTCTCCATTTTTACAAGTTTCAGAAAGTATTGATCTTTGGAGTTTTTGCTCATCTTTACGCTCTCATTCTTTTTTGCATATTTTCCCTTTAGCGCAATTCTGAAGAGATAATTTCTTTGTATGTCTTTGTAACATATTGTCATTGAAAATACAGAAGCTGTGGGTTTTGAAGGATAAAGCTTTGGACTTAGTTTTGCTGTAGGGAGGAAGAAAGTTAGTTCTGCAAACGCTTCTTAAGGTTTGGATAACCTTCAACCTCATTTCCCTTTTGAATGTAATGTTTGAAACTAAAATTTTGAATTTGAACTTATGGTGTATGATCTGAAAATTTGCTAAATCACTGAAGTGTACCAGTATTCACTGTTGAGTCCTACTTGTTTCATCCCCTTTATTTGAAGGCAACATCACCAAAATAATTTAAGGAATACCTGGTCCTGACTTGGACATATTGTCTGTATGGTATTTCGTCGGTGCTTTGTATCCATTCGATATAATCACCACTACAACTGCTTAAGCTCATCCATTCGAGAAGATGTGATTTCATTGTTGAACTAAATGATTCCCATGTAATGGTTTTATTTTTTTTTAAATCTTTTTGTTTAGATCAATATTTTAGGCCTTTTCCCCCCCTCTTATTTGTTTGTTAGTTTCAACTTACCTCTGTTTGAATATGAACCAGGTGACGCAGAGGTTGAAGAGGGAAAAATTAAAATAGTTCTATTAGGAGGAAAACTAAAAGGTTTGTCACTTTCTTTCTTGAAACAACATTTAGTTTCTTTGCTTTATTGAATTACTATTTCTATCTTCATAAAAGATAATAATTTATGTTTTATTATATTTTTGTATTAGCTCTGGAGCCAATTTTTGTACCTCAGTAATTTATTTAGGCAAACATACATACCATATTAACACTCTAAATCCAAAACAAACAATAGAACAAGAAAATGGCCATATTAACACTCTGCAAGTGATCCTTTAAGAAAAAAAAATCCACACACACACTCAGCAAGTGATCACTAGGCGATAGGTGTAATTTTTTTTAGGTCAATTATATATGCATGGAAATGATATTGCAGAGGGGATACTATTCAAAAGTTATGTAAATTGTGTTTTTTGAGTAATACAATTTTTTTTATTTTTTGAAAAATTGTGTTTTGATTCATTTTCTTGGTTGATCTAGTTATAGTTTTTAGGTCACTATCATGTATGCAAGTAAATGATGCCATAGCGGGTATCATTAAAAAGTTTCTAACATATATTCTGAACATATTATAATTACGATTTCTTTGAAAAGATGACATTCACTACTACACAACAATTGCTCATTAATAGCTTATGACAATAACATTTTTTTTCACTTAGTGCTATGAAAAGGCCAAAATTTGTCCAATTTGTACCCCTTCATCACATTTATGCTGTAGCGTTGTCTGAATTTAATTCTTGTCTTTGTGTTTAACATTTATGCTGTCAGTTTGTAATGCTTTCAGAACGGATATGAATATCTATTTAGTATGAAATTGGATATGAAATTGGACTTGTCTTCAAGTATTGCTTATATATATATATATATATGAAACTTTCAATTACCCCATGAAGATTTAAGTAGTTATTTGTTTGAATTTTAGAATTTGTTGGGCTGAGTACTACAAGAATATATGATGTTGGAAAAGGTTGGGTGGGTCTTCACAGGTATAAAATTAGTTGTGCGTAGTTAGATATTTATTTCAGAATTAGAAATGTCAGAGGTCTTAGTGCAATAGGTTTTTCTTGTCTTTCTTGTCATAGAGTTGATCCTGAGTACGAGAAAGGAGCATGGAATTTTGTGAAAATGGTTACAAACAACTTGGAAAATCCTAAAATGATATTATGCCTTGTCTTCCTAAAATGTAGAGCATCAGTGTGGCAGTACTGTTGTTGAACATTTGGTTACAAGGGGAATGGATGCGAAGTACAAACAAAGTAAAGATTGGTATGAGCATGAGGAACAAATAACTATTGATGACAACTTTCCTGAAAAAATGTGAAACGACGAGACATATAACTTATATAGAGCTGTCCACTTTTTTGATGAAGAATATATGAAGCCTACTCAGTTGGTTAATGAAGACTACATTGAGCCTACTAAATAAATACATGCTGATGATTTTATAGCAAAACTAAAAGATGCAGAAACCTCTTTGTACCCGAACTGTTCAAATTATAACAAACTATCAGCCAATGTAGCTTTATATCAACTTAAAACTCAAAGTGGATGGTCTGATAAAAGTTTTAGTGAGCTTCTTGAGACATTGGCAGGCATGCTTCCACAGGACAATGTACTTTTGAAGTTTTACTCGGTTAAAAAGTTTCTCAAGTCATTTGAGATTGGTTATGAAAAGATTCATGCTTGTGAGAATGATTGTTGTCTATTTAGAAAAGAGTACAAGGACTTGGACAATTGTCCTAAATGTGGTGCTTCAAGATGGAAGAAAAATAAGAGGACCAAAGAGATTAGAAAAGGTATTCCTGTTAAAGTTTTGAGGTACTTTCCTATAATTTCAAGATTCAAAAGGATGTTTAGGTCTGAAAAAATGGCTGCAGATTTAAAGTGGCATTTCAACAATAAAAGCAAAGATGAAAAAATGCAGCACCCTGTTGATTCCGTAACATGGGAATTGGTTAATGATAAATGGGAATCATTTGCAGCTGATCCACGCAATCTCAGACTTGGTCTTTCTACTGATGATTTTAATCATTTTTCCATGTTAATCTCTAAATACAGTTGTTGGCCAGTGATGCTAGTTAACTACAATTTGCCTCTTGCGTTGTGCATGAAGAAAGAGAATATCATGTTAACGCTATTGATTCCGAGTCCAAAGCAACCTGAAAATGACATAGACGTCTACTTACAACCACTTATAGAAGTCTTGCAACATTTGTGGCACAATGGAGTGGAGGCCTATGATGCGTTTGGTGGAAATGTTTTTAATCTTAGAGCAATTTTTCTATGGACCATAAGTGATTTTTCAGCATATGGAAACCTCGTTGGATGCTGTACAAAAGGTAAAATGCATGTCATCTTTGTGGCAAAAATACGCATTACAGATGGTTAATGCACAGTAAGAAATTTGCATACATGGTTCATAGGAAATTTCTGTCTCCTAAACATGAATATCGAGGAAAAAATGTTTGGTTTGATAACAATGTGGAACATGAAAGGAAGCCTAGAATCTTGTCTAGTCGGAACATTTCTATTGCTCTTAAGAATTTTCCAAATGATTTTGGAAAATGTCATAACAAAAAAAGAAAAAGAAATGATAATGCTAATGATGCTGATGCTGATGCTGATGCTGATGCTTATGATAATGGTGATGACGATGTTGATGGCAATGACGATGATGATGAGCTATCAAGGTGGAAGAAAAGGTCAATCTTTTTCGATTTACCATATTGGGAGGTTAATTTTTATGTCTTTAATCACTTTTTTTTTTATATTCAGTAATGGTCTAAAAAAATAAGTATTAATGGTTACGTTCATGTTTTTGTAGGAACTTCTATTACGTCATAATTTAGATGTAATGCATGTCGAAAAAAATGTTTGTGAAAGCATTATAGGCACAATGTTGCACTGTGGAAAGTCAAAAGATGGGGTTAATGCTCGTAAGGATTGACATGATATGCAAATACGGAAGGACCTGCATCCACAACCTCATGGAAGTAGAACATACCTTCCACCTGCTCCATGGACATTTTCAGAGATTATATGACTTCAAGGGAGCTGATGGCTATTGTTCAAACATTGGGAGGTGTGTATCTTGTGAAGAATGCAAGGTCATTGGCTCGAAGTCCCATGATTATCATGTTCTAATGCAACAGTTGCTGCCGGTTGCTTTACGAGGATTACTTCCAAAAAGGCCTAGAAATGCAGTACTTTGGTTATGTGCATTCTTCAATAGGTTGTGTCAGCGTGTTATAGATAGAGATAAATTAGAAATATTGGAGGAAGACGTCATTGAAATTGTGTGCATGCTTGAAAGGTTTTTTCCACCGTTCATTTTTTATATTATGGTACACTTAACGGTTCATCTAGGAAGAAAAGCTAGATTATGTGGATGTATCCCTTTGAGAAAAGCTGGACCTGTTCATTTTCGTTGGATGTATCCCATTGAGAGGTAAGGAATCTTTTTTTTTTTTTAATCTGAATAGTTCTATTTGAAGCATAATATGTTGAATAACTTATAAGTTGTTGTTTATGTATAGATATATGAAAACACTAAAAGATTACGTTAGGAACCCTGCACGGCCAGAGGGGTGTATCGTTGAATCATATCTTGCAGAAGAGTGCATAAGGTTTTGTAGCGAATTTTTAAAAAAACAATACAAGTGGAGGAAAAAGAAGTTCGCAATAATGATTTTGCGAATGAAGTTATTCTGAAAGGCCATCCAATTTCTAGAGCCACATCGATCACACTAAGCGATAGAGAAAAAAAACTTGCACATCTTGTTGTGTTGATGAATACAGCTGTGGTAGATCCATATTTAGAGTAAATAAAATGAAATTCACTCTATCATTACACCATAACCATTTTACTTATTCAGTTTTCTCTCCTACTAGCATGCACTTGGAGGTTTTACAAGAATCAAACAAACGTCTTACACGCGATGCAACCTTACTTTGGAATAAACATACTGAAAATTTTGCAGAATGGATAAAAAATAAGGTTTGATTAAATCTTCCAGGTTTTTATTACCTTAGTTTGTGTTTAATTTAATAACTACCTACTTACTTTGTATTTCTTCATTTAATTTTTGCACTTTAACAGATTCCTATTGATTCAAAAGATGACTCGGACACATTGAAATTGATTGCATATGGTCCACGGAATAGTGCATTGTCTTTTTTTGGGTATATTATCAATGGGCAGCGTTTTCACACAAAAGATGTCGACCGGGAAACCCAAAATAGTGGGATTATTTGAGGCAACCAGCATGTGTAGGGCAAGTGCAAAAGATATTGCACAAGTGTTTGATTGGGTTACTTACTATGGAATATTGACAGATATAATATTACTAGACTATCATGTATTCTATGTTCCGATCTTTAGGTGTCATTGGGCAAACAAAGATAATGGTGTTAAAGTTGAAGATGGATTTACCCTCGTGAACCTCCATCAAAGTCAAGTATCATTTGCAAGAGATCCATATATTTTAGCATCTCAAGCAAAACAAGTATTTTATTCAAGAGAAGACGGAGGTATGTTGTAATGAAGGCACCACCAAGAGGTTTCCATGAGTTAGAGGCTGATGACGTAAGTGCAGAAGTTTCAATACCACTAGAAGTTGACATGGACATTGAGGAGTCTAGTGGTGAAGTTAGATATGTGAGGGAGAATTGAGAGGGCATATTTGTGTAATATATGTTCTTAACCTTCATCTTTATTTAACTTGTGTTTTGGCTGTTTTATCAAAAGTGTCTTTGTTTTTATATATTAGTTACACATATGTCATATGTTGTCTCTTTTTTTGTTTTCATTATATGATTAAGGTTAATAATGCATTACATATACTGAAATGGTCAACATTTTTTTTCTTAAACAGGTGAACAACAATGGTTGCTGAAGCCAAGAAGAACAACATATCTCACAAAAGGAAACATGCTTTGATACCCACTAAAACATCCAAGGTCTCTGAAGGAACGGATAAGAATGTATCAGAATGTCCAGAAGCATGTCAACCGACTTTGATCCAACAACATGAGAGTCATGAACTTAATCTCCAACATATACAACCATCAACAACCAAAAAAGTGGTCAAATAAGATGCACCAGCATCACAAGAGTCAGTTGCAGACCCGATATGACTTAAGAAAGCTAGGGGTCCAACCAAAATGAGAGATATTGTTGTAGAGGCTGGAAGTCGAGTTCATGTTGAATTTACTGATAAAGGTGAGAGGGGTTAGTTAGTTTCTCTTCTTATTTAGGCCCACTTGTACGAGAGCACGTACCTGTAACATTATGTGATTGGAGGAAGCTTGGTAATGACATGAAAGTAATCTTGTGGAGATCAATTCAGGTATTATGAACTCTTACAATTTAATGACATGTACATTTCAGTTTACAGAAGTTGTGATAGAACTCTTACAGTAAATTACTAGTATTGAGTTACTTAGTGATAATTTTATATAAACTCCAGGCAAGATTTGATTTGGATACAGAATGGCAAAAGGCTATCGTAGTTAAATCGATGGGATGTATATGAAGGGCCTCAAAATCATGGTTAGTCAGCCAAATACAAGAAGAAACTAATGAGGAAGAAAGACTTGAGCTTCAACCTAAAAACATTCAAAGTAGAGCAGAGTGCATAAAGTTCGTCAAGACAAAAACTAGTCCAGCATTTAAGGTATGTTTTAAAACTAGTTGTAATATTATAATATATGGTGAAACATTATAATTCAGTTAAAATCATGCTAAAGTAATACAATTTTAGGCTGTAAGTGATAAGTATAAAGTAATCCGACGTAAGCAAATCCCACACACATGCAGCCGAAAAGGATTGGCTCGATTAGCAGAAGATATGGTGATACATATTTCATATTCATATACATTCTTATGTTGTGGTCAAAATAATTTTGTAGGTCCAATTACTAATTTTTCGGAACCTGATATCAATTTCTTTTTGTTATAGAAAAATAATAGTACCGATCCATCTTCTATTTCTAGGGTTAAAGTATGGATTAAGTCACGCACCAGAAAAGACGGTAAACCAGTAAATACAGGAGTTTTTCGAAACCATTGTGAGTGAAATGTTATTCGTAATGTAGAATTATGTTTAATTTTGTATAGTTTCTTAAACCATACACTATGCTATTATATGTGTTGAATTATATAGGAGAAGCTAATCGAAGCTGAAAGTGATTCACCATTTAACTCGACAACAAATGTGATCGAAGATGCTCTCTCCAAAGTCTTAGGAAATGAAAAACCTGGACGACTAAGAGGAATGGGAAGCGGAATGACCATCAGCAAATTGACATTCTTTCAAACTAAGGACAAACATGTGGCCAAGATGCAAAAAGAACAAACTATCATACACGACAGGATCCAACATTTGGAGAACTTGGTTAACACATTATTGAAAAACAAGGGAAGTTTGATACATGTTGTGATCAGTGAATATGTAAAATTCTAGCTTAGTCATTGAATTTTTTTTTTATTAACTGTTTGTTGTGTTGTTAGATTGAGCAAAGTGGAGAAGATGACAAAACATCTGCAGTGGTACACTTAGTTTCAATATTTTGGCATTAATCTTCAATCTAAACTTGCTTCAATTGTAATGTTTGTATTGATTAATTGCAGAGTGTCAACACCAAGTTACTAGAGAAATGCCAGTTGTTAGATTGGAGTGGAACAAAGGAAATCGTTGCTGAAGGACATTTGATATCAAGGGATCCAGAAGAGCTTGTCAATAAAATTCTTATGGGTCCTAATGCAATCAAAGTCTGTGTTGATATCCCAACTAAACCAGATGCTTTCCTACGGAGGCCTACATCTAGTATGACTTGTATAGAACAAGCTCAAGGTAAATCGATAGCATGGCCTGCCGAGAGAGTTATTTTGCAACTTGATCAACATTCTGTTGAACAAGATAATATTGACACGCCTTTGGTAAGATAATTATTGATTGCTTTGGTATTTATATCATGTATTTTAGTAACTTAAATAGTTGTATTCTTCTGTATATGATTCCTGTTTTTTATGAATTCTTTCTTGATAGAGTAAGTACAACAATTCATCAGGAAAAACAAGAATCCATCATGTTGAAAGACAGAATAGACCCGTCTGCACTGCATTTAAAAGTGGGATAGACCTGTCTCCATTGTATTGAAAGACAGGATTGAAACAAAAGTGGGTTCGGGATGGAACCGAATCGATCGTGTTGAAAGACGGGATAGACCCATCTGCATGGCATTGAAAAGTGGGATAGACCCGTCTCCATTGCATTGAAAGATAGGATCGAAGCAGAAGTGTGTTCGGGATACACCCGAATATATCTTGTTCAAAGAAGGGATAACCTCGTCTCCATGGCATTGAAAGAAATGATTGAACCAGAAGTGGATTTGGGATAGACTCGAATCCATTGTGTTGAAAGACGGGATAGACCCGTCTCCATTTCATTGAAAGACAAGATCGAAACAGAAGTGGGTTCGGGATTGGGATAGACTTGAATCCATCGTGTTGAAAGACGAGATAGACCCTTCTGCATAGCATTGAAAGGCGGGATAGACTCGTCTCCATTGCATTGAAAGACTAGATCGATGCAGAAGTAGGTTCGGGGTAGACCTGAATCCATCGTGTTGAAAGACGGGATAGACCCAACTCCATGGCCTTAAAAGACATGATAAGAAAAGTAGTGGATTTGGGATAGACCCAAACGTTGAAAGACGGGATTGACCCGCATCCAATGCATTGAAACAATGATTCAAAGCAGAAGTGGGTTTTGGATAAACCCGAATCCATCATGTTGAAAGATGGGATAGACCCGTCTCCATTGCATTTAAAAATAGAATCAAAGACGAAAGTGGTTAGAGATAGACCCGAATTCATTGTGTTGAAAGATGGGATAGACTTGTCTGCGTAGGATTGAAAGGCGGGTGAGACCCGTCTCCATTTTATTGAAAGACCGATCGAAGTAGAAGTGGGTTTGGGATAGACCCGAATCCATTGTGTTGAAAGACGAGATAGATCAGTCTCTAATGCAATTAATGGTAGTATCAAATCAGAAGTGGGTTCGGGATAGACCCGAATCCATCGTGTTGAAAGACAGGATAGACCCGTCTCCATTGCATTGAAAGGTAGGATCGAACCAGAACTGGGTTTGGGATAAACCTGAATCCATCGAGTTGAAAGACGGGATGGTCCCGTCTCCATTGCATTGAAAGGCAGTATCAAACCAGAAGTGGGTTTGGGATTGACCTGTCTCCAGTGCATTGAAAGACATGATCGAAACATAAGTTGGTTCAGAATAGACACGAATCCATCGTGTTGAGGGATAGGATAGACCCATTTGCATTGCATTGAAAGGAGGGATAGACCCGTCTCCATTGCATTTAAAGACAGGATCGAAGTAGAAGTTACTTAAGGATAGAACCGAATCCATCGTGCTGAAAGACGAGATAGGATCTCCATTGCATTGAAAGACAGATTAACCAGAAGTGCATTCGGGATCGATCCGAATCCATCGTGTGGAAAGATGGGATAGACCTGTCTCAATAGCATTAAAAGACAGATCAAAATAGAATTGCATTCGGAATGGACCCGAATCCATCGTGTTGAAAGATGGGATAGACCCATCTCCATTGCATTGAAAGATAAGATCAAAGCAGAAGTGGGTTCGGGATAAACCCGAATCCATCATTTTCAAAGACGGGATATACCCGTCTCCATTGCATTGAATGACAGGATCGATGCAGAAGTGTGTTTGGGATAGACCCGAATCCATCGTGTTGAAAGACGGGATAGACCCGTCTGCATAGCATTGAAAGGCGGGATAGACCCGTCTTGATTGCATTGAAAGACCGGATCAATGCAAAAGTGGGTTCGGAATAGACCTGAATCCATCATGTAGAAAGACGGGATAGACCCGACTCCATGGCCTTAAAAGAAAGGATCGAAACAGTAGTGGATTCGGGATAGACCTGAATCCATCATGTTTAAAGACGCGATAAACCCGACTCCATGGCCTTAAAAGACAGGATCGAAACAGTAGTGGATTTAGGATAGACTCGAATCGATCGTGTTGAAAGACGGGATTGACTCGTCTATGTTGCATTGAAAAATGATTCAAATCAGAAGTGGGTTTGGGATAAACCCGAATCCATCGTGTTGAAATACGGGATAGACTCATCTCCATTTCATTTAAATACAGAATCGAAGCAGAAGTGGGTTAGAGATAGACCCGAATTCATCGTGTTGAAAGATGGGATAGACCCGTCTGCGTAGCATTGAAAGGCGGGTTAGACCCGTCTCCATTTCATTTAAAGACCGGATCGAAACAGAAGTGGGTTTGGGATAAACCCGAATCCATCGTGTTGAAAGATGAGATAGATCCGTCTCTAATGCAATTAAAGGTAGTTTCGAATCAGAAGTGGGTTCGGGATAGACCCGAATCCATCGTGTTGAGAGATGGGATAGACCCGTCTCCATTGCATTGAAAGGTAGGATCGAACAAGAACTTGGTTCGGGATAGACCTGAATCCATCTAGTTGAAAGACGGGATGGTTCCGTCTCCATTACATTGAAAGGAAATATCAAACAAGAAGTGGGTTCGGTTTCAATTGCATTGAAAGACATGATCGAAACATAAGTTGGTTCAGGATAGACCCGAATCCATCGTGTTGAAAGACGGGATAGACCCGTCTGCATTGCATTGAAAGGCGGGATAGACCCATCTCCATTGCATTGAAAGATAGGATCGATGCAGAAGTGACTTTGGGATAGAACCGAATCCATCTTGTTGAAAGACAAGATAAACCCATCTCCATTGCATTGAAAGACAGGATCGAACCAGAAGTGCGTTCGGGATCAATCCGAATCCATCGTGTGGAAAGAAGGGATAGACCCGTCTCAATGGTATTAAAAGACAGATAAAAATAGAATTGGATTCGGGAGGGACCCGAATCCATCGTGTTGAAAGACGGGATAGACCCGTTTCCATTGCATTGACAGATAGGATCAAAGCAAAAGTGGGTTCGGGATCAACCCGAATTCATCGTGTTGAAAGACAAGATACACCTGTCTCCATTGTATTGAAAGACAAGATCGAAACAGAAGTGGGATCGGCATAGACCCGAATCCATCGTGTTGAAAGACGGGATAGACCCGTCTCCATTCACGTCTGTTTGGCATTGAAAGGCGGCATAGATCCATTTCCATTGCATTGAAAGACATGATGTAATCAGAAGTGGGTTCGGGATAGACCCAAATCCATCTTGCTTAAATACAGGATAGACCTGTGTCCATGGCATCGTAAGACAGGATCGGGATACACCCGAATCCATCGTGTTGATAGACAGGATAGACCCGAATCCATTGTGTTGAAAGACGGGATAGACCCGTCTGCATTGCATTGAAAGGCTGGATAGACCCGTCTCCATTGCATTGAAAGACAGGATCCAAGCAGAAGTGACTTCGGGATAGAACCGAATCCATCGTGTTGAAAGACGGGATAGACCCGTCTGCATGGCATTGAAAAATGGGATAAACCCGTCTCCTTTGCATTGAAAGACATGATCAAAGAAGAAGTGGTTTGGAATAGACTCGAATCCATCTTGTTGAAAGATAGGATAGACCCGTCTCAATTGCATTGAAAGAAATGATCAAAACAGAAGTGGGTTTTGGATAAACCCGAATCTATCGTGTTGAAAGACAGAATAGACCCGTCCCCATTACAATTAAAGCCAATATTGAATAAGAAGTGGGTTCGGGATAGACCCGTCTCCATTGCATTGAAAGGTAGGATAAACCCGTCTCCATTGCATTGAAAGACATGATCTAAGCTGAAGTGAATTAGGGATAGACCCGAATCCATATTGTTTAAAGACGGGACGTATCAATGGCATTGAAAAGCGAGATAGACCGGTCTCCATTGCATTGAAAGACATGATCGAAGCAGGAGTGGGTTTGGCGTAGACCCGAATTCATCTTGTTGAAAGACGGGATAGACTCATATCCATGGCATCGTGAGACAAAATCGAAGCAGAAGTGGGTTCGGGATAGACCCGAATCCATCGTATTGAAAGATGGGATAGATCGTCTCCATTGCATTGAAAGACATAATTGAAGCAGAAGTGGGTTCGGGATAGACCTGAATCCTTCGTGTTGATAGACGTGATAGACCCGTTTCCATTGCATTGAAAGACAGGATCGAAACAGAAGTGGGTTCGGGATAGACCAGTATCCATTTTGTTGAAAGGCGAGATAGACCCGTCTCCATTGCATTGAAAAACAGGATCAAAGCAGAAGTGGTTTCGGGATAGACCTAAATCCATCATGTTGAAAGACGGGATAGACCCATCTGTATGTTATTGAAAGGCTTGATAAACATGTCTCCATTGCTTTGAAAGACATAATGTAAGCAAAATTGGGTTCGGATAGACCTGAATTCATCTTGTTGAAAGACGGGCTAGATCCGTCTCCATTAGATAGAAAGGCAAGATCGAAGCAGAAGTGCGTTCGGGATCGATCGTAATCAATCGTGTAGAAAGACAGGATAGACCCGTCTCAATGGCATTAAAAGACAGGATCAAAACGGAATTGGATTCGGGATAGACCCGAATCCATCGTGTCGAAAGACGGGATATACCCGTCTCCATTGCATTGAAAGAATGGATTGAAGTAGAAGTAGGTTCAGCAAAGACCCGAATCCATCATGTTAAAAGTCGGGATAGACCCGTCTCTATTGCATTGAAAGACAAGATTAAATCAGAAGTGGGTTCAGGATAGACCCGAATCCATCATGTTGAAAGACATGATAGACCCGTATGCATAGCATTGAAAGGCGGGATAAATCCGTCTCCATTGCATTGAAGGACCAGATCGAAGCAGAAGTGGGTTCAGTATAGACCCGAATCCATCGTGTTAAAAGACGAGATAGGCCCGACTCCATGGCTTTAAAAGATAGGATCAAAACAGTAGTGGATTTGGGATAGACCCGTATCCATCGTGTTGAAAGACGGGATAGACCCGTCTCCATTGCATTGAAAAAAATGTTCGAAGCAAAAGTGGGTTTGGGATAAACTCGAATCCATCGTGTTGAAAGATGGGCCATTGCATTTCAATATAGGATCGAAACAGAAGTGGGTTAGAGATATACCCGAATTCATCGTGTTGAAAGATGGGATAGACCCGTCTGCATAGCATTGAAAGGCGGGTTAGACCCGTCTCCATTGCATTGAAAGACCGGATCGAAGCAGAAGTGGGTTTGGGATCGACCCGAATCCATCGTGTTGAAAGATGAGATAGATCCGTCTCGAATGCAATTAAAGGCAGTATCGAATCAGAAGTGGGTTCGGGATAGACCCGAATCCATCGTGTTGAAAGACGGAATAGACCCATCTCTATTGCATTGAAAGGCAGGATCGAACCAGAACTGGGATCGAGATAGACTTGAATCCATCGAGTTGAAAGACGGGATGGTCTTGTCTCGATTGCATTGAAATGCAGTATCAAACCAGAAGTGGGTTCTGGATAGAGCCGTCTCAATTGCATTGAAAGACATGATCGAAACATAAGGTGGATAAGGAAAAACACGAATCCATCGTATTCAAAGACAAGATAGACTCGTCTGCACTGCATTGAAAGGCGGGATAGACCTGCCTCCATTGCATTAAAAGACATGATTGAAGCAGAAGTGGGTTCGGGATAGAACCAAATCCACCTTGTTGAAAGACTTGATAGACCCGTCCACATTGCACTGAAAAATGGGATAAGCCCGTCTCCATTGCATTGAAAGACATGATCTAACTAGAAGTAGGTTAGAGATAGACCCGAATCCATGTAGTTGAAAGACGGGAAAAACCGGTCTCCATGGCATCGAAAGACCGGATCGAAACAGAACTGGGTTCGGGATAGACCTTTATCCATCGTGTTGAAAGAAGGGATAGACCCGTCTCCATGGCATTAAAAGACATGATTGAAACATAAGTGGATTCGGGATAGACCGTAATTCATTGTATTGAAAGACGGGATAGACCCGTCACTATTGCATTGAAAGATAGGATCAAAGTACAAGAGGGTTTGGGATAAACCCGAATCCATTGCATTGAAAGACGGGATATAACCTTCTCCATTGCATTGAAAGGCTAGATCAAAACAGAAGTGGGTTCGGCATAGACCTGAATCCATCGTGTTAAAAGAAGGGATAGACCCGTCTCTATTGCATTGAAAGACATGATTAAATCAGAAGTGGGTTTAGGATAGACCCGAATCCTTCGTGTTGAAAGACGGGATAGACCCATCTCCATTCACGTCTGCATGGCATTGAAAAGCGGGATAGACCCGTCTCCATTAAATTGAAAGACATGATGTAAGTAGAAGTGGGTTTGGAATAGACCCAAATCAATCTTGTTTAAAGAGGGGATAGACCCGTATCCCTGGCATCGTAAGATAGGATCGAACAAGAAGTGGGTTGGGATAAACCCGAATCCACCGTGTTGAAAGACAGGATAGACCCGTCTCCATTGCATTGAAAGACATGATCGAATTAGAAGTGGATTCGGGATAGAACCGAATCCATCATTTTGAAAGACATGATAGACCCGTTTGCATGGCATTGAAAAATGGGATAGACCCGTCTACATTGCATTGAAAGACATGATCAAAACAGAAGTGGGTTCGGGATAGACCCGCCTCCATTACATTGAAATACCGGATAGACCCGTCTCCATTGCATTGAAAGATAGGATCGAAGCAGAAGTGGGTTCGGAATAGACCCGAATCCATCATGTTGAAAGAAGGGATAAACTTGTCTCCATTGCATTGAAAGACAGGATCGAACCAGAAGTGCATTCAGGATAGACCCGAATCCATTGTGCTAAAGGATGGGATAGACCCGTCTACATTTCAATGAAAGATAAGATTGAAACAAAAGTGGGTTCGGGATAGACACATCTCCATTACATTGAAAGACAGGATAGACCTGTCTGCGTAGACCCGAAACCATCGTGTTAAAAGACAGAATAGACCCGTCTCCATTGCATTGAAAGGCAAGATCGAACCAGAACTGGGATCAGGATAGACCTGAATCCAACGAGTTTAAAGATGGGATGGTCCGGTCTCAATTGCATTGAAAGGTAGTATCAAACCAGAAGTGGGTACGGGATAGACCCGTCTCCATTGCATTGAAAGACATGATCGAAACATTAGTTGGTTCAGGAAAAACACGAATCCATCGTGTTGAAAGACATGATAGACCCATCTGCATTGCATTAAAAGGCGGGATAGACCCATCTACATTGCATTGAAAGACAGGATCGAAGCAGAAGTGGGTTCGGGATAGAAACGAATCCATCATGTTGAAAGATGGGATAGACCCGTCTGCATGGAATTGAAAAGCGTCATAAACCAGTCTCCATTGCATTGAAAGACAAGATCAAAACAGAAGTTGGTTCGAGATAGACCCGAATCCATCTTGTTGAAAGATAGGATAGACCTGTCTCTGTTGCATTGAAAGAAATGATCAATGCAGAAGTGGGTTTTGGATAAACTCGAATCTATCGTGTTGAAAGACGGGATAGACCTGTCCCCATTGCAATCAAAGGCAATATCAAATAAGAAGTGGGTTCGGGATAGACCCGAATCAATCACGTTGAAATACGGGATAGACCCGTCTCCATTGCATTGAAAGGCAGGATCGAACCGAAAGTGGTTCGGGATAGACTTGAATTCATAGTGTTGAAATACGTGATTGACCCATCTCCATTGCATTGAAAGACAGGATCGAAATATAAGTTGGTTCGGGATAGACCCAAATCCACCGTGTTGAAAGACGCGATAAACCGATCTTCTTAGCATTGAAAAGCGGGATAGACCCGTCTCCATTGCATTGAAAGACCAGATCAAAGAAGAAGTGGGTTCGGGATCGACCCGAATCCTTCGTGTTGAAAGACGAGATAGACGCGTCTCCATGGCATTAAAAAACATGATTGAAACAGAAGTGGATTCGGGATAGAACATAATCCATCGAGTTGAAAGACGGGATGGACCCGTCTCCCTTGCATTATAAGAAAGGATCAAAATAGAAGTTGGTTTGAGATATACCCGAATCAATCGTGTTGAAAGACAGGATATTCCCGTCTCCATTGCGTTGAAAGACACGATCTAACTAAAAGTGAGTTAGGGATAGACCTGAATCCATCTTGTTGAAAGACGGGATATACCAGTTTCTATTTCATTGAAAGACAGTATCGAAGCAGAAGTGGGTTTGGGATAGACCAAATCCATCATGTGGAAAGACGAGATAGACCTTTCTCCATTGCATTGAAAGACATGATCAAAGCAGAAGTTGGTTCAGGATAGATCCGAATCCACCATATTAGAAGATGTGATAGAACCAACTCCATTGCATTGAAAGACAGGAAAAAAGCATAAGTGGGTTCGGTATAGACCCGAATCTATCGTGTTGAAATACCTGATAGACCCATCTCCATTCCCGTCTGCATGGCATTGAAAGGCGGGATTAACCCGTCTCCATTGCATTGAGAGACATGATCTAAGTAGTAGTGGATTCGGGGACAGGATCGAAACTGAAGTGGATTTGGGATAGACCCGAATCCATCGTGTTGAAAGACGAGATGGACCCGTCTCCATTGCATTGAAAGATAGGATTAAAGCAGAAGTGGGTTTGGGATAAACCTGAATCCATCGTGTTCAAAGACGAGATATACCCGTCTCCATTGCATTGAAAGGCAGGATCGAAGCAGAAGAGGGTTAGGCATAGACCCGAATTCATCATGTTAAAAGATGGGATAGACCTGCTTCTATTGCATTGAAAGACAGGATTAAATCAGAAGTGGGTTCAAGATATATCAGAATCCATCGTGTTGAAAGATGGGATAAACCCATCTCCATTCACGTCTGCATGGCATTGAAAGGTGGGATAGATCTGTCTCCATTGCATTAAGAGACATGATGTAATTAGAAGTGGGTTTGGGATAGACCCAACTCCATCTTGTTTAAAGATGGGAGAGACCCGTACCGATGGCATCATAAGACAGTATCGAAGCAGAAGTGGGTTCGAGATAGACCCAAATCCATCTTGTTGAAAGACAGGATAGACTCGTCTCCATTGAATTGAAAGACAGGATCGAAATAGAAGTGGGTTCGGGATAGAAACGAATCCATCGTGTTGAAAGACGGGATAGACCCGTCTCCATGGCATTGAAAGACAGGATCAAACAAGAAGTGTTTTCGGGATAGACCCGAATCCATTGTGTTGAAAACAGGATAGACTTGTCTCCATTTCATTGAAAGACAGGATCGAAACAGAAGTGGGTTCGGGATAGACCCGAATCCATCGTGTTGAATGACAGGATAGACTCGTCTCCATTGCATTGAAAGACAAGATCGAAATAGATGTGGGTGCGGGATAGAAACAAATCCATCCAGTTGATGGACGGGATAGACCTGTCTGCATGGCATTGAAAAGCGGGATAGACCCGTCTCCATTGCATTGAAATACAAGATCGAAGCAGAAGTGGATTTGGGATTGACCCGAATCCATCGTGTTGCAAGACGGGATAGACCCGTCTCCATTGCATTGAAAGAAAGGTTCAAAGCAGAAGTGGGTTTGGGATAAACCCGAATGCATCGTGTTGAAAGTCGGGATAGACCCGTCTCCATTGCATTTAAATATAGGATCGAAGCAGAAGTGGGTTAGAGATAGACCCGAATTCATCGTGTTGAAAGATGGGATAGACCCATCTGCGTAGAATTAAAAGGCGGGTTAGACCCGTCTCCATTGATTGAAAAACCGGATCGAAGCAGAAGTGGGTTTGGAATAGACTCAAATCGATCGTGTTGATAGACGAGATAGATTCGTCTCTAATGTAATTAAAGGCAATTCAAATCAGAAGTGGTTCGGGATAGACCCGAATACATTGTGTTGAAAGATGGAATAGACCCGTCTCTATTGCATTGAAAGGCAGGATTGAACCAGAACTCGGGATAGACATGAATCCATCGAGTTGAAAGACGGGATGGTCCCGTCTCCATTACATTGAAAAGCAGTATCAAACCAGAAGTGGGTTCGAGATAGACTCGTCTCCATTGCATTGAAATACATGATCGAAACATAAGTTGGTTCTGGAAAAACTCGAATCCATCGTGTTGAAAGACAGGATAGACCTGTCTACATTTCATTGAAAGGGGGGACAGACCCGTCTCCATTGCATTGAAAGACATGATCGAAGCAGAAGTGGGTTCGGGATAGAACCGAATCCATTGTGTTGAAAGGCGGGATAGACCCGTTTGCATGGCATTGAAAAGTGGGATAAACCCGTCTCCATTGCATTGAAAGACATGATCAAAGCAGAAGTGGGCTCGGGCTAGACCCGAATCCATCTTGTTGAAAGATAGGATAGACCCTTCTCCATTTCATTGAATGAAATGATCAAAGCTAAAGTGGGTTTTGGATAAACCCGAATATATCGTGTTTAAAGACGGGATAGACCCATCTCCATTGCATTGAAAGGCATGATCGAACCGGTAGTGGTTCGGGATAGACCTGAATCCATAGTGTTGAAAGACGTGATGAACCCATCTCCATTGCATTGAAAGAGTTGGTTCAGGATAGACCTTAATCCATCGTGTTGACAAACGTGTTAGACCGGTCTGCTTAGCATTGAAAAGCGAGATAGACCCGTTTCCATTGCATTGAAAGACTGAATTGAAGCAGAAGTGGGTTCGGGATAGACCCGAATCCATCGTGTTGAAAGACCGGATAGACTCGTCTCCATGGCATTAAAAGATAGGATCGAAACAGAAGTGCATTCGGGATAGAACCGAATCCATTGTGTTGAAAGACAGGATGGACCAATCTCCATTGCATTGTAAGAAAGGATCAAAATAGAAAAGGGTTTGAGATAGACCCGAATCCATTGTGTTGAAAGACGGGATATACCAGTTTCAATTGCATTGAAAGACAGTATCATAGTAGAAGTGGGATTTGGATAGACCCGAATCCATGCGGTTGATAGACGAGATAGACCCTTCTCCATTGCATTGAAAGACATGATTGAAGCAGAAGTTTGTTCAAAATTGACCCGAATCCACCATGTTAAAAGACGTGATAGAACCGACTCCATTGCATAGAAAGTTATGCAAAAACATAAGTTGGTTAGGGATAGAGGCGAATCCATCGTTGAAAGACTGGATAGACCCGTCTCTATTCTCGTCTGCATGGCATTGAAAGGCAGGATAAACCCGTCTCCATTGCATTGAAAGACATGATCTAAGTAGAAGTGGGTTTGGGATAGACCCGAATCCATCGTGTTGAAAGAAGGGACAGACTCGTCTCCATTGCATTGAAAAACGGGATATTACAAGAAGTGCATTTAGGATAGACCCGAATCCATTGTGTTGAAAGACAAAATACACCCTTCTGCATTTCATTAAAAGAAAAGATTGAAACAGAAGTGGGTTCGGGATACACCCGAATCCATCGTGTTGAAAGAAGGGATAGACTCGTCTCCATGACATTGAATGATAGGATCGAACCAGAAGCATTCGGGATAGACCCGAATCCTCTGTGTTGAAAGACGAGATAGACCTGTCTCCATTTCATTGAAAGATAAGATCGAAATAGAAGTGGGTTCGGGATAGACCTGTCTCCATTACATTGAAAGACCGGATAGACCCGTCTCCATTGCATTTAAAGACACGATCAAAGCAGAAGTGGGCTTGGGATAAACCCGAATCTATCGTGTTGAAAGACGGGATATACCCGTCTCCATTACATTGAAATGAAGGGATCGAAACAGAACTGGGTTCGGCATCGAACCGAATCCATTAGTTTAAAAGACGGGATAGACCCGTCTCTATTGCATTGAAAGACAGGTTTAAATCAGAAGTGGGTTTGGGATAGACCCAAATCCATCGTGTTGAAAGACGGGATAGACCCGTCTCCATACACGTCTGCATGGCACTGAAAGGCGGGGTAGACCCATCTCCATTGAATTGATATAAGCAAAATTCGGTTCGGGATGGACCCAAATCCATCTTGTTTAAAGACGGGATAGACCCGTATCCATGGCATCGTAAGACAGGATCAAAGCAGAAGTAGGTTTGGGATAAACCCGAATCCATCGTGTTGAAAGACAGGAATAACCCGTCTCCATTGCATGGAAAGACAGGATCAAATTAGAAGTGGGTTTGGGATAGAACCGAATCCATCGTGATGAAAGGCGGGATATACCCGTCAGCATGGCATTGAAAGGCGGGATAGACCTGTCTCCATTGCATTGAAGGAAAGGATCGAAGCAGAAGTGGGTTCGGGATACACCCGAATCCATCATGTCGAATGAAGGGATTGACTCGTCTCCATGGCCTTAAAAGACAGGATCAAACCAGAAGTGCATTCGGGATAGACCCGTCTCCATTTCATTGAAAGACAGGATCGAAACAGAAGTGGGTTCAGGACAGATCCGTCTCCATTACATTGAAAAAGCGGATAGACCCGTTTCCATTGCATTGAAAGACATGATCGAAGCAAAAGTGGGTTTGGGATAGACCCAAATCCATTGTGTTGAAAGATGAGAGAGACTCGTTTGCATCTCATTGAAGGACCAGATCGAAGAAGAAGTGGGTTAGGAATAGACCCAAATCCATTGTGTTAAAAGATGAGATAGATCCGACTCCGTGGCTTTAAAAGACATGATCGAAACAGTAGTGGATTTGGGATAGACCCGAATCCATCGTGTTGCAAGACGGGATAGACCCGTCTCCATTGCATTGAAAGAAGGGTTCAAAATAGAAGTGGGTTTGGGATAACCCCGAATCCATCGTGTTGAAAGACGGGATAGACCCTTCTCCATTGCATTTAAATATAGGATTGAAGCAAAAGTGGGTTAGGGATAGACCCGTATTCATCGTGTTGAAAGATGGCATAAACCTGTATGCGTAACATTGAAAGGAGGGTTAGACCCGTCTCCATTGCATAGAAAGCCCGGATCGAAACAGAAGTGGGTTTGGGATAAACCCGAATCCTTCGTGTTGAAAGACGAGATAGATCCGTCTCTAATGCAATTAAAGGTAGTATCAAATCAGAAGTGGGTTCGGGATAGACCCGAATTCATCGTGTTGAAAGATGGGATAGACCCGTCTCCATTGCATTGAAAAGCAGGATCGAACCAGAATTTGGATCGGGATAGACCCGAATCCACGTGTTGAAAGACGGGATGGTCCCGTCTCCATTTCATTCGGGATAGACCCATTTCCATTACATTGAAAGACATGTTCGAAACATAAGTCGGTTCGGGAAATACCCGAATCCATCGTGTCTAAAGACGGGATAGACCCGTCTGCATTGCATTAAAAGGCGGGATAGACCCGTCTCAACTGTAATGAAAGACAGGATCGAAACAGAAGTAGGTTTGGGATAGAAATTAATCCATCGTGTTGAAAGTCGGGATAAACCCATCGGCATGGCATTGAAAAGTGGGATAAACCTGTCTCCATTGCATTGAAAGACAAGATCGAAGCAGAAGTTGGTTCGGGATAGACCCGAATCCATCTTGTTGAAAGATAGGAAAGACCCGTCTCCATTGCATTGAAATAAATGATCAAAGCTGAAGTTGGTTTTGGATAAACCCGAATCCATCCAGTTGAAAGACGGGATAGACCTGAATCAATCGTGTTGAAGGACGGGATAAACCCATCTCCATTGCATTGAAAGGCGGAATCGAACCAGAAGTTGGTCGTGATAGACCTGAATCCATCGTGTTGAAAGACGTGATGGACCCATCTCTATTGCATTGAAAGAGAGGATTGAAACATAAGTTGGTTCGGGATAGACCCGAATCCATCGTGTTGAAAGACGCGATAGACCGGTCTGCTTAGGATTGAAAAGCGGGATAGAACCGTGTCCATTGCATTGAAGACTGGATCGAAGCAGAAGTGGGTTCGGGATAGACCTGAATCCATCAAGTTGAAAGACGGGATAGACTTGTCTCCATGGCATTAAAAGACTGGATCAAAACAATAGTGGATTCAGGATAGAATCGAATCCATCGTGATGAAAGACGGGCTCCATTGCATTGTAAGAACAGACAAAAATAGAAGTGGGTTTAAGATAAACCCGAATCAATCGTGTTGAAAGACGGGATATTCCCGTCTCCCTTGCGTTCAAAGACACGATCTAACTAGAAGTGAGTTCGGGATAGACCCGAATCCATCGTGTTGAAAGACAGTATCGTAGCAGAAGTTTAGGATAGACCCGAATCCATCGTGTGGAAAGACGAGATAGATCCTTCTCCATTGCATTGAAAGATATGATCGAAGCAGAAGTTGGTTCAGGATAGACCCGAATCTGCCATGTTAAAAGACGTGATAGAACCGACTCCATTGCATTGAAAGACAGGATAAAAGCATAAGTGGACTCGGGATAGACTGGAATCCATCGTGTTGAAAGACTGGATAGACCCGTCTCCATTCCCGTCTGCATGGCATTAAAAGGCGGGATAAACCCGTCTCCATTGCATTTAAAGACATGATCTAAGCAGAAGTGGGTTCATGATAGACCCAAATCCATCTAACAGAAAGATGGGAAAGACCTGTCTCCAAGGCATCGAAAGACCAGATCGAAGCAAAAGTGGGTTCGGGATAGACCCGTCTCCATGGCAATAAAAAAATGATCTAAATAGAAGTGGAATCGAGATAGACCCGTTTTAATTGAATTGAAAGATAGGATCAAAGCCGAAGTGGGTTTTGGATAAACCCGAATCCATTGTGCTGAAAGGCGGGATAGACCCGTATCCATTGCATTCAAAGACATGATCTAAGCAGAAGTGGATTAGGAATAAACCCAAATCCATATTGTTTAAAGACGGGATAGACCCGTATCCATGTCATTGAAAAGCGGGATAGACCCGTCTCCATTCCATTGAAAGACATGTTCGAAGCAGAAGTGGGTTCGGGATAGACCCTAATTCATCTTGTTGAAAGACGGGATAGACCTGTATCAATGGCATCGTAAGACAAGATCGAAGCAGAAGTGGGTTCGGGATAAACCCGAATCCATCGTATTGAAAAACGAGATAGACCATCTCCATTGCATTGAAAGACATAATCGAAGCAGAAGTGGGTTCGGGATAGACCCGAATCCTTCGTGTTGATAGACGTGGTAGACTCGTTTCCATTGCATTGAAAGATAGGATCGAAGCAGAAGTGGGTTGGGGATAGACTAGTATCCATCGTGTTGAAAGGCGGGATATACCTGTTTCTATTGCATTGAAAGATAGGATAAAAGTAGAAGTGGGTTTGGGATAAACCCGAATCCATTGTGTTGAAAGATAGGATAGACCCGTCTCCATGGCATTAAAAGACAAGATCGAATTAGAAATGTATTCGGGATAGAACCAAATCCATCGTGTTGAAAGACGGGATGGACCAGTCTCCATTGCATTGTAAGAAAGGATCAAAATAGAAGTGGGTTTGAGATAAACCCGAATCAACCGTGTTGAAAGACGAGATATTTCCGTCTCTATGGCATTGAAAGACAGGATCTAATTAGATGTGAGTTAAGGATAGACCGGAATCCACCATTTTGAAAGACGGGATATACCAGTTTTTGTTGCATTGAAAGACAGTATCGAAGCAGAAGTGGGTTCGGGATAGACACGAATCCATCGTCTTGAAAGATGAGATAGACCTATCTCCATTGCATTGAAAGACATGATCGAAGCAGAAGTTGGTTCAGTATAGACCTGACTCCATTGCATTGAAAGACATGATAAAAGCATAAGTGGGTTCAGGATAGACCCGAATCCATCGTGTTTAAAGACTGGATAAACCCGTCTCCATTCCCGTCTACATGGCATTGAAAGGCGGGATAAATCTGTTTCCTTTGCATTGAAAGACATGATCTAAGCAGAAGTGGATTCGACACAGACCCGAATACATCTATTTGAAATACGGGAAAGACATGTCTCCATGGCATCGAAAGACCGGATCGAAGCAGAAGTGGGTTCGGGATAGACCCGAATCCATCGTGTTGAAAGAAGGGATAAACCCGTCTCCATGGCATTAAAAGACATGATTGAAACATAAGTGGATTCGGGATAGACCCGAATTCATCGTATTCAAAGACGGGATAGACCCGTCACTATTGCATTGAAAGATAGGATCAAAGTACAAGAGGGTTTGGAATAAACCCGAATCCATCGTATTGAAAGACGAGATATACCCTTCTCCATTTCATTGAAAGGCTAGATCAAAACAAAAGTGGGTTCGGCATAGACCCGAATCCATCATGTTAAAAGAAGGGATAGACCCGTCTCTATTGCATTGAAAGACATGATTAAATCAGAAGTGGGTTTAGGATAGACTCGAATCCTTCGTGTTGAAAGACGGGATAGACCCGTTTCCATTCACATCTGCATGGCATTGAAAAGCGGGATAGACCCGTCTCCATTGCTTTGAAGACATGATGTAAGAAGAAGTGGGTTTGGAATAGACGCAAATCAATCTTGTTTAAAGATGGGATAGGCTCGTATCCCTGGCATCGTAAGATAGGATCGAAGAATATGTGGGTTCGGGATAAACCTGAATCCATCGTGTTGAAAGACAGGATAGACCCATCTCCATTGCATTGAAAGACATGATCGAATTAGAAGTGGATTCGGGATAGAACCGAATCCATCATGTTGAAAGACAGGATAGACCCGAATCCATCATGTTGAAAGACGGGATAGACCCGTCTCCATTCATGTCTGCATGGCATTGAAAGGCGGGATAGACCCATCTCCATTGCATTGAAAGACATGATGTAAGCAGAAGTGCGTTCGGGATAGACCAAAATCCATCTTGTTTAAATACGGGAAAGACCCGTATCCATGGCATCGTAAATCAGGATCGAAGCAGAAGTGGGTTCGGGATAGACACGTCTCCATTGCATTAAAAGAAAGGATCGAACTAGAAGTGGGTTTGGGATAGAACTGAATCAATCCTGTTGAAAAATGGGATAGACCCGTCTGCATGGCATTGAAAAGCGGGATAGACCCCTCTCCATTGCATTGAAAGACATGATCGAAGCAGAAGTAGGTTCGGAATACACTTGAATCCATCTTGTTGAAAGAAGGGATAGACTCGTCTCCGTTGCATTGAAAGACAAGATCGAACCAGAAGTGCATTCGGGATAGACCCGAATCCATTGCGTTGAAAGACGGGATAGACCCGTCTCTATTTCATTGAAAGACAGGATCGAAGCAGAAGTGGGTTTTGGATTTACCCAAATCCATCGTTTTGAAAGATGGGATAGACCCATCTGCATAGCATTAAAAGACAGGATAGACCCGTCTATATTGCATTGAAAGGCCAGATTGAAGCAGAAGTGGGTTCGGGATAGACCCAAATCCATTATGTTGAAAGACGGGATAGACTCGTCTCCATTGCATTTAAAGGCAAAATCGAACCAGAAGTGGATGGGGATATACCCGAATCCATCGTGTTGAAAGATGTGATGGACCCATCTCCATTGCATTGAAAGACAAGATCGAAACATAAGTTGGTTCGGGATAGACTCGAATTCATTGTGCTGAAAGATGCGTTAGACCGGTCTGCTTAGCATTGAAAAGCAGGATAGACTCGTCTCCATTGCATTGAAAGACCGAATCAAAGCAGAAGTGGGTTTGGGATTGACTCGAATCCATCGTGTTGAAAGACGGGATAGACCCATCTCCATGGCATTGAAAGACAGGATCGAAACAGAAGTGGATTCGGGATAGAATCAAATCCATCGTGTTGAAAGACGGAATGGACCTGTCTCCATTGCATTGTAAGAAAGAATCAAAACAGAAGTGGGTTTGAGATAAACCTGAATAAATCGTGTTGAAAGAAGGGATATTCCCGTCTCCATTGCATTGAAAGACTGGATCTAACTATAAGTGAGTTCGAGATAGACCCAAATCTATCATGTTGAAAGAGGGGATATACCAGTTTCTATTGTATTGATATACAATATCGAAGCAGAAGTTGGTTCGGGATAGACCCAAATCCATCGTGTTGAAATATGCGATAGACCGGTCTGCTTAGCATTGACAAGCGAGATAGACCCGTCTCCATTGCATTGAAAGACCGGATCAAAATAGAAGTTGATTCGGGATAGAACCGAATCCATCTTGTTGAAAGACGGGATGGACCCATCTCAATTGCATTGTAAGAAAGGATCAAAACAGAAGTGGGTATGTGATAAACTTGAATCAATCGTGTTGAAAGACAGGATATTCCCGTCTCCATTTCATTGAAAGACAAGATCTAACTAGAATTGAGTTCGGGATAGACCCGAATCCATCATGTTGAAAGACGGGATATACCAGTTTCTATTGCAATCAAAGATAGTATCGAAGCAGAAGTGGGTTCGGGATAGACCAAAATCCATTTTGTTGAAAGACGAGATAGACCATTCTTCACTGCATTGAAAGACATGATCGAAGCAGAAGTTGGTTCAAGATACACCCGAATCCACCATGTTAAAGGAAGTGATAGAACTGACTCTATTGCATTGAAAACAAGATAAAAGCATAAGTGGGTTCGGGAGAGACGGGAATCCATCGTATTGAAAGACTGGATAGACCCATCTCCATTCCCAATTGCATGGCATTGAAAGGCGGGATAATCTCGTCTCCATTGCATTGAGAGACATAATCTAAGAAGAAGTGGGTTCTTGATAGACCTGAATCCATCTAGTTGAAAGACTGGAAAGACCAGTCTCCATGGCATCGAATGATCGGATCGAAGCAAAATTGGGTTCGGGATAGACCCGAATCCATTGAGTTAAAAGAAGGGATAGAATCGTCTCATTGGCATTAAAAGACAGGATCGAAACATTAGTGGAATCTCGGTAGAACCAAATCCACCGTGTTGAATGACGGGATAGCCATTGCATTGAAAGATAGGATCAAAGCAGAAATGGTTTGGGATAAACCCAAATCCATCGTGTTGAAATACGGGATATACCCGTCTCCATTGCATTCAAAACAGGATCGAAACATAAATTGGTTCGAGATAGACCCAAACATCATTTTGAAAGACGCGTTAGACTGGCCTGCTTAGCATTGAAAAGCGGGATAGACCCGTCTCCATTGCATTGAAAGGTCGGATCGAAGCAGAAGTGGGTTCTGGATGGACTCGAATCCATCGTGTTGAAAGACGAGATAGACCCATCTCCATGGCATTAAAAGGCAGGATCGAAACATAAGTAGATTCGAGATAGAATCAAATCCATCGTGTTGAAAGACGGGATTGGACCGTCTCCATTGCATTGTCAGAAAGGATAAAAACATATGTGGGTTTGTGATAAACTTAAATAAATCGTGTTGAAAGAAGGGATATTCCCGTCTCCATTGCATTGAAAGACAAGATCTAACTAGAAGTGAGTTCGGGATAGACCCGAATCCATCATGTTCAAAGAGAGGATATACCAGTTTCTATTGCATTGAAAGACATTATCGAAATAGAAGTGGGTTCGGGATAGATCCAAATCCATCGTGTTGAAAGATGAGATAGACCCTTCTCCATTGCATTGAAAGCCATGACCGAAACAGAAGTTGGTTAAGGATAAACCTGAATCCACCATGTTAAACAACATGATAGAACCGATTCCATTGCATTGAAAGACAGGATAAAAGCATAAGTGGGTTTGGGATAGACCCGAATCCATCGTTTTGAAAGACTGGATAGACCCGTCTCCATTCCCGTCTGCATGGCATTGAAAGGCGGGATAAACCCGTCTCCATTGCATTGAAAGACATGATCTAAGCAGAAGTGGGTTCGGGATATACCCAAATCCATCTTGTTAAAAGACGGAAAAGATTAGTTTCCATGGCATCAAAAGACCGAATCGAAGCAGAAGTTGGTTCGGGATAGACCCGAGTCCATCGTGTTGAAAGACGGGATAAACCCGTCTCCCTGGCATTAAAAGACAAAATCCAAACAGAAGTGGATTCGAGATAGACCTGAATCCATCGTGTTGAAAACGGGATAGACCCGTCTCCATTGCATTGAAAGATAGGATCAAAGCTGAAGTGGGTTTGGGATAAACCCGAATCCATCGTGTTGAAATATGGGATATACACGTCTCCATTGCATTCAAAGGCAGGATCGAAGCAGAAGTGGGTTCGGCATAAACCCGAATCCAGAATGTTAAAAAACGGGATAGACCCGTCTCGATTGCATTGAAAGACAAGATTAAATTAGAAGTGGGTTCAGGATAGAGCCGAATCTATCGTGTTTAAAGACGGGATAGACCCGTCTCCATTCACGTCTGCATGGCATTGAAAGGCGAGATAGACCCGTTTCCATTGCATTGAAAGACATGATGTAAGAAGAAGTGCGTTCGTGATAGATCCAAATCCATATTGTTTAAAGACGGGATAGCCCGTATCCATGGCATCGTAAGACAGGATCGAAGCAGAAGTGGGTTCGGGATAGACCGAAATCCATCGTGTTGAAAGACAGGATAGACCCGTCTCCATTGCATTGAAAGACAAGATCGAACTAGAAGTGGGTTTGGGAAAAAACCATATCCATCGTGTTGAAAGATTGGATAGACCCGTCTGCATGGCATTGAAAAATGGGATAGACCCGTGTTGAAAAAAGGGATAGACTCGTCTCCATTGCATTGAAAGACAGGATTGAACCTGAAGTGCATTCAGGATAGACCTGAATCCATTGTGTTGAAAGACGGGATAGACCCGTCTCCATTTCATTGAAAGAAAAGATTGAAACAGAAGTGGGTTCGGGATAGACACGTCTCCATTAAATTGAAAGACAGGATAGACCCGTCTCCATTCAATTGAAAGACAGGATCGAAGCAGAATTGGGTTTCGGATAGGCCCAAATCCATCGTGTTGAAAGACAGGATAGGCCCGTCTGCATAGCATTGACAAGTAGGATAGACTCGTCTCGATTGCATTGAAAGACCGGATCGAAGCAGAAGTGGGTTGGGGATAGAACTTAATCCATCGTGTTGAAAGACGGGATTGACCCAACTCCATTGGCTTAAAAGACATGATCAAAACAAAATTGGATTTGGGATAGACCCGAATCCATCGTGTTGAAAGACGGGATAGACCCGTTTCAATTTTATTGAAAGGTTGTATTGAACCAGAAGTGGTTTGGGATAAACCCGAATCCATCATGTTGAAAGACTTGATAGACCCGTCTCCATTGCATTGAAAGACAAGATCGAAACATAAGTTGGTTCGGGATAAACCCGAATCCATCGTGTTGAAAGACGCGATAGACTGGTCTGCTTAGCATTGACAAGCGTGATAGACCGTCTCCATTGCATTGAAAGACCGAATCAAAACAGAAGTGGATTCGGGATAGAACCGAATCCATCGTGTTGAAAGACGGGATGGACCCGTCTCAATTGCATTGTAAGAAAGGATCAAAACATAAGTGGGTTTGAGATAAATCTGAATCAATCGTGTTGAAAGACGGGATATTCCGTTTCCATTGCATTGAAAGACAAGATCTAACTAGAAGTGAGTTCGGGATAGATCTGAATCCATCGGGTTGAAAGACGGGATATACCAGTTTCTATTGCATTGAAAGATAGTATCGAAGCAGAAGTGGGTTCAGGATAGACCCGAATCCATCATGTTGAAAGAAGAGATAGACCCTTCTCCACTGCATTGAAAGACATGATCGAAGCAGAAGTTGGTTCAGGATAGACCCGAATCCACCATATTGAAAGACGTGATAGAACCGACTCTATTGCATTGAAAACAAGATAAAAGCTTAAGTGGGTTCGGGATAGACCCGAATCCATCGTGTTGAAAGACTGGACAAACCCGTCTCTATTCCCTACTGCATGGCATTGAAAGGCAGGATAAACCCGTCTCCATTGCATTGAAAGACATAATCTAAGCAGAAGTGGATTTGAGATAGACCCGAATCCATCTAGTTGAAAGACGAGAAAGATCAATCTCCATGGCATCGAAAGACCGGATCGAAGCAAAAGTGGGTTCGGGATAGACTCGAATCCATCGTGTTAAAAGAAGGGATAGACCCGTCTCCATTGCATTAAAAGACAGGATCGAAACAGAAGTGGGTTCGGCATAGACCCGAATCCATCATGTTAAAAGAGAGATAGACCCGTGTCTATTGTATTAATAGACAGGATTAACTCACAAGTGGGTTCAGGATAGAGCCGAATCCTTCGTGTTGAAAGACGGGATAGACTCATCTCCATTCACATCTGCATGGCATTGAAAGGTGGGATAGACCCGTCTACATATCATTGAAAGACTTGATGTAAGAAGAAGTGGGTTCGGGATAGACCCGAATCCATCGTGTTGAAAGACATGATAGACCCGTTTCCATTGCATTGAAAGACTTGATCGAACTAGAAGTGGGTTCGGGATAGAACTGAACCCATCGTGTTGAAAGACGGAATAGACCCTTCTGCATGGCATTGAAAAGCGGGATAGACCCGTCTCCATTGCATTGAAAGACAAGATCGAAGTAGAGGTGGGTTCGGAATACACCCGAATCCATCGTGTTGAAAGAAGGGATAGACTCGACTCCATGGCATTGAAAGACAAGATTAAACAAGAAGTGCATTCGAGATAGACCCGAATCCATTGTGTTGAAAGACGGGATTGACCCGTCTCCGTTTCAATGAAAGACAGGATCGAAACAGAAGTGGGTTCATGATAGATCCGTCTCCATTACATTGAAAGACAGGATATACCCGTCTCCATTACATTGAAAGACAGGATAGACCCGAATCCATCGTGTTAAAAGACGGATAGACCCATCTCCATTGCAATGAAATACCGGATCAAAGCAGAAGTGGGTTCGGGATATACCTAAATTCATCTTGTTGAAACACGGGATAGACCCGACTCAATGGTGTTAAAAAATAGGATGGAAACAGAAGTGGATTTGGGAAAGACCTGAATCCATAGTGTTGAAAGACAGGATAGACCCGTCTTCATTGCAATGAAAGGCTGGATATACCAAAATCCATCGTGTTGAAAGACATCTTAGACCCGTCTTCATGGCATTGATAGTCAGGATCGAAAAAGAAGTGGGTTTGGGATAGACCCGAATCCTTCGTGTTGAAAGACGTTATAGACACGTTTCCATTCCATTGAAAGACAGGATTGAAGCAGAAGTGGATTCAGGATAAACCCATATCCATCGTGTTGAAATGTGGGATAAACCCGTCTCTATTGAATTGAAAGAAAGGATCGAAACAGAAGTGAGTTCAGGATAGATCCGAACCCATCGTGTTGAAAGGCGGGATAAACCCGTCTCCATTGCATCGAAAGACAGGATCGAAGTAGAAGTGGGTTCAAGATAGACCCGAATCCATCTTGTTTAAAGACGGGCCAGACCCGTTAGCATGGCATTGAAAGGCAGGTTAAACCTGTGTCCATTGCATTGAAAGACATGATATAAGCAGAAGTGGGTTCGGGATAGACCCGAATCCATCGTGTTGAAAGACAAGCTAGATTCGTCTCCATTGCATTGAAAGGTAGGATCGATGCAGAAGTGGGTTCGGGATTGACCCGAATCCATCGTGTTGAAATAAGGGATAGAATTGTCTCCATTGCATTAAAATATACGATCGAAGCAGAAATTGGTTTGGGATAGACCGAATCCATAGTGTTGAAAGGCGGGATAGACCCGTTTCCATTACATTGAAAGACAGGATCAAAGTAGAAGTGGGTTCGGGAAAGACCCGAATCCATCGTGTTAAAATGCGGGATAAACCCGACTCCATTGCATTGAAAGCCACGATCGAAGCAGAAGTGGGTTCGAGATAGACCGAATCCACCATGTTGAAAGGTGGGATAAACCTGCCTCCATTGCATTGAAAGACAGGTTCAAAGTAGAAGTGGGTTCGGGAAAGACCCAAATCCTTCGTGTTGAAATGTGGGATAAACCCGTCTCCATTGAATTGAAAGACATGATCGAACCGGAAGTTGGTTCTGGATAGACCCGAATCCATCGTGTTAAAAGGCGGGATAGAATCATCTCCATTACATTGAAAGGCAGGATCGATGTACAAGTGGGTTTGAAATTAAACCGAATCCATTGTGTTGAAAGATGGGATAGAGCCGTCTCCTTGGCATTGATAGACAGGATCGATCCATAAGTGGGTTTGAGATAGACCCGAACGCATCGTGTTGGAAGACGGGATAGCCCCGTTTCCATTGCATTGAAAGACATGATCGAAGTAGAAGTGGGTTCGTGATAGACCTGAATCCATCGTGTTGAACGACGGGATAGACCCGTCTAAATACATTGAAAGAAAGGATTGAAGCATAAGTGGGTTCGGGATAGACCTTAATCCATAGTCTTGACAGACGGGATAGACCCGTCTGCATTGCATTGAAAGGCATAATAGACCTGAATCCGTCGTGTTGAAAGACAAGATGGGCCCGTCTTCATGGCATTGATAGACAGGATCGAAACAGAAGTGAGTTCGGATTGACCCATATGCATTTCATTGAAAGGCAGGATCGATGGAAAAGTAGGTTCGGGATAGACGCGAATCAATCATGTTGAAAGACGGGATATAGTGTCTCCACTGCATTGAAAGACATGATCGATGCAGAAGTGGATTCGGGATTGACCAAAATCCATCGTGTTGAAAGACGGGATAGATCCGTCTCCATTGCATTGAATCAAAACAGAAGTGGTTCGTGATAAACTCGAATCCATCGTGTTGAAAGACGGGACAGACCCGTTTGCATGACATTGAAAGGATGGATAGACCCGTCTCCATTGCATTGAAAGACAAGATCGAAATACAAGTGGGTTCAGGATAGATCCGAATCTATCCTGTTGAAAGACGGGATAGATCCATCTCCATTGCATTGAATGACATGATCGAAGTAGAAGTGGGTTCGGGATAGACCCGACTCCATCATATTGAAAGACGGGATAGACCCGTCTCCATTGCATTCAAAGATAAAAGCAAAACAAAAAGTGGGTTGGGGATAGATCGAATCTATCGTGTTGAAAGACGGGATAGACCCGTCTAAATTGCATTGAAATGCTGGATCGAGCCGGAAGTTGGTTCATTGACATTGAAATAGAACCGAATCCATCGTGTTGATAGATGGGATAAAGCTGTCTCCTTGGCATTGATAGACATTATCAAATCAGAAGTAGGTTCGAGATAGACCCGAATCCATTATGTTGAAAGACAGGATAGACCCGTCTCCATGGCATTGAAAGACATGATCGAAGAGGAAGTGGGTTCGTGATAGATCCGAATCCATCGTGTGGAACGACGGGATAGACCCGTCTCTATGCATTGAAATACAGGATCGAAGCAAAAGTTGGTTTGACATAGACATGAATCCATAGTGTTGAATGACGGGATAGACCTAAATAAATCGTGTTGAAAGACGTGATAGACCCATCTGCATGGCATTGAAAGGCTTGATAAACCCGTCTCCATTGCATTGAAAGACATAATCTAAGCAAAAGTGGGTTCGGGATAGACCTAAATTCATCTTGATGAAAGACGGGTTAGATCCGTCTCCATTGCATTGAAAGGCTGGATCGAAGCCGAAGTGGGTTCAAGATAGACCCGATTCCATCGTGTTGAAAGACAGGATAGAGTCGTGTTGCAGGTTTAACCAGCCTAAATAAACAGGCTAATTTGACCCACTTATAATAACCGCAAGTGCACGGTGTCTAACTGGTAGACAACGGCAAGTACGGGTCGATCCCACGAGGAAAGTGGATGCAATTGAATCTTAGAATTTATCTAAACTAATTTACAAAAAATGGGGTTACAGTGTTTTTAAAACTAAACTAAAAATAAATTAAAAATAAGAAAAATAAAATAAAAGGAAAAGATGGATGAGATGGATTTTGTGGGGTTTGGAGTCACCGATGAGTTAGCAAATATATTTAAATCTAAATTACTGATATTATAAACGAGAAGCTTTAGGGATGAGGATCCCTTGCTTGCACCGAATATGTGATCATTAAAATCCAATTCTAATCATATCAAGTTTCTGTCAAACATTAACAATTTATCTCAAACAAATAAACTCTTACCAAGCATTAAGCGTCTTTTTAGGGCACACTTAATCAAAGTTCAAGCTCAATATTTGTTAGCACATGCTTTGAATATTGATAAAATGTGAATCTAACTACCAAACATATCAAGTTTTAATTGAACATGAAAGGTGAAAGCAATTTATCAAATTTCTGAAATAAAATTGTAATTAACAATTAAGCATTTAAGTTAGTAAAATAAATTATACAACCCTTTTGGTTTGTCGCCGCCTCGGTGCGGTGGTACTCAGCAGATCAGCAGGTGGTCCAAACAACAGCAGATATTGGTTGAACAGCTGTGGTGCTCAGCTGAATCATTAGGGTGCCAATAGCTTTAGCTCATTTTCAGATTCTGTGGTGGTACTGATTGGCACCCAAGTCTCTTCTTCTATGTTTCAAATTCTTTGTTACAGACCGAGAGAGCGAGAAACGCGCGGGAGAACTTCAGGCCGTTGCAGGTGCTGTGGGAGGGTGGTTGAGCGTGCGGCAGGACGTTGGATGGCGGAGGGGAAGACGGTGGGACTGTCCGGCGTGCGTGGTGCTGCACTGGCCGACTACTGCATGCTGTCCGGTTGTGGTTGAGGGTGGCTGTGTGCTGTCTGTCCGGCTGTGTGTGCTGTCCGGCTGCGCGTACGGTGTGGATGGTGATGACTCCGGCTTGTTTCCAGGTGGCGGAGAGAGTGAGTGAGAGATGGATGGTGATGAGATGGGTGTGATGAAAATCACTTTGTGAAGGAAGGAGGATTTGTTTTTAGCTATTGAGGCTTGATTCCCTTCTCCTCCTTCCCTTTCACATTTATTTTCTATTGTATTTATAGATAATGAACAAAATGAATAGAGATGAGATAAAGGGATGATTCATGGAGTGAATCAAGGTAAAATCAAAACTGAATATGGGATAATTGGGAGAATATTCTTTGTGTTTGAGTGAGCTTGGCAATGGGTTTGGGTTGATGGATTTGGTTTTGGGTTTAAGCCAAGGGCTCAGGTTATTTTCACCTCCACTTCCTGTGAAGTCACCGTCTGAGATTTGTTCATTGCATTTTTCTCTGATTTCTTCATTACAGCTCTACATTCTACAAAAACACAAAAAATTAATAATTAATCTAAAATAAGATAAAAATAAGGATTAACAAAAATATAATAAGAGGTAATAATGTTATAATTATGTGATTATCAAATACCCCCAAACCTATATTTTGCTTGTCCTCGAGCAAAACAAAGAAGAAAATCCTAACTCACTTTCGCAGGCATCGTCGATTGCACTTACCTTTGAAAACGTGCAACAAGTGTTTATTTTAAAACTTCAAGATATGCAAGAAACCAACAGTGTCATTTCCGTGTATCAACAAATCTCCAAATAATTTAATATTCTCCAAAAGTTAGAAAAAATTCATAATCATCCTCAACTCAATGTGTGTGTGTGAAAACCACTATCAACATAACTTTTCATTTCAAAGTAAAATAATGACTAAATCTCATGTAGAAAGTTTGTTTTGACTTCAAACCTCTCATGTCACTCACAATAAAGCACTTAGAGATTTGGGTTTTAACTTAGTTTATATGTGAGGAAAGAGTAAATAATGGAAAACAATCATCTCACATATAGTATTATGAAGAACGAACTTTTCAAGAATGGAATGAACATGATCTCATGGACAGGAATATCAATTACTTTTGGGAATGTTGAATCAAACACCATAGGTCTTGGTTATTAAATCTTCACATCTACGGAACCAACCTTTACCTAAGATCAACTAGGACTTTGTTGGGTTACAACGGAGCTTGGGTAATGGTTAATAAGGAATGTCAAAGGATTCTAACAAAAATTTCTAGGAATGTATACACCCATTCAACGAACAATTAGGGCTGTCAAGAATAAACCAATGTTGCGCACCATCAATTTTTTCTTCATTCTCACATCTTTATCCTCATTGAAGAATCATTTTTTTTTCACATAGAGGATTTATGAAATATCTCATATTTTGCTCGTTAATGCCCTTTTTACACCAAGTATATCCATCCATACACATTCCCAGAAAAGTTGGGTAAAGGTTAATGGGTTAACAAATAAAAGTTATTTTAATGCTCAAAAGGCTACAAAAAGGTTAATGTTATGGGTAAGTTAAAAGGCTAGTTAATGGTCTAAAAAAAGAAAAGGAAAAAAATGCCTAGATCATTTCCTAAGTTCGGGTCAGTATTATGACATCTCAATTGAATAAGCCAAGAAGTTCTAGTGTAATAATTCAATTTTGATGTCATTCCCAAAGCAATTGATCAGAAAAATGAGAATAATGAGATCATCAACGAGATAATACAGACTCAAGAAAAATCAGAGTTTACGTATAACCCTCGAAAAAATAGAAAGGTTCAAAACTTTCAGGGTTAAGTCTCCACTATTATTCTAAGGTTTTCTAGTATATACTTCACTCATCAACTTCAAGTTATGCTAACATGGCTCATGGTGCAAAGATAATCGAGTTGAAAAATATTATGAACTAGATCTAACTTAAGGATCATACTAAACTTTCAGTTTTTATCAATATACCAATATGTCAAGTTGGCTTGCATTTTCTTATTAAACATTTAAAATCCATTTTCATAATCGCAAAAGACCAAGTTTTCTTGACATAAAAGCACAATTTTTTTTTAAAGAATAAGAAAATAAAACACTACGAAAAATTCACCGACTCATGAACCCTACTCCCAAACCTAATCCAAACATTGTCCTCAATGTTTAACAAAATAATTCTGACAAATGAATGAAATAAGTACATGAGAGGAGGTTAGAACAGTATTACCGCGGTGAAGATTTTACAAATTCTCACAAGTAATCCACCGATGAGAGCTCAGAGACAAAAGAATTGTGGATTAGTTAATAGAAATAGATAAAATACACACTCAACATGCACCTTTACAACAAAAGTTGGGTTGCCTCCCAGTAGCGCTTGGTTTAACGTCATCAGCCCGACATATATTATTCCTAAAAAAATGGTGTATCGAAAAGTGGAAGGGAAGAACATGACAAACACTTAGTCCATGGTCGTATATCAACAACCTGAACAGTTGAGGATCAGTCCACCCAAATATAGCAATCACATGGGGCACCAAATACACTACGACATCCCAAAAGTGACCAGTAGTCATATACAACAGAGGATTCTCGCGTGCTCCAAAAAGGGAACATCCTAGATCTGGTTCCGAATCAGAAGATTGAATAATTTTTACAACCAGATGGTGAAAATTGAAATCCTCACTACAGAACAAGGGATCGGTGAAAGTAGCCTCAGTAAATGGGAATGTGATGCAGGTAGATGAGACAATTGATATATCAGGTGGTACAGGCTCATCACATGAATCACATAGAGATATTGGTCTAGACAACTCAATGACACCCATATCAGGCATTTCTACCTGATTTTCAACCAGTTTTTCATTTTTAAGGGTAGTAATGTATTGGACATCTTCATCATCTGGCTCAGATGTGCCACTAATTTCGAATTGACCCTTTTGATTAAAAATAGGTTGATTAGAGAATTTTTCTGACTCTATCTTAGTAAGTGACTCAGCTATCTAACTCACAGTCATCTCAAGTTTTCGGATAGCTTGGGAGTTTTGTTGAGAAATAACTGTCAATTCTGTAATATCCTGAAAATTTTGCTCAAGCATTTCTCCTGTTCGCTCTATAAAAAGGTTCAAAATATCCTCTAACCTTGATGTGTTGGATGGAAGAACAACTTGATGAAATTGAGACTCATTATCAGGAATGAAAACTTGAGGAGTGTCTTGAGGGCCTTCATGGTACTGACCATGAGCCCATGAGAAGTCAAGATGATAGGCTAAACCTGGGTTGTAATAATCTAAATATGGATCATAATCAGGTCGTCGCATGTTATAAAATGAATTGACTTGCTCGAAAAAATAGGCAGGATAATCCCTTGTGTTCATTTTTTTTAAAGCACTGACTCTAAAAATATACACAGACTCACACGCAATCAACAACCAATAAATGCACAAGAAACATGCCTCCCTAAGCAATCAACGTTTTTGAGATCAATTATCTTTTTATCTTTGGGGGACAATTATTTCTTATGTAATCTTTATGACAGAGCAATGGGTGCTACAAGATGATCCTAAGAGTGTCACACCACAAAGTTCAAAATCAGTAGACTGGAGTTTTGCTTCAAAGAAACCGGATTATCGCACAAGAGAAGGAGGTTACAATGGTCCAATTAAGTACTTCCTTGTGCTACCGCTCTGTAAGCCAATAGATGTGAGAACGATGTGATGTTTAAATGTACACTTGAGGCTTGTGTTCCTAACCCAAAACTGTTAGTTACACCAATTCTTCTTGTGGATCGTAGCTTACTTATGACTCGGCGTACCGGGTAAATTACCCTTGTGGCAGTGGCCTCTCGGAGTTCATTGAATGATTAAACCCATCGTCACGTTTAGTTTTGGTCAACACAAAAATTATTGGATTCACCTAGGTCTTGGTTGTCCTATGAACACCATACCTAAAAGATGGCTCTATCTAACTTGCTAACTGATTTTAATTATGTTTGGCTATTGGTTGCACACAGCTGGAGTGATGAGGTGGAGATATCAAGTCCCACCAGTTTCTATTTAGAAGCTGGGTCTGCTTATTATGAATTAGTAAAGTTTAGCATCCACCGTTACAGAAATTAAACAACCAATCACACAATTTCAAACAATTACACAAAGCGCCCGGGTCGCTAATACATTGCGTGTGATAGAAGTACTTACAGTGTGCGCATTCCGTTCTGCACAAAAGTTAGCACAAAAAAAAATGTCCGACTTCTTTTTATCCGTTTCAATCAGCACACAAGCATATGCAATCTGGTCTTGGTCTTAGAAGTCGGATTTCTAAATTATAAAAAAATTATTGGGTAACAATTAAAATTGTTTCCCTATAATTTCTTTTGACTTGGAAAATTTTGGGTTTCTTTTCTTTTAGGTGATTGAAAATGGAAAACAATAGAGTTTACAAAAATTATTACACCACACACTCGTAGAACGACGTGAAAATAAAATTAAACAGGCTAATTTGACCTACTTGTAATAACCGCAAGTGCACGGTGTCTAACTGGTAGACAACGGCAAGTACGGGACGATCCCACGAGGAAAGTGGATGCAATTAAATCTTAAAATTTATCTAAACTAATTTACAGAAAAATGGGGTTACAGTGTTTTTAAAACTAAACTAAAAATAAATTAAAAATAAAATAAAAGGAAAAGAAAGATGAGATGGATTTTGTGGGGTTCGGACTCACCGATGAGTTAGCAAATATATTAAAATCTAAGCTGTAGGGATGAGGATCCCTTGCATGCACCGAAGATGTGATCAATAAAATCCAATTCTAATCATATCAAGTTTCTGTCAAACATTAACAATTTATCTCAAGCAAATAAACTCTTACCAAGCATTAAGTGTCTTTTTAGGGCACACTTAATCAAAGTTCAAGCTCAATATTTGTTAGCACATGCTTTGAATATTGATAAAATGTGAATCTAACTACCAAACATATCAAGTTTTAATCGAACATGAAAGGTGAAAGCAATTTATCAAATTTCTGAAATAAAATTGTAATTAAGAATTAAGCATTTAAGTCAGTAAAATAAATTATACAACCCTTTTGGTTTGTCGCCGCCTCGGTGCGGTGGTACTCAGCAGATCAGCAGGTGGTCTGAACAATAGCAGATATTGGGTGAACAACTGTGGTGCTCAGCTGAATCATTGGGGTGCCAATAGCTTCAGCTCAATTTCAGATTCTGTGGTGGTACTGATTGGCACCCAAGTCTCTTCTTGTCTGTTTCAAATTCTTTGTTACAGACCGAGAGAGCAGGAAACGCGTGGGAGAACTTCAGGCTGTTGCAGGTGCTGTGGGAGGGCGGTTGAGCGTGCGGCAAGACGTTGGATGGCGGAGGGGAAGACGGTGGGACTATCCGGCGTGCATGGTGCTGCGCCGGCCGGCTGTTGCGTGCTGTCCGGTTGTGGTTGAGGGTGGCTGCGTGTTGTATGTCCGGCTGTGCGTGTTTTCCGACTGCGCGTACGGTGTGGATGGTGATGACTCCGTTTGTTTTCCAGGTGGCGGAGAGAATGAGTAAGAGATGGATGGTGATGAGATGGGTGTGATGAAAATCACTTTGTGAAGGAAGGAGGATTTGTTTTTGGCTATTGAGGCTTGATTCCCTTTTCCTCCTTCCCTTTCACATTCATTTTTTATTGTATTTATAGATAATGAACAAATTGAATAGAAGTGAGATAAAGGGATGATTCATGGAGTGAATCAAGGTAAAATCAAAACTGAATATGGGATAATTGGGAGAATATTGTTTGGGTTTGAATGGGCTTGGCAATGGGTTTGGGTTGATGGATTTAGTTTTGGGTTTAAGCCAAGAGCTCAGGTTATTTTCACCTCCACTTCCTCTGAAGTCACCGTCTGAGATTTGTTCATTGCATAATAATGTTATAATTATGTGATTATCAAATACCCCCAAACCTATATTTTGCTTGTCCTTTAGCAAAACAAAGAAGAAAACCGAAAAGAAAAAGCTCACTTTCACAAGCATCGTCGATTGCACTTACCTTTGAAAACATGCAACAAGGATTTGAACCCCCGAATCCATCATGTTGAAAGACGGGATAGACCCATTTCCATTGCATTGAAAGACAGTTTCGAACCAAAAGTGTGTACGGGATCGATCTGAATCCATCGTGTGGAAAAACGGGATAGACCCGAATCCATCATGTTGAATGACGGGATAGACCTGTCTCCATTGCAATGAAAGATAGGATCAAAATAGAAGTGGGTTTGGGATAAACCCGAATACATCGTGTTCAAAGACGGGATATACCCGTCTCCATTGCATTGAAAGACAGGATCGAAGCAGAAGTGGGTTCGGCATAGACCCGAATCCATTTTGTTAAAAGACGGGATATACCTGTCTCCAATCACGTCTGCATGACATTGAAAGGCGGGATAGAGCCTTCTGCATTGCATTGAAAGACATGATCTAAGCAGAAGTGGATTAGGTTTAGACTTGAATCCATATTGTTTAAAGACGGGATAGACCCGTATCCATGGCATTGTAAGACAAGATCGAAGCAGAAGTGGGTTCGGCATAGACCTGAATTCATCTTGTTAAAAGACGGGATAGAACCGTCCCAATTGCATTGAAAGACAGGATTAAAGCAGAAGTGGGTTCAGGATAGACCCGAATCCATCGAGTTGAAAGACGAGATATACACGTCTCCATTGCATTAAAAGACATGATCAAAGCAGAAATGGGTTCGGGATAGACCCAAATCCATCGTCTTGAAAGACGGGACAGTCCCGTCTACATTTCATTGAAAGATAGGGTCGAAGCAGAAGTGGGTTCGACATAGACCCGAATCCATAATGTTAAAATATGGGATAGACCTATCTCCATTCACGTTTGCATGACATTGAATGGCGGATAGACCCGTCTCCATGCATTGTAAGACATGATCTACGCAAAAGTGGATGAGGTTTAGACCCGAATCCATATTGTTTAAAGACGGGATAGACCCGTATCCTAGGCATCGTTAGACATGATCGAAGCAGAAGTGGGTTCGGGATAGACCCAAATTCATCGTGTTTAAAGACGGGATAGATCGTCTCCATTGCATTGAAAATGGGATCGAAGCAGAAGAAGGTTCGGGATAGACCCGAATCCATCATGTTGAAAAATAGGGTAGACCCGTCTCCATTGCATTGAAAGATTCGATCGAATTAGAAGTGGGTTCATGATAGAACCAAATCCATTGTGTTGAAAGACGAGATAGACCTGTTTGCATGGCATTGAAAAGCGAGATAGACCCGTCTCCATTGCATTGAAATACATGATCGAAGCATAAGTTGGTTCGTGATATACCTAAATTCATCTTGTTGAAAGACGGAATAAACCCGTACCCATGGCATCGTAAGAAAATATCGAAGCAGAAATGGGTTCGGGATAGACCCGAATCCATCGTGTTGAAAGACGAGATAAACCGGCTCCATTGCATTGAAAGACAGAATCGAAGTAGAAGTGGGTTCGGGATAAACCCGAATTCTTTGTGTTGAAAGACCTGATAGACCCCTTTCCATTGCGTTGAAAGACAAGATCGAAGCAGAAGTGGGTTCGGGATAGACCCGTATCCATCATGCTGAAAGACAAGATAAACCCGTCTCTATTCCATTGAAAGACAGGATCGTATTAGAAGTGAGTTCGGCATGGATCCAAATCGTTCGTGTTGAAAGGCAAGATAAACCCGTCTCCATTGCATTGAAAGACAGGATCGAAGCAAAAGCGGTAACGGAATAGACCTGAATCCACCGTGTTGAAAGACGGGATAGACCCATCTGCATGAAAGGCTTGATAAACCCGTCTCCATTGGATTGAAAGACATAAAAGCAGAAGTGGGTTCGGGATAGACCCGAATTCCTCTTGTTGAAAAATGGGCTAGATACGTCTCCATTGCATTGAAAGCCAGGATCTATGCCGAAGTGGGGTCGAGATAGACCCGATTCCATCGTGTTGAAAGACGGGATAGACCCGTTTCTATTGCATTGAAGGACATGATCGAACTAGCTGTGCGTTCGGGATAGATCTGAATCCATCATGTGGAAAGACATGATAGATTCGTCTCAATGTCATTAAAAGACAGGATCAAAACATAATTGGATTCGGGATAGCCCCGAATCCATCGTATTGAAAAATGGGATAGACCCGTCTCCATTGCATTGAAAGATAAGGTCAAAGCAGAAGTGGGTTTGGGATAAATTTGAATCCATCGTGTTGAAAGATGGGATATACCCGTCTCCGTTGCATTGAAAGACAGGATCGAAACAGAAGTGGGTTCGGCATAGACTCTAATCCATCATGTTAAAAGACGGGATAGACACGTCTCCATTCACGTCTGCATGACATTGAAAGGCGGGATAGACCCGTTTCTATTGCATTGAAAGACCTGATCTTAGCAGAAGTGGATTAGGTTTAGATCCAAATCCATCACGCTTAAAAATGGGAAGACCCATTTTGATGGCTTCGTAAGACTAGATCGAAGTAGAAGTGAGTTCGGCATAGACCCAAATCCATCATGTTAAAAGACGGGATAGACCCGTCTCAATTGCATTGAAAGACAAGATTAATGCAGAAGTGGGTTCGGGTTAGACCCGAATCCATCGAGTTCAATGATAGGATATACCCGTCTCCATTGCATTGAAAGATAGGATCGAAGCAGAAGTGGGTTTGGGATAGACCCAAATCCATCGTGTTAAAAAACGGGATAGACTGTCTCCATTCCATTGAAAGACAAAATCGAAGCAGAAGTGGGTTCGGGATAGACCCGAATGCTTTGTGTTGAAAGACCTAATAGACCCATTTGCGTTGCGTTGAAAGACGGGATCAAAGCTGAAGTGGGTTCGGGATAAACCTGAATTCATCGTGTTTAAAGATGGAATAGACCGTTTCCATTGCATTGAAAAAGGGATCGAAGCAAAAGTGGGTTCGGGATAAACACGAATCCATCGTGTTGAAAGACGGGATAGACCTGTCTCCATTGCATTGAAAGATACGATCGAAGCAGAAGTGAGTTCGGGATAGAACCAAATCCATTGTGTTGAAAGACGGGATAGACCCATTTTAATGGCAATGAAAAGTGGGATAGACCCGTCTCCATTGCATTGAAAAAAATGATCGAAACAGAAGTGGGTTCGGGATATACCTAAATTAATCTTTTTGAAAGACGGGATAGACCCGTATCAATGGCATCGTAAGACAAGATCGAAGTAGAACTGAGTTCAGGATAGACCCAAATGCATCGTGTTGAAAGACGGGATAGACCGCCTCCATTGCATTGAAAGACATAATCGAAGCAGAAGTGGGTTCAGGATAGACCCGAATCCTTCATGTTGAAAGACCTGATAGACTCGTTTGCATTGCGTTGTAAGACAGGATCTAAGCAAAAGTGGGTCCGGGATAGACCCGAATCCATCGTGTTGGAAGATGGGATAGACCGTCTCCATTGCATTGAAAAACAGGATGGAAGCATAAGTGGGTTCGGGATAGACACGAATCCATCTTGTTAAAAGACTGGATAGACCCGCCTCCATTGCATTGAAAGATTCGATCGAAGTAGAAGTGAGTTCGGGATAGAACCAAATCTATCGTGTTGACAGACGGGATAGACCCGTTTGCATGGCAATGAAAAGCGGGATAGACCCATCTCCATTGCATTGAAAAACATGATCGAAGCAGAAGTGGGTTCGGGATATACCTATATTCATCTTTTTGAAAGACGGGATAGACCCGTATCGATGGCATTGTAAGAAAAGATCGAAGCAGAAATGGGTTCGAGATAGACCCGAATCCATCGTGTTGAAAGACAGAATAGACCGTCACATTGCATTGAAAGACAAAATCAAGGCAGACGTGGATTCGAGATAGACCCGAATCCTTCGTGTTGAAAGACCTTATAGACCCGTTTGCATTGCGTTGAAAGACATGATCGAAGCAGAAGTGGGTGCGGGATAGACCCGTATCCATCGTGCTGAAAGGCGAGTAGACCCGCTTCTATTCCATTGAAAGACATGATCGTAGCAGAAGTGAGTTCGGCATACATCCAAATCATTCGTGTTTAAAGGTGGGATAGACCCGTCTCCATTGCATTGAAACACATGATCGAAACAGAAGCGGTTATGGGATAGTCCTGAATCCATAGTGTTGAAAGACAAGATAGACCCATCTGCGTGGCATTGAAAGGCTTGATATACCCGTCTCCATTGCATTGAAAGACATAAACTAAGCAGAAATGGGTTCGGTATAGACCCGAATTCATCTTGTTGAAAGACGGACTAGATCCGTCTCCATTGCATTGAAAGGCAGGATCGAAGTAGAAGTGGGTTCGGCATAGGCCCGAATCCATTTTGTTAAAATACAGGATATACCCGTCTCCATTCACGTTTGCATGACATTGAAATCCGGGATAAAGCCTTCTGCATTGCATTGAAAGACATGATCTAAGCAAAAGTGGATTAGGTTTAGACCCGAATCCATATTGTTTAAAGACGGGATAGACCCGTATCCATGGCATCGTAAGACAAGATCGAAGCAGAAGTGGGTTCGGCATAGACCCGAATCCATCATGTTAAAAGACGGGATAGACCTGTCTCAATTGCATTGCAAGACATGATTAAAGTAGAAGTGGGTTTTGGATAGACCCGAATCCATCGATTTGAAAGATGGGATATACTCGTCTCCATTGCATTGAAAGACAGGATCGAAGCAGAAGTGGCTTCGGGATAGACCCGAATCCATCGTGTTGAAAAATGGGATAGACCTGTCTCCATTGCATTGAAAGATTCGATCGAAGCAGAAGTTAGTTCGGGATAGAACCAAATCCATCGTGTTGAAAGACGGGATAGACTCGTTTGCATGGCATTGAAAAGTGGGATAGACCCGTCTCCATTGCATTGAAAAACATGATCGAAGCAGAAGTGGGTTCGGGATATACCTAAATTCATCTTTTTGAAAGACAGGATAGACCCGTATTGATGGCATCGTAAGACAAGATTGAAGCAGAAATGGGTTCGGGATAGACCTGAATCCATCATGTTGAAAGACGGGATAGACCGTCTCCATTGCATTGAAAGACATAATCAAGGCAAAAGTGGGTTCGAGATAGACCCGAATTTTTCGTGTGGAAAGACCTGATATACCCGTTTGAATTACGTTGAAAGACAGGATTGAAGCAGAATTGGGTTCGGGATAGACTCATATCCATCGTGCTGAAAAGCGAGATAGACTCATCTCTATTCCATTCAAAGACAGGATCGTAGCAGAAGTGAGTTCGTCAAAGATCCGAATCATTCGTGTTGAAAGGAAGGATAGACCCGTCTCCATTGCATTGAAAGACATGATCAAAGCAGAAGCGGTTAAGGGATAGACCTGAATCCACTGTGTTGAAAGACGGGATAGACCCATTTGCATGGCATTGAAAGGCTTGATAAACCCGTCCATATTGCATTGAAAGATATAAACTAAGCAGAAGTGGGTTCGGGATAGACCCGAATTCATCTTGTTGAAAGACGGACTAGATCCGTCTCCATTGCATTGAAAGGCATGATCGTACCAGAAGTGCGTTCGGAATAGATGTGTCATTAAAGACAGGATAGACCGTCTCAGTGTCATTAAAAGACAGGATCAAAACAAAATTGGATTCGGGATAGCCCCGAATCCATCATGTTGAAAAACGGGATAGACCGTCTCCATTGCATTGAAAGATAAGATCAAAGCAGAAGTGGGTTTGGGATAAAATCGAATCCAACTTGTTGAAAAATGGGATATTCCTGTCTCTGTTGCATTGAAAGACAGGATCGATGTAGAAGTGGGTTCGGCATAGACCCGAATCCATCATGTTAAAAACGGGATAGATCCGTCTCCATTCAAGTCTGCATGACATTGAAAGGCGGGATAGACCCGTCTCTATTGCATTGAAAGACCTGATGTAAGCAGAAGTGGATTAGGTTTAGACCCAAATCCATCTTGCTTAAAAACGGGAAAGACCCATTTCGATGGCATCGTAAGACAGGATCGAAGCTGAAGTGGGTTCGGCATAGACCCTAATCCATCATGTTAAAAGACGGGATAGACCCGTCTCAATTGCATTGAAAGACAGAATTAAAGCAGAAGTGGGTTCGGGTTAGACCCGAATCCATCGAGTTGAAAGAATGGATATACCCGTCTATATTGCTTTGAAAGACAGGATCAAAACAGAAGTGGGTTCGGGATAGACCCAAATCCATCGTCTTAAAAGACGGGATAGACCCGACTACATTGCATTGAAAGATACGATTGAAGCAGAAGTGAGTTCGGGATAGAACCAAATCCATCGTGTTGAAAGACGGGATAGACCCGTTTGCATGGCATTGAAAAACGGGATAGACCCGTCTCCATTGCATTGAAAAACATGATCGAAGCAGGAGTGGGTTCGGGATATACCTAAATTCATCTTTTTGAAATACGGGATAGACCCGTATCCATGGCATCGTAAGACAAGATCGAAGCTGAAATGGGCTCGAGAAAGACCCGAATCCATCGTATTGAAAGATAGGAAAGACCGTCTCCATTGCATTGAAAGACAGAATCGAAGCAGAAGTGGGTTCGGGATAGACCCGAATTCTTCGTGTTAAAAGACCTGATAGACCCCTTTCCATTGCGTTGAAAGACATGATCGAAGCAGAAGTGTGTTCAGGATAGACCTGAATCCATTGTGTTGAAAGGCGGGATAGACCCGTTTCCATTGCATTGAAAGATACGATCGAAGCAGAAGTGAGTTTGGGATAAAACAAAATCCATCATGTTGAAAGACGGGATAGATCCATTTGCTTGGCATTGAAAAGTGGGATAGACCCATCTCCATTGCATTGAAAAACATGATCGAAGCAGAAGTGGGTTCGGGATATACCTAAATTGATCTTTTGGAAAGACGGGATAGACCCGTATCCATGGCATCGTAAGACAATATCAAAGCAGAAATTTGTTTGGGATAGACCCGAGTCCATCGTGTTGAAAGACGGGACAGACCGTCTCCATTGAATTGAAAGACAGAATCGAAGCAGAAGTGGGTTCGGGATAGACCCGAATCCTTCGTGCTGAAATACCTGATAGACCTGTTTGCATTTCCTTGAAAGACAGGATCGAAGAAGATGTGGGTTTGGGATAGACCCGAATCCATCGTGTTGAAAGATGGGATAGACCGTCTCTATTGCATTGAAAAATAGGATGGAAGCATAACTGGGTTCTGGATAGACCCGAATCCATCGTGTTAAAAGACGGAATAGACCCGTCTCCATTGCATTGAAAGATACGATCGAAGCAAAAGTGAGTTTGGGATAGAACCAAATCCATCATGTTGAAGGACGGGATAGACCCGTTTGCATGGCATTGATAAGCAAGATAGACCCATCTCCATTACATTGAAAAACATGATCGAAGCAGAAGTGGGTTCGGGATATACCTAAATTCATCTTTTTGAAAGACGGGATAGACCCGTATCCATGGCATCGTAAGACAAGATCGAAGCAGAAGTGGGTTTGGGATAGACCCGTATCCATCGTGTTAAAAGACCTGAGAGACCCGTATCCATTGCTTTGAAAGACAAGATCGAAGCAGAAGTGGGTTCGGGATAGACCCGTATCCATCGTGTTGAAAGGCGTGGTAGACCCGTCTCTATTCAATTGAAAGACAGGATCGTAGCAAAAGCGAGTTCGACATACATCCAAATCGTTTGTGTTGAAAGGCGGGATAGACCCATCTCAATTGCATTGAAACACAGGATCGAAACATAAGCGGTTACGGGATAGACCTGAATCCATCATGTTGAAAGACAAGATAGACCCATCTGCTTGGCATTGAAAGGCTTGATAAACTCATCTCCATTGCATTGAAAGACATAAACTAAGCAGAAGTGGGCTCGGGATAGACCCGAATTCATCTTGTTGAAAGACGAGCTAGATTCGTCTCCATTGCATTTAAAGGCAGGATAGTAGCCGAAGTGGGTTCGAGATAGACCCGATTCCATCGTGTTGAAAGACGAGATAGACACGTTTCCATTGCATTGAAAGACATGATCGAACCAGAAGTGCGTTTGGGATTGATCTTAACCCATCGTGTGGAAAGACAGGATAGACTCGTCTGAATGTCATTAAAAGACAGGATCAATACATAATTGGACTCTGGATAGACCCGAATCCATCGTGTTCAAATACGGGATAGACCCATCACTACACCAAAAGGCTTGATTAGCTACACGGAGATGGCCACGGCTCAAAACCGTTAGTTTATTTGCACGGCCCAAAACCGTGGCTAGAGCCTAAAACCGTGGAGAACTCACATCCATTTCACGCTTTGGCGAAAACGATTTGGCGCCATTGCAAAAACAGTTTCGCGGTCTTGCGAAAAAAATTGGCGCAGAGGAGAGAGAAACTCCATTTTTGTTTCAAATCAGAGTGTTGGAGAACTCAAATCAGAGGAGAGAGGAGCTCCAGTTTCGCGGTCTTGCTGTCAATATTCTTTTCTCTATCGCTTTCGCTCAATTTCCCTATCACTCCTGTCAATACCCGTCTTCGTTGCATTAAAGACAGGATCGAAGCAGAAGTGGGTTTGTCATAGACCCGAATCCATCATGTTAAAAGACGGGATAAACCCGTCTCCATTCACGTCTGCATGATATTGAAAGGCGGGATAAACATGTTTCTATTGCATTAAAAGACATGATCTAAGAAGAAGTGGATTAGGTTTAGACCCAAATCCATATTGCTTAAAAATGGGATCAAAGCAGAAGTGGGTTCGGCATAGATCCAAATCCATGACGTTAAAAGACGGGACAGACCCGTCTCAATTGCATTGAAAGACAGGATTAAAGCAAAAGTGGGTTCGCGTTAGACCCAAATCCATCGAGTTGAAATATGGGATATACCCGTCAACATTGCATTGAAAGACAGGATCGAAGCAGAAGTGGGCTTGGGATAGACCCAAATCCATCGTCTTGAAATACGGGATAGACCCGACTACATTACATTGAAAGATAGGATCGAAGCAGAATTGGGTTCGGGATAGACCTGAATCCATCGTGTTGAAAGACGGGATAGACCGTCTCCATTGCATTGAAAAACAGGATCGAAGCAGAAGTGGGTTTGGGATATACCTAAAATCATCTTGTTGAAAGACGGGATAGACCCGTATCCATGGCATCGTAAGACAAGATCGAAGCAGAAATGGGTTCGGGATAGACCCGAATCTATCGTGTTGAATGACGGGATAGACCGTCTCCTTTGCATTGAAAGACAAAATCGGAGTAGAAGGGATTGACCCGAATCCTTCGTGTTATAAGACCTGATAGACCCGTTTGCATTGCGTTGAAAGACAGGATCGAAGCAGAAGTGGGTTCGGGATAGACCAATATCCATCGTGCTGAAAGGCAGGATAGACCCGTCTCTATTCCATTGAAACACTGGATAGTAGCAAAAGTGAGTTCGGCATAGATCTGAATCGTTCGTGTTGAAAGGCGGGATAGACCCTTCTCCATTGCATTGAAAAACATGATCAAAGCAGGAGTCGGTTCGGGATATACGTAAATTCATTATTTTGAAAGGCGGGATAGAACCGTCTTCATTGCATTGAACAACATGATCGAAGCAGGAATGGGTTCGGGATATACCTAAATTCATCTTTTTGAAAGATGGGATAGACCCGTATCCATGGCATCGTAAGACAAGATCGAAGCATAAATGGGTTCGGGTAGACACGAATCCATCGTGTTGAAGGACGGGATAGACTGTCTCCATTGCATTAAAGCAGAAGTAGGTTCGGGATACACCCGAATCCTTTGTGTTGGAAAACCTGATAGACCCGTTTGCATTGCATTGAAAGAAACGATCAAAGCAGAAGTGGGTTCGGGATTGACCCGAATTCATCGTGTTGAAAGATGGGATAGATCGCCTCCATTGCATTGAAAAATTGCATCGAAGCATAAGTGGGTTCGGGATAGACCCGAATCCAACGTGTTGAAAGACGGGATTGACCCGTCTCCATTGCATTGAAAGATACAATCGAAGAATAAGTGAGTTCAGGATAGAACCAAATCCATCGTGTTGAAAGACGAGATAGACCCGTTTGCATGGCATTGAAAAACGGATAGACTCGTCTCTATTGCATTGAAAAACATGATCGAAGCAGAAGTGGGTTCGGGATATACCTAAATTCATCTTTTTGAAAGACGGGATAGACCTGTATCCATGGTATCGTGAGACAAGATCGAAACAAAAATGGGTTCGGGATAGACCTGAATCCATCGTGTTGAAAGACGGGATAGACCGTCTCCATTGCATTGAAAGACAAAATCGAAGCAGAAGTGAGTTCGGGATAGACCCAAATCCTTCGTGTTGAAAGACCTGATAGACTCGTTTGCATTGCATTGAAAGACAGGATCGACGCAAAAGTGGGTTCAGGATAGACCCGAATCAATCGTGTTGAAAGATAGGATAGACCGTTTTCATTGCATTGAAAAACAGGATGGCAGCATAACTGGGTTCGGGATAGACCCGAATCCCTCGTGTTCAAAGACGGGATAGACCCGTCTCCATTGCATTGAAAGATACGATCGAAGCAGAAGTGAGTTCGGGATAGAACCAAATCCATCGTGTTGAAAGACGGGATAGACCCGTTTGCATGGCATTGAAAAGCGGGATAGACCCGTCTCCATTGCATTGAAAACATGATCGAAACAGAAGTGGGTTAGGGATATACCTTAATTCAACTTTTTGAAAGACGGGATAGACCCGTATCCATGGCATCGTAAGACAAGATCGAAGCAGAAATGGGTTCGGTATAGACCCGAATCCATCATGTTGAAAGACGGGATAAACCGTTTCCATTGCATTGAAAGACATAATCGAGGCAGAAGTGGGTTCGAGATAGACCCGAATCCTTCGTGTTGAAAGACCTAATAGACCCGTTTGCATTGCGTTGAAAGATAGGATGGAAGCAGAAGTGGGTTCTTGATAGACCCGTATAAATTGTGCTGAAAGGCGGGAAGACCCATCTCTATTCTATTGAAAGACAGGATCGTAGCAGAAGTGAGTTCGGCATAGATCCAAATCGTTCGTGCTGAAAGGCGGGATAGACCCGTCTCCATGGCATTCAAACACAGGATCGAAACAGAAGCGGTTACGGGATAGACCTGAATCCATCCTGTTTAAAGACAGGATAGACCCATCTGCGTGGCATTGAAAATCTTGATAAACCCGTCTCAATTGCATTGAAAGACATAAACTAAGAAGAAGTGGGTTCGGGATAGACCCGAATTCATCTTGTTGAAAGACGGGCTAGATCCGTCTCCATTGCATTGAAAGGTAGGATCGAAGCCGAAGTGGGTTCAAGATAGACCCGATTCCATCGTGTTGAAAGATGGGATAGACCCGTTTCCATTGCATTGAAAGACAGGATCAAACCAAAAGTGCGTTCGGGGTTGATCTTAATCCATCGCGTCAAAAGACGGGATAGACTCGTCTGAATGTCATTAAAAGAGAGGATCAAAACATAATTAGACGCAAATCCATATTGCTTAAAAACGAGAATGACCCATTTCCATGGCATCGTAAAACAGGATCGAAGTAGAAGCGGGTTCGGCATAGACACAAATCCATCATGTTAAAAGATAGGATAGACCCGTCTCAATTGCATTGAAAGACAGGATAGACCCGAATCCATTGTGTTGAAAGACGGGATAGACCATCTCTATTGCATTGAAAGACAGAAACAAAGCAGCAGTGGGTTCGGGATAGACCCGAATCCTTCTTGTTAAAAGACCTGATAGACCTATTTGCATTGCGTTGAAAGAAAGGATCGAAGAAGAAGTGGGTTCGGGATAGACCCGTATCCATCGTGCTGAAAGGTGGGATAGACCCGTTTCTATTCCATTGAAAGATATGATCATAGCAGAAGTGAGTTCGGCATAGATCCGAATCGTTCGTGTTGAAAGGCAGGATAGACCCGTCTCCATTCCATTTAAAGACAGAATCGAAGCAGAAAATGGTTTTAAGGATAGACATGAATCCATTGTATTGAAAAACGGGATAGACCCATCTGCATGGCATTGAAAGGCTTGATAAACCCGTCTCCATTGCATTGAAAGACATAAACTAAGAAGAAGTGGGTTCGGGATAGACCCGAATTCATCTTGTTGAAAAACGGGTTAGATCCGTCTCCATTGTTTTGAAAGGCATGATCGAAGCCGAAGTGGGTTCGATATAGACCCGATTTCATCGTGTTGAAAGACGGGATAGACCCGTTTCCATTGCATTGAAAGACAGGATTGAACCAGAAGTGCGCTCGGGATAGATCTGAATCCATCATGTGGAAATACGGGATAGACCCGTCTCAATGTCATTAAAAGACTGGATCAAAACATAATTGGATTCGGGATAGACCCAAATCCATCGTGTCGAAAGACGGGATAGACTCGTTTCCATTGCATTGAAAGATAAGATCAAAGCAGAAGTGGGATTGGGATAAACCCGAATCCATCGTGTTGAAAGACGGGATATACCCATCTCCGTTGCATTGAAAGACAGGATCGAAGCAGAAGTGGGTTTGTCATAGACACGAATCCATCATGTTAAAAGACGGGATAGACCCGTCTCCATTCACGTCTGCATGACATTGAAAGGCGGGATAGACCCGCCTCTATTGCATTAAAAGACATGATCTAAGCATAAGTGGATTAGGTTTAGACCCAAATCCATATTGTTTAAAGATGGAATAGACCCGTTTCCATGACATCGTAAGACTGGATCGAAGCAAAAGTGGGTTTGGCATAGACCCAAATCCATCAAGTTAAAATACGGGATAGATCCGTCTCAATTGCATTGAAAGAGATGATCGAAGCAGAAGTGGGTTCGGGATAGACCCGAGTCCAACTAGTTGAAAGATGGGATAGACCGTCTCCATTGCATTGAAAAACAGGATCGAAGCATAAGTGAGTTCGGCATAGATCCGAATCCGTCGTGTTGAAAGACGGGATAGACCCATCTCCATTCCATTGAAAGACAGGATCGTAGCTGAAGTGAGTTTGGCATAGACCTGAATCTATCGTGTTGCAAAACTGGATAGACCGTCTCCATTGCATTGAAAGACAGAATCGAAACAGAAGTGGGTTCGGGATAGACCCGAATCCTTCGTGTTCAAAGACCTGATAGACCCGTTTATATTGCATTGAAAGACAGGATCGAATCAGAAGTGGGTTCGGGATATACCCGTATCTATCGTGTTTAAAGGCAGGATATACCCGTCTCAATTCCATTGAAAGACTAAATCGTAGCTGAAATGAGTTCGACATAGAATCGAATCATTCGTGTCGAAAGGCGAGATAGACCCGTCTCCATTGCATTGATAGACAGGATCGAAGCAGAAGCGGTTTCGGGATAGACCTGAATCCATCATGATGAAAGACGGGATAGACCCATCTATATGGCATTGAAAGGCTTGATAACCCGTCTCCATTGCATTGAAAGACATAAACTAAGCAGAAATGGGTTCGGGATAGTCTCGAATTCATCTTATCAAAAGACGGGCTAGATCCGTCTCATTTGCATTGAAAGCCAGGATCGAAGCTGGAGTGGGTTCGAGATAGACCCGATTCCATCGTGTTGAAAGAAAGGATAGACCCGTTTCCATTGCATTGAAAGACAGGATCGAACAAGAAGTGCGTTCGGCATATATCTAAATCCATCATGTGGAAAGACAGGAAAGACTCGTCTCAATGTCATTAAAAGACAAGATCAAAACATAATTGGATTCGGGATAGACCCAAATCCATCGTGTTGAAAAACGGGATAGACTCGTTTGCATGGCATTGAAAAGCGGGATAGACCCGTTTCCATTGCATTGAAAAACATGATCGAAGCAGAAGTGGGTTCGACATATACCCAAATTCATCTTGTTGAAAGACGGGATAGACCCGTATCCATGGCTTCGTAAGACAAGATCAAAGCAGAAATATGTTTGGGATAGACCCGAATCCATCGTGTTGAAAAATGGGATAGACCGTCTCCATTGCATTGAAGGACAAAATAGAAACAGAAGTGGGTTCAGGATAGACCCGAATCCTTCGTGTTCAAAGACCTGATAGACCCGTTTATATTGCATTGAAAGACAGGATCGAATCAGAAGTGGGTTCAGGATAGACCCGTATCTATCATGTTTAAAGGCGGAATAGACCCGTCTCAATTCCATTGAAAGACTGGATCGTAGTTGGAACGAGTTCGACCTAGAATCGAATCATCCGTGTTGAAAGGCTGGATAGACCCGTCTCCATTGCATTGATAGACAGGATCGAAGCAGAAAAGGTTTCAGGATAGACCTGAATCCATCATGTTGAAAGACGGGATAGACCCATATGCATGGCATTGAAAGGCTTGATAAACCCGTCTCCATTTCATTGAAAGACATAAACTAAGCAGAAGTGGGTTCAGGATAGTCCCGAATTCATCTTGTTAAAAGACGGGCTAGATCCGTCTCCATTGCATTGAAAGCCAGGATCGAAGCTGGAGTGGGTTTGAGATAGACCCGATTCCATCGTGTTGAAAGAAAGGATAGACCCGTTTCCATTGCATTGAAAGACAGGATCGAACAAGAAGTGCGTTCGGGATAGATCTGAATCCATCGTGTGGAAAGACAAGAAAGACCCGTCTCAATGTCATTAAAAGACAAGATCAAAACATAATTGGATCCGGGATAGACCCAAATCCGTCGTGTTGAAAGATGGGATAGACTCGTTTGCATGGCATTGAAAAGCGGGATAGACCCGTCTCCATTGCATTGAAAAACATGATCTAAGCAGAAGTGGGTTCGGGATATACCCAAATTCATCTTGCTGAAAGACGGGATAAACCCGTATCCCTGGCTTCGTATGACAAGATCGAAGCAAAAATATGTTCGGGATAGACCCGAATCCATTGTGTTGAAAAACGGGATAGACCGTCTCCATTGCATTGAAAGACGAAATCAAAACAGAAGTGTGTTTGGGATAGACCCGGATCCTTCGTGTTGAAAGACCTGATAGACCTGTTTCCATTGCATTGAATGACAGCATCGAATTAGAAGTGGGTTCGGGATAGACCCGTATCTATCATGTTGAAAGGCAGGATAGACCTGTCTCTATTCCATTGAAAGACAGGATCGAAGCTGAAGTAAGTTCGACATAAACCTGATACCATTGTGTTGAAAAACGGTAGACAATCTCCATTGCATTGAAAGACAAAATCGAAAAAGAAGTGGGTTCGGGATAGACCCGAATCCTTCGTGTTGAAAGACCTGATAGACCCGTTTATTTTGCATTGAAAGACTGGATCGAATCAGAAGTGGGTTCGGGATAGACCCGTATCTATCGTGTTGAAAGGCGGGATAGACCCGTCTTTATTCCATTGAAAGATAGGATCGTAGTTGAAATGAGTTTGGCATAGATTCGAATCATTCGTGTTGAAAGGCGAGATAGACCCGTCTCCATTTCATTGATAGACAGGATCGAAGCAGAAACGGTTTCGGGATAGACCTGAATCCATCGTGTTGAAAGACGGGATAGACCCATCTACATGGCATTGAAAGGCTTGATAAACCCGTTTCCATTGCATTGAAAGACATAAACTAAGCAGAAGACCCGAATTCATCTTGTTGAAAGACGGGCTAGATCCGTCTCCATTGCATTGAAAGGCAGGATCGAACCCGAAGTGGGTTCGAGATAGACCCGATTCCATCGTGTTGAAAGACGGGATAGACACGTTTCCATTGCATTGAACGATAGCATCGAACCAGAAGTGCGTTCGGGATAAATCTGAATCCATCGTGTGGATAGACGGGAAACACCCGTCTCAATGTCATTAAAAGACAATATCAAAACATAATTGGGTTCGGGATAGACCCGAATCCATCTGGTAGAAAGACTGGATAGATCCTTCTCCACTGCATAGTAAGATAAGATCAATGCAGAAGTGGGTTTGGGATAAACTCGATTCCATCGTGTTGAAAGACGGGATATACCCGTCTCCGTTGCATTGAAAGACAGGATCGAAGCAGAAGTTTGTTCGGCAGAGACCCGAATCCATAATGTTAAAAGACGGGATAGACCCGTCTCTATTCACGTTTGCATGACATATAAAGGACGGATAGACCTGTCTCTATTGCATTGAAAGACATGATCTAAGAAGAAGTGGATTAGGTTTAGACCCAATTAAATATTTTTCAAAGACGGGATAGACACGTTTCCGCGGCATCGTAAGACAGGATCGAAGTAGAAGTGGGTTCGGCATAGACCCAAATCCATCATGTTAAAAGACGGGATATACCCGTCTCAATTGCATTGAAAAAAAGGATTAAAGAAGAAGTGGGATCGGGTTAGACGCGAATCCATCGAGTTGAAAACGGGATATACTCGTCTCCATTGCATTGAAAAATAGGATCGAAGCAAAAGTGGGTTCGGGATAGACCTAAATCCAACGTCTTGAAAGACGAGATAGACCCATCTACATTGCATTGAAAGAGAGGATCGAAACAGAAGTGAGTTCGGGATACACCCAAATCCATCGTGTTGAAAGATGGGATAGACCGTTTTCCATTGCATTGATATACATGATTGAAGTAGAGGTGGGTTCGGAATAGACCCGAATCCATCGTGTTGAAAGACGGGATAGACCCGTCTCCATTGCATTGAAAGATACGATCGAAGCAGAAGTGAGTTCTGGATAGAACAAAATCCATCGTGTTGAAAGACGGGATAGACCCGTTTGCATGGCATTGAAAAATGGGATAGACCAGTCTCCATTGCATTGAAAGACATGATCGAAGAAGAAGTGGGTTCAGGATAGACCCGTATCCATCGTGTAGAAAGGTGGGATAGACCCGTTTATATTCCATTGAAAGACAGGATCGTAGCAAAAGTGAGTTCGGCATAGATCCGAATCGTTCGTGTTGAAAGGCGGGATAGACCAGTCTCCATTGCATTGAAAGACAGGATCGAAGCAGAAGCGGTTTCGGGATAGACCTGAATCCATCGTATTGAAAGACAGGATAGACCCATCTGCATGGCATTAAAAGGCTTGATAGACCTATTTCCATTGCATTTAAAGACATTATCTACGCAGAAGTGGGTTCGAGATAGATCTGATTCCATCATGTTGAAAGACGGGATGGACTCGTTTCCATTGCATTGAAAGACAAGATCGAACAAGAAGTGCGTTCGGGATCGATCTAAATCCATAGTTTGGAAAGACGAGATCGACCCCTCTCAATGTAATTAAAAGACAGGATCAAAACATAATTGAATTTGGGATAGACCAGAATCCATCATGTTGAAAGACGGGATAGACCCGTCTCCATTGTAATTAAAGATATGATCAAACCAGAAGTGGGTTTGGGATAAACCCGAATCCATCGTGTTTAAAGACGAGATATACCCGTCTCCATTGCATTGAAAGAAATAATCAAAACAAAAGTGGGTTCGGCATAGACCCGAATCCATCATGTTAAAAGACGGGATAGACCCGTCTCCCGTCACGTTTGCATGACATTGAAGAGCGGAATAGAGCCTTCTCCATTGCATTTAAAGACATGATCTAAGCAAAAGTGGATTAGGTTTAGACCCGAATCCATATTGTTTAAAGACAGGATTGACCCGTATCCATGGCTTCGTAAGACAGGATCGAAGCAGAAGTGGGTTTGGCATAGACCCGAATCCATCATGTTAAATGACGGGACAGACCCATCTCAATTGCATTGAAATACAAGATCAAAGAAGAAGTGGGTTCGGGATAGACCAGAATCCATCGAGTTGAAAGACAGGATATACCCATCTCCATTGCATTGAAAGACAAGATCGAAGCAGAAGGGGGTTCGGGATACCCCAAATCCATCATCTTGAAATACGGGATAGACCCGTCTACATTGCATTGATATATAGGATCGAAGCAGAACTGAGTTCGGCATAGACCCCAATCCATCATGGTAAATAACGGGATAGACCCGTCTCCATTCACGTATGGATGACATTCAAAGGCGGGATAGACCCGTCTCCATTGCATTCAAAGACATGATCTAAGCAAAAGTGGATTAGGTTTAGACCCGAATGCATATTGTTTAAAGACGGGATAGACCCATATCCATGGCATCGTAAGACAAGATCGAAGCAGAAGTGGGTTCGGGATAGACCCGAATCCATCGTGTTTAAAAACGGCATAGACCGTCTCCATTGCATTGAAAAACAGGATCGAAGCAGAAGTGGGTTCGGGATAGACCTGAATCCATTGTGTTTAAAGACGGGGTAGACCCATCTCCATTGCATTGAAAGATACGATCATAGTAGAAGTGGGTTCGTGATAGAACAAAATCCATCGTGTTGAAAGACGGGATAGACACGTTTGCTTGGCATTGAAAAGTGGGATAGACCCGTCTCGATTGCATTGAAAGACACGATCGATGCAGAAGTTTGTTCGGGATATGCCTAAATTCATCTTGTTAAAAGACGGGATAGACCCGTATCCATGGCATCGTAAGACAAGATCGAAGTAGAAATGGGTTCGGGATAGACCCGAATCCATCGTGTTGAAAGACGGGATAAACCCATCTCTATTCCATTGAAGGACAGGATCTTAGCTGAAGTGAGTTTGGCATAGATTCAAATCGTTCGTGTTGAAAGGCGAGATAAACATGTCTCCATTGCAATGAAAGACATGATCGAAGCAGAAGCAGAAGCAGTTTCGGGATTGACCTGAATCCATCGTGTTGAAAGACGGAATAGACCCATCTGCATGGCATTGAAAAGCTTGAAAAACCCGTCTCCAAAGCATTGAAAGACATAAACTAAGTAGAAGTGGGATAGACCCAAATTCATATTGTTGAAAGGCGGGCTAGATCCGTCTCCATTGTATTGAAAGGCAGGATCGAAGCCGAAGTGAGTTCGAGATAGACTCGATTTCATCGTGTTGAAAGACGGGATAGACCTGTTTCCATAGCATTGAAAGAAAAGATCAAACCAAAAGTGCGTCTGGGATAGATCTGAATCCATCGTGTGGAAAGACAGGAAAGACCCGTCTCAATAACATTAAAAGACAAGATCAAAACATAATTGGATACGGGATAGACCCGAATCAATCGTGTAAAAAGACTGGATAGACCCGTTTCCATTGAATTGAAAGATTAGATCAATGCAAAAGTGGGTTTGGGATAAACCTGACTCCATCGTGTTGAAAGACGGGATATACCCCTCTCCATTCAAGTTTGCATGACATATAAAGGACGAATAGACCCGTCTCTATTGCATTGAAAGACATGATCTAAGCAGAAGTGAATTACGTTTAGACCCAATTCCATATTGTTTAAAGATGGGATAGACCCGTTTCCGTGGAATCGTAAGACATGATCAAAGCAGAAGTGGGTTTGGCATAGACCCAAATCCATCATGTTAAAAGACGGGATAGACCCGTCTCCATTGCATTGAAATAGAGGATCGAAGCTGAAGTGGGTTCGTGATAGGCCCGAATCCATCGTGTTGAACGATGGGATAGAACATTTCCATTGCATTGAAAAATAGGATCGAAGCAGAAGTGGGTTCGGGATAGACCCGAATCCATCGTGTTGAAAGACGGGATAGATCCGTCTCCATTGCATTGAAAGATACGATCGAAGCAGAAGTGGGTTCTAGATAGAACCAAATCCATCGTGTTGAAAGACAGGATAGACCCGTTTGCATGGCATCGTAAGACACGATCGAATCAGAAATGGGTTCGGGATAGACCCGAATGAATCCAATGTGTTGAAAGACGGGATAGACCGTTTCCATTGCATTGAAAGATAGAATTGAAGCAGAAGTTGGTTCGGGATAGACCCGAATCCTTCGTGTTGAAAGACCTGATAGACCCATTTCCATTGCATTGAAAGATATGATCGAAGCAGAAGTGGGTTCGGGATAGACCCGTATCCATCGTGTTGAAAGGTGGGATAGACCCGTTTCTATTCCATTGAAAGACAGGATCCTAGCAGAAGTGAGTTCGGCATAGATCCGAATCGTTCGTGTTGAAAGGCGGGATAAACCAATCTCCATTGCTTTGAAAGACAGGATCGAAGCTGAAGCAGTTTCGGGATAGACCTGAATCCATCTTGTTGAAAGACGAGATAGACCCATCTGCATGGTATTGAAAGGCTTGATATACCTGTTTCCATTGCATTGAAAGACCTAATCTAAGCAGAAGTGGGTTCGGGATAGACCCGAATTCATATTGTTGAAAGATGGGCTAGATCTATCTCCATTGCATTGAAAGGCAGGATCGAAGCAGAAGTGGGTTCGAGATAGATCTGATTCCATCATGTTGAAAGACGGAATAGACCCGTTTCCATTGCCTTGAAAGACAGGATCGAACCAGAAGTGCGTTCGGGATAGATCTGAGTCCATCGTGTGGAAAGACGAGATCGACCCGTCTCAATGTCATTAAAAGACAAGATCAAAACATAATTGAATTCGAGATAGACCCAAATTTATCATGTTGAAAGACGGGATAGACCCGTCTCCATTGCATTGAAAGATATGATCAAAACAGAAGTGGGTTTGGGATAAACCCGAATCCATCGTGTTTAAAGACGGGATATACCCGTCTCCATTGCATTGAATGACAGGATCGAAACAGAAGTGGGTTCGGCATAGACCCGAATCCGTCATGTTAAAAGACGGGATACACCCGTCTCCCGTCACGTCTGCATGACATTGAAGGGCGGGATAGAGCCTTCTCCATTGCATTGAAAGACATGATCTAAGCAGAAGTGGATTAGGTTTAGACCCGAATCCATATTGTTTAAAGACGGGATAGACCCGTATCCATGGCATCGTAAGATAGGATCGAAGCAGAAGTGGGTTCGGCATAGACCCGAATCCATCATGTTAAATGACGTGACAGACCCGTCTCAATTGCATTGAAAGACATGATTAAAGAAGAAGTGGGTTCGGGATAGACCAGAATCCGTTGAGTTGAAAGACAGGATATACCCATCTCCATTGCATTGAAAGACAGGATCGAAGTAGAAGTGGGTTTAGGATAGACCCAAATCCATCGTCTTGAAATACGGGATAGACCCGTCTACATTGAATTGAAATATAGGATCGAAGTAGAAGTGGATTCGGCATAGACCCCAATCCATCATTGTAAAATACGGGATAGACCCATCACCATTCACGTCTGCATGACATTGATAGGCGGGATAGACTCATCTCCATTGCATGGAAGGACATGATCTAAGCAAAAGTGGATTAGGTTTAGCCCCGAATCCATATTGTTTAAAGACGGGATAGACCCGTATCCATGGCATCGTAAAACAAAATCGAAGCAGAATTGGGTTCGGGATAGACCCGAATCCATCGTGTGCATAGATGGGATAGACTGTCTCCATTGAAGTGAAAAATAGGATCGAAACATAAGTGGGTTCGGGATAAATCCGAATCCATCGTGTTGAAAAATGGGATAGACCCGTCTCCATTGCATTGAAAGATATGATCGAAGCAGAAGTGGGTTCTGGACAGAACCAAATTCATCGTGTTGAAATACGGGATAGACCGTCTTCATGGCATTGAAAAGCGGGATAGACCCGTCTCCATTGCATTGAAAGACATGATCGAAGCAGAAGTCGGTTCGGGATATACCTAAATTCATCTAGTTGAAAGACGAGATAAACCCGTATCCATGGCATCGTAAGACAAGATCGAAACAGAAATGGGTTCGGGATAGACCCGAATCCATCGTGTTGAAAGACGGGATAGACCGTCTCCATTGCATTGAAAGATAGAATCAAAACAGAAGTGGGATTAGAATAGACCCGAATCCTTCGTGTTGAAAGACATGATAGACCCGTTTGCATTGCGTTAAAAGACAGGATCGAAGCAGAAGTGGGTCCGGGATAGACCTGTATCCATCGTGCTGAAAGGCGGGATAGACCCATCTCTATTCCATTGAAAGACAGGATCGTACCATAAATGAGTTTGGCGTAGATCCGAATCGTTCTTTTTGAAAGGCGGGATAGACCCGTCTCCATTGCATTGAAAGACCGGATCGAAGCAAAAGCGGTTTCGGGATAGACCTGAATCCATCGTGTTGAAAGACGGGATAGACCCATCTGCATGGCATTGAAAGGCTTGTTAAACCCGTCTCCACTACATTGAAAGACATAAACTAAGCAGAAGTGGGTTCGGGATAGACCCGAATTCATCTTGTTGAAAGACGGGCTATATCAGTCTACATTGCATTGAAAGGCAGGATCGAAGCCGAAGTGGGTTCAAGATAGACCCAATTCCATCGTGTTGAAAGACGGGATAGACCCGTTTGCATTGCATTGAAAGACAGGATCAAACCAAAACTGCGTTCGGGATAGATCTGAATCCATCTCAGGATAAATTGGGAGATTTGTTGGATAAGTAAACTTGACATAATGTAAATGTATAAATAAACTCGTTTAGCTTTGTAGTCCTTTTGTCTCGAGCTAGTAAACACGTAGGGTGTTTTTACACCTAATGCCCTAAAGCCATCTGGTTTGGGAGTCATTGGTGTAAAGCTCATTATAGGGGTCAATTAGAAAACTTAATGGAGCTAAACATTGCACATGTTGAAGTCAGGTTGTGTCTAGTTTAACTTCGTAGTCTTTTTTGCTCGAGTTAGTAAACTCGTAGGGGTGTTTCTACACCTAATGCCCTAAAACATCTGGTTTGGGAGTCATTAGTCTAAAACTCGTTACAGGGGTAAATTAGAAAACCTAATAGAGTTAAACATTGCATAGTCCACACATTTATCCTTAAACATTGTTGTTTCATAAAATAGAAATTCCAATGAATTATGAGGAAGTAAGTCATGTATATAGGAATTACTTTGAAGCTCCATAATTATGTGTTGGTTCACTTTACACCAATGAGAACTTGTGGTTTCTTACTAGCCATTTATAAGTGATGTACCTTATTTTGAGTTCCAAAACTTGTGAAGATGAAGTTTATTATTTTAAATTTGCTAATGAATGAGAACCAATTTTTTTTTTGTGATATTTGTTGAATTAGAAGTCAAGACTGAGAAATATGTTGAAAATAACACAGTGTTTGTGGGTGCCACTCTGGTAAACCCTCACGAACCTATAACTCGTCCACTAGGGACACCTAGGGGTTTAAAGGCTTGTTGCATTTGCTAAATGCAATTGAAAGTGCCAGCGAAAGTGGTATAGATAGGAGTTTTAATTCATTCTTAAGTTTTAGTAAAGTTTGGGTTGCTTGAATTGCTAGAGACTAGCAATAAGCTGGTTGTGGGTGTGATGAGTGCCTAAAAGGGCACTCTGAATATCGTTGTTCTAAGTGTAATTGTTAGATTATTTGGTTAATTCTAGTATTTTTTTTTGTTATAATCTTCTACTTAGTATATTATGTGTATTTTGGTTTTGGCAATATGCCTTCTCCAAGTCGGGAAGGGAAATGGGGGCCTTCACCCGAGCATCATGCCCCTCGGACACAACAACTTCCTCCCCCGCAGACGAATCAAGATCTTGCCCTATAATGTTGCGCCTCCCTCTGAAGGGGGCAACCGCTCAGGAACAGTTTTAGGCGCGGTGCGAGGCGAGGCTTTTCTAAAAGCATAGAAGAAAAAAGTTTCTCATTCAATTCCACCCTCCTTGACGGGCTAGGAATCTTAACCTTCGGGAGTTTCCTCTTCTTAAAAGAAGGTTCGCCTTCAGACTTCAGCTTCGGGACTCTAAAAATGTAGGAGCCTCATGCCAGTAAGCCCACAGCCGTTGCGCTTGATATTATAGGGTTGGACGACATCCTCCACCCGCATCCGAGGCATGTCACAAAATTTATCCATGACTGGTTCGTCCTAAGAAGAAAGGGGTGTCGTTGGAAATTTCCCTACAGGAAGCATGTATAACAATTCAATAGGCAATCAATATAAGCGGGATCGAGAACGAAATTAAACTTACTTAGTTGCCTGAACTCTCGTTCGATCCAATAACCATCAAGCTCGAAGTACTATGAGTCCGCAGGGTCATGAAGCAATACTTCTGCCAGAACTTGTAATCATCAGGCAGCTTGCCAAAACAAGCCGATGACTTTAACAGGCACACGACGTGTTAATTTATCCGAGGAGACGTGAGCAACTGGATCACCCTTGGAGACACTCGGACACCAGCGTCCTTCGCCCTAATTAGAATGGCGATTACTGTCCTATACCCGTTTGGCACCAGCTGAGTGGGAGGAATGCTGAGGTACGCCAGGAAGCTCCAAATTACCTTGATGATGGGAAAACGAACACCCATTGAAGCATACCTCGGTGCAAGCAAATACATCCTTCCAAATGAGACAATGGCATCTGACTAGCGCCCAATGTGAAGAGTACTAGATCATCAGGGATCTCATACTTCTCTCGAAGGCCCTCTAGATTCGACTCGGAGATCAACCTCTCCTTGAAAAAGTATGGCCTTTAGTGAACAATCATCGGGAAGCTGATTCTGGCCCATCATGGAAGAATATACAAACTTTTGATTACGGAAGTCTAACAAAAGCAAAATCGCAGAAAGTGGAACAACAAAGCAAAGTCTCTGGAATCGAATGAGTAAAGAAATTAAACTCTGCAGAGAAGTGGATTTATATAGAAATAAGGATTCCCCGCTTTTTTTAGCAGCCATGTGCCCAATTAATGATGTGAGCTGCTCAAGGAGATGATTCATACTCAATCATCATGACCGCCCAGTTCCTTCATGACATGACTTAGTAGACCGACGAGTTGGCCCACTGACTTGGGGAGAGTAATTGATAATACACCAAACCATCCAGTAATTTGCGCCGTACACTGTCATGATGATCTCGTCAACAGAGCAAAACGGGCCTAATTGCGCGCCCAATCTGGCAAAGCCCAGACTACATGAAGCCCACTAAGACAAGGTCCAGGTGGTTGGACCCAAACAACAATGCCCTATTAAGCCCATGCGTCACATGGTCAAGCCCAATACCCGTAAGACCTAATAAAGCAAGTATGTGGGGGATCGACCTAAGACGAGCAGGTCAGCTATACATTGACTCCTATCATGAAACAAATACCGGAGTATAAGTCGTGCATGGAAACTATCATGTATGGACAACACTCCACAAGGAAAGAATCTCACACAGATCTAGGAACACAAAGTCGTGTAGGGAAACTCTCCTACTTGGATGACTCCTAACGAGGAAATGATTTCTAGCAAGATATCTTTCCCTAAACTACGCCACCAAAGGCCTTGCCAAACAAGGACTCTCTCATGAAAAATAGACCACAAGTTTGAGAAACAAATGTACGCTACAGAACCCAATTTATAGCATTACACCTTTCTCAAGCCTTGTCTGAGTTAAGCATCGGAATGCCATCGGCCGCCACAACGGTGGTCTTTGGCTCACGTGTGTTCCCTGTGTAGGTCAAGGTCAGGGAGAACATGAATCGACACCATCAACCACCATTAAATAACCCAAATCCTTTTTTTTGTTCGATTTCAAGCAAGAAATAGGTGGATTCTCCAGCCTCTACCTATGGGAAACACTTTTTCCTACCTCTCTGGACCCCTTTCTCGATTTGTTTGATCCCTCTCGACCCTTTTTCTTTCATCTCTCCTTTCCCAAAAAACTTATTTCTTCGTTTTTAAACTCTTTGAGAGTTAGGGCTTTGATGTTTGAAGATTTAGGGGTGATTAAGAGATGAATAATGAGATTGTGAAGAGGAAACATAAACACAAACAAACCAAATCGAAGATAACCAAACAAAATGACGAACGAAAACAACAAATTTAATAAATAAATTTCTAAATTGTGGAAACAACGATAATGCAAGATTAAGGCTTAGTCTCGCAGCATTGGTCGTGTTTGGGTAAAAAAAAAATTTGCCCATGTTGTAATGTAAGATTAAGCTTCAATCTCTCATGATCATTGTTTCCACAATTCCATTTTTTTTTCTTTTGAATTCGTTGTTTTGGTTTGTTTGTGTTTTATGTTTCCTCTTCACAATCTCCTCCTTCATTTCTAAATCATTCCTAAATCTTCAAAACAAAGCGCTAACCTCCAAAGAGTTCAAAAATGGAGAAAAAAATGTTTAGGAAATGAGAGATTGGAGAAAATCGTCGAAGAAGATAGAATAAACCGAGAGAAGGGTTGAGAGATGAGGGAAGAAACGTTGCCGATCAAGAGAGGTCAAAAAATCCACCTCTTTTTCACTCGAAATCGAGAAAAAATAAATTGAAGGGTTTGGGCTATTTAATGGTGGTATTACTTGGAACTAGAGGTGGTGGTGTTAGAAAGAGGAAGCGGTGGGTTCACTTAGCGACAACCAATATTTATTCCCAAGTCCATGAGTTGCATCAAATTACTTTATGTGTTATATTAATTTATTTAAAATATTTCCTAATTTTATTTAAGTTCCAATTGGTGTGGGAATTAACTCAAGTTAAACAAATGATAGTTTATGGAGCATATTTGCTCATTCATGCTGTGGCCGGCTGATCCGGACACAAATTACTATTCATTGAAGATGCAACTGTTAAGGTGGTTAGATTGGATGAAAGAAATTGACCACGACATCATTGTTGGTTTGATCGAAACACACAAACAGGGTTATTTACAGTTAATGTTGCACAAATTTACATAAATTTTGGGGCATCCTCTCCATCAATCTATGCAACTCTGTTAGTAGTACTTCAACAAGCAACGGTGTGTGTTTAAACCATAGTAGGTAGAGTTGAATGTAGACTTCACATTGTGTTTGGAAACTTTTGAGACAACGAATTTTATGGTGGTTTTAACAATGGTGAAGTTCAACAAAATAAAACATCATTGTACATTGGTAGCGACTACTCCACACCACCATAAATATTGTCTCACACGATTACACTCTCCCATACCACCTGCTTTATTTTCCACACCACCAATGTTTTCCGACACCACCAATATAAAGAAGTGAATCGGAGTTTTTCTCCCCCATTCAAAATGTAAAACGCAAAACGCATTCTTCTCCCCCATTCAAATCTTCCCTCTCGCATCTTCCCCCTCGCATTCAAATCGCATTTGCCCTAATCGAATTATTTTTCCCATTCATTCGATTGGTTCGATTGCTCTCCGCCTTCTCTTGCTTCTCCACTCTCTCCCAAATTTGATTGGTTCAATTGTATCACGATCAGCTCCTCTCTATCCCCCATTCGATTGCTTCATTCTTTCCAGGTTCATTTGCGAAGTTTGCTTCAAAACGGTTTATACGATCTCTCCAACAGGTAATTTCAAACCCTTGGAACCCTAAAATGATCTCAAATCAAACCCAAAATTGAATGGGATGCGAAGGTATGTATTCCCTTTGCATTTTTATATCCAAAATCGAAACCAAAAATGCAAAATCGATTTTATTAGTAGATTTGATAATCAACCTGAATGTATGAATATGTACTATAGAACATAAATAGAAACTTTTCTATCCAAAATCGATTTTATTAGTAGATTAGTAGATTTTGTTAAAAATTATGGTAACCCTCGCATTGGCTAAAGTTTTTGTTAAAAATTAGTAGATTTTATTGTATAAATTAATTTTCTTGAAGTATTTGTTTTAATGTAATTTATTTTTTCCCTTTATTTGAAGGTTTATTATGTCTTTTGTTGGCGTTGATCATGGTGGTGGGGATGATCGAGGTGATAGAGGTCAAAGATGACCCATAATGGTGTCTCACCGAAAGGCGAGAGTAGAAAAGGGCAAAGAACTGGCGGAAGAACGAAAACAAAAAAAATGGAAAAATAAGGAGAAAGAAGTGAAGAAGAAGATGAGAGAGGATGAAATTGGGACTCAAATAAATGTTGCAGAAGCAGCTAGACTAGTAATTGTATAGAAAAGTCAAGCCCAATCAGAAGGGCAAGCAGGTGGGATTAGTGAGGGTGTTGGACATGAAGATGACGAGTTAGAAGAAAGTGATAATGTGCCTGTGGATGGTGAGGAAACAGTGGTAGAGGAGGGTCAATATGAAGGAGATGGGAAAGGTTTTTATCCCGGTGGTCCTAGATATTGTTCCACATTAGATGATTACAATGGACATATTTCTCATGCCACTTGGGATGGTGAGCAGGTAAGTAAATATTTTTAGTTGGTTAAATTATATAAACGTGTTATTTATATATATTTGAACATTAAATTACTTAATGTATATGTTTCTTGTTTTTAGGAACGAGGCGCATTGCGATGTCGGCATCAATATATGAACTTATTAGATTGGAAGTTGAAACATGAACCGAAATAGTAAAGAGAATGATCTATAATAGTGGTCTTTATCCCTTGATTCATTATTGTAAGGATCGTCTCGGTAAGGTGGCCATTTGTGCTTTCGTGGAGCATTGGCAACCTGAGACCAAAACATTTCACCTATCTTTTGGAGAGATGACCATCACCCTGGACGACATCTACCGTATAACTCATTTACCGATTGTTGGTAAACCGATAAGAACATCGATGAAAACGAAGACAGATAAATGTGTTACATTATTGGTGAAGGATTTGGGCATTGAAAATAAAGAAGCAAAGGACCATGTCAAGAAAAATGGAAGATTTGTGGAAATGAAGTTTATTCAGAACAATTGTAGTAGAAAAACTACGGAAATTGATTCTCTTCAAATGAAACAACAAATGAGTAGGGGTTACTTGTAATTTCTTCTGGGTTTGACTATATTTGCCGATAAAACTAGAACAAAGGTTCGGATTGAATATTTGAAGATGCTTATGAAGGTGGATGATGTTCAAAAGTATGCATGGGGCGTAGGAGCTTTGGCATTCTTGTTTCATCAATTAGGTTGTGCTAGCAGAGAGGGCACGAAGCAAATTTCAGGATATTTGCTTCTTTTGGAGGTATGTGTAGAAATCTATATTTTGTTAATTACCCTCATAATATATAATAATTTCTTAATATTTATTTATGTTGTTTTCGTTTATAGTCATGGATATATGATCACTTCAAACTTTGGGGTAAATGCAAGTCTAAAGTGGGATGATAATCTCCCCACCATGGCTAACTGGGAACCCCCAAAAATTGTACGTGTTTTGGACAAACAAATCATCACTCTTAGAGAGCATCTCGATGACATGTCTCCTGAAGAGATAAATATGCATCATTGAGTTCAATAAAATTTATTGTATGATGTGTCTTATATTAATAAGTTTTAATTTTTATAATTCGCAGGTAATTTGGGACCCTTACATGGAGTCCAAGCGAAGCACTCCCCTTCATGGCATCACATGGTTCACAGTATGTTTGTTATGCCTCAACATAGAAGAACCCTATCACCTCGATAGAGTTATGAGACAAATGGGAAAGGTACAAGCATCCCAAATCCCCCAATTCGAGCCAAATTCAAGAATAGAAGTCGATCGGACAAGAACTATTCTGTGAAGTACGAGGTATTGTGTTTGTTTGCTGAAACTTGGGAGTATCATCTCGTGACAACTAACCACCAAGGTGCACCCGTGAAGCTTCCATGGGATTGTAGCGAGGATTACTTGGACTAGTTTCACGACATTAGCCATCCTTTCATACAACCACCGAACAAGAGAATAACTCATCCCCTAAGAAGACGTGTTTTTTTCAAACAAGAGGGTAATTATAAAATTTTACGTTTATGGAAGATCTAAATTTACATGGTTTGTACTAACATCAAATGTTTCCCTATAGAATATTGTGGTTGCTCAGGCTTTTAAGATGTTCAGCGCCTTTATTAAAGAAGGGAGAATGTTGACAGAGTTCTGTTACTCTTAAGGCAAATGAGAGTACGGGATTTGCTAGAAAAAATGTCTATTCCTGTTACCTTGGAACAAGAGAAAGAAGAGCATGTCGAACGCCCGAGTGTTGATAGTGGTGAAATTGGAGGGGGGAAAGTGAGTGTTGAAGCAAATCCAAAAATAAACAAAGATAGGAATGGATGCATGTTTTCTGTTGTAAACTAACATTTGAAATTTCAGTTTCCTTGGAGGATCTTGATGTGAAACCCATGGTGTTAATTTTAATTTTCTTCGTTTCTCTTGTTTATTTATTTGTTGGTTATTGCATAAACCATGAGGACTGTGGTGGCCTCAAGGTATAATTGTTATCTTGAAATTCAAAAAAAAAAAAAATGCCTACAATTGGAAATCAAGTCTGTTGTGAAACCTATTTAAGAGTTCAACAATTTCTTGAACCTACGTAAACCTCAATTCACATCTCAAAGAAACTAGGTTATTGATTTGCAATTAACAAGATTTCAAGTTGCAAAAAATTTTAAGAACTTATTCATTTCTTGCAAAACTTTCTGAAAATATGTAAACTTCACCAATTTCTTCAAAAAATGTATTGTTCGCCTGGACAAATGCGAGGGTTCACCATTTCCTCATTAGTCTAGGCGAGAGTGTTGAAAAATCTTACATTGGCCCAGGTGAGGGTTTGGCAAAACCTCGCCTGGAACAATACGAAGGTTAGTTTTGATAAGGCGAGGGTTTCAAGGGAAAAAATATTGTTCGCCTCGACCAATGTGAGCAAAACCTCGCATTGGTCGAGGCGAACAATACTTTTGAACTGTAAAATTTTCAACAAAAGTTTGTATTGTTTGCCTAGAACAATGCAAATTTTTGCCAAACCCTCGCCTGGGTCACTGCGAGGTTTTCTCAAAATTTCGCATTGTCTCAAGCGCACAATACTTTTTTTTTTCTGATTTTTGAAAAAATTTCTGAAGTTTACTTATTTTTGTGATTTCTGATAAAATTTACATGATTTGGATGACTTGCCAAGAAAATTGATTCTCTTTGAATTGATATGGATCTTTCAACAAAAATACCTTGAATAAGAGAAGACCCATAGAATAGAATCTAGTCCAAGTGACAAACCTATCAAGTTGATTGAGAGAAGATTCATATATGTTTGGTATCAAACAAAATCTTTCAACAAAAATGATCCTTTTTGGTCATCAAACTGAAACAAAAACTCTAACTAAATAGAGTCAATAATATATAATATATTAGCATTAAATGAACCATACACGTCATCCGTAAATACAAAAAGGTGACTTTTCTAACAAAAGGATGGTTCCTATGTCACCAAAAAATTGTAATTGCCATTTACATTTTTTCATCCCAATATTTACATGCAAAAAACAATATGTGCATCAGTTGAATATGGTTACGACCTCGTTCAATTTTTTGACATTCTTCTCATTGAACTTCTTCACCATCACGGCATCAATCCCGAGCTGAGCATCAAATGAACTATTCCATGAGATTGCTTCAGGAAATAAGCGATATGGCTAAGTTGGTATTATTGGAGGATGGTGGTTTAGATTGCATATGAAGCAAGACATAGTGACTACTCTATGCAAGGCGTTCCATGAAACATATCGGTATGTCGTGAAACTATGATGGTGGGTTAAGATATGGAAAACAGGTAGAGCTTTGATTCCCATAACAAACAAAGACACACTTGTAACGGTTCACTGCGAGCTCTAACATATCGAGGTCCATAAACCAATTTTCCTTGTCTATCCGCACCTGGCCTTCTGAAATTAACAAAGCATCCTTGACAACCTTGACCCCTGACTCATGTCACATTCCAACCCCACACTCTTCATTACTTTCAAGCTCATTAGTAGGTCTTTCTGTATTTGTATCCAACCACTTTCGATGTCATAATGTAGGAATTTGGCTATGCATCGAAATCCACAATTTCCATTGCCTAGAGCATTCTCAAGGTTGTTAATATAATCCCATATCCAAGACGGAATTTGGCTTATCAATCTAGTGTTACGATTTTTTGGCTTCTCCTTTTTGTTAGACAACTTCTTAGTTTTTCCTTTTAGTTCCTCTTGAGTCATGGCGTATTCGTGCCCCTTTGGTTCCCTTTTTGTTGACCTCTCATGCTTAGAAAACTTCTTCTTTTTAGGTCTCCCCTTGTCAGTCACAAGTGCTAATGGTTCAATCATTATAGTTGAACTCAGGCAACTCAACTCTAGAATCTTCCACTTCAATACCAACTTCTGATCAGGAGTTGAATCATTAAACCTATGCATAAAGGCGTCGACCACTGAGTTTATAATCACATCCACACGTTCACGAATAGGTGTTGTGCCAATTTGAAGCCAATACTTGTCTATGGTTCCTAATGGAAGTTGTCCAGTGAGAATTAGATACCTTGTAGTTTCATGAGCACAAGGTAATCCATGAATGGTTTGAAGCACACATCCACACTTGAGAGGTCATTACCCACATTTTCACACCTCCCAATTTCTAATAAAATCAAATCAAGAGCTTTGTACGCCACCGACCCATGAAGTTTGCCAAATAAATTGGAAACATGTTCATTCTTCACTTTCGTCAGACTTTGTTGAAATGACGTGATATTCACGTAATTATTACATAATATATCCCTTAATTTATATATGTTAGTGTTTCGATTATTATATTTTATTCTTATTATTTCCTTTTCATGTTTTTGTAGGAATTTGAGCGTGAACGATGAAAACGCATTAAGGCGACAATTTAATCAATGATCAATTGGTTGATTATAGCGGTGGTACAAAGTAGATGGTCACATATCTAAACCTAACCCAAATAAACCTAGGTCTATCTAATTTAACCTAAAAACCCAAGCCCAACGCCTTTTGGAGAACCCAAGCCCAAGAAAATAGGAGAACCCTATTTAGCTCTCCCCATTTTGGAGAAAAGCTTATCCTTCTCCTTCCACGTTTCTTTTCACTTCCTCTCTTTCCCAGCCACCACATCCCATCCACCCTGCCGGTGATCCTCGCTCGATAGGAGGACCGGCAGTGCGATCATCCCACCATCACCACCGCCTCCTCGTCCTCCACCATCAGCCGTCACCTCGCCTTCCTCCCTCACCCGCTCTTCCTAGCTCGCTAGGGAGACGCCACACCCTGTTCCATCGTAGACATCATCACCTCCTCACCCTGTTTCGCACAACCACAGCCGTCCTCATCTCTCTGTTCTCATCGTAAGCGACCAAACAGCACAGGAACAGGGAGCACGTCCCTACTTCACGAACCCATGTTCCTCTCTCCGCCACCTCGTCCCTCTTTCCTGTTTCCCTCTTTCTTTCTCATTATTTCTCTCTCGTTCCCGTCACAGACAAGAGACCAACAGGGAGGACTCCCAGTCCCTGTTTCTCTCTCCCTCACGAACCCAGTCCCTCATTCACCCCTCTCTCTTACAGGAACAGAAGAATACGAAGGAGAAGCAACAACGCGAGCCACAATCACCGCCACCAGAGCCACTTCCCACCGCCATCAGCCACCACGAAACAGAGCTCGCAAGAGCACCGCCCCTATTTTTTTCTCTTTTTCTGTTCCCCTTCTCGTTCTTCCCTCACCTTCTCTCTGTCTCTTGCAGGTACCGGAGCCGGTCATAGGAAGCGGAAGCTTGCGAGGAAACGACGGAGGAAGCGAGGCATAGGAGGCGTCGCGATGGAGAAGACAGCCGCGCGACTTTGGCGGGAACAAATTGTTTTTCAAACAGTTCCGCTATTGGCACTCCGAGATCCTGTAAGAGCCACCACAGCCCACCAACAGCCTTTTCTCGGGATTCGTGTTCGTGTAGAGATATATTCCACCTCCATTGATGTTGTGACCACCACCACCATGATCTTTTAGACCCCGCGCCGAGGCGAAGATGAAACCACAGGGTTTCCTAGAGTTTGTTGTATTTGAATTTATTGTTTTCTATATACTTGAACGTTAAACACAGTTGATTTCTGAGTTTCAATAATTTTCTTTCACCGATTATATCCGGATTAATTATCTAAACTAGTTGGTAGTTAGAAGTACCCTTTATTGATATTCAAAGCCTGCTTTAATCAATTAATTTGAATCTGTGATTGTGTGTGCCGTAAGAAGACATGCAATGCTAGGGGTTTAGAATTAGTTAAAATAAACCTGTGATTGTGTGTGTCGTGAGAAGACACCAATGCTAGGGGTTTATACCTTTGCTGAAATCAATTGCGAAGTTAGATTAATCTTTAGGTTAGTCATGTTAATTCTTGAAAACAATAATTTGGATTACACAAATCTCGAAGAACCTGTGGTGGATTCGATGTCTCGGTCCCCTCTCTATCATCTTATCAGTTTAATCTTAGTTGTCAATTTAGTCTCTTAATTTAGTAATTTTCATCTGCTGTAACCCCCAACTCTAAATTAGTTTAAATAAGTCTTAGAATTCGATTGTCTGTCAATCCTCGTGGGATCGATCCGTATTTGCCACTGTCTACTAGTTAGACAATCGTGCACTTGCAGTATTACAAGTAGGGTTTATTAGCTTATTAATTTAGGTTAATAAAAACTCCATCATGACGTTATATCTCTACCAGTTGGATTTGAATCATATCATGGATCTTTGTCCATACATTCAGAAATGTACCTTGTGAAATTTCCAACGAGTTCTTCAACTTCGAGTGTGCCTTGTCAATGTGATCGGTTGTCCGTTGGCCAAAATGCATAAATATATCGGTCTATGCACTGACAAAGTACTCCTTCTACAGTTACCAAACTGTCGTTACATATTCCAAACACTTCTAGTGTGATGCCCATCTTCTATCAAAGTCAACTGTGACCTTGTTCCATTTCTCCTATATACTTGATCTATACAAATTTGAAAAAGAATCTATAAACTCGTACCACCCATTATTATCCTTAAAAGTGTTTTTTGCAATTCTTCTCAACATTTGTGTTTATGTGTCATGTGCACAGTAATCTCCTTGCCTCTGGATAAATTCGCTCAATTGCCTTGATCAAACCCAATTCTCTATCAGTGACAAACACACTTAGCAAGTTGTCTGGCTCGAAAATTCCTACAAGTTTTTCCAATGCCCAAACATATGACTCTTCATTCTCAAAACACATAAAATAAAATGCAACATTTAAGGTCTTTTCGGTCGAAGTCACACCCACAATCTCAAACAACGGCATCCTATAGCGATTCGTTTTATATCTGCAATCCATAAGCATCACTTGAGAAAAACACATATGCTAATTTAATTGATTCAGGATGCGCCCAAAAAATGTTGGTGACTCTATTCCCCTCATCAACAGTATTACACTCTATGTAATTGTACTCCCTCAACAAGTGTAGAGTATGTTGCAAAGTCGTCATGCCTTTTTGTTGGATTGTTTTTATCCGAAGAATTACATTATAATATTCTTCAAATTCGAGATATTATTTGGATACATCTCTTTCAACCGAGACAAGATGTGGTGAGGGTTCACACCTGACTTCTCCATATTCTACACATATATCATCTCCTCTTCATTCAATTTACCAGGAAACGAATGACCAACAAGTGATTTTGCTCAATGATGATTGTGGGTTCCACATGTCACTTGCAACATCCAATGGTCATTCTCTAGTGGAATCCCTCTCAACTGAAATGTGCAGCCACACTTATTTGTACTGCTTGATCGAACATAATTCTTTAACCTTTTGTCGGGCTTCCCTCCCCTTTCACAACCAAAAAGGATCCTTCCCTTTTGTCTGTGTTAGCAGGTTTCGATTTAGTGATAATAACAACTATGTTATTATCCCTACCGATGCCTTGGACCCAAGCTATCAACACAGACCTTGATGAGAATACGTAAAAAAAATATAAAACTTGTTAATAACAACATATTTATAACAATAGCACATGGAAACTGGTGAAAATGAAAACATACAAACTATCTTACCTCGTCCGTAACAAATAAGTGACCATCATCGAGTACCACTTCCATTGATCTTTCTTCACTGTTAATGTCACCACTTCCATCATCGAGTAACTTGCCATCAACATTATCATCATCATTCTGCATAATGATTAAAATTAGTTTCATATATTAGATTAAATTTTAATTTACTTAACAACAAAATGGCGGTTACCTCTACATGGTTCGTCTCTGGGTTCTCAACATCGTTTATAGGCATGTCCATATTTATTACATCCATGAGAAATGCCTATGCACCAATGCATCAAACAATAATCAAACAATTATCTTATAAGAAAAAACTACGATGCAAATTGACGGTGTTACCTCGATTGGAATGGATTGTTCTTGTTCTTTAAATTGATCATCTTCTTCAACCTCATGTTCACCCTTAAAATCTTCAATTCTAATATCATCAACTTTACTAAACTCATTCATTTCGATCTAATAAAATCAATCTAAGTTCCTCCAAGGGGAATGTATGGAATGCGAGGAAGAGATAGGGGCATGCAACCGAGGAGGGAGAGGACGAGGAGATCGAGGGGTTTTTGCGATTTTGGGGTTTTTGCAAGGAGTGAGAGATAGGGGAGAGGACGAGGAAGCTGCGAAGAAGACGAGTTTACTCACCGAGCTTTGGACGAGATGCAGCAAGCAGATCGAGGGTTTTTGCGATTTTGGAGGTTTAGGTTTTCCATATTATTGGTGGTGTGGCTTAATAAGAAGAAAAAAAAAACTGAATGGTGGTGTGGGAACTTACGGTGGTGCGGAGTAGTCACTTGTACATTTGTACTGCATAGCCAAAACAGTCGACCAAATGACATGTCACTTGTCTATGACATTTCACCAAATAATTACTAGGATTTTAGATATTGAGCAGACATCTTAATTACGCAAGCCAACATGACCAAATGGTTTGTGTTTCTTTTTTCTTTTCTTTGGCACGGGTGAAGTTGTAATGTACCCTCACTGTATTTTCTTGACAAATTAATAAAGGTATGGCTTCCCATAGTTGCCTCTCCTCTCTGAAGATTTAATTTTTTTTTTTAAATTACTAGGATTTTAAAGAATGTACACCTCTGCCACTTGAACTAATATGCTGGTAAAAACTTCTTATTGAAATAGAGTAAGTTTTTCTTGCTTGGTGCACTCATGCACAATGTATTCAACCCGTAGAAGTTGAGAACTAACCAAAATGTATAAAATCATTAAATTCCTTCAATGTCTGTGCATATATCGAAATGGGAAGAAATCAACATTACAGAAACTTCAATCCAGAAGCATTCACATATTTAAAAAATAATTAAATAAAAGACCTAATGATCAAATTGAGTAGCAACATTTGTTACTAAGCTTTCCCAGGATTTGGTACAACTTGTTGAGGGATTGTATACAAGGACTTCAGCTGTCTGCTTATGAGCTTGCTATTGTGAAGAGCCGATTGTAGTTCCAAATCATCAGACCACCACTGCTCCAGGCCATGCGCCTCAAGAAACCTTTGTTTCCCCTTAGACATCACAAAAAGCTTCGCAGCCACATTGGCAGCACTGGCCTTGTTTGATGCATTGGTGGTCTTGGCATTACCATCACTAGTTGTGGCTGGCTCATTATAGTAGCAGCAAATATAGTCACTATTGTTCACATACAAATGAGGAACCATTTACCACCCATCTGGAGTCCAATTCCAGGAGACGTCACCTCCTCATTGTTGGTCTGTGCCTCAGAAGCACTTGAAGGGAGCATTGATTCGAGTCTCCTCCATTCTGAACCCGTTTTCTCTCCAATAGTTCGTATACTCATAGCTAAAGAAACAGAAGGTGGATTGAACAAATGAGTCTCCACGAAAATGCCCTCTTTTGCCAGTCCTTTACCAACTTAGAGAGCAAAACCAGCCCCCAAGGAATGACCGGCAATGCATACATTGCAGCTCCCATATCTAACCACTGCCGATTTCAGAGTTTCAAGTGCAACTGTGAATCTGAGCCTTTCAAGCTTTCCCATGTTAGAAACCAGAGGTCATCCTTGACATCTCTCCTAACTGTCAGGCTTTTCAGAAGTGTTCCTCTAAGAGCTAGAACAGCTTTTGGTGCACCACTGGGTCTCATCAATACAAAGTCAGCCATAGCCGCAGACCAGTCCCATTCCAGTAGTGCTTCAAAGATTGACCCGTCTAGCTGGTCAATCAATGTCTCAGTCAATTTGTATTTGGAGGGCTTCCACCAATTTGGAGCAAGTGCATTGTCTCCAGTTTTGTTTTCTTGTCTGTCAAGCTCAAACAGGTATACAGCTTGAATGAAGCAAGCTACCACTGTTCTTCGGTAATTTCCATCTTTCCTGCAAACCCCACTAAATCAGTCATTTAGCCCAAATTTTGACGAGTGCATATAGTGTAGAAAGAAGTAAGCAGTTGCCACATATTCAACCAGACAAACTAACAAAAACCTACAAATTTAAGATCTAAATGGGAGATATGTCGATGAAACTTGCATTTGCTACAAGATTTGATTACATCTAAGAATAAGGAATACATAATGGTAATGGGAAACGAGACAAAAAGTTGAGGAAGAGAAGATGTGAGCTAGAAAATGTTCCTTTAATTTTTTCGAAACGTGCGAACTCCCTAGTCTGAGATACTTTTCATTTAATCAAATGGGTCTTGCTACAAGAATGTAAGGATCAAGTTGGATGGTCAAAGGAGTGTGGTGGTTCATGGTGTAGTGGCAAGTACTAAATGCATTGGTCTACAATATGACAAAAATATCCTTCATGATCAGTTTTTTTAGATAAAAACAATCAAGCAAACAGATTATTTCGTATCAGGTATATAACACATAAACTCAACGTCAGGTTAGACTGGACTTGGGCTAAACTGATCCAAGGTCCAAAATTGAGTTTATTTTCGAAGGAGAATGAGGATTAGATTTGATGAAGGTTATGGTTGTACAAATTTTAAGCGGCAGGCAAGTTCTTATTCTATACTTTTTTCTAGTATTGAATAATTACATTGGTTAAATTTAAATACATTTACATCCCCCTTTCTCTCTTTCCTCATCCTTTCTCTGACCACTTTATATTTGTATTTTATTTCCTTGAGAAACACAAATAGTTCATATATAAATAAACACTCTTTGGTTGTTCCTAAATGGAAGACACCAACTCTTCTATTCTCTTTAATCTGGTTTTAAAAGAAACCGCTGACTGAATCAATCAACTCAGTTTTTAGTTAATTCCAACCAAAACTGAACCAACCAATGCATAACTGATCTGAACCGGTGATTTTTCATGTCTTACCAGATTTACAGAGAAAAAGAAGTTCATGGGGTACAATACTTTCATCCCCAAAGTATAAGAGAGAGTCTGCGTAGAATTTGCATCGACAACATATAAGAAATAGAAAGAGTTCTATAGTTGTACACATTTTTCATGAACATGCTAAGGGTGCGTTTAGGAACACATTGAAAAGTTAATTTTGGTAACTCCAAAACTTCTAACATGTGGGAAGTTAATTTTTTGCTCAAATTTGAAAACAATTGATTTTTCTTTACTTATAAATAATTCGAAAAATGACCTTGAGATCCTGTTTTTCAAGAAAGTAGACCATTTGGGTACCATAGTTAGATAAAAGGCTAATAAGTACTACTTTTTCATACATGTGGATGCAAGGCTCAATTTCTTGACTCTGTAGTTAACTAATAAAATGAAAATACAATCATAACCTTTGAAATTCATATGAATCTCAAGTTATTGGTTGTTACAAATTTATCTAAAGTTTTATCACAAATCTTTGTGTATATCACAAGGGATATCATCCTTTTCCAGAACCTTGGATTGCTAATTACACGAGTTCTGAATCGATTTTCTAGAATTCATTTTTCTAATTGATTGTTGTTATCGACTTTAATTGACAGTTCCACCAGTTCAATGTTTTGGAAATTTTATGTAAACAAGAAAGAAGAAGATGGTGAGGGAGAAGGCATGGTGGGTCCCCAAAAGGAAAAAAATGTAGAAGAGTTTTCACAAGAAGAGGATGATATCCCAACATTGGGATCGATAGAGCTTCGTAGAATAAGTATCGATAAATTTGTAGTGGCATATGCCTCGAGATTTACTTTATGCTTTGACACATTAAAAGGTTACGATTGTCTTTATTTTGTTAGTTAACTAGAGTTAAAAAATTTGAGGCTTAATGGTTATAGGAATGAAAAATAGCAGTTATTAGCCATTTATCTAGCTCTGGTATTTAAGGTAGTTTTTTTTTTAAGTGCTAACTTCTAACTGGTTAGAAGTCGGTTTGTTTCACTTCTAAATGAGTTAAAAGTTGTAAAACTAAAAGTGTTTGTTTTTAGCTGCTGATTTGATGTTTTTGACATTTTTGTCCCCCACCACGACTCCTGCCGCCACAACAAACTACTAACATTAACTCCCTTTCTCCACCTGTTTTCTCTCCTTCAAACACCTTGGAGATCTCCCTTCCACTACCACAAAAAAAAACCTATATCCCTCTCCACTCCTCATACAATCTCAAGAGAAAGAGAAAGAAGGGGAGGAGGGGAGGGGGGAGTGGAGAGTGGTGGTGGTGATGGTGGTGGCAACACTGCTCGCGTGATAGAGATGAGGTAGAAAAGTGGGGATTGTGATGGAGAAAAGGGGTAGAATAGTACTCATTACAAATTTATTGTGAGGTTATTATTGGAATAAATTTTCATTAAGCACTCAGTGCTAAGTGATTTGCACTCCCGTGTTGCTTACTTCAGTCTGATTAGAACTAAAAACAAACACCCTAAATAGGATCTCCCAATTCTTATTAAAACTTCTGACTCTGACTCTATTCAGAAGCAAAAACAAACACCCTCAGCCTCTAGAAATAACTACAACTACACGTTCTCTTCTTTTTCTCACACATATCATCAAATTTCTCTCTTTCCTATAAGTATTATCTAACCAAACTAACTGCAAAAATAACAATCTTCTTCACTATGATTCTTTATTTTCTTTGTTCTATTGAACACAAATAAACCCACTATTTTCCCTATCAACCATCAGAGTTTTCTTTTCCAAGGTCACCCTCACTCTCTCCCCAACTGTTCTTTCTCCAAATCTACAAGCAAATCCATCATGATGTATTTACTAAGAATAAAACGACCAATCACTCCTAACTCACTATAGATTGATTTCTATGTAGCGTTTGTTGAGTAAATGTTTAGAATCCCATCATTTCACATATTTCTAGTTTAGGTGTTACAATTAAAAAATTATATTTTTCTTTTTGTGAAGATTTTGAAAGCATTTTTCACCAAATTTAGTTTTGATCATTTGAATTGAAGTGTAACATTTTTGTATTTATTATGCTCAACATGTACTTTCCAAGACACAACACATGTTTTACAAGGGAAAAATAATAATTTCATAGCACCAATATATCCATCAGTTTATTTTCATATGCATAATGTATCCGCTCGGTCGGTTTATACACGTTTTAAAACGGAAACGAACTGACTATAAAAAAAATAATAATAATAAAATTGGACCGGAATGTTAGATTTGGTCGGGTTTAATCGGTTTTTCTGTTCAACCCTATTCTTTATTTTTAATTATGGTATAAGAGCAACGATCTTTTCTATTCAACGAAGCAATCATTTTCTATATCATTGTCAAATCCTCTAAGAAACTACAATATGAGATGCTCTTTAGTTCCAAGACAGATATCGAAACTTACATGTTTTTATTCGTTTTTATTTCATTCGTTACACTAATATCAAAGGAAAATGTCATCACATACCCAAGTCAATATATACTTCACTATGTTACTTTTTCATAAAAATGTAAAGCTTTTTGTGATTTTCCTTTAGCTATAGCTCCTCCAACATAACCAATGCTTGTACAAATTCGCCTCTCAAACCTGTCAATGATCACTCTGACAATGATTTGATCTTTTGATACCTAGTTGTGAAGCTGTTGCAGATACCACACATTCTGCAGATGATTATTTCTTCTTATGGCTCCTCCCATCAATACCAAGCTTGTTCGGACTCGCCATGCTTCTGACCATCTCTGTAACACTACTTTAGAAAGACAGGCACCTTTTCCTTTGTCTAATTATATTCCTTATATTCACTAACGCACACACAGCTATTCTGTCTGACATTTCTGTTGTACATGAAGGTCCATCCTTTTATGGACCAAGTTATGTCCTCATTTATGTGATGCAATGTCATAAGAACTTGTTGGGCTATACAAGACAACAACTACACACTTGTTTGTCTCCTAACAAAAATGTTTATAGAATGATTTGGCCTTGGGCAAACTACCAAACTGAGGTTTGTTCCATTGAGTGCTCTAAGGTTTAGTTCAAGTTGGAAGGCATAGACTATCCAAATATTTTTACTTAAGTTGCCAAATTAAGGAATGACATTCTCCATCGACACATTCTTACTGGGAGATTCAACTGAAGAAGTATACATGCAACATCCACCAGGGTTTGATGGAAGAGGGGAGAATGATAGGCCTCCTATCAAGTTTACTTATACGAGGAGGAAGCGGGACTGATGGCAGATGCTCAGACTGTGAGGTGCTATGTGAGGTGCTATGTCAGTAATAAGTTCAGACTGTGTGGTGCTCTGTCAGTTACAAGTTACAAAGTTACAAGTCTGTGAGGTGCTCTGTCAGTTGGGATGTTGCTCTGTTAAGTCTGTTAGAAATTACTGTGAGGTGCTCTGACAGTTGGGAGGAAGCTCTGTTAAGTCTGTTAGACAGTCAGTCAGATAGTATTGTATATAAATAGGGAGAGGAATAGAGAAAAGGATTCATTCATTCTATAAGAAATAATTGTACACTGAACTATGCTCAGACAGGAGATTGGCACTCTCGAATGTTGCCTGATACATTTCATTGTAATTCTACAATTCATCTAATACAAGACTTCTATTCTTTCTAAACCAGTCTTCCTTGAATACAAGATTCTTATTGCTTGTTCTCATCCAGATTGTATCTTGCCAGGCTTTTCTGCTACCAAGAATTACCATTCTGATATTGTAATCCAGAGTTGCTTTGCTTGGATTCTACATTGCCTGCAGAAAATATCATCAAGAACAGGTTAGTTCCTATCAAATTGGTATCAGAGCATATCGATTCTTAGGGGAAATGGCTGGAAAAGGAGTTAATACTAATTCAAGATTGGAAATTTTGGAGGAATCGATGACAAACGTGCAAGGAAAACTGGAATCTTTGGATGGGGGTTTCCAAGAACTGAAACATATGCTGGAACAGGCCTTGAAGAAGCAACAAGAAAACCCTAACTCAGTTCCTAATAAGGAGAAAGATCGAATTCCTCCAGACAATGTTGAAACACAAAGTTTTGATTGTGGCAGAGGGGGATCTTCTTCACAAGGGTTCCAATTTGACAGAAGACCTAAAAGATTGGAGTTACCTACCTTTGAGGGTTCGAATCCAGATGGCTGGATTATGAAAGCTGAGCGATTTTTCTCACTCAATCGATACAGAAATGAGGAGAAGATCGAAGCTGCAGTGATTTCTTTTGAAGAGGATGCTCTCCTTTGGTATCAGTGGGAAAGTAAGAGGCGACCTATCATTTTTTGGGAGGAATTGAAGGGACTACTCTTGAAGCAGTTTCGATCTACCCAAGATGGGTCTCTTTGTGAGCAATTCCTTGCCTTAAAACAAGAAGGAACTGTGTCAGAGTACCGACGACTCTTCGTCTCCCATGCTGCTCCATTAGAATCCTTGAATGAAGAAGTTGCTCTTAGCAAATTCATCAATGGCCTGAAACCATCTATACGGGCGGAGGTTAGGATGTTGGATCCGGGTTTCTTGGGTCGGGCCATGGATCTGGCCCAACGGGTGGAAGAAAAACAACTTCAAATGGGTTGGGCTAAACAAGGTTTTCAGGGTTTTATCAATAAGCCCATGGGCGGCCCAAAACCAATGGCAAATGGTTCATTAGGGCACCAAAGTTCTCCTTATCACAGAGATTTCGAACGCAAGAGCTTTCAACCAGTTCTCTCCATCGAAAACCAGAAATCGGCAGCTGCGAGGGGTGAAATTCGACGCTTCTCTGATGCCGAGTATCAAGAAAAACGCGCTAGGGGGCTATGCTTCAAGTGCGACGAGAAATACTCGCCTGGTCATAGGTGCAAGAGGAAGGAAGTTAGCGTTCTCATCGCTCAAGCGGAAAGTGAAGGGGAGGAAGAAGAGGTGCAGGAATGTGAGGCTCAAAAGGAGCTTGATGTGGTTGAGATCAGTAGAGGGGTCGAAGTTTCGTTAAGTTCAGTCATAGAGTTGACAAATCCAAAAACAATGAAGATCAGAGGAGACATTGAAGATCAATCGGTGGTGGTTCTGATCGACAGTGGAGCGACACACAACTTTATCTCCCGTAAGGTGGTAGATCAGCTCAAACTACCAATCACGTCTACTGGTAGTTATGGTGTGATGATGGGATCGGGTGATTCGGTGCAAGGAAGTGGGGTTTGTCGAGGGGTAAAATTAATTTTGCAAGGGATCGAAATCTTGGAGGATTTTTTGCCACTTGCGTTGGGTAGTTCTGATGTAATTTTGGGTATAAAATGGTTGGAAACATTGGGAACCATATCAGTAAATTGGAGGGAGCAGAGTCTAAAATTTCAGTGTGGGTCTGCATCTTTCGATCTCAAAGGTGATCCTTCTTTAGGATGAAGTTTGGTTTCTCTCAAATCTATGTTAAGAACCATCAGACAGGAAGGGCATGGCTACTTAGTGGAATTTGGGGAGATGTCACTACCTGTGGCAAAGGAGACAGAGACACCGAAATTCTTATCTGAAGCTTTAATGAGGTATGAAGGGGTGTTTCAAATGCCTTCAGGGTTGCCTCCAAGACGAGGGTATGAACATGCGATTGTTATGCAGGGAGGTTCCAGTCCAGTAAATGTGAGGCCCTATCGCTACCCTCAGTTCCAAAAGAATGAAATTGAGAGGTTGGTTTCTGAGATGCTGGAGGCGGGAATCATTCGACAGAGTGTAAGTCCTTATTCTAGTCCAGTTTTATTGGTGAAGAAAAAAGATGGCGGATGGCGCTTTTGTGTCGATTATCGCGCGTTGAATAAACAGACAGTCCCTGACCGGTTTCCGATTCCAATTATTGATGAGTTATTGGATGAATTACATGGAGCTGCAATTTTTTCGAAATTGGATCTCAAGTCCGGCTACCACCAAATTCGGCTTCGCGACGGGGATGAAGCCAAGACCGCTTTTCGCACACACGAAGGACATTACGAATTTCTGGTGATGCCTTTCGGCCTGACCAACGCGCCTGCAACATTTCAAGCGTTAATGAATTCAATTTTCAGGCCTCATCTACGAAAGTTCGTCTTGGTATTTTTCGACGATATATTGGTATATAGTAAGGGTGTTGAAGATCATTTGGCTCATTTGGAAACGGTGCTGGAATTATTACAGAAGTATCAGTTGTATGCTAACCGGAAGAAATGTGAATTTGGGTGCTCGGAGTTGTGTTATCTGGGCCATATTATTTCGGCTAAGGGAGTGGCAGTGGATCAGTCGAAAATTCAGGTGATGTTGGAATGGCCTCGACCTAAGAACATCACTGAACTACGTGGGTTCTTAGGTCTCACAGGTTATTATCGAAAATTTATACAAGGTTACAGTAGGTTGGCTTGGCCATTGATAGCTCAATTGAAGAAGGATGGGTTTGATTGGCAACAAGAGGCTGAGGAGGCTTTCCTGAATCTGAAGCAACTCATGACTCAGGCTCCGGTGCTTGCAATGCCTGACTTTTCGCAAGAATTTGTTGTCGAAACTGATGCTTCGGGTTACGCAGTCGGAGCAGTTTTGATGCAAGCTCAGCGACCGGTGGCGTATTTCAGTCAAGTGCTTGGTCAGAGAGCTCGATTTAAACCAATTTATGAGAAGGAATTGATGGTCATCGTGTTGGCAATCACCAAGTGGCGGGCGTATTTGCTGGGTAGGAAATTCATCGTAAGGACTGACCAGAAAAGTCTGAAATTCTTATTGGAGCAACGTGTAATTGGCTCAGAGTATCAGCGATGGGTCAGCAAATTGATGGGATACCAGTTTGAGATTCATTATCGGTCGGGCGCATCCAATGCGGCGGCGGATGCATTGTCACGCATTTCTCCTACACCAAGTTGTTCTCAGATTACTCTACCTACTTGGAGAGATTGGTCTGTGTTGAGGGCAGAGATACTGGCTGATGCAGAGGTGGAGCAATTAAAACAGAAAGTTCATCAGGGATCAGCTCTTGCCGGTTTTGCCATTTATGAGGATTTGCTTTACTTCAAAAACAGGTCCTTCCTTTACCTACACAGTTGAATTATGATGGAGAAATGATGGTTCATCCTGAATCATTGTTGGATATCCGTCACAAATCTAAGGGAATCCCGGGTGCATTGGAGGTGTTGATTAAATGGGAGGGGTTACCAGCTTTTGAAGCAACCTGGGAGGATTTCGAGTTATTACGACGTCAATTTCCTGCTTTTCACCTTGAGGACAAGGTGCGTCATTGGGGCGGGGGTATTGATAGGCCTCCTATCAAGTTTACTTATACGAGGAGGAAGCGGGATTGATGGCAGATGCTCAGACTGTGAGGTGCTATGTGAGGTGCTATGTCAGTAATAAGTTCAGACTGTGTGGTGCTCTGTCAGTTACAAGTTACAAAGTTACAAGTCTGTGAGGTGCTCTGTCAGTTGGGAGGTTGCTCTGTTAAGTCTGTTAGAAATTACTGTGAGGTGCTCTGACAGTTGGGAGGAAGCTCTGTTAAGTCTGTTAGACAGTCAGTCAGATAGTATTGTATATAAATAGGGAGAGGAATAGAGAAAAGGATTCATTCATTCTGTAAGAAATAATTGTACACTGAGCTATGCTCAGACAGGAGATTGGCACTCTCGAATGTTGTCTGATACATTTCATTGTAATTCTACAATTCATCTAATACAAGACTTCTATTCTTTCTAAACCAGTCTTCCTTGAATACAAGATTCTTATTGCTTGTTCTCATCCAGATTGTATCTTGCCAGGCTTTTCTGCTACCAAGAATTACCATTCTGATATTGTAATCCAGAGTTGCTTTGCTTGGATTCTACATTGCCTGCAGAAAATATCATCAAGAACAGGTTAGTTCCTATCAGAGAACAAAGTTTGCAAGCTGAATAAGTCTTTTATCTGATCTGATAACAACCCTCCAGACAGTGGTTTTCTGAATTTTCACCTAATCACCAAGAAGTTTTCCCTCAATCACGTGCAGGCTATTTTCTATTCTTCGAAGTTCTTCGCATATTTTATCTATTTACGCAGGGCCATGAAGACTTGTTTTCTTGTCATTCTTGTTATCATCAGTCATCACGTCTCTTATCTTGCTTTTCTAGTATGTGTTTTTTATGTTAATACTATGGTTCGTTATCTCAACCTCTCACTACTGCTACTGGTCCTTTTTATTTCGTTGTTCGTTGTTGTTTCCGTTCTTTGTTCTTTTGGCTACCATTGTTGTTGAGTTTTCGCCTTATAAATACTGTTGTTGCTGTGCTGGATCTTCTTGACACCTACCCGAACCTGTTTCCATATATGAAGTCCCTAACACAACCAACTTTGCCATCTGCCTCAACCACGTCCATGTCCCCAATTCTCTTTACCCCTATCCTAGTGTTTCTCAAATTTTCCTCCACAACTCCTCTACATTTAACTATTCATGAACAAAATCTTTTTCCTTCCCCAAGGATGCTCTAACTCCCCATTCTCTCTTAGCTTTAACCTCTCAACTGTTTCTTTAAGCCTTTAAATTTGTCTTGATCACACACAATGTCAGTCGACAATAGCATGATGGTGGCTATGGCTGCCTGAACAACCAAGATCATACTACCTGTTAGGATTATAATGATTCTGATACCATGATAGATAAGATTTTTTGGATGATTTATATTGATTTATAGAAAGAAATTATGCCATCTGCCTAAACTAATTGGATTGAGATCCCTTTGATTTTGGGAGAGATAAGATTTTCTAAAAGATAGGTCATAAGTTATTCGTGTTCAGACTCGACTAATTATGCTTGTTTTCCTGATCTATTGTTCTCAGATTAGGATATCCAATGTCAAAAAGCTTTCTTGAATGTACCTTCCCCGTTAAAGATTAGGGTATTTTCTTTCTTGTGTCGTCTTTCATCCCAAGCAAGGAAATTTTCTTTACCCAAGGAAGCATGCTCTTGATATCCTCAAGGATGCAACTTCAAAATTTCCCACAGAGCATCTTCGCATGTCTCCTACCACTAGGAATTGTGCTCTTTTCATGTCATAATGGACGCTTCCGAATTGTCTCATGGCCACTAAGATGAATATTGCTTAGGCTCTAAATAGTTTTAGTCAGTTAATGTAGGGCTCGGCATGCCTCTCTTCTAGGGATGGCAGTGGGCAGGATTTTCACGGATATCCGCCCCGCCCACCCAGATTGGGGCGGTTTTGGATGTGCCTAAACGGATTTCGGGGCGGATACGGATATCCAAACAGCATCTGTCAAATATTCTGGGCGACGGATTTGGCTATATTCACACCACGAATATCCATTTAAGTATAAAAATTACAAGAATGCCCCTACCCTTAAAAGCAAAAAAAAACCTAACCCTAATCACTACCCAATCGATCTCTCATTCTCTCTCACTCTACCTCTCAGTCTCAGACTCCACGCATACCTCCTCCACGCAACCACCTCCTCAACACTCCTCCCTCCCCCACGCAGATCAGACTCCTTGAGTTGAATCGCTCCAAACCCCCTGAAAATCTCTCCTCTTCTGTTGTTGAAGCTCTCCGTGTTGTTCGTGCTACATTGTGAATGAAAGATTTGTTGTTCCTTTGCCTTGCCTTGCCTTGCCTTGGGTTTACAAGCAACCATTGTGAGTTGTTTTCTTCTTGTTCTCTCTCTTTCTGCTCTAATTTAGAGTTTCATTTGCTCACAATTTTCTGCTTTAGCCTTTTTCCACTACATATTTCTGGGTTTACTACCACTGTATGTCATGTCTTACCGGACGGACCATTCTCTCTTCTCTGTGTGTTGCATCATGTTTTTGCTTGAAATTTGTTAAAATCCACACAAACTCAACACACACACATGATAATGCAAACAGTTTCATCACTAACAATTTTCCCCCATCAAACCCAAAATCCATCATATGGTTTTTCCTCCGTATCCATATTCTTAAGCAACTAAAACTCCTCCATTTCCCCTTTCCATGTCAAGTCATTCACTGTGAACATACTCAATTTCTCTCTTCTTTTTTTTCTTGTTTGTTTTAGATATTTTTGGAGCGGATCGGGGCAGGTTGGGGGGCGGGGAACCAGATCTGTAATGGATTGGGAGGGCGGGGCGGATATCTACCAATCCGTGCGGGCGGGGATGATTTTTAAATAAAAATATAAACGGATTGGCAGGGCGGATTCAGGGATCCTCTATCCCCGACGGGGCGAGGACATATTTGCTCAAATCCGCTCCAATCTGCTCCATTGGCATCCCTACTCTCTTCTGAAGAATGTAATACATAATCTTGAAGGTTCTTATCCTCATCAAGCACACTTCAGTTGAGTGAGTTCTCTTACTCTGATTGGCCTGTTTATTTATTTTATATTTTATTTTTTTCTCTTGGAAGACTAAGGAACAGACAACAGTTTTTCACTCTTATGCTGAGGTTGAACATTGTCCTCTTATATTTCTTACCCCACTGTTAACCTAAAATGGCCATTAAGGATTCTTGTCAACGTATGGTTGCGAGTGCCAATGATTATTGTCCTGTCTAACTTCAGAACCCCACAAGAGAAACCATTTTTTATTTTTTTCAGCCAATTCTCGATTAAGTTTAGTTTTGATTAATAGTCATTTTGGAACAAATAGGGATTCTCAGTGTTGGGAGCAGTTTGGTTAGAACTTTCTGGTTTTGAATATATAGTAATTAGTAGGTGAGTATGATCTCTCCCTAAAATGTGATCAATATATCCCAGAAAATATAGCAAAATTGAGTGATGGGCACCATCCAAATCCAAAACTAGAAGAAAGGGTAAAAGAATTATCCAGAATACAATTAATTAGAGCATCCAAGAAGACAAGAACAGATCATTTATAGTAGTAAAACTAGCAAGAGTGCATAAATTTGGGGGTTGGATGATCCCGACGAGTGATTCTTGAAAACTATATAAATAAAACCTTTTTTTTTCAGTAAATGGGATTTCTTTGATTCTTCTTCATTGTAAGTTGTTCATATTATATTTGATGGGGTATTGAAGCCCCAAATTGTGAGATTAAAAGAAAAAGGTTGAATAATGAGTTAAAGGAGCGGCGAGGCAGAGGAATCGAGAAGAATGAATGAAATGAAGAAATGTAAAAGAAAGAGGAAGAGAGAATTACCAGCTGGAAGAGATGAGATCTTTCCAATTGGGAGAGGAAACGCTGCGAGGTCCAGAGACATGAAAGGCGTATGGATGATGAGGAGGTTGAGGAGTCTTCTGACTCTGAATTGGACTCTTGTTTTCTTTCCCTTCCTCCTCCTCCTCCTCCTCCACTCTTCTTCTTGTCTTTTCTTTCTCCATGAAACAAGGAAAAACTTGTTCACTTGCTCATCTCTTCTCTTCTCTTCTCTTCTCTCCTCTCTTTTTTTTTTTTTTTTTTTTTTAAATTCACTCAAACTCAACAATGTGATTAATTCTTCTTGTAATATCTCCTCCTTCCCCTCTTCTCTTTCTGGACAAGGAAAAGAAAACGAAAGATTGGAAAAGGGGTGGGTGGGTTTTAGCTTCTTCCGTTCCGTTAAATTGGTATAATGATGATGGGCAGTAGAAGAAGAATCCAGGAGAGCCGTAGCATCTGATGCTGGCCCTTTACTTTATGCGCTCCCCAGCCAATTAATATACAAGGCAACGACTACCTCCACCACAAATTTCTTTCTCACCACACCACCAACAAATACCTTAAAACCTCATAAACTCAAACGGCTCAAACTAAAAAATAGCACTCAAACGGCTCTCTCCCTCCTTCAATCTTCGCACTCCTGCTGCAGCTCCGCGACCAACTTCTCATCTTTGCAAGGTTGCATCCTCCTCCTCTTCCCTATCTCTTCCTCTTTGCATTGGCCCTAAAATCGTGTTCCTCTTCCCTCTCTCGTCCTCTTCGTCCTCCTCTTTCCGATCTCTCCCTCTTCCTTTGCATTTCACTAAAGTTCACATTGGAAGACTTAGTTCACTTTATTAGATGAAAATGAAAAGGTTTAGTGAAGTTGATGATGTTATAAATGAAGATTCTAAGGATTTTCATGAGGGTGAAGAAGAAGATCAATCAAAAAAGCAAGGACAATCATTTTCAATTGAGGTAATTTGCCAAAAAAAATTCATTTAATTTGCATGTAAATTTTATTTATTTTGTATTTTTTCAAAATAAGTGATTGATTATTGTATGATGCATTGGTACATAGCCATTTATAATGGATGTAATAGATATGGAGATGCCTTTTAACGATCTTGAAAATCCAGAAACAAACCATTTAGAGGTAACCACCATTTTATTGTTAAGTAAATTAAAATTTGATGATAATGTTGTTATTAAAATTCGATGATAATGTTGTTATGAAACTAATTATAAATTGAATTATTATGCAGAAAGTTTATAATAATGTTGACAATAATAATGAAGAAAGATCATTGGTACTGATAGTCGATGATAGTCATTTATTTGTAACGGACGAGGTATGTAAGTTTTTACTTATTTTCGTTTTCACCATTTTTCATTGTTATAAATATGTTGTTATTAACAAGTTATAAATTTTTTTTAGGTATTCTCATCAAGATCTGCACTAGTAAGTTGGGTCCAAGGGATCAGTAGGGATAATAACATGGTCATTACTATCACTAAATCGGAACCGGCTAATCAAAGAAAGAAGGGAAGAGTCCATTTTGGTTGTGAAAAGGGAGGGAAACCTGATAAAATGTTAAAGAATCATATTCGATCTAGCAGTACAAAGAAGTGTGGGTGCAAATTTGAGTTGAGAGGGGTCCCGCTTGAGAATGACCATTGGAGATTGCAAGTGAGATGTGGAACTCACAATCATCCTCGATCAGAGTCACTTGTTGGTCTTTCGTTTGCTGGAAAATTGAACATAGAGGAGATTATTTATGTGAAGAATATGGTAAAGGCCGGTGTGACCTCTCAGAACATCTTGTCTCGGTTGAAAGAAAGGTCACCGAATAATACCTCGACTCTGAAGCATATTTACAATCTAGTGTGTCGGCTAAAGGTACTGCAACAAAGAGGTAGGACGACTTTGCAACATACTCTAGAATTGTTGAGGGAACACAAAAACATAGAGTGACATTCTATTAATCAGGAGAATAGAGTCACAAACATTTTTTGGGCACATCCTAAATTTATTCAGTTGGCAAGGTGTTTTCCACAAGTAATGCTTATGGATTGCACGTATAAAACTAACCGCTATAGGATGCCGATGTTTGAGATTGTTGGTGTGACGTCGATTGGGAAGACCTTCAACGTTGCATTATGTTTCATGTGTTCGGAAAAGGAAGATTCTTATGATTGGGCATTGGAGAAGCTTGCAGGAATTTTCTAGCCAGACAACCTGCCAAGCGTGTTTGTGACTGATAGAAAACTGGCTTTGATCAAGGCTATTGAGCGATTTTTCCCAAGGCAAAGAGATTATTGTGTACATGGCATATCAATACAAATGTCGAGAAAATTTGTAAGAGACACTTTGAAAACAATGACCGGTGGGCCGACTTTATAGATTTATTTTCAGAATTGTATAGATCAAGTTCAGAAGATAAATGGAACAAGTTGAGTTTGATAGAAGATGGGCAAAATACCCTAAGTATTTGAAATATCTCAAGACAGTCTGGTATCCCCATAAGGAGTACTTTGTCTATGCATGGACAGATAAATTTATGCATTTTGGACAACACACAATGGGTCAAGTTGTGTACACTCGAAGTTGCAGCACTCGTTGGAAAACTCCCAAGGAATATTCCTTAATGTCTGGAAAAAGATAATGAAATTATTGAATTCCAACTGATTGAGATAGAGTCGTCATTCCAGTATAGTCTGACGAAGGTGAAGGCTGAACATAACTTCACTCTATTTTCCTTACTTCATGTGGCGTGCAGGGCAATTGATTTGATAAATGCAGAAATTTCGAGGTGTGAAAGTGTGGGGGTTGACCCTATAAAGTGTTGTTGTGTGCTTCGAACGACGCATGGATTACCTTGCGCTCATGAACTTACAGGTTATCTAACTCCCACAAGGCAAATTCCAGTACGCATCGTAAACAAGTATTGGCTGCAGCTTGGCACAACACCTATTCGTGAATGTGGCGATGTAATTGATGTAATTATAGACCCAGTGTTCGATGCCCTTATGAATTGGTTCAATGAGTCAAGTCTAGATCAGAAGTTGGTCATGAAGAGGAAGCTTATCGAGTTGACTTATCCGGGTGACAGTGTCATGGTTGAACCATTAGCACTTTTGGCTAAAACGGGGAGATCGAAAAAGAAGAAGTTGCCTAAGCACGAGAAGTCCACTAAAAGGGATCCCTCAGGTCACGAATACGCCATGACACAAGAAGAAATGAAAGGCAAGAATAAGAAAGTGTCAATAAAAAAGGAGAAGCCGATAATTCATAACGATAGATTGATGCGGCAAATTCCATCTTGGATAAGGGATTATGTTTACGATGTTGTCAACGTTCCAGGCGACAAAAATTGTGGCTTTCGATGCATTGCCAAGTTTCTTCAGTATGATGACAAAAACGGTTGAAAACAAGTGCAGAAAGAGCTACTGATGGAGCTTGAGTATAATGCAGCGTTGTGGCTTGCAATGTGGCACGAGGAAGGGGTAAAGGTTGTGAATGACGCTTTGGTAATTCCAGAAAACCAGGTGCGAATAGATAGGGAAAGTTGGTTTATGGATCCCGACATGTTAGAGCTTGCAGCGACCCGTTACCAGTGCGTCTTTGTTTATTATTGGAACCAAAGCACGACTTGTTTTCCCTATGTTTACCCAGCACCACATTTTGACTCAAGACACATATGTTTCATAGCACACTTGGCTCAGAGCAGTCACTATATCGTCCTTCATATGCAACCAAACCCACCATTGCCTCCTACAGTACCAACCTGGCCGTGTCAAATGTTTTTTTCGGCCCGCTTGTTGAAGAGTAGTTTCGAGGTCCAGCTCAGTATTGGTGCGACGATGTTGAACAAGTTTAATGAGAAGAATAAGAAGAACGCGAAGAAGTAGACCGAGATGGTGACCATAGACTGATGCACATATTGTATATTGCTAACCATTGTTGTTATGAAAAGATGTAAATGACAAATGTAAATGAAAGTCAAAGCATTGTTTTGTTAGAGAAGTCACCGTTTTTTTTGTCAACGGAAGACTTGTATGTTTCGAGAATTTGTTAATATATTATAGGGAATTTCACTCATATTAGTTTGATATTTTGTTTATGTATGATGCGATAATGCGACTTTGTGAAATCAGATAAAAAATGTGGACATGACAATAAAACATGTGACAAGTAAACTCAATCTAAGCCCATGGAACTTTCACATCGAGGTTTTAGGTCAAAAACATTAGAAAACTAAGTTTAAAATTAAATTACTTTCAAAAACTTCAAAAAAATTTGTTATCAAAAAAATTGTAGGGTTTTAGGGTCTGTCCGCAGTGGACAATGCGACCAAACCCACTATTCTCGCATTGGCCACGGCGGAAAGGACTAATTTGTTTAAAAAAAATTATGTTCGCACTACGGAATGGCAAAAAATCAAAAAACTCGCAAGAAAAAATGCAAAAAAGCTGGTATACTTCGCAGCCCCCACTGCGCAGCATGTTGGATTCCTTGCAGCTCAGAATGCGAACAGTAAAATATTTGAAAACAAAATTTGTGTTCGCAGCAGCCACTGCGACCAAGCCTGGATATGTCGCAGCAGCCATTGCGAGGAAACCAAGATGTTTCGCAACATATGGTGCGACTAATTTTGGGTTCTACGCCGTGCCAAATGCGAACAGTAAAAAAATTTGAAAACCAAAGTTGGGTTCGCAACAGGCACAATGACCAAACCATGATAGTTCGCAGCACGCACTGCAACCAAACCAAGAAGTTCCACACACGTAATGCGACTAAACATGGTTTTTGCGCGGTGCCAAATGCGAACAGTACAAAAAAAATTTTAATTTTTTCTGTTCGCAGTCCCAAATGCAATGTATCCCGGTTAGTTCCCATTGTCCATTGCGAACATACAAAATCCTGCAATTTTTTTTTGAAATTTTGTTCTTAACTTTTTTTTAAACTTAGGAAAATGGCCTAGAAAATTCATGTCCTTGATTTATCAAACTCTTGATGGATTTCATGATTTTCTTATGCTTATTCCTCTTCTTTTACCTTTTTATTCATCAGTTATACATTTTTGTGATAAAAAAAAATTTACAACTCAAATTTTTTTTTTAATAAAAATAATGACATTGGGGACCCAAAATGAAAGAGTTAGGTCATGGTGGTCCTAATTTTTAAGGGACACTTTTGTTCGGTGTAAATATTCAACAAAAAATACAGCCCCTTGAACTATCCTTTTCTTTCTGCCACCAAAAGAATATAGCTGGAAATTTGCCATGTTCCTAAGTTTAAAATCCAGAAGTGACATATGGTACTTGTAGGAAATTCATATGGTACCTGTTTGATTGGGGTACTTGAGTGTTGCAGTTTGAAAAGTAACAAGCTTTGAATAAAAAAATTAAGTAACAAGCTTTGAATAAAAATATAAATATATAGTTTACAAAATTCCTCCACCACAATGAATACATAGAATCCTTGAATATAACAGAATTAACCAAAAAAAACAAAATGTTTATCGCCCCCGAACATAGAATCTCGATTCATGCCTTGACTTGGTTCGACGCTCATTTCCTCCACCGCCAATTTCACCACTGTCAGCACTAGTGCAAACATCAGGCTCTTCTTCTGCTTGTTCCACGGTAACGGGCGTAGACATTTCATCTAGCAAATCTCGTATTCTATTTTCCCGGCTAAGCAAAATTAACTTGTCGATGTTTGCCCTTTCTTCAATGGAGGCGTTGATCAAGTCACGGGCATGAGCAATAGCAATTTCTTGTAGTGAAACATTAGATGTTAGTGCAAACCATATAAATATTTTAAAATACGCAAAGGTAAAATGTTTGTACTTACCCTCTTATTTGAAATAAACAAATGTCTTCTTAGGGAAAAACTTCTCCTCTTGTTTGGTGGTTGTACGAAGGGATGGGAAATGCGGTGAAACTAGTTCAAGTAATCCACCGCACTGTTCATGGCAGCTTCGCGTTGGCACCTTGATGGTTAGGTGGCACGACACTATACTGCCACCTTCGAGTAAACGAAGCCAACACCTCATACTGGACGAAATAGTGTTTGTCGGATCAAACTCTATTCTTACTTTTGGCTTGGATTGGATAGACTGGGATGAATTGTACATTTCCCATTTGTCTCATAACTCTATCAAGTGATAGGGTTCTTCTATATCGAGGCACAACAGACATCCCATGAACCATGTGATGCCATGAAGGGGAGTCTTTTACTTCGACTCCACGTAAGGGTCCCAAAGTATCTGCGAATTATAATAATTGGGTTATTAATATATGACACATACAAAAATACTATTTAACTTAAAGATGCATTTTTACCTCTTCAGGAGACAAGTCATCGAGAAGCTCCCTATGATTTATTCGCCCAAAACCCCTATAATTTGTGAGGGTTCCCACTTAGCTATGGTGGGGAATCTAGCATCCCATGACTGTTTTGCATTACCCCATAGTCTAAAGTGGTCATATATCCATGCCTATAAAAGAAAACAACATAAATAAAGATTATGAAATTATTATATATTATGAGGGTAACTAATTTTTTTTGTTTTCGAAACATACCTCTAAAAGAGGCAAATATCCAGCAATTTGCCTCGTTCCCTCTCTGCTAGCGCCACCCAACTGACGAAACAAGAGTGCCAAACCTACTAAGCCCCATGCATACTTGTTAACATCGGCCACCTCCATCAGCATTTTCAAATATTCAATATGAACCCTTGTTCCACTTTTAACGGCAAATAGAGTCATACCCAGAAGAAACAACAAGTAACACCTACACACTTGTTGTTTCCTTTTCAAGAGAATCAACGTCCGTGGCTTGTCTACAACAGTGGTTCTGAATAAACCTCATTTCCACATATTTGCCATGCTTCTTGACATGGGCCTTTGTTTTTTTACTTTCAATCCCCAAACCATCCACCAATAATGCAACACATTCATCTACTGTCATTGCAGTCGTCGTTCTAACCGACTTACCAAGAATCGGCAAATGAATTATACGGTAGATGTCGTCCAGGGTGATGGTCATCTCTCCAAAAGGTAGGTGGAAAGTGTTGGTCTCAGGTTGCCAACGCTCCGCGAAAGCACAAATTGTCACATTATCAGGACGTACCCTATGATATTTTAATCAAGGAATACAGACCACTATTGTTGACCATTCTCTTTACATCCCTCGAGTCTTTTGTCAAATTCCAATCGATGAAGTTCCTATATTGATGCCGACACCGCAATGCGCCTCGTTCCTAAATACAAGAAACATATACATTAAGTAATTCAATGTCCAAATATATATGAATAATGCGCTTATATAATTTAACCAACTAAAAATATTGACTTACCGGGTCACCATCCCAAATGGCATGACAAATATGGCCATGATAATCGACTAATGTGGAACAATCCACAGGACCACCGGGATAAGAATCTCGTCTTGATTCTTCTTTTTCGTTACCCTTCTCCTCTGCTTCCTCTTATTCTCATGCGTCATCCTCATCACCTGCTTCCACCTCATCCACTGCTTCCTCCTTTAACTCCTCATCTTGATGTCCAACACCCGCACCACTCGAACCTCTTTGCCCTTGTGATTGGGCTTGACTTTGCGATACAACTACTCATCTGTATGCTTCCTGAGGATCTATTTGAATCCCCATTTGCTCCTCTCTCATCTTCCTCTTTACTTCTTTGTCCATATTTTGTTCATTTCTTAATTTTTTTCGTTCTTTTACCACTTTTTTGACTTTTTCTGCTTTTTGTTTTCGAGCAGACACTGTCATGGGTCGTCTTCTACCTTTATCACCTCTAACATCCCCACCAACAGAAGACATGATAAACCTTCAAATAAAAGGAAATAAATACTTCAAGACAATTTTTTGTACAATATTCTATTTATTTTAAAGCAGTACTATAGCCAATTTGGATGTAAACAACAATATATATCTCATTTCTCTACATTCTAATAAGAAAAATACCAATTTGGAGCCCTAGAAAAATACCAACATTATATACTTCAACATTATTGCAGAAAAAACATAAAGAATTCTACTTTAAACACAGAAACAAATACACAAAAACAAACAATGGATGCTTCACATACAATCCAAACAAAAATCTTAAACCCAAAGAAAAACTCACTTGCCGAAGAGTTTGAGTGCAAGAGAGAATCATTTTGCAAGAGATTTTCGAACCAAACAAACCGTTTTTCAGCTTTTAGGTTTTAAGACTTTGAGGATTTAAGGGTTTCAATTTTGAAAGGATGTTTTAGAGATTTTCGAGGGAGATGAAGGAGATTTGCAAGGGATTTTAGTATGGGAAGAGAGATTTGGAAGGAATTTGAATGTGGGAGAGGGAGGAATTCTCGATTTGAATGGAGGGAGTGAGAAAAAAGGTTGAAAATGTTGGGTTTTGATTTATATAGGTGGTTTGAGAGAGTATGGTGGTGTGAGTAAGTAGGTGGTGTGGGAGAGTAGATTGGTGTGAGAGAGAGGAATTGGTGGTGCGAGGTAGTCATTGCCAATATACAATAATTATTCATTCCAAAACGCCTCAAATAACTTGTTCGTTACATAATCAATGGTCATATTTTCCTTAGGCCCTTGCTAAATAACACCACCACCTTTTTTTTTAAATCTACTAAAGGACACCACCACTCACCCTCACCTTTTTTTCTCTTCACATAAGCAACACCCCCGCCAGCCCCACTACCACCTCGCCTCGCCACGCCCTGCCACCACCGGCCGGCAGTGGTGGTGATGGTGTTTGGGAAAAGAGAAAAATAAAGAGAATAAGAAGAAGATGTAAGGAGAAGGGGGACGAGGAGGAGGAGAATAAGAAGAAGGAGATGGGAGGAGAAGAAGTGGCGGTGGCGTTGGTAATTGATTTTGAAGAAAAAGAAGAAGAAGATAGGGAGGAGGAAAGGTGGTGGTGGTGGTGGGGTTGATGGAAAAAAAGTGAGAGAGGAGAAGAGAGGTAGGGTTTTTTTTATTGGTGGTGTCCTTTAGAAAGGTGGTAATGTCCTTCAGAAAAGGGAGTGTTGGTTGTATCCGTCAGCAGAAATAGTGGTGTTATTTAGCAAAGGCTTTTTCCTTTATCAAAGACTTGTTATTTGTACCCATCCAATCCATTTTCAGCACTCACGTCAAAAATTGGTTTTCCCTCCTAAAACATTACTTTCTTGCACCCCATGTATAGATATCAATTCTATTGGGCAGAAATTTACCATATCAAATCAATTTGCAGAAAAACTAGAATTTGAATTATTTAATAACAATTTAAATCTTTTAAAGTTGAGGACTTGGAAAGTAAAAAGTAGTTTCAAAAGTCTTGTTCTTTCATAACACATTCAAAGTATTAATCTTCATAACACTTTCAAAGTAATATCGCCAAATGGTAGATAGGTAGGCTTGGTCGGCTGAGCACCTCAAGATATGAGATTTTCGTAGGCTAGTCAACTAGAATGTTTTCAAATCTGATTTCTTGGAATTAAATGCAAATTCAATTCCAAAATCTTTTAGGTAGTTTGACATATACACCAATGAGAGTTGTAAGCCAACCTAAAAATATATGCTCGTGCACTCAAGATGATATACACCTATAACAACACACATAAAAATAGCATGAAAGTAAGCAATGACATACATTTCATTCATGGTGAACATGTCAAACTATAAATATATGAAAGTTATAAAGTAGAGCTGCCTATGCATCCATTATAGAATAAGACATATCGTAGTTCCACTAAAACTTACATGCACTGAACAAAAAACCCAAAAACCTGGAGGCACGACTAATATTCCAATTGAATCCCTAAGCTAAACTTCAGAAAAAATAAACCTATTCTAATCAAGTGGTTTAGTCATGATATCTTTTAGTTGGATTGTCGTGACAACATGCTCAAGACATAACTTTATCTTCTACAAGGTTAAGGGTAAAATCATGGACAATATTATATGGTTATAGAGTGCATTACAAGATTCTTATAGATATTAATGGCATTAATATTATCGTGGTATAATGATGTGAATGTTGATCAATGTAATAATCATGTAGCATATGTTTCGTCCACATGAGCTAAGTACATCCATTGCTTGCAACGACATATTCGATTTCAACGGTTGAAAGAGAGATAGAAATTTGCTTCTAATATTGTCAAATAACTAGACAATTCCCAAGGTATTTTTTTATCGTCAACATTTTCATCCCAATTAACATTGGTATATCTGGCAAGATGGGAGGAAGTTTCATAAGCATACCAAATTCCAAAATTTATTGTACCACTCACATATCTAATAATACATTTAAGAATCGTGAGATGTGACTCTTTGGGGTTGGTTTATATTGAGCACAAACACCCAAACTACATGAAATGTCTGACATACTGATCATAAGGTACAACAAAGTGGCAAACTACCAATCATGCTATGACATAAACTTACATTAACACTTTTACCATCTTCATCTTCTGACTGTTTAGAAGAGGCCTTATGATTAGAAGCATACTGACATGAATCAAGTCTAAACTTATTTAACGTTGTCATTTGTGAAAGTGCACTTACACTAGGCTAATACAACTAGAAGAGGATGGGGGGATAGTTTGTTTTCAAAAATCGAATTAGATTTGAAAAATCAAGTAGAGGTAGTCAAAGTTCTTCGCCTGAACTTGTTGAAGGCTTATGTTGTAACACTAGGTAAGACAACAACATAAGGTTCACATGTTTAGTTAATTCAATTGAAAGATAACATTTAACCCTCAAATGAAAATTGTAAGCATGCAAGTTGATCGTATAAACAATATGAGTAATGAAAATTAACGACAATTTATCTAAGCATGCAACGTAAAGTAAATATATCACGGGGAGAAGAAAGCAAGCCAGACAAAGACATCGACACAACCAGGTTCACCTAAATCGAAGTTTGTTTGGCTTCAATTGTTTACTTCCTCGGTGGAAAGGGCTCGCAAACCACAACTTTCATTTATTGCTCAAATGAGAACAACAATCTCAATCAACATTTTAGAACCTCACAAGGCCTAATGTCGTGCTCCCATGAGACTTACCGACGTGAACCAAGTATATTCAATTTCGTGAGTCTTATGAACAACCTTGATCACCAATGATATGCAACATAATCAAGTCTTATAGATTTGTGCTTGGGATTCCAGGGATTCTAAATTAAGCCTTATGATCGTGTTCCACAAGTCTTACCGATTTGCTTAGGATCTCCTATCAACGAGAAGCAACACAACCAAATCTTAACACCTGCTTGGGATCTCCGAGGTGATACTTCAACGAACAAACCCTTCAGAAGGGCTAGAACCCACAGGGGCAAATGTGAGTTTAGACAATCTAACGTTTGGTTGGTTTATCTTTTCTAGTGGCACTCGTTTGTTAAAAAGAGACAATAAACTCTTTATATTCACTCACTCACTCAATGGAAGATGGAAGCTTCACTAGTTTTCAAATGAAATGGAGAAGTTGAAGGCTAAACAACTCTCCAAGTGAGACATCTACCAAAACAAAGCTCCCTTCAACTTTTCTTCTTTGTTTTTCTTCTCTCTTCTCTTTAGAAAACCATAAAAGAAGGAAAATGTTTCTTCCTAGAATACCAAAAGGTTTCTCTTGAAGGATTAGGGTGTTGATAGGTGTGAGTGGGTGTCTTAAGGGTTGTACAAAATGATGAATGGGAGAGAATCTAAAGGCCTGTGTGCACAAATCAGCCGAAGATAAGGTGTCATAGACTATGTTGTGAAGCTCAAACAGCGACTATCACTCAATCAGATCGACTCTCTCTGACTAATAATGACTTTTCATCAGCGCTAGGGGAGGTTCTCCCGCACATTTTTAGAAGAAAGAGGAGATCTTGAATTACTTATCCAATATGGGTCCAAATTTCTCGAAAGGAAGTCATGCAAACAACGGATACCCTTATGTATGTTTTTTTTGGAAAGCGAGCTGGGTTTTTATAGGATCCCATAACCTATCAACAAGGTGCGACCTACAGGTTAACACCATAAGAAAGTAACCATGCCGCCGGCGGGTCTCGAACCTAGGACATGGGGGATAGACCCACACAGCCCTAACCACTCGACCATAACACCATTGGCCACCCTTATGTATGTTATCCAATCCAGACGCCCTATAACCTCATGAGTTATCAACAATAACAGGAGATATGCGAGGTCAAGGGTCAAGACGTCAAAACCATTTGAAACATCTTATTTTATTAAACGAAAATTCTAGGGGTCGAGGGAGGGAACGAGGGAAAGGGGCGAGGGATGGGTGGAAGCCACCCATCCGCCTCGAGATGAGCGACATCGCACATTTCAAAGCTGATGCGCTCATCTCGAGGCGGATGGGTGGTTACCACCCATCCCTCGCTCCCTCCCTCGACCCCTAGCAAAGCTCTTTATTAAAATATCAGCAACTGAGAATGAACCGGGCTCAATTTTACGATTGAGATATGGATAAATGGGGAGACAGTTGCGAATGTTGTGAGCTCATCATGTAAGGTTTTCTTTATCCTATAGATTTTAGGCATTGTGATTTTATGCTTGTACTTCCTGTCCACCAAAACGAAGAGGGTTTTGGTTGATAACTCCATTAAACCATGCAAAGGCTTGCTGCTAAACCTTGTACTTCATACTCCTCACTTGTTTCTCAACCAAAACAAAAAGTATTCAGACTTCCAATTTCCTCTCAGAACACCAAATCGTATTAGTTTTCACCAAATTAGAGATTTTCAACAATTAATGAGCAAAAAGAGAGCAAAAGCCCTTCTTTCTCCTCCATTTCATCCAATATGCATCAAATTCCAAGTTCTTCAACACCCTATTTCCCACAAAAGCATTGACAATCAGAAGTAGATGGAATTCAATAAGAGAAATAGAGGTGGTGAGGAGAGAGAGGGTAAAAGAAGGAAAGGAAGCACACCTTGTTTGACAATCATCTTCAAGCTACAACTGAATACCAATGGTACATTAGAGAAATAAGACATGTTTCACAGAGAATGAAAGTGAACACTCAGGTCAGAGAGAGAAATGGAAGTGTAATTTGGCGGAATAGGTGGATAGGGTGGCGGTGGTGTTGGAGGTGGGACTTGTAGGGGCTTTCAGATCAGAAAGTGGTGGGTGGTGGACGTGGGTGGCGATGGTTAAGGGTGGTAACGGTGGTGTTCAATTTAGAGAAGGGTGTGAGTGTGGGAGAAGAAGGATTTAATTATCTACACCATTGAGTTTGCCTAGAGATGCACATTCATGTCGGAGAAGACTCTTGAGTTCTAGGTGGTGACACTAATTTTGGTTATCTAAGGGGGTCATTGCTAATTGCTAATTACTTATTTATAATAGAAGTATCACTAATTTATATAATTTTTAAATGTGAGGCAACTGAAGTACAGAACGTGTATTTTCAGAAAGTAATGAAGGAAAAGTTAAGATGTCAATATGTAGGCATATTTAAATGCATGAATTAGTGTGGAGTAAAACCTTGGAAACCATTAGTTGAAAAAAATAATTCTTAATCGGTAATATTAACAGGAAAAAATAATTATGGCACAGAAAGCTTAAGAATGGTAAGAGATCTCTATCAACACCTAACCTCCTAGCATTGGTTGCATACTAGAAAAGCCAAAAGAGAGCCCAAACAAAAATGCAGTGACCTGGGTTTTCAACCTATTAAGTGACATTTACAACAGCTGCTGCTAAATGCAATTCGCTTTAAACACTCTTCTTTGATCAGGAACCATTAGTTGAGAGAAACTAAGTCACTGACCAAAACGATGTCATCCTTAATGTACTGTGTATAGAATATAAAAATCATCTTTTACATGCCAAGAATGGTGGCAAAGATATTGTATGAAAACAAAACTCGTGTGATAGGGTAACCGACATATAACATAATTCGGTTCTCTTGGTCTACAGATCTATTCAATAATGAAAATGATGATTCACTTACCCAGCTAAATGGTCTGAGTATCCAGTTTGGCTCTTTTGGAAATTGCCTCAACACCTTTCCTCGTAATAAATTCTGCTCTTCCAATAAATCTGGTTATGATTCTCCAAGATCCATGTAAAATCCTCAAGATTTTTCTGGTTACTGAGAATTCTCTATCAACAATTTTCCAAGTCGTTGCATGAGCGGATACACAGGGCTGAATTCCTTATCTCCTCTAGACCTTACTGTTGTAGCATAATCATCTAGAGTTGCCTTGATACCTTTCCAGATCTGATCTTCCGCTTGTGAATCCAGCCACAGTGAGTACTGCAAAGGAGTGAGCCTATTCCTTTGCAGCGGTGATTGGAGCTCATCTGGACCTCGAGAATATAGGTGATGGAGTATGACACTTGTTGGTAGATCTTGAATCTGCAGAGACTCAGCCAGTTGAGATGTTTCCAAGAAAATAATGGGACGAAAAGCACGAAGAGCTCGATATGGAGCACCAAGCTGCTCTACAGGGAACAAATTCTGGCCAACAGCTAATTCAAGCTCAGCCATATCCCTCGCCATCCTCAATTTCCCAGATTCTGAAAGAGGTCGTACAAGAGCAGCATGCCTAATGAAGAATACCAGGACGCGTGATGCCATTCTCCGAACAAGTGTGGTGCATATGGTCTCCATAGCTGCGCTGACAGCATGCGTTGAAGATTGCGGCAACAACCTCGACAGGAACTCACTGCGGAAGTGGAGTACACTCTTCTGCAACTCCTCCATGTATGGAGATGCATTATTGTCCATTGCAGCATCCATGCCTTGCACACCAAAATTCTGTTCATGCATTTTTAAAATACACCCCTCTAGACGATTGAGCATTGCTTGGAATAGGGATGTTACCGAGTCACATGCAACCCCATAAATGGCACCTATAGAAGGAGATAAGACATCTGCAGCAACAGTAGGTAGACCCAACATTGTATATGAAATGCGTGCATGAACTTCTTGTAAATGCTGGCAAAGAGTAAAGTTCTTGATTTGTGAAGGAGTTGCAGGACCTGTTACTTGACGAGCATCAGGACCTGTAGAGATCTGTAATCAGAAGCACAAATCATTTAATCACCTTACAGAAAATATAAGGGTGAAAAATGGATAGAGATTAAAGAGTTATGCATTGTGCATTTATAGAAAATCAGGCCCCTTATCCTAGTGGACGTAACAGCATAAACCCATTATTTAATAACGAGGGCTTATTTTTTATTTATTTTTTGAAAATAGTTAATATCTAGAATCTATAATTCATAAAAATAGGGCTATTAGAGAAGATGTAGACCATGGGATTGAAGCTGGTTCAACGAAATGGAGATTGATGTCAGAAGTATTATGCCATAGAAGGATGCCTGCAAGGTTAAACGGGAAATGCTATAAGACAATTGTTCGACCGGCCATGCTCTATGGTTCAGAATGTTGGGCTACTACGAGACAATATAGAAGGATGCGTATGTTAAGATGGATGTGTGGTAAAACCCGCAAGAATTAGGAACGAAAGAATTAGAAGATACTTAGGTGTAGCACCCATAGAAGATAAAATTAGATAAACACGTTTAAAGTGGTTTAGTCACGTGCGGAGGAGACCAAGTATGGTGCCAATTAGAAAATGTCTAGATTGGCAAGTTAGTAGAGGATGTAGTCGGAAGGGACAACCGTTGAAAACTTGGATGAAGGCAGTGAAGGAAGACATCCTTGAGCTTGGATTAGGCGAGGATATGTGGAAAGACCGCATTGCTTGAAGAACCAAACTACATGTAGGCGACCCCAAGAGTATCGAGAATGGGCTTTGATGATAATTATTTAATAAATAAAAAGTGAGTGTAATAAGGCAGCATAAATTTATTTGGGTACTCTTTTTTTCATTTTCCCTATTTTTAAAATTAGAATAAGGGTTTCTCTTATTATAGTGGTCCTTCACCATTGGTTTTGTATTCAAAGATTATTTTAACAAAATAAAATAGCAGCGAAATTATTTTTGAAATCTAAATGGTGCAAACTCAACTCAGCCAATGTTATCACGAGGTTTTAACTCTGCCAAAGGCATTTAATGTTTCGGGGATCCAACTAAAACCCCGCTCACCTTTGAAAAAAAAATGTCCTTCAAATTGAGGAACTTGTGTGAATTCGATAGGTAATTCTTATTTTCTAGTTTCTGTGCTCAGTATGTGACATTTAAATTTTTGCATGTTCAAAGTTGACCAAGTTATATTCATCTATATTTTTCAATGAACCTCTTCATTGTGCATATATGTCTACTTTTGTTCAGGTTTGTTGATCAAGACTGGTTAAAACGAGAATGTGTTCACGAACAAAATCTTCATAACATCACTTATGATGTCTCCAAATTTTGTCCTTACTGATCTCGAGCCTGCAAAAATAAACGGTTAACCAGGGAGCACAGTTGTGGTAACCGAAGGCACTCTGATGTTTAAGTCAGGTAATGGTGCAAGAAAGAGTAAAGACTAGATGTAAATTGCAAAGTGTATGCGTACTTTTTTCTTCCCATTTCTCACCGTAAGTAGCAAGTGTTCCTTCCACAATTGTCCATGCGAAAGCGTGATGGAGAGAGGAGATATCGCCCAGAATCTTACATGTGCATTACCGAGTCTTTTCGACACTTTGCTTTGTTTAGGACTCAATGCTTGATCGGGCTAAGAGCTGATTTGTGCGAGTAGATCTCGGGCCTATGACAGCTCAGAGATTTATGTTTGAGCCTTATTGTCCTGGGCCAAGCCCCAAGACACCTGCCTTTTGGGCTGGCATGACTTGGGTTTGGGCACCTGACTTACGAGTTGAACAACGGTTTACGAATAAGTCCGCTTGGGACTGTGCTAAAGCCTTTCTCGTGTTAGGGTTGGCCCATGCCACGTGTACGGCTGAGATCGGGTGACTGTTCGATGTTTCATCAGTTACTCCCCCAATTAATGGGGTTGCGTGGAGTTTCATTAATTCAATGAATGGAGACTGGAGCAGTTGTACTTGAAACTATTGCCCCTTCATTCTTTGGTAGCATTTAATGCCGACGCGTTTGTTGGGTGACTACCTTTGATGAATATTGTGCCTATAGATAGCTAGTGTTGATAGTGCTTCGCAGACTTCATCCCTCAAATGCGCGTTTTTGGAGAGTGCGCTTCTATTTTGGTCTCTACAGAGGACAAACAGAGCACTCATTGGGGGAGTCTCCTAATGTCCTAACATTTGCAATGATGAGTCTCAACAAGACCCGATTTGAGTGCGCTTCCAGTTGTTTCATGGGACCTCCGAATTTGTCGCGAAGAAGTACGAACTTCCCCTTAGGGCCCAAGTTTGTCTTCCATCTTTTGGTTCTCCCACGGCGTCTTTCACCATCTATGGGAGGTAACACCAACAACCAACTTTGGGTGGTTGTTCCCAATGCTTCTTCCTTGGCTTCACTCATGATGCCTCATCCGGAAGGCAGATTTGGTGGAGCAAAGTTTCAGTATGTGTTCTGGCAGATCTTCACTTGCACCTTGCTTTCCACCGAGTTCAAATTCTTGTAATGTGTAATCCTTCGAATTGATCAGTCGGTCAAGCTTTGTAATAACTTTTCGATGATCAATAAAGTCATTTTTTTGTCTAAGTTCGCTTTCTCTTTTTTATGTATGCGTTGAGTGAATGCGAGTTATATTGGCCCTGTACGAGCAAATCTGTCAAAAAAGTCATGGTATCTGGGTAGGCAGGACCTTGTAATGTAAGCAAGGAATGTAATTTCTCGAAATGTCAAAATTTCATTAAATATTTCTTATTTTAAACTTACCGAAATCTCAAATCCGAAATACGTCGAAATTTTCTTAAGACTTGAAATAAATATTTTAATCTTCGTATATTTTAACATGTTATAATGTTATTTTAGTATCAAAAATTTGTTATGTGAGTGATTCTTATGTAATATGTAGTCGGTATGACACTATGAGTAGTATGAGACTATTTATGTAATATTTAAAGTTTAAAATGCATAACTTATATTGTTAAATTCAAAATCGCAATCGAAATTTTTTCATTTTTTCTACACAACGTAAAATCAGGAAACCGAAATTAACTCAAAAAACGAAATCACAATCCTTGAATGTAAGACAGTTCAACTTTGATCAGGGCCTGGTCTGGCTCGGTCCGGAAGGGAACGCGTACGCGTGTTCTTATCTCGCTTGCGTAGTTCTCGTAACGAAATAACTTGATTCGTTAATAATGGTGAAATCACTTAAGGGTGATCTTCGTGTGAGTGGGCAGTGCCTTGTGGATTGGCTGCTTCCTGAGTAGGTGTTGGCTTGTCGAAGTACTCCCACTTTTTTTTTGAAAGGCAAGCAGGGTTTTTATAGGATCCCAGAACCCATAAAGATGCCGCAAGCTGGGTTTGAACCCATGACCTAGTGGTACCATCCGCCAAGCTCTAACCGTTGAGTTGTCATGCCATTGGCAAGTACTCCCACTTAATTCTGTGTAGAACATAAATCACTTTGATCTCTTAGGACTAGATTTCATACCACAATCTGATTCACTCTTTAGTTGAGTCTTGGTGGTCAGGGTGTTGCCTTGGTTCATATGGACTGGAACAATTGGGTGTGGTGAGTTGTCCGTGGACTAGACTCGCCCATTTGCGATGAACTGTCTGTGGATTGTTCGGTCCGTATGTGCGTTGCCTTAGTTCCTGAGGCAGACTAGATTATCTTTTGAGTAGTGAGTTGTCTGTGGACTGGACTCATCTGCTTGGGGTGAACCGTCCGTGCACTGGGTTCGGTCCGTGTGTATGTTGCCTTGATTTCTGAGGCGGACTATATGCGGCAAGCTGTCAACATCCTAAATAGGACTAGGCTCGGCGAATGTGCGCCATTATGGTCCCCATAGTCGGACTAGGTTATCTTAAGAGCGGTGAATCGTCCGTGGACTGGACTCGTCCGCTTGCAGTGAATTGTGGACTGGGTTCGGTCTGCACGTGTGCTACTTTGGTTCCTGAAGAGGACTGAGTCACTTATGCCGCAAGTTGTCGACATCCTAAATAGGACTAGGGTCGGCCAATGTGTGCCATTATGGCCTTGTAATCGGACAAAGTTATCTTAGGAGCGGTGCCCGCTTACGGCGAACTGTCCGTGGACTGGGTTCGGTCTCCATGTGTTCCATCGTGGTCCCATGGTCGGACTAGGCATGTTCCAATGCATGGAGTCATATGAAATAGGATTCTTTAAAAAGGGTGAATTTATTGATAATACTTCTTTTCTTTTCAGACGTTTTCCACTTAAGTTTTCTAACCAGTAGGTACTGGGCCTTTTGATTGTTGTCACCTTATAGGGACCTTCCCAGTTCGGGCTTAGCTTACCTTCTCTTGGGTCTCCTATGTCCGGCTAGGTTTTTCTCAGTACCGACTTTTAATTCTCAAGGCTTAACCCTCTTATTGTAGTGATGGGCCATCTTTTGCTGGTATGCAACTATTAAGACAGAATCTTCGTCTCCTTGCTCTTCGAGTAAGTCCAATCCAACTCTCAGAGCTTTATTGTTGTCTTCCATTTTTAACTCCTCCATTCCAAACGTAGACATTCCTAATTCTACTGGAATCATTGCCTCAAACCCATAGGCCATTGCAAATGGTGTATCTCCAGACGGAGTCCTTTTTATGGTGTGGTATGCCCAAAGGATGTCAGGAAGCTTAAAGACCTAGAGGCCCTTAACTGATTCGAGTTTCCTTTTGATCACTTCGAGGATAGTTCGGTTGGTGACTTCTATTTGTCCATTGGCCTTGGGTGACCCGATGCTGAGAAGTGGTGACTAACGCTCAGGTCGATGCAAAGTTGCTTGACTTTTTTGCCTTCGAACTGAGTCCCGTTATCCTGACCAAAAATTTCGGTATTCCAAACCTATAGACGATAGATTTTCAGAGAAAGATTTTGATTTGATTCTCTCCTATCTTCAATAGGAACTCCACTTCTACCCATTTGGTGAAGTAGGCGAAATCCACGAGGAGGAATTTCTTCCTCTCGGTGATGGAGAATGAGCCTACAATATCCATCCCCAATTGCGCGAAGTGCCATGGGCTGGTCATTGGAATTAGGTTCTGTGCAGGCATGTGTGTACACGGCGTACCTCTGACATTTATTGCACTTACGGACCAAGTCTTTGGCTTCTTATTGTATTTTTGGTCAATAGTTCACTCGCGTGAGGGTTTTATGAGCTAGTGTCCTTCCTCCGGGGTGATTCCCATAAATTCCTTCATGGATTTCTCGGAGGACATAATCTGCCTCTCCGGGGTCAGACATCTGAGTAGAGGGCCAGTTGTTGATCCCTTGTACAACCTGTCGTTGAGAAGAAAGTATCGTATCTCTCTATATTTCAGCTTGCAAGCCTCTAGCTTATCTGCTATGAAGATTTTATCTTGTATGTAGCTGACTAGGGGGCTCATCCAACTTGTCAACTTGCTTGTGGAGAAGGTTTCGTAGAGCCCTTCTTCCTCTAGGGCCAACTTCTCCTGGAACTCTATGAGTTCGTCGGAGTCGGAGTCGTCCTCTATGGACGAGGTCTTTCAAGCCAGATTGTCGGCTTCCTGGTTATCTGTCCCGAAACAACCGCGAAGTAACATTGTTTTGAACCCACTTTTGGCTTCAATTGCTTTCCTGCAGTAGATAATCATTCGGGGGTCTTTAACATCGAATTCACCATTCACCTAATTGACCACTAGTTGGGAATTGCTAAACAGCGTGATTTCTTCTACTCCGATTCCTCTAGCTAGTTTTAGCCCGGCTATGGGGCCTCGTACATCGCTTCATTGTTTGAAGCGCGGAACTGAATTTGATAGCCTTCTTGAGGGTAACCCCTTCGAGGGTATAAAGGACGATCTCGACTCCGCAACCCTTCACGTTGGATGACCCATCACATCGCAAGATTCATCCCTGTGGGGGCGGCTCGGGTTTCTCGACTCCTTGCTAGTTTTTCAACCCCGATACTCATGTTCCAATAAACACGACAATGAAGTGCCAATTTTTGCGCCTTGATAGCCATTTCTTGGAGCGCGGTGGATGTCAAACTGCCCTAGCTTCACTGACCATTCTTCCTGACAACTCTGGCTTGTGCAATACCGACCAAAGTGGATATTGGGTCAGGACTTTTATTGAGTGAGCTTGGAAGTAGGGCCTTAGTTTCCTGTAGAAAGTCATCAGTGCTAAGGCCAATTTTTCCAGGTTAGAGTAGTTAGCCTCCGCCCCATCAAACATTTTGCCGATGTAGTAAACGGGCTTATGTTTCCTTTTCTCTTCCCTGAGTTTACAACGTGTTTTGACACAAAGGTATAGGTAAAGCGTCTCACCCGGAGTAGGTTTCGAGAGTAGCTCAATGCTTCCCATGTACACCTTCAAGAAGGCCTGTTCACAGTGCTCTCCTCTTTCCCTTCAGGATTTTGAAGAAAGTGAGGCATTTGTCCGAGGATTTGGAAATGAACATGTTCAGTGTTGCCATTCTCCCAATCAGGCTCTCAACCTCTTTGATATTTGCGGGTGGTCTCATGTCGAGAAGAGTCTGAATCAGCTTTAGATTGGCCTCTATTCCCCTCCGGTTATTTGCCTAAAAATTTCTTTGATTGTACCCCAAATGTGCATTTCTGTGGGTTGAGTTTTATTCTGTACTTCCGGAGTTGGGAGAATGTTCCTTGGAGATCAACTAGGTAATCGGGACTATGGAGGCCTTTTACCAGCATGTCGTCGATGTAGACTCCCATGGTAAATCCGATTTTTCCAAAAGTTGGCATGTTTCCCTCGCATTTTTTAGTTTGATCGACATCACTCGATAGCAGTATGTGCCCATGTTCGTTAAGGAGATTTACTCATGATCCGATGAGTGCATATTGATCTGATTGTAGCCAGAATACGCGTCCATAAAGCTGATTAGGTTGTGTCCGGACGTCGCATTTACGATCTGGTCTATCCAGGGCAGTAAAAAGTTGTCTTTTGGGCAGGCTTTGTTAATGTCCATGTAGTCCATGCAAACTCTTCACTTCCCCTTTTCTTTCTTACCAGAACCATGTTTGCCAGTCACTCTAAGTAGCAAGACTCCCTTATCATATCGGCGTTCATAAGTCTTTGCACTTCTTCATTAATTGCCCTGTTGCACTCGGGCGCCATCGGTCTTCTTTTCTGTCAGACGGGCTTCACGTCAGGATTGACTGCCAATCGGTGCATGATTACTCAGGGACCAGTCTCCACTATGTCTTCCATTGTCCAGGCGAATACATCCCGGTTCATCTTTACGAGTGGGCTAGTTGATCTGCCAACACTCTGTTAAGATTAGAGCCTATCTGGACTGCTTCCGTGTTAGCTGGGTTGTCTAGGTATATTGTGATGGCTTCTTCCGGCTGCCCAACATTCAACCTTCCTTTTGGGCTGGATAGAGGTTCGACGTCCGAAGGCGAAGGTGGGTCCTCTCTATCTGGATTTGGGGTTTCTTCATCCAGATCCTTTTGCTCAAGTTGTTGTGCTCCGTTTCTACTTGCCTGGTCGCGGTGTAGTGACATTACAGAGCCATGGTCTAGTCTCCTCTAATCATGCCTACTTCGCCGTCATAAGGGTATTTGAGACACTGGTATTGGGTGGAGACTATCGCCTCTATGTGGTGTAACCAAGGTCGGCCCAAGATTAGGTTGTATTCAAAGCGGGCGTCTACGACCAAAAATTTTGTTATCAGGATCCTCTATAGGTTTGATTACCCTGTGACTATCAACAGCGTAATCATTCCGACCGAGTAGCAACTTTCTCCATTGAAGCCGAACAAGGCTTGATTTGAGGGTGTCAACTCTCCTTCTGTCAGTTGCATATTTAGGAGTACGTTGACGGAACTGCTAGTGTCCACCAACAATCTTTTCACTTTTCAGTTCGCTAGCCCTACTGAGATGACTAGGGCATCGTATGTGCTAGACGAGAAGATCTCGGTAGTGTGCCCTAAGTCGCAGTTCTCATATCGATTTCTTTAGTGAACGATTTGTGTTGTCTCTCCTCTTTTGGCCCATGACGGACGCATACAACATTAGGAGCCATGTCTTTTGTTTCCTATATTGTTCCTTCGCCTTAGGCCTGCATGTCCCCAAAGCCGATGAACTCCATCAGTCGTCCTTCTGGATCCAGTACTGGATCTCGTTTCTGAGGCTCCTGCAATTTTTGGTATCGTGGTCTATCTCCTTGTGATAAGAAGCTTGTATTTATCACGTTTAGAAACATCCCCTTTGAGTTTCGATGGCCACTTGATGTCTTCTCATTTTTCCATGACGGATAAAACGTCGGGCATACTGGAGTTGAACGAAGTGTAATAGGGGTACCGGGAGCAGCTGGCCTTGTATAACTTTGTTTGGCGGAGCCTCCTTTGATTCTTGCTCCGTTTTCGCTTGGAACTATCTCCCCTTTCATCCTTGTCCTTGGCTCTGGAGAAGTGTTTTGGCTCATTTTCGCCTTCCTAACTGACAACATTTCCTCCACGGCAATGTATTTTTGGACGCTTCTTAACAGACCCGCCATATTTGTTGGGGTTCCAAGTTGAGGGAATTGTAAAACTGATCTCCTCGGAGGCCAGAAGTGAAAGCGGTGACTATCGGTCGTCAGTGCAACCGTTGATCAAGGTTAGCTCATCAATGAAACAAGTGACATACTCCCTAATCGTCAAGCTTCTACTTGAGGCTCAGATAGTGGGGCCCTTTCTATATCTGTCGACTCCCAACAAACTTGGTAATGAATGCCTTCACCAGGACCTAGAATGAACCAATAGATCTCGGCTGGAGACTGTGGAACCAGGTCAGTGTGACCTTCTTGAAGCTGGTGGGACAAGTTCTGCATAAGATGGCTTTTGAACTTTCTTTAAGTGTCATCACATGGTGGTAATGGCGTAGATGATCTGATGTTTTGTCATATAACTCGAGCTTTGGAGGGACGAACTTCTTCGAAAGAGGGGCATTTCTCCAAGAATGGAGGGACAGTGAGATCATACAGGACATCAGGATTTGTCGCCCCTAATCGGAGCAGGTTCTTGGCCATGGTCCCCATGATCCCCATCTCCTACTAGGCTCCCCTCTCGACAAGCTCTTTGTTCCACTACGAAGATAAGCCCCCTCTTGAGTAAAAGGGGAAGTGCCTCCGTAAGCTCCTTAAGTCATTCAATCCTTATACAGATTCAATAGCTCCAGCGGAAGAAAAAAAAATCCCACCTTCCTGTAATGGAGCTATAGTAGTAACGAAGCAAAAGTTGTAAGGCAACAACTTCAATATCTCCCAAAGGCAAAACGATAGCCCCTACCTCGACAGGGCTATTCATACTTAGACTCACACAAGAGAACACTATGAGAACTCGCACAAGGCACTTGAAGAACTTGCTTTGGTGGGCCAGAAGAGTCGCGTTGGGGGGTGTGGTGGATTTTGCCCTCCTGGATGCATTCTTGTCCATCCCCTAGGGTTTGATCTCCCTCGATTTCGGCCGGTCTTAGATTGTTGCTGTCAATCTCGAGTAAGCCTTTCTACCACCCGTGCTAGGTGATCCAAGTGGAGCAGGATCTAACTCACTCATGCAAGGGTCAGCCTCGGCCGCCTTAGTGGCTGAACCATGCGGTTGTTCAGCCTCCTCGATCGGATCGATTCGACCCTGTGGTTGGGCATCCCGGCCAGAGCATTCTCTAGCTCTGAACCGCTGTTGAGTGTTTGAGATCTGGTGTTGATGACCATGTCTCGATACTCTGTTTAGCTATAAGAAACTTTATACGTTTGTTTCACGGAAACCTTGTCGTCTTTCCCCATGGACGACACCAAACTGGTGTGTCCAAATCTATCCTTACTAATCTTGTCGATCTCGAGCCTACAAAAATGAACAGTTGTTAGCAAGAGACTACCGTTGTGGTCGAAGGTACTCCGATGCTTAAGTCGGGTAATGGTGTAAGGAAGATTGAAGACTAGATATAAATTGCAAAGTGTATGTGTATCTTCTTCCCTTTTATCACCTTATGTAGCAATTGTTCCCTCCACAACTATCCCTGCTATAGAGGGCGTGATGGAGAATTCTCGCCCAGAATCTTTACCTGTGCATGACCGAGTCTCTTCAGCACTTGGCTCTGTTTAGGACCCAATACTTGATTGGGCTAAGAGCTAATTTGTGCAAATGGATCTCAGGCCTATGACAGCACCTATGTTCGGACCTTATTATCTTAGGCCAAGCCCAAGACTCGTGCCTCTTGGGCTGGCGTGATTTGGGCTTGGGCACCTGACTTACGAGTTGAACAACAGTTTATGAACGGGTCTGTTTGAGACAGCGTTGAAGCCTTTCTCGTGTTAGATTTGGCCCATGCCACGTGTACAACTATGATCGGGTGACTGTTGATGTCTCATCAACTTACATAGCACAAGGCAACAAATCATTATTTTAACATCTGGCAAAGAATATATTTTTGGGCTTGGATATTGACGTCATAGACCAGTGAACAAAGGCATCATATTTATTAAAAAAAAAAAAATTAAAAGTATCAAAAAAGTTTTCAAATAGATTTTTTTAGGCTCTATAGTATAAAAATGAAAGGGCAAGTTACCGACGGATTGCAGCTTTAGAGGTTAAAGTAAAATAAAAGGATTCCAATTCGCATACAAAGAGAAGCCCAACAACAAAGAGAAACAACAATATCAACATCACCGAACCCCTAGAATCCATAAAAATGTTTTGAAAGATCTTGAATTACATTTCGTCTAACTGGCCAACCTACGAGGCCAACTCCAAAGCTTTTGAGCAGTTCATTACACGCCATATATAGCCCTGGATCCCTCTATTGAGTCTCATTGCAATGTTTTGCATTCCTTTGTATCGAAACAGTAAATTTTTGCCCCTTCTCGAAAATGGAAAAGATCAAAAAAGAAATTAGTGAAAAGTACTGGATAAAATTTTTGAACATGCATTGAAATATCAATTGCATTCAACACGTCAACGAATTAGCCTTTTAACTAAATATTTGTGCAAATTTAAGATTACAAAGTGTGTGGAGGTGTTCTTCCAACTTAGGATTCTCTCTCAATGGGTGAATCAATGGAATAAAGAAGTGTTCTCAATGACAAGCAAAAAGTTGTCGGATCGAACTCTCATTGCAAACCTTTGGATCGTCTTCTTATTATTATTTTTCTTGTTTTTCTTTTTTTTTTTCTAATAAAAAAGAAGGAATTTCATTAAGAGAAACTAGCAATCTCTTTCACTGAAGGCTAGACCAAAATAATACATAAAGTAATTTCAATAAGCACAATTTCTCCTTAAAGGAGATTTGGGAGTCTTTAAAGATCCCAGCATCCCCAAGCCCACAAATTGACCTTGATGTCTCTATCCACAAGTTAGAATATTTTCCAAATATTCCATTGCTCCTCTCTCTCCACATAACCAAAGAAACTGTATGGAGTATTCTATCCCAGACCCATTTACCTATCAAAGACAGGCTCAAACCATCACAGTTGTTGGAGCTAAATAATCCAGCCTATTCAAGAAAGAATTTGGAGGTGGAGCATTTATTCAAAATTCTGCAAGTCATTTACACCTGAGTCTCAAGTGCTTTGTTCTATCCACTGTTCATTTTTTTAATAACTCTTAGATTCCAATCCAATATTATTCCTGAAAATTTTCATGAAGCTTTTCTATGTGTTGAAATACTAACCACGACACATTTGATGTTTTTTAAGCTATTACAACATGGTCATCTGCAGCTCCACCACCTCATATATCCACTTTACTTAACCTTAGGCAAACATGGGCCATGAAATGTGCAAGAGAGATGAAGGCATGTAATGATGGAGGAGATTTTTAACTACATCAAAATTTCATTTTCTGGGCACTTCTCTGTTCAAAAGTTAGGGACAATTTACGTATTTTCACCTAAGGCTTATGAGCATTATAGCACGACCACAAGACAAATAGTGGAGGAGCTGAAGTGATTACCATAGTGATTCACTAATCAAAATGCCTTCAATAAAATACAAACAAATACCAGCACTTTCTCCATCGGTAGCTATGCAGAAACAGAAATAGAAAACTAAAAACAAAATGGCAAAGCAGTAAAGGTACATAAATAGAAATCCTTGTATGGAAGATACCTGGTATTCAGCTCTTTCGGCTAGAAGAATCAAGACTTTCCCAATTTCACGCAATACAAGAAGAGTTAACCTCCCATCCAGTTTAACAGCTTCAATCTCCTCTTGAATGCGTGATATTATTCTTGAGATCTGATCTTTCGAAGGAACAGTTCCCCGGCTTGAAACTGGAAAAGCACTATTAACTTGATCCGACAGGCGACTCAAACAGAGGGCTAAGAAATTTGTCTGGAATGAATCAATGGCCACAACCATCTGAATTTTCCCTTCCTGATTGATAGCTGGTAGAACCCCTTTCACGTCTGTGTCACGCGAAATTCTTTCCAGAAGATTGTCTATCATTGTAAAGAGTTTTGGGTATCCAACTGTAAATATCTCTTTGACAAAACTTGACGCAGTGAAAACAGACTTCATTTGGCTTGCAAAAGATTTCACAATTGCTTCCCAAACTCGATCTGTCAACATTATATCACCCTCCTGGACAAATATTTAAGAGATGAAGTAAACAAGGATTTAAAATGTAGAAATGCTAATTAATCAATATTAGAGACAAGCATACATCACTCATTGATAAACAATGAAATAGTACCTTCAAGATGAAAGTTGAAGAAAGAGGCCAAATGATCATGCATATACGATAAATTTAATGGTTGTTAACATTTTAGGGCACAAAATTTCTGCTATTTACATGGGGGGGGGGGGGGATTTTGACATGACTGTCAAAGTCAAGCTGTCAGGTCAACGTGGTTAACTTGCCAGTCAAGATCAAAATTGGTTCCTAACGTATAAATCGCATAAATATTGGGACCCAATCTGAAATAGAGCAAAACTTTTGGGTCCTAAAGGGTAACAAATCTAAATTTAATTAGAGGATGGGAATAGCAACAATCACTTAACTCATTGACAGATTTAAACAGTGAAATAGCACTAAGTCAAGATGAAAAGTTAAACAAAGAGGCCAAATGATCAAGACAGTATGATAAATTTAACTAGAGGATAGGATAAAAAAGGAAGATCGGCCACTTTTCACCAATCAAACAACTTAGATTTTTGGCAAGGTCAATCATCCTACTGATTGCAGAAGTTACAACATCTAAATGAATCCTGGGTAGAATGCGAAGCCTACAGAGTGGGGATTCAACCCTTAAAGAGACGAATTGAAACAGAACAATGGAAGTTGCCAGTTGGAAACACAACCCATTAAGCAGACACATTACCACATTACCAGATACCTGAAAAGACGCAACTTGGGCAGATTGAAACCAACCAACCTTTGTCCAACCCGAGATTCAGGTTGGATTGGTAAGCCTAGCTTGGGTTGAAGTTAATCATGGTCATTACTCATGGGCATCAACTGACGGTCAAAATTGGATAACTTACATCACAACCACCACCCAAATTGTGTAAACCTCCCTCCACTAATCAAATAAGGTCATAGGTCTAGATACCAAACTTCCCATGGTATCGTGTTTCAAGATCTTGCTCATTTGAATGGTTTAGGAAAGGAATTCATGTTGTTGTAACCTTTAAATGTCAGTTTGCAAGAAGGCATTTAATCTTTAAACACAGATCGGATGTGGTCTTGGATGGTTAGGCATAATAGAAAACCTAAAGGAATGTCTTTTCTTATGGAAAATAAAAATTTCTACGTGAAACAGATATTGTGCTTTCAAAGTGTGAGGATTTTCTTACAGTTTTTGTTTTTAGCATGATTCCTTATGATAAGAGCTATGCAGTTAAAACGGATAACGAACCCAAAACAGTCCAAGAGCATTATAGGTTATAACGGGATATAACGATATGTAACGGAATAGTTTTGTAAATATATTTTTAATACCCCCACAGTATTAATGGATTATAGTCACAAAAGTAAATAATATTCATAACATTAAATTCAAAAACAAAAAACAATAATAAAAAATATTTTCCCTTCGTATGAGAGTGGGATCGCAATGACTCTTCGTCTTTTTCCCTTCTTCTCTCGTTCTCTGTCAAAGGGCAAGATCTGGTTCTCTGTCGATTGGCGACGGCGAGCTCCGGTCCTCTTCTTTCCTATGAGTTCAGGGTTCTAGTTCGATCGAGAATGCAATAGGTATTTTTTTTAATTTTATTTTATTGTGTATTAGATCAAAACGTTAAAACATCATTATTGAAAAAAAACATTATCTCAATAACGGCCATATAATGTCGAGCTGTGATACCATAACGTGATAATGTCATAACGTAACAGCTCACCCTCGTTAAGCGTTATATCGGAGTTATATCGGCGTTATAACGTTGTTTTAACTGCACAAGATAGGAGATGGATCAGAAATTACCATAATCAATGGGGCCAAAACTTTCAGACTGCCTAGATTAGAAGAACAATAAGTGCTTCCCTCTAACTACCATGGATCTACTTCAATATATCTATTATTTGGTTTGATGTAGAGCGTGTATGCACCTGCTTTATTGGTCGGTTACAGACTTCTAGTTTGAAACATTTCCAGCATATGCCAAAAACACAATAAAGTTTTATTGGTTACTTGATTGTAAAGAATTTAGTCTGGAGCAAAGTCTGTCGGCCTAAAGAGAATGGGGATTTAGGTATTTGGAAGTTCAAAGAATTTAACATAGCATTTCTCATTGAATGGATATATGGAGATTTGGTATTGAGAGGGATGCCCCTTGGAGGAGAGTTATTTCTGCTAATGGTGCTAGTCCTAATGATTGGTTTACTCATTCCAATATCTTTACTCATGGATAGTCCTTCTAGAAGGGCATATCATGGGGGATCCAAAGGATCATGGGAACTCACATATCTTTTGAAGCAGACCAGGTGTTAAGAGTTCAGATTTGGCAGCAAAAATGGCTGCAAGACCAGCCCCTCAAACTCTACTCCGTGCCATACATAACGCATGCAAGAACAAGCGGGGCAAAATCAAGAGTTTGTCATCAATTCTGAAAACAGTCCCCACACTTAGAATTTTTAGCTCACAAGAAATCTCAATTGCTAAGAAATGCCTCAAATGATGATCTACTTAATGCCACTGATTAATACCAACTTGATGGAAACTGATGTGTCCAAATGAGCAGCGGTTAGCCAAGGACCACTGTTGTGGTGGCCCAAGGCACTCAGATGTTTAAGTCAGGTAACAGTGCAAAGGAAGAGTGAAAGACTAGATGTAAATTGCAAAGTGTATGCGTGCCTTTCTTCTTCCTTTTCATCACCTTTTATAGCAAGTATTCCCTCCTCAACTGTCTATACTATCGAGGACGGGATGGAGGGAGATCTTACCCAAGATCTTATTTGTGCATGACTGAGTCTCTTCGACACTTGGCTTTGTTTAGGACCCATTGCTTGATTGGGCTAAGAGATGATTTTGTGCGAGTGGATCTCGGGCCTATGGCAGCTTTGAAATCCGTGTTTGGGCCAAACCCTAAGACACGTGCCTCTTGGGCTGGCGTGACTCGGGCTTAGGCACCTGACTTACTAGTTGAACAACAATTTATGAATGAGTCCGCCTTCGAACCGTGTTGGAGCCTTTCCCGTATTAGGGTTATCTCACGACACATGTACGGCTATGATCGTATGACTGATTAATGTTTCATCAGCTACTCCCCCTAATTAGTGGATCTGCGCACTGGGCCACTAAATGACAGCTTGTGGGGTTTGTGGTGTGTGCCATGATGACATATTTTCGACGCCTTTTAGGCTTTCGCACCGCATTTAATGTAATGGAGCGGTTAGATAAACATCTCCCCTTCGCATCAAACCTATATAAACCTACTTTGGGGGATTTTTTCCTTTTTACATTCTCAAAGCTCCTTTTTGTTTTGTGTTTAGCTTTTTTGATCTGATTAAGCTTGAATTTTTATTCAACCATGTCGTACAACTTAGTTTCTCGCGAGAGCATCACCAAGGTTGTCTAGACTTCTTCAGAGGGACACTGTTGTCCGAGAAGAACCTGGCTACTTTTTGTCAGCAATACGAAATTCCCAGTGATCTGGGAGTGTCGCTCCTCTTGGGAAATGACTCTTATTCTATTCCAATGGAAGAGCGCATTTGTCTGTACAATGCCATGTTCAGGCTGACATGCACTTCCCTGTTCCTAGCGCCTTCTGGCTACTTGTCTTACTCGGGCATTGACCCGGCTCAGATAATGTCGAGTGGATGGAGTATACTGGTTGTTGCTTTGATTAGAGCAAAGGATGTCGAACTCCACTTGTTGACGAAATTGCTTAATTCCCTAACTTCCATCGAGATGAACAAGCGTGGCATCTGGTTGGTGAAGCTACATTGTTTGACAGGTCAATTCGTGGACCCAGAGGATTGACAGATGTACTGTTTTTCTACCTCTTGAAGTTTGGATACATTCTCTATGGTTTGCGGCCCATCCACCGCTTCGAGGGCCTCTGTAAGTTTTTTTTTGTTTTTCTATTGAATATCTATCATTGTCTGACTTATTCGTTGTTTCTGACTAGGGCTACATGAACTTGTCATTGTTTCTCCTGGACATGAGAAAAAATGAGAGTTGACTTTCTCGCTCTACCACCGATGCCTATCCTAGAAGTTATCCATCCAGATAATATCAAGCGGAGTGGTTTATTTTCTGGCTAGAACAGTGACGTCGGCGAGCCTTGGTCGCACCCACCAGTTTTTTTTGGGCGACGAAGTGTAGTGGAGGAATGTACCGAAGATGCCTAGTTCGTCAGAAAAGAAAGCTCTGGAAGGATTGTTTTACACCCCCCTCGCCCGTCGCTCTAAGAGGCTCAAGTTGGGATCTACTCCTGCTGCTCCCTAAAGCATGGAAAGGGATGTTGTGGACCTGATCGTTGACGAGGAGTTATCAGAGGCCCCGGCTCATGCTGAAACTGGAATGGAACGGCGGGTTTTGGAGGTCGCTACTCCTGATCTATATGCTATGGAGGAACAATTTGTTCCTAAGAGCACTATCTGTGATCCTTCCACTGGTTCGGGAACTGGAGTATTGTCTGAATTTCCTTCCGTTGTTAACAAGGGGAAGCAGGTTGCTGAGTCCTCTCCCTTAGGAGGTGCAGAGGAGAAAAAGGATTGGCATCTAGCCTTGGAGTTCCTCATATTGACACTGGGTCAGTTCTCATGCCCGGGCGAGTGTTCTCCTAAGCTCTAGCAAGCAATGGGTATGGCATCAGGTGGTGGATCACAGGACTGTCACTATTAATATGATTAAAAAGAATTTCTTTTGGTTGGCTGACCAGCTGCAATTTAAGAAGGGGCTACGGGGACACACCTCAATCGTGGGCAACAGCTTCTGATGCTGGTAAGTTGACAACTCAGTTGTTTTGTCACTTAATTTCCGTTGTGTTTTATTGTTTATACCTGTGTATTGTTTTCCAATTAGAGGATGCCTCACCTAACTCATGTATGACAATACCAAGGTGAAGTCTATGCAAGACAGGTTTATTACCTTGGAGACGAAGTTCATCGACCAAGAAGCGCAGCTTGCGGAGGCCGGTAGCAAGGCAAACTCGTTGATCACGCGGTGACTGCCTAGATTGATCTGAAAGCTCAGTTGTCTGAAATCCATGGGGGTCTGACTAGCGCTTTGGAAGCCTAGTCGTCCTTAGAATCACAACTGAAAGGGATCCAAGGTAGTCTAAATGAAGCCCAGGCTGCCCGAGCCGAGCTGTTGTCCGAGATGAAAGAGGCCCAGGAACGTCGGGACAGGGCGATAGACGAGCAGGCTGTGTCTGCTGAGCAATCATCGAATGTCATGAAGTCTGTTGTTGACTCTGAGCGCGCTGGGAGTTCGCCTGAAGGGCCTTTTGGCGCATGAATGTCATGAATGTGCACGTCGTGACGAGGGTCGTTTGTAAGTTGGTTTCAGAGTCTAGCCAAGGCAGTTGGGAGCTGAATAGCTCGAAGGCACAATGGGATGCTAGAGGGGAGCTTCACAAGGCTGTCGATAAAGCTCAGACCTGAGGTTGTTGCTGGGAGCCTAGATTTGTTGGATTATATTGAGCAAGACTGAGGGGGTTGGGATATTTTCGCTTACAGGCCTCTTACTTACACTTGATTTGAGGAGGCGGATGATTCTTCCTCTGGTCCGCGAGGTGGCCCTAAAGCCAGTTTGAGCGTTGCGGAGACGGCTTCCCATTTTGCTGTCCCAGAGCCTGCTTCAGATCCTGCTGCCCACAAAGTTGTTTCTAACTTTGCTCCCGCTAAATGAGCGGTTTCATTTTGTAATGAAAGCAAAATTCATTAATAAGAAAAATTTTATTTTCCTTTTTTGTCTGTTCTTGTAGTTGTCGTACTTGTCATTTCCAATTCTTGTTTAAATTAGGTTGAGTAGACTGGGCTGAGTAGCGGGTATATCTACCCCTACTTGAAGTATGGCTTTAGTCTGGACTGGAGCCCTTTCTTGGCTTATCCGAGCTCATATTCTGTCAATAGTAATAACTTAATCTTCTGTGAGAATTAAGTTGTAGAATATTCACATTTGTTTGTCCGGGTTGTGTTCCTTTAGTGACGTAATTATTGTCTCCCTTAGTTATTGAGCATGTACAAGAGTTGTCTTCGCATTGAAGACTAGACTTCTGGACTTCCTTGCCAGTCTCTGACCCTGTGTTGTAGTTAGGTTGCTTGAGAAACCATCTCTTGTTAGATTGAAATTCGGTACCATATACTTGTATGAGATACTTAGGTGTAGCGCCTATAGAGGACAAAATTTGAGAAAGGCGTTTAACATGGTTTGGTCACGTGCGGAGGAGATCAAGCACGACGCCAATTAGAAAATGTCTACATTGGCAAGTTAATGGAAGGTGTAGACAAAGGGATGACCGTTGAAAACTTGGATGCAAGCAATGAAGGAAGACATGTTTGAGCTTGGATTAAGCGAAGATATGTGGGAAGATCGCATTGCTTGGAGAACCAAAATCCATGTAGCTGGCCCCAAAAGTATCAAGAATGGGTTTTGATGATGATGATGATACTTGTTAGTCATGTTAGTCCTGAAGACAAGGCTTCATTCTAGTGGTGAATTGTCCGTGGACTAGGCTCAACCCGCTGCATCATACCTCGACTCCTTGGCTGACTATGTAACTCGTGCAGCGAGTCATCATCGCCCATAGTAAGGCTAGGCTCGGCCACTTGTGCGTCATTTTGGTCCCCGTGGCAGAACCAATTTTTCGGTGCGATGAGCTGTCCGTGGACTAGGCTCAGCCCACTTGTGGAAAACGGTCTGTGGACAGAGATATGTTCGCAGATGTACTTCAGTGGTTCTTCAGGCGGACTAGGTCACTTGTGCGGCAAACTGTCGACATCCTGAATAAAACTAGGCTCGGCCGATGTGCCACTTCGGTCCCCGTGCTCGAACCAGGCCTTTGGAGTGGTGAGTTGTCCGTAGACTGCGGTACCTTGGTTCTTTAGGTGGACTAGGTCACTAACGCGACGAGCCGTTGTCGCTTTAGAACAGTTGGACTCAGCCACTTGTGCGCCATTTTGGTCCCCATATCAGGACCAGGCTTCATTTGAGTGGTGAGCTGTCCGTGGATTGAGCTCGACCCGCCGTATCATGCCTCGGTTCCTTAGGTGGACTAGTCACTTATACGGCGAGTCGCCGTCGCCCTTAGCAGGGCTAGGATCGACCGCTTGTGCGCCATTTGGTCCCCGTATTAGGATCGTGTCTTCCCCTGTAGAAGGAGTTGAGTGCGGAGTGGAATTATTTTTAAATAGATTACCTTTATTGATAGTTCTTCAAAATTTCTACATGCTACTCTTGCCACTCAAACTCTCTTACTAGTAAGCCCTTGGCCTGTTAGTTCATATCTTTTCAGTGGGACTCGAGCCTTCGTGGCTACTTACCCGATAGCTTCATTGCCACGTAATGGCATTCCCTAGCGGAAGATTGATCTCCCCTGACAGTCCATGTCTCTCTGTTGACAGGGTATTTGAGGCACTAGTGTCGTGTGGAGGCCGTTGCTCCCATCTGGTGGAGCTAAGGTCTTCCCAGAATTATATTATAGACAGAGGGGACATCTACCAAAATAAACTCCGTCACAAGGAGCTTTACTGGTTCCCCTGTACCTGCAGGTAGTCTGATTCTCTCGACTGAGTAACTTCGAGCGTTGCTGAAGCCAACCATTACCTCGTTGTCCGGTTTCACTCTTCTCTCAGCCGCATCCTGCGGAATGCTTCCGGGAACAGGATATTGGTTGAACTCCCCGTGTCCACCAGCAACATTTTCACGCCCCATTGTGTGCATTGTGGATGACGTCTGCAGTCTTTTCTTCTGCCTCTGGGGTCGTTTCTTCCTTTTCATTTTCTTGGAGTTGTTTCTCGTCAAAATTCATAAATTCTCCGAGTCTCTCCCTTCGAACACAATACTCTATCTCATTCTTGAGACTCTGGCAGTCCTAGGTGACATGACCGTGGTCCTTGTGATAAGCACAGTACGTGCTCTATCATGCCTTGAAATATTGATTTTGAGCTTGGGAGGCCACTTGATGTCATCCCATTTTTGCCTCATTTTTTTGCAACCAGCATCTCCTCGAGAGTGATACTTCTGCGCACTTATCAGTAAGTCTGTCATATCTCTCGAAGGTTTCAGGGTGAGAAAGTTGTAGAACTGACCTCCTCGGAGGCCAGAAGTGAAGGCGGTAACCGACATGTCGTTGTAACTGTCGATCAAAGTTAGCTCGTTGTTAAAATAAGTGACAAACTCTGAGGGTCACGCCCTGCTTCTGCTTAAGACTTAGCAGGTAGTGAGGCCCCTTTCTAATCCGTTGGTACCTAATGAATCTGGTGATAAATGTTTTCGCCAAGACCTGAAACGAGTCGACATATCTCGGCTGGATATTGTAGAACCAAGTCAGTGCAGCCTTCTTCAGGCTGGTGGAAAAAGTTTTGCATATGATGACTTTTGAACTTTCTTTTAGCGCCATTACATGATGGTAATGACGCCGATGATCTGAGGGATCTGATGTTTCATCATAAAATTCGAGCTTTGGAAGGACAAACTTCTTTGGCAATGGGGCATTCATGATATCCTCCAAGAACGAAGGGACGGTAAGGTTGTACAAGATGACCGGATTGGTTGCCCCCAGTCGGAACAAGTTCTTGACCGTGGTACAATGTTTTCAAAGTATGGTCTATATGATCCTTGTTGTCCCCTAAGCTTTCCTGCAAGCCAGCTCTTTGGCCCTCTCTGGGGAGGTTCTCGCTTTCCTGGACGCGCTTTCGAGCACCTTCTCTAGTGTGGGATCTCCCCAGATCTCCACCACTTTCGGGTGGCTGCTATCAATCCTGAGTGAGCCTTTCCACCACCCACGCTAGATGATCCATGTGAGGCAGGATCTGATCTATGTGGGTCAGTTGTGGCTACCTCAGCGACGGCTGGGTCGTGCGACTACTCTGCTCCCTCGGTTAGATCGGATCAACCATGTGGCTGGGCTTCTCTGGCCAGAGGGTTATCTGGCTCGGCATTGTTGTTGAATACTTGAGATTTGATGCTGGTGACCATGTCTCGATGTTTTATTTAGCTAGAAAAAACTTTATGTATTCGTTTCAGGAAAAACTTGTCTCTCATGAACGGTGCCAAACTGATCTGTCCAAATCTGTCATTGCTGATCTCGAGTTTGCAAAAATGAGCAACGATTAGCCATGGACCACTGTTGTGGGGGCCGAAGGCACTCCGATGCATAAGTCAGATATTGATGCAAGGAATTGTGAAACTAGATGAAAATTGCAAAGTGTATGCATACATTTCTTCTTCATTTTCATTACCTTTTATAGCGAGTATTCTCTCCTCAACTGTTCCTGCTATCGAGTGTGATAGAGGGAGGAGATCTAACCCAAGATCTTACTTGTGGATGACTGAGTCTCTTCGGCACTTAGACTTTGTTTAGGACCCAATGCTTGATTGGGCTAAGAGTTGATTTTATGTAAATGGATCTCAAGCCTATGGCAGCTCTGAGATCCATGTTCGGGCCTTATTGTCTCGGGCCAAGCCCAAAGACTCGTGCCTCTTAGGCTGGGGTGACTTGGGCTTGGGCACTGACTTGCGGGCTGAACAACAGTTTATAAATGGGTTCACTGGGACCGTGTTGGAGCCTTTCCCGTATTAAGGTTAGCCCATGCCACATGTACAACTGTGATCCTATGACTGATGTCTCATTAGAAACCATGACAAATGGTTATGGGGTGGGAAGGACGATCCATTCAGAAATTAAGGACTCCTACTCAATTGTTGGACCCCAACTCTAATTCTCCAACATGGAACTTCGAACCGACAAGCTCCACAACATGATTTTGATTAAGGCACTCCCCCCATCCATTGTGTTCTCCGTGGTTCAACACAAGAAACTATTTACCACCTTCTTTTGTCCTATCTATATTCATATGGAGGAATTCATAACCACTGCTCCCACCTCCATTTTTTTCATGTATGTTTGACTAACGAGATTGTGCATAACAAAATTGCTTGATGTATATTTTGGTTTAGCTCTCATAATCAATCACTGAGTGCTGGCTTGCAGTAATGAATTTTTTGTTTTTTTTATTGATAAAAAAAAAGATAGTAAAAAATTTTGTGGTGCATTATAATGATGCTGCCACCATATAATGGCAAAAATGAAAGAAATTACAACCTTTATATTGTTAGATGTTATATGTCAATATATACCTATTTTCTATAACTGGATATATGTTGCATCTATGTAATAACGAAACCCTCAAACACTGGAGTCGGTGGCTGACAAAAAAACGAGGCATCGAACATGTCAACTTAAAAAACTAATGTGGGGACATGCCTAAACTTTTCCTTATTATTTCTTTTTCATACATAAATCTATTACACTAGTCGCATTTTTACTAGAGATCAATATCACTCCGTATGTATATAACTTTCCATAAAATAAAAAAATAAAAAGAGTTAACTATAACATTTAATTAAAGAAATAACGTGTGAAATAATTGACAATTTAGGCATGGAGTGTCCAACGTGCGTCTCGGTATCAGGTGGAAGTTTTTAAAAAATGAAGGGTCCTTGTTTTATAGGTCTTTACTTAAATATCCTAGAGAGATTTTCCTGAAGCAATAATAAAAATATGTAAGTTAAAGAAAAAGTTGACATTGGAGAAGTTAATGAGGTTAAAGGGTTTAGATGCACACCCCTAACCTTCAACCCTTCATATTAAAGTTAATTAGAAGGACATGCAAATGAAGATCGGAATGTGCTATTGGGAACATGTGATGATTTGCTCAAGGATTGGTAAATCTTACCGCCTAGCATGACCTGTAACATACCAATTCAACTCCTTTGATGATTGAATATTATGTCCGGGTTTGTATCTATATCAGCTCTTCTATGAGGTTTTTATTCATATATATAGGGGTTGGCATCCTATCCCGCAATCCCAATCTCGTCCTGGTCCCATCTCGTCCCGACCCGATTTTTCAGGATCCTTTTGGGATTGATAAAACCCATTCCAATCCCACCCCGTCCCAGTCTAGAGTGGGATGGAATTGGAATGAAGATTTTCAATCCCTCCTATCCTATCCCGAATTTATTTATTAATATTTATTATTATTAATTTTAACTAAAGTTCTCTTCTAAAGAAAATTATAGGATGTGCTGAAAATAAATTTTTGAAAATTTACTTGCTTGATTTGTCACTCTTTATTTAGGTAGAAATTTCAATTTGAATATTCTAGGTCTAATAGAACCCATGAAAATTTATGTTTTTTTTAAATTTTAGATTGATTCTAGGACAATTATTCATGTAGAAAATAAAAGGCAAATGATGGTTTGGATTACTTTTGCACTATGAGTTATGTAGTTGGAAAACATTGCTCCTAATTGTATCTTGTATGAATGATATTTTCACTCTTACAGAAATATGCAAGATGGATCTATGAGGGGCTCATTCCATATCCCATCATTCACTTGACAAACTTAATTTCATTGTAAGATAACGCTTCACAAATTTTATGTGACATTTAACATTGTTATGATGAAAGTTATATGTACATAAATTTGACATTATTGGTGTGTGAGCAATGTGAGATGAAATTCTTTTGTTATTTTTCATTTGAGGACCATTTAGTACATGCTCATCCCGTCCCGAACTGTTTGGGATAGAACGAGGTAGGTACGAGATCTATCCTATCCCGATCCTGATCTATCCCGATCCTGATCCTGATCTATCCTATGCCCACCCCTATATATATATAGCAAGTCATAAACTTAAACATATGTTGATAGCTATGCACAGAAAACACAAACTTACACAACTGAATCCTTACCTGCATGACCTCATCAAGGAGAAGTACATGTGTGAAAGGATCTCGCTTCTTTGACAACACTCTCTGCAAATGCCATACTGCAACAACTATAGAATGTATTTGATCCATACAATTATTCATCCTCTGCCAAAGTCCATCCTTTGCTTTACCACTAGCACCAATTTGAGGAGTTCCACTCCTCTGAATTCCTCCAGGACCAAAATTACCCGAAGAAGCTGATATAGCTTTCATATCCAAGGCTGCACTTACACTTTTCACACCCTGGTTCTTATACTTGTTTATCAATGTGTCCACCGTGGATCTCAATTCTCCGAGATTATAGAAAACCTGTAAACCACTCCCAACTTGAGCCTGATTCAATCCTTCCATTCCGCTCTCCAAAACCTTCATGGCCTCGGTTCGCAATAGATTTCCAGTTTCAGAAAGCCAAGCGAGTTGTTCATCAATGAAAGTGATTCCAGAGAGTGAATTGTCATGACAAAGGCTGTGAATCTCCCAGTGCAGTTGAGCAGCCTTAGAGAGGTCCAATTTCTCTGGTTCAGAAGCCGAATTGGCCATTAAGTCCCTCAATTTCTTGGACAATCTCAAAGCCCTAATGGCAGATTGCAAGAGGTCAGATGTTTGATGAATGTTGGAGAGCTGAAGGGTTTGGAGTCGGATGTGGCGATGTGGATCAGCGATTTCATGACGAACGCGAAGGAGAGAGGATTGAAGAGTTGAGATCCCAGATCGAATAAGAGAGAGAGCAGATTCAGCGTCTTTGAGAGATGATAATTGAGAGAGGAGATGGTGATGGCGATAGAGAACTTGAGAACGGAGTTGCTTCTCAAGAAGATGGATGCCTTCTTGAAGCTTCTCGACACGTGCGGCAGCAGAGCCAGAAGTGAGGGCTTGAGAGGAGAAGCGTGTGGAGTCGAAATCGGAAGAGAGAAATGCAGAGAAGATGGGGTCAGAGGCGAATGAGTCGAGAGGAGTTTTAGCAGTGGTGGTGGTTGTATTGAGAGGTGAAGAAGATGTGTTGTTGTTATCTTTGAATGTTGAAAGTCTTTGGAGAGGTGAAGGGGAAGAAGAAGCTATTGCCATAGCTGCTGCTGCTGGAGAAGCCATTACAGTTTACAGAGAGAGGGTGTGTGTTGCGTGACTTGTGAATGACTCGTGAGTTATATTTCTTCTTCTTGGCTTCTCCCAATTGTGAACTTCCAGACTTCCCTTGCTTTGGGTCGGGATTTGGGCTAAAATGTGTCAGTGGATGCAACATGGCCCAGCCCAAGTATAATTGCCACTATCTTCTTCAAAGTCCCTGTTAAATAGCACCATCACTTCTATTAATGAACACCACCATTCATTATTTTACTTATTTTTGGATCTACTAAAGAACACCACCACTATATAAATAAATAAATAAACATAATCCCCTCTTATTCTCTCTCCCTTTCTACTCCATCACTCACAACCGCCACCTCATCCTCTTCCTCCTCCTCCCCTTCACCCCACCACCTCGTCACTGCCATCTCTCTTCCACATCCTCCTCACCACCACCACCACTCCTTTTCCACCTCCTCCCCTTCACCCCACTACCTCGCCACCGCCAGCACTCCACCTCCTCCCCTTCACCACCACCACCTCTCCTCCTCCTCCGCTTCTCCACCACCACCTCGCCACCGCCATCTCTCATCCCATCTTCTCCCTTCTCCTTCTCTGATTTTTTTCTTCTACTCCTCTTTTTTCCCTCTATTTTTTTCTCCTTCACCTTTGCGACGGTTTCTACGAGTGGGAAACCCACACTCACCGAAACCTCCGCGAGAGCAAAAAAATTGGCGATGGTGCAACAAAAACACAGTTACCGTCTCAATTTGTAGAAATAATGCAGAAAACACTAAAATTTCTCATAACGATGGTGCAGCAAGAACACAGTTACCGCCTCAGCTTGTATAAAGAATGCATAAAAGCACTATTTTCGACTTTAAATGTTGATCTTGTTGATAGCTAATTGTAACTGCTAGTCTCTTATTCGAGATGTCCATATGTTTAGTTTGTATATATAGGAATATTGGGATGTTGGTTATATAATGCAGTTAGCTTGTGAATCAGTTTTCTATCAGTCTTTTCTTTAAACTAGATGTCAAAGCCTTTTGTGAGTATTTGCAATTGCATTTTCATTGCTTATAATATTGGCACGGATAGTGATGGGTCCAAAATCCGTTCTTTGGTAAATGTGACATGCAAAACAAATGTTAAATTGCCAAATATCACATTTTTTTATGGCTAAAGATACTCCGATGCTTAAGTCAGTAACTCAGTTGGAGATGGAGATAAATCTAAACAGAACTCAGTTAAAGCTTCATAGCATTCATAGAATAATCGAATAGAATTGAATGGAATCTCATTTTCATACATATTCCTTTACCCCATATAATGAGTGCATTAATGAAGGCAATTAACTATGTGCATGACTTAAGTTCGATTAGCGCAATGAAGGGGGACGTTTATTATAACAGTTTCCTCTTTCATTGAGATGGAATGATTTGCTCCATCTCCTTCGTAACTATGTGCATGACTTAACCCTTGATGTAGTCGAATCGTGTTCTCCTTTACCTGCACAGGGAACACACATGAGCTAAAAACCACCGTTGTGGTGGCCGATGACACTCCGATACTAAAATCAGACAAGGCTTGAGAAATGCCTAAAGTTGTAAATTGGGTTATGTAGCGTACATTTGTTCATCAACCATGTGTCTTATTTATAACATGAGAGTCCATGTTCGGCTAGGCCTTTGGTGGCGTAGTTTAATAAAAAAAGATATTTTGCTGGAGATCATTTCCTTGTTATGAGTTGTCTATGTAGGGAAGTTTTCCTACACGACTTGTGTTTCTAGATCAGCGGGAGAAAATTCCCTTTTGGAGTGTTGCCCATGCAAGGGAGTTTCCGTGCACAACTTATATTTTGGTATTTGTTTCCTAGTTGAAACCAATGTATTGTTGGCATGCCCGTCTTAGGTCAATCCCTCAAATACTTGCCTAATTAGGCCTTACGGGTATTGGCTTGACCATGTAGGGGCGCTACAATTTTATTCAACCTCCTGGATTCTACCAAAGTGGGCATAGTGTTATATGGGTTTTACCAGATTGGGTGGGCAATTAGGCCCACTTTGTTCTCTTGACGAGATTATCATGGACAGTTTGGTGTATCATCAACTACTCCCCCCGAGTTGGTGGCCCAACTCGTCTGTCCACTAAGTCATGTCATGGAGGACCTGATTAGTCATGATGGTTGAGTCTTCATCGTCTCTTCGAGTGGCACGCTTCATTAATTAGGCGTGTGTCTGCTCGAAATAGAAAAAGGTGGGAACTTTATTTTCTATATAGATCCTTTCCCTGCAGAGTTTATTTCATTTACTCTTTCGATCTTAGAAACTCTGTTTTGTCATTTCGCTTTCAACGCTTTTGGCTTTATTTATCTTTCGTAATCAAAAACTTGTACGTTCTTTCATGGCGGGCAAGAATCAGCTTTCTGATGAACTGTTCGCTAAAGGCCGCAAATTCTTCGAGGAGAGGTCAATCTCTGATTGGAATTTGAAGGGCCTTAGCAGACATATGAGATCCCCGATGATCTGGTGCTTTTCACATAGGCGCTGGTCAGACGCCATTGTCTCCTCCAAAAGAATTTATCTGTCTGCACCGAGGAATGCTTCAATAGGGCGTCTGTTTTTCTGTCATCAAAGAGATTTGGAGCCTTTTGGCGTACCTCGGTATTCTACCCGCTCAGCTGGTGCCAAACGGGTATAAGAAGGTGATCGTCATTTTGATTAGGGCGAATGACGCTAGTGTGCGTGTCTCCGAGGGTGATCCAATTGCTCACTTCTCATCAGATAAACGAGCATGTTGTATGCGTGTTGATATCGCCATCTTGCTTTGGCAATCTGCCTCACGACTTCAAGTTTTGGCAGAATTATTGTTTCATGGCTTCTGCGGATTCAAAGTATTTTGAGCTTAATGGTTATCCGATTGAGCGGGAGTTCAGGCAATTGAGTAAGTTTAATTCCATTTTTTATCCATTAGTGTTGATTACATGTTTCATTTACGGCGAAAAGTCTCTTCCATGTTGCCTGTATTGTTCTCCATCCCGATCTCCTCCTCACATTGAATTGACGACGGGACCGAGACATAGCTCGCTTCCTTATTCTCTATCAATTGCTTCTGAATCGGCTCATGAGAGAGAGCAAATCGCCGTGAGTAAGGGGAAAATGGTGGAGGAAGGCATGATGCGATGAAGGCAGGGAAGGGCGGTGTTGGAGTGATTCTAGTCCCAAAGAACCTCCATCCGGATGCGCGGATCAGCCTATTCGCCCCGGATGTGGTAATGATGGGCAACCAGGCCCGGCACCAGGAGGTTGATATTTCTTATGCTTCCAAGAAGCATATTAGTAGATGGAATGACTGGCTGGCAAATTGCGCACCGACGCCAGAAGGTGGTACGCTGGGAGAACACCTGGATAAGGGGTAAAAACATCTCGTGCTAGTGATGTCATATCTGAACCAAGTTGTCGTCACTAGGATAAAAGCTGAGGTTGCTCATGAGAGTGTATACCATGGAGTGAGTCTTTGCAAATTTGCAGAAGTCATATTCTGAGGCTCTTCGCGAAATTGAATCATTGAAGAAGCAACTTGAAGAAAGGAGACTCGCCCAATCAGCCATTGATCCTGGGGTCTAACAAGCAAGATTGGAGGCTTAGAGGAAGAACCGAGCCTTGTCCGTCATGACTTACAATTTGCTCAGGAGACTGCAGCCAAGGTGCAGCCTGAGATGCAACCTCTGAATGAGGAAAAGACCAAGAAGGAGTATGAGTGGACTGTCTGATGTCAGCAGCTAGAGGGTGATGTTGATTTCAATGCCAAGAGTATAAGGACAGCGGAATATCATCTTTTTTTTGCGCAAAATGAGCTTAGTGCAGTAAAGGACAAACTGAGTGTTGAGCAGTCCAAAATTAATGCGCAGTAGGGCAAATTGGAACAACTGGAGAGAGAGCTCGCTAAGTCAAGAGTACACAAGGAGAGTTTCCGCAGGGCCCAGGGCACGTTTGATTTCATCAGAGTTGTGCAAGGAAGACTGGAGTTGTTGCAACTGATGAAGAAGGAACATGCTGATTGGGATCTCTATCATTATAGAGAGGTGTCCTTTGCAAAGTTTGTGGAAGACTCCAATCAATCAAAAGAAAAGGGGGTGATCAAGATCAGGGTGTCTGAGCGACATACCCCTGCTTCTTCTGCCAAATCTAGCTCCCTTGTATCCAAACCTCCTTCTGATGAGGAGTGAACTCTGTATTCTTCGGATTATTAATTAAAGATGATATGTTGAGTAGACCTTTGTACCTGTGTACTTCTTTAGCTTTTCTTGCTAGCTTTTTTCTGCTTTGTCTTATCGCGGTGTTAGCTTTTAGATAAGAGGTTTTGCTAAGTCAGGAAATCGTAGGATTGATCTGCTGATGAGAGTTCTGACCGCTTATGTTGCGATAGTTCAGGCAATCCTGGTCAATACTCTTTAAAGATTGAGAAGTTGTATCAGCCAAGTCTTGTAAGTTGGCTAAACTCCATGTGAGGGGACGAACTTGGCTGGTAATAAATTATTTGGACTAGGCCATTGTCCACCTTTGTGATTCACAATTGTAATCTGCCCTTTGCGGATTAGGTTGTAGATTGAACCAGCAGTTGTCACCGGTAGTATAAGTGAACTAGTCAGACTGTGATCTAGCATATGCATCACTGTAAGTGGTTGGACAGTGGTCCTGGCAAGTCATTTGAGTTAAGCTTTATGAGCTCTGACTGGACTTTTAAGCCGTTATTGTCTGCTTTTGGCAGACTAAGCTTCCGATCGGACCAAAAGCTATTGTCATCAATCGAAACTGACTAAGTTTTGGTGGGGTTTGGCGATCATTGTCCGTAGTTGGCTAAAGATCCCTGGAAAGTCATCGTGATCAGACGTTGAGAATGCTTACTAGACTCCTACCTTCTAAGCCATCTTAATCCATGTGCGGCAGTCTATGGTCTTAGAGCGGATTGGAATCTATCGTCTTCAATCAAAACTTACTAAGCTTTGGTAGGGTTCGACAATCATTGTTTGTGGTTGGACGATGATCCCTGGCAAGCCATTGTGATCAGGTGTTGAAAATGCCGATTAGACTCCCACTTTCTAAGCCATCTTCACCCGCACGCGGTGGACTATGATCTTAGAGCGAATCAGAAGCTATTGTCATAAGTCGAAACTAAGCTTTAGTAGCGTTCGGCGATCATTGTTCGTAGTTGGGCAAAGATCTCTTGCAAGCCATTGCAATCGAGCGTCGAGAGCACTGACAAACTCCCACTTTCTAAGCCATCGTCATCCACGCTCGACGAACTGTAATGAGGACCGAAATGGATCTCCTCACTACTTGGCGAGCCAGTTCAATTATCCTTAATTTTTAATGGAGTTGAGGACGTCGGATAAACTGGAGTTGAGGGGAGTGATAGATTTAGAGCCGACAAAGTCAGAGGCCTTATCTTGCCATGGGTGGCCAGAGTCAGGCTTGCTATCATTGCATTCCATCTTTCTTTCGTCGTCTTCCTGTTTTTCCTTCCTTCTCGTCTCGTGAACTGGAGGGTTTCTTTTTGGACTCTGCCTCTTTCTTAGCGGCCAACATCTCATCAAGAGTAATGTATTTTTAAGCATTCTTCAGCAAGTTCGCCATATTGGTTGGAGGCTCCTGAGTGAAGAAATCGTAGAACTTACATCTCCTTAGACCTGAGGTGAAGGCTGTGACCGAGGTGTCATTACTGCAGCCGTTGATGAGGGTCAGTTCATCATTGAAACATGTGACATATTCCCTCAATGTCTCGTTTGGCTTCTGTTTGAGGGTGAGCAAGTAATGCGGGTCATTCCTGATCCATTGGCTGCCGACAAAGCGTATGAGAAACATTGTTGCCAATGTCCGGAATGAGTCGATGAACTTCGGAGGTAGGCTGTGGAACTAGGTCAGCACTGACTTCTTCAGGCTGGTAGGGAATAACTAACACATTACTACTTCAGACCCTTCTTTGAGCGTCATTACATGCTGGAAGTGGCGTAAGTGATCGGACGGGTCTGCTGTCCCATCGTAGAAATCCAACTTTGGCGAAGTGAATTTCTTCGGCAGTGGCTCGTTCATGATGTGATCCATGAACGGTGAGATGGTGAGGTTGAACAACACGTCAGGGTTGGTGGCCCACAACCGAAATGGGTTCCGCAAAGTGGGTTTGTCGGCCCTAAACGTTGGGTCTCGGTTGGCCGCTCCTCTACCTTTGGCCCACTAGGAATTCGCAGGGACAACGTGGTTTTCCTGAACGTGTTCTCTAGTTTCTTCCGGGGATGGGGCTCTTCGCTGCTCCTTATCTCTTTTTGTGCGTGGAGGATTCCGCTGAGTGAATATCTCCACCGTTATTGCAATTTGTTGCATCTGGGTTGACAATAGATCCACTCTAGGGTCTGTCATGGATGCTACTGGCTCGGGGGTATAAGGTTTTTCCCCCTGTGGTATTGGGGTCGCCGTTTCGAGCATTCGAGGGCTCAGCGACGTCTCCATTGTTGCGAGATCTCGTGGTCACCATCTGTCTGGATTGTAAGGAAGCGTGATATCACTGTTTTCAAAGGAACTTTGTCATTCCCCACGGACGACGCCAAACCGATGTAGTCAAATCATGTTCTCCTTGACCTTGACCTTGACCTGCACAAGGAAGAAATGTAAGCCCAAGACAACCGTTGTGGTGGTTGATGACACTCCGACGCTAAAGTCAAATAAGGCTTGAAAAAGGCTTAAAGTTGTAAATTGGTTTATGTAGCGAACCTTTGTTCATCAACCCTGTGTCTTATTTATAACGCGAGAGTCCTTGTTTGGTTAGGCCTATGGTGGCGTAGTTTAGGGAAAGATATATTGCTGGAGATCATTTCCTCGTTAGGAGTTGTCAATGAATAGGAGTTTCCCTACACGACTTGTGCTCCTAGATCTGTGGGAGAAACTTCCCTTTTGGAGTGTTGTCAAAGCAAGGGAGTTTCCATGCACGACTTATACTTCGGTATTTGTTTCCTAGTCGGAACCAATGTATTGTTGGTATGCCCGTCTTAGGTCAATCCCCCAAATACTTGCCTAATTAGGCCTTACGGGTATTGGGTTTGACCATATGGCTTGTGGGCTTAGTAGGACGCTGCAATTTGGTCCAACCTCCTAGATTCTACCAAAGTGGGCTTAGTATTGTCTGGGCTTTGCCGGATTTAGTGGGCGATCAGGCCCACTTTGTAAGTGCTCTGAAACATAATTGAGTCGTAAGAGTTCGTACCCAAACGAGTGGCTCATGCGAGCCACACACTCACATTCACAGATTAAAATGCGAATACAATAAAGAAAATCGCAGCGGCTCATGCGACCCTCGTCTAAAATGCCTAGAAAGACCCAAACGCAGCGTAACGTGCGAGGGTAAGACACATCCTCGCAGGAGTCGCTGGGTTTGGGTAAAACCCAGACTCTGTCTATTTTTTAATTTTTTGTATTTGAATCTTTTTTTTTTTTTTTTCATTTTTTCAATCCCTATGGGTTTGCTACAATAGTAACATATTTGATTTATTGTTAAACCTCATTTTTTACCTGTTCAAGCTAAGGTGTTCAAAAGTGGGGATTAACAATAAATCAAATATGCAAATAATGTATCAAACCCATAGGAATTGGCAAAAACCAAAAAAAAGTTGAAATTCAAAAAATTGAAAATTTGGACACAATTTGTTTTCTGTCCAAAGGCAGCGGTCACTGCGAATGAGACACATATCCTCGTAGCGACCGCTGCATTTGGACAGAAAACAGATTGTCCATTTTTTTATTTGAATGCTTTTTTTTTCATTTTTTCAATTCCTATGGGTTTGATACATTATTGGAATATTTGATTTATTGCCAAACCACCTTTGAACACCCCAACTTGAGAAGGTCAAAAGTGGGGTTTAGCAATAAATCAAATATGTCAATACTATAGCAAATCCATAAGAATTGGAAAAAATGAAAAACAAAACATTCAAATACAAAAAATCAAAAAAATGGACAAAGTCTGTTTTCTGTCCAAACGCCGCGGCTCCTATGAGGATGTATCTTAACCTCGCACTTTCTGCTGCGATTGGGAGAAAACCTGACTCTATTTCACACAACCGCAGAATTTATGCGATTTTTGAGATCACATTTGCATCTTGTTTCTGCGATAGTGATTATTGGGCTCACATTTGTTGTTGCGTTTGGGTATCTCAGGGAATAATTGGACGTTACCCTCCTATTATTTCCACTTTTTTCCTTTGTCTATGAGATTCAAGCGGCCTTTTAGGAAGTGCTAATGCATACATGGGAAAACCACCATGATTGCATAATTACAAGAAAATTACTTGGAAAGACAAATGAATTGCTTGAGAAGACAAAATGAATTGATTGGGAAGACAAATAGAATTGCTTGGGAAGACTTATAATTAGTTGCTTGGGAAGACAAATGACATTTAAGTTGAGCATTATAAAAGAGGAGTAGTCTATTAGTATTCATCACCAATTCAAAAGAAGGAAAAGAAAATGAAGAGAAAAAGGCCAATGTTCAAAGATGAATACTCAGACGAAGAATGGGATGAAATGGGCGATTCGGAAGAGGACTTTGTCTGGTATGAGGACCCCCACTCGTCATCGTCTTCAGATGATTAGGAGGACGATGATGAGGAAGAGGACAGTGAATCATCATCGACCTCTGATGAGGACGATGATGATGGTGGGAATTTGTTAGTGGACTAATACTCCTCTGACGAAAAGGGTCGCGAACATCACCTCCTGAATGACTTTGTTGAGCGTCTCCAAGACAAATAATGTATTTTGTTTTGTAATATTTAAAAATATTATTGTTTAATGTTTGTTTTTGTGTTTTTGTATTGTAATATATTTTTGTATTTCTAAAATTCCAATTTGTGTTTGTTAATTCACGACATTTTATTGTGAAGAAAATAAGAGAAGAAGAAAATAAGAAAGGAGAAGAAGAAAAAACACATAAGAGGATAGATGAGAAGAGATGGAGAAATCATGAGGTGGAGGACGAGGCCGGCGGTATGGTGGTACGGTTGATGGTGGTGGGTGGTGGTGCAGTCAATGGTGGTGGGGTGGTGATGGTTCTTGATAGAGAAAAGAGGGAGAGATGAGAAGAAATGAAAATAGGGAGAGAGGATAATAGAGGAAGAGATGGAGAAATGAGGTGGAGGAGGAGGTCGACGGTATGGTGGTGCGATTGATGGTGCGGGGTGGTGGTGCGGTCAGTGGTGGCGGAGTGGTGATGTTCTTAATGAAGAATGAGAAGAGATGGAGAGAAAGAGAGGAAGAAGATAGGAGAAGGAGTTAGGGTTTTTTCCTTTTATAGATGGTGTCCTTCAGAAATGTGGTGGTGTCCTTCAGAAAGTAGGGGGTTGGGGATGTCCATAGAAGTGGTGGTGTTATTTAGCAAGAGCCTTCTTCAATTGCCTTATAGCAAGTTTTTAGCCCCTTTGGTTCAAACCATCAGTTTAATTGAGTTGGGGCATGCCCAAGTTATGTGAGATGTGAACATCCACACCAATTTTCTTTTTCTATTTGTTTTACTTGTTTTCTTTTTTTGTTATTCTAACCAACACTAGCCAGGCTCAGGATCAACCTCGGGCTAGGCGAGCAAGTGGAATATTTATAGCGACACCAGAAAGCCACTTGATCTAGGTCTCCATTCTGTTTGCTCCCCTACTTCGAAACCCTACGTCTCTCCATTTCCTCTAACCTTCTCTAAACCCTCATCCCCTAACACCAACACTTCCACTTCTATTTCTTGGTCCAATTTTTACCAATAGAAGCATATTTGTCCACTCTTCACCAATAAAGGCCTTCAAAGGGAATGATGGCCCAGTCCTAATGTTGATGATAAAACAGAGTTGATTCGTGTTGAACTCTCCGAGGTTGTTTAGAAGGAATTTTGCCTAGCTAACATACTTGGAGCTAAAATCGAAGTAAAAACAGTTAATCAAGTGATAGAAGGATATGTCAAGCGCTTAAGAGGTGAAAAATCAACAATACAAGATATAGAAAAACTCATGTAATGCAAGAAAACTATCAGCCTAGCAAACAAACCTAATGGAGTGAAAAGTAAGTAAAAACAGTTAATTCAGTGATGAAACGATAATATCCAGTGCTTAAGAGGTAAAAAAAATTATGAAATACAAAGATATATATTAAAATAAAAAAAAACTCAGGGAGCACAAGAAAAATATCACGGCAGGTCGCTAGAACTGCAAAGGTATCCACGACATAGTCAATTTTTTTCTTTTTAATTTTTACTTAATTAATTTTGTAAGTTTATTATATAGTGTGCAAAACCCTAGGTCCCTCTATTTCCCCTAACCTTCGCCAAACCATCATTCTCTAACACCAATATTCCTCCACCTTTGTTTCTTTATCCAATCTTCATCGATGGAGGTCTCTGAAGGCAGTGACGGCCCAGTTTTAACGCTAACAAAAAAATAGAGTTTACTCATGTAGAACTCTCCGAGGTTGTTCAGAATGAACTCCGCCTAGCTAAAGGACCTGATAAAGTAAAAAGCGAAGTTAGAAAGTTAATTCAGTGATAGAAGGATATTTGAAGTGCTTAAGAGGTAAAAGAACAAATTGAAATACAAGATATAAAAAAAAATAAAAAACAAATGCAAGAAAAATATCACGACAAATTGCCAAAACAACAAAGGTGTCCACGACATAGTCAATTTAAAAAAAAATTATTTTATTGTATGGTGTGCTTATGGTGTACTAACCCAAGGTCTCCCCATTTCCTTAACCTTCGCCAAACCCCCATCCCTTGACACCGCTACCTCCACCTCTGTTTCTCTATCAGTTTTTTACCAATGAAGGCCTCCGAATGTAATGGCGGCTAGTTTTAACGCTGATGATAAAATAGAGTTGATTCGTGTAAAATTCCCTGAGGTTGTTCAAAATGAACTCCGCCGAGCTAACGTATCTGATGGAGTGAAAAATAGAAGTAAAAAAAATTAACTCAGTGATAGAAGGATGTCTCAAGCACTTAAGAGGTAAAAAAATTGATGTACAAGATATAGAAAAACTCAAGAAATGCAAGAAAAATGTCATCCTTTGTAACGGATCTGATGGAGTAAAAAGTGAAGTAAAAATGGTTAATTCGATGATAAAAACATGTCTTAAAAAATCTAATATACGGGACATAGAAAAACTAAAAAAACGCAAGAAAAATATCAGCCAGCTAACGAACCCGATGGAGAGAAAAGTGATTTATAGAAGGATATTGTAAGTGCTTCAAAGGTTAAAAAAAAAACCCTCAGGAAGCACAAGTGATATAACTACTACAAAGTAATCGCAGCAGAGTCAATTTTGTTTCTTTTTTAATTTTATTGTAAGGTGTGTGAATCCTAAGTCTCTCCATTTCACCTAACTTTCACCAAACCCCATCCCCTAACACCAGTATCCCCACCTCAATTTCTTTGTCCAATCTTCACCAATGGAGGCCTCCGAATACAGTGATGGCCCAATTCTAACGTTGACGATAAAAAAAGTTCATTCCTGTAAAATTCCCTTAGGCAATTAAGAACAAACTCGACCTAGCTAATGTACCTGACAGAGTGAAAAGCGAAATAACAACAGTTAATCCGTGATAGAAGAATATCTCAAGTGCTTAAGAGGGATAAAAAAAATAAAAGTATAAAAAATAAATAATCTGAAATATATATATAAACTCAAGAAACACAGTAAACATATCATGGACAGATCGCTAGAACGACAAAGGTATCCGTGATAGAGTCAATTTTTTTCTTTTTAATTTTATTGTATGGTGTCCTTATCATTGCAACCCCCGAGGGTCTCTATTTCTCCTAACCTTCGGCAATCTTCACCAATGGAGGCTTTTGAAGGCAATGATGGCCCAGTTCTAACATTGATGATAAAACAAAGTTGGTTTGTGCAGAACTCCTCGAGGCAGTTCAGAACGAACTCGACCTAGATAACGAATCTGATGGAGTGAAAAGCGAAATAAAAATATTCAATTTGGTGATAGAAAGATATCTCAAGTGCTTAAGAGGTAAAAAAAACTTTAATTGAAATACGACATATAAAAAAACTCAGGAAACACATAAAATATTACGACAAATCACAAAAGCGACAGAGGTATCTGCGACAGATGATAACGAGGTTTCGGGGGCAAAGACAATTGTTTATTTTTAATTAATATATCGTTTTTTAATTTTATTGTATGGTGTGATTATAAAACCTGTTTTAGCCGATTTGGGCTATATTTATATGGATGTGTATATCATAAATTATAATTTCTAACTTTTATATTCTATACTATCCCATTTCATCTTTGAGGGGAAGAATGTCATAATGTTTGATGCATCTAAAAATCACCCACCTATGAGTTTGACCTGCAAAACAAATGTTAGACTGCCAACGACCACTTTTTTTGTGGTTGAAGGCACTCTGATGCTTAAGTTAGCAAATGTTTGAAGAAGGAAGTAAATCTAAACAAAATTCAGTTAAAGTTGCGTACCTGTGTCGAATGTTCCCATTACCTTTTGGTTGTTCTTCTTCGCTCTGACTTTTCGACTGTTGATTATTACTTCTTGTGAATTCGGCAATGAAATCTGCTAGTGCCTGAGCTTTGATAGCAATTTTGGAGGCATAGCTGATGTCAAATTGTCCAACTTCTATTGCCCATTTCACCATTCTTCCCGATAACTCTGGTTTGTGCAATACCAACCGAAGCGGTTGTTTGGTCATAACTGTGTTTGGGTGTGCTTGGAAGTATGGTCATAGTTTTCTTGACGATACGATCAGAGCGTGCACCAATTTCTCTAGAGCCAGGTAATTGACTTCTGCATCCGCAAGTGTTTTGTTGATGTAGTATACTGGTTTTAGCACGCCTTTTTTTTCTCGTACTAACGTTGAGCTTACTGCGTGGTTGGAACAAATAAATATTGATACAATGCCTCCCTTTTGTTCGGCTTCGTTAGTAGTTCTGTGCTCCCCATATAAGCTTTTAGGCTTTGAAGAGCTTCCTCGCATTCTGCATTCCACTCGAATGTTTTGTTTCCCTTCAAAATTCTAAAGAAAGGCATACATTTGTCCGATGATCTAGAGATGAACCTATTCAGGGTTGCTATTCTTCCATTAAGACTTTGTACATTTTTTTTTATGTTTGTTGGTGACTGCATGTTGAGAAGCGCTTGTATCTGCTTTGGATCAGCCTCAATTCCTCTTTGGCTGACCATGTACCCAAGAAATTTCCCTGATTCTACTCCAATGGTGCACTTCTCCGGATTCAATTTCATTGTATACTTTCGCAGTTGGGAGAAGGCCTGTTCGAGATTTGTGACGTGGTATGCGCTCCCACGATGTCTGATTCTACTCTAATGATGTAAACCTCCATCGCTTTGCTGATTTGATCCTTGAACATTCTGTTCACCAACCGTTGGTCCGTTGCTCCCACGTTCTTTAATTCGAAAGGCATTACCTGATAACAATATGTACCCTTTTTCGTTGTAAAAGATGTTTTTTCTTGGCTAGGAGGGTACATCTGTATCTGATTATACCCGTCGTATGCATCCATGAAGCTTAGCATCTCGTGCCTGGCGGTTGCATCCACTATCTGATCTATTCATGGAAGTGGAAAAATGTCTTTAGGTCAGGCTTTGTTCAAATCAGTGTAGTCTAGCATACCCTTCATTTGCCGTTCTTTTTTTTACTAACACCGTGTTTGCCAACTAGTCCGGGTAGGGAGCTTCACTTTTCATCCCCCCATTAAGTGGGCGGTGCACTCCCTCGTTTATTGCCTGATTATGTTCTGGAGCCACCGGTCTTCTTTTTTGTCGAACCGACTTCTTGTCTAGGTTCACTTGTAATCTGTGAGATGACAGATGGATCTATCCCTACCATGTCCTTCATTGTCCATGCAAAAACATCTTGGTTATCCTTCAGCAATCGGATTAATTCCTTGGCAAGTTCGGGATGAATCTTTGTGCCAATTCAGACTGCTTTCTCCGCCTCGTTGTCTAGGTAGATTACGATCGCTTCTTTTTTCGGGTGTCCGATGTTAGGTTGATCTCGTGAGCTGGTTGGAACCATATTATCGTTTGGAAGTCTGAACTTGTTTGGCCATGTTGCTATGAAGCTCTTTCGGTTGTTGCAGTAATTCCTATTTGTGGGGAATTTTTATTGTTGTGAAATGACACTCACGAGCTACTGATTGATCTTCTTTGATTCTCCCGATACCATTGTCGGTATGGTACTTTAAGTATTGGTGCATAGTTGAGGAGACTGCACCCATTTTGTGTATCTAGGGTCTCCCGAGTAACATGTTGTACACAGAATGAGCATCAACGACAAGGAACCTTGTCAACAATACTCGTCTCTTTCCTGGTTCTCTTGCTTCGACCGGTAGTTGAATCATCCCCAGTGGATGACATTGTTCTCTGCTGAAACCTACCATTGGTTGATCACTAGGTGAGAGCATCTCATTAGTGAGCTGCATCCTCCGAAAAGCTATTAGGTACAGGAGGTTGGCCGAGCTGCCAGTGTCGACCAACGCTCTCTTGATTTCCCATCTAGCTATGATGTCCGATTACTAAGGCAACATTGTGAGGGAAATTAACCTCGTCTGCATCTTCGTTTTAGAAAGTCAGAGTCTTCTGCATCATCTTTGCGCGTTATGCTAATGGCTCTTGGTATCTGATCTTTGCTCGTAGGTCTCTGACTACCCGCTTTCGAGATCGGTTGATTGCTCATTTTCTCTAGCTGCAACATGCAAGACGTATATTGTTTCTTTGGGTCGTTCCCCTAGATGATTGTTTCGTCTTCGGGTTCGACGAGTTCTCTGAGTCGTCCTTCTCTGATATGGCATTCAATCTCGTCCTTCAGACTATGACAGGCTTCAGTATCGTGGTCGTAGTCATTGTGGAAGAGACAGTGTTTGTTTTTGTTCCATTTCTCTGGATCTCCTATCATTTTTGGTGGCCATCTGACATCTTCCCTTTCTTGTTATAGCTTTAAGGTCCTCGCTTCGATTTGCTATCAAGATCGCGAGCGATTTCTATGCTTGTTCGCGTTTGGGCTTCTTGGTTTTAGTTTTCCAAACTTTCCTTGGTTGATTCTGGAATTGTTATTGACTCGATGCCTCTTAAGCTGGGCGATTTCTTCTCGATGTACGTTGCCCTCCGAGTCTCGGATGAATCTGTCCACCATTTCGATTACATGATTCATCTGAGCTATAAGCATCTCAACTCAGGGGTCCGAGGGGATTCCCCAAGATGTCAGAGACGTCCAAATTGTTACTTGTTGAAGCTCTCTTCTTTCCGACGCGATTGGTTTGACGGTTGTTGCTGGGTTGATATTAGGTGGCATGTCATATTGTTCACCGCCAAAATGAAGATTTGTATAGGAGCTCAAGTGGGAATGAAATGAAAATCAGAGATCGTGAAAAACAAGTAGAAAGAAAAAATAGCAAAGCAAAAAAATACAAAAAAAGAATATATATATATATATATATATATATATATATATTGTGATTTTTCTTTTCTGGTTTCAAGTTGCGTGGACACTCTCAGAAGTCGGCGAGATGTCAGGTGGATAGTGCTTCAGATCGACGACAACTCAACTTCTAGTTGATGTCGCAAGTAGCCCAAGAAAGGTTCACGTTGGAGGTAACTTCTGCCCACCGCATTTACACGCAGTTTATGTCGTGATTATTTGGTATTTTGGTTATTTGTTATAGTTAGTATTGCATGCACATTTCAATAGTGGCAGAATTGATTTACAAATTTCGTGCCCACTCTCATAGGTAGGTTAACCACCATCTATTTTAGGGTTATAAACCTAACATTCACTATTTAAAATTTGTAGCAAGATAATTGTTTAAGACAAGTTTCACTCTCATAGGACCCCTCGTTGGAAGTTTGAAAGCTCAAAGTAGTCAAGTGAAGGAACATATCCTATCTTGGAAAGGTTTTGGAACTGGCATTACACCTTGAGCTGAAAAGTGGAAAAAGAAGTAGAAGCAATTTTGTAGTGGCGAATTGATCGTCGTTTTTATTATTTCATAGAGTTGGACATCTTCATATAGAGATTAGGTTTGCATTTAAAAAAAAAATAAAGAAATTGAACCTTTTTAGGGAGTATGAGCTTTGAAACTCTGGTGTCCATTAATTTATGTCTACTTGAGTGCGTGATTCTAAAAATAGGCTAGTTCGAAAAACCTCGTGAATTTCTTTGAAGTTCCCGATACCTTTCTATGTTCCCCCTATTTGTCACTGAATTTTCTTTTTGGAAAGGAAACTCGTCGTTCCCCACAGACGGTGTCAAATTGATGCGTCCAAAAGTTGTCCTCCTGTGAGTTTAACCTACAAACAGATGTTAGACTGCGAAGGACCACTTTTTTGGTGGCCAAAGGCACTCCGATGCTTAAGTCAACAACTCTGTTTGAAGAAGGAAGTAAATATGGACAAAACTCAGTTAAAGTTGCATACCTATGTCGAATGTTCCCTTTACCTTTTATAATGGTCGTGAAAAATTCTCTGCGTGACTTAAGCATGTGAGGCGCAACGAAAGGAGATGTTTATCATAACAGTCTCCTCCTTGATGGATGCGTCCGCGTAACTCCATCCACGATTTGTTTGGGTGCAATGTTCATCTTCTTTATGAAAGAACTCATGTTGGGCCCGGATTTGGGCTTTGATTCGTTCGGACCTGAATTCGGGCTTTGATTATATCTTCTTATAGTAGACCTCTGCGGTTGGTCTTATTCTTATTGGGTTTTACGAGTTGGCCCATTAGATGGGACGCTAGATTCTCGTGATGGGTGTTTTCTGCCACGTGTATGATCGCGATGATTGGTCTATTTTGATGTATCATCAATGTTAATTGATAATGTCAAGGAAATTTTGCAAAAGTATTGCTTGTCCTCGGGTCAAGAAGTAAACTATGCAAAATTAACTTTATATTGTAATCTTACTGGCCCCTGACTCACACTACACGTGCATAAGAACATGTACGACTTTTTTTCTGTAATTTTTTTTACTTTAACTAAAGGTTATTAGTAACAAATTTTCGTGATTCACATAATTGCATCACGTGTCTCATTGAATACATGGATATTAGCTCATGATTTTCTATGATGGATTTGTCGATTGTAGATAATTAACACTTACTTGATTTTTTTAATTATATTTGTAACTTATTCATTCTCGCAAAAAACATGATAATATTGAGTCAGATTAATTTTAAAAGTTATATTTTCAGAAGATGATTAATGTGATTTATTTTAAGGTTGGAACCAAATATAATATACATGATCTGTATATTTTAATTTTTCCATTTGTAAGTCCAAAAGATTAGAATGAATGGGCTAGATTTGCCCAATCCATGAACCCAGACCAAGCAACCCTGCGCAGCAGTTAATTCTTGTTCATTGATGTATGTCGAGAAATTCCATCATATTTTTCCTCCTACTCCTCTGTCTGGTTTCCCTTTCTCCATCATCAACAATAACCACCACTCCCTTGTTGTCCCCTCTCTTGATTAGACTTGCAAATACTTCCAATGCTCCCCCAAGTTCTTGAATCAGTAGGAAAAATCAAGTAACAAAGAAGAAGTTCCCCAAACCAATAAATCCTAAATCAAATCATAGAGAAGAGATGTTAATATAAGAGAATGGGTGTTTGGTAAGTGTGGTGAAGACAACTAGATGGAGATTGGAGATCGTGAATTGCATAACAGGGGACGGAGAAGCTCGAACAAGAAATAAGGAGAAACAGTTGGGGTTGGGAGGGGATGTCAATTTGCTTAAGGGCAATTTGATAATTTTGTGGCATGACACAAACACCATATACTGTAGCTAGGACAAATGTGTGTTATGGTGTTGGATTTTCTACGAACCATTTACTCCGAATGACAAAACTACAGATGTGCTCAAGGCCAATTTTATTAACTGATTCGCAGTTGCCAACATTTTGGGTCTTACTACTCATGTCATGTTTGCGTGGAAGAATGTCATAATGTTAATTGATACTGTCAAGGAAATTTTGCAAAAGTATTTCTTGTTCTCTAGTCAAGAAGTACACTATGCAAAATCAACTTTTATATTGTAATATAGATTAATGCTTAGGCAAATGCTTGAGGTTAGACAATTCAGAACTGGTGATGAGTACCTTGCTCTACCATTTTTCACCACTAGGAGGAAAATGGGAGATTTTTCATTAAATATTGAGAAAATTCATAATAGACTAAGAGGATGGTAAGTAGATGGAATGCATACCTACTTTCAAAAAACAAATTAAACTTGGATGAAGGTGGTGAAGGAAGACATTCTTGAGCTTGGATTAGGCGAGGATGTGGGAAGACCGCATTGCTTGGAGAACCAAAATACATGTAGCCGACCTTGAGAGTATCGGGAATGGGATTTGATGATGATGATGAAATCAGTTGTAGCTTTCATATTTCTTATGTCAAGCAAATTATTTTATTTTTGCCTAATTAACTGTGTAATAGAATTGAAAAAATATTGAGATAAAATGTAGTGGAAAGGTAGGTAGGATAACAAGTCATATGACACCATCAAGTGGGAAGATAGAAATCAAACTCCAACGAGGTTCGAACTTTCCCACTTTATGGAGTAGATGCCTCAAAAACATTTTGAGTAATCAACCCGTTCTTGTTATGGTATCTCGCTTGCTTTTCTAAGGGTGCAAATGTTTTTATTTGTCCACCATCTATTGCTCCCACAACATCCTATATTAAATTTCACCAAAAACTAAGGTAGACACAAAAAATAAGCAACTAATTCATAAGTGCACACACTGTAGAACTGAATTTCATCAATGCATAACATAAAATTTTTGGTAGTCACACCGAAATCAACTGATTGAGCAATCACAGTATAAGATTGAATTGAATCAATGCCTACCATGAATAATATCGTATGCACAAGATACCAAAGAACTAATTCAAAAGCATATAGAATTGAAATTCATCAAAAAACTACTATGAATTTTTTATGCAGAACAACTAACCTATATTTTGAAGAAGATCAACATGCATGAATCTCAACACAATTTGATCAAATCTAAAACAGAACTCACTGACTTCAAGATCTGAAAAGATTTGATTGCACATAGTCGCACCAATTCAAATGAAAAACAAAGTAGACCAGAAGATCCTCTCACCAAGTCTAATCGAAAAAAGGGCAAAAAAATCTGAGATGAAAAGAAGATTTGAGGAGAAACTTCATTTGAATAAGAAAAGAGAATGGTCTCATACGCTCATAAGAGATGAATCTCCTTCGCTTGAAGAAAAATAGAAAAGATTCTCCTTGATTTCAAATAAAAAAAATAACTCAATTGCAATTCCATTAAAACTCAAAATCCCCTTCACTCGCAAACCCAACCAACGGATATTCAAAATGAAACTAAATAGATGCAAAGTTCCCAATTCACACCAAAAACAAAATGGGTCCTGCCCAGCAACCCAAAACCTTAAATCAAATTTCCAAAAGAAAGAAGAAAATAGATGGAACCCACAAAACTCAATTGCAACTCCATTATTTTTTTTTTCTTCAAAACTCAAAAATCATATAAACTCATGACAACGGTTATCATGAATGCAATTTCTAAACAACCCACAAAAGCCAACCCGTCAAACAACTAAAAACACAAACTCACATATTATTCACTAAAATCTTTTCTTCTTCTTTCATGATGGTGGGTTTCAAATTGCCATTAAGAAAATGGTGAAAGTTGAAAAACACAAAAAGGTCCAAATTTTTCAATGATGGAAAGATGAACAAAGATTAACCATGAATAAAAAAAAAAAAACACAAATCAACAATAACTTGGTTCGTTGAAAGATAAGAGATACCAACTAACTGTCCATGACACAGCGGAATAAGGGGGACTTTGATAGAGCCCATTACTCCATGTTAATTTTGTAATGTAAGAATTCAATGAATTTAATCAATTTGTGAATAAGAATATTGTGAGTGTCAACACTTGCATGATAGAACCTATCTTTTGAAGTTTACTTGAGAAAGTTGTAAGAGGATATCAATTTGTTACGCATGGAACTCCAGATGCATTCATTCCATGAAAGGGATGTATGTAAAATATGACGGGGTTGAATATAAGATACAAGTTCTGGATTTGCTTGTCAATAAGATATGTTTCAGACAACTCATTCATATTTACAACACCACTACCTTTGTATTGTTACCAGATCCATATCCGTTTACATACTTTCACACGATATAGCATAATATGAAGAACACAACCAACATCACTTGATATTTTCCTTGCCAAATTTCATGAGCGTTAAAATGTGGGACAAGAAGTAACAATTGTAGTGCAGCTTAGAGTTTTTTTTTTTGAAAGCATAGAGCATTATATATAGACTTTGCTTTAACTGTTGTCCTGCTGTTACATCTAGATTGTGAACCTCATTATTGAGTTCTCTATTAATAAAGTTACAAAACCAAATTCTATTTAAAGCAAACAATCTTCTAACATTACTAATTAGAGGCCTCCACGTCCAGTTCATGTTTGTCCTAGTGTCATGTTATGATTCTTGCAAGATAGAGTAGAGTGTCCCCGAGTCTCCTAGTAAAAAACCTATCCGCCATTGTCGCGCTTGAATAAGTAGCAAGGCAGCTTCCACTGTATGACACTCTTCCATTGTACTATCTAGTACTTTCCCTGCTATTGGATATTCCACCCAAGCTAGCTCCTGGCCATGAATGGTAGTCACAAAAACTCTATTGTCCCCTGTTGAGACGTGGCAAAAAAATGGCATCGTAAGTGACTATGATAGTACCAGGGTCGAGGATGTCAGGGATGGGGTGTCAATGGAATGATCTAGTATTGAGTCTGTGATGTCTGACAGAGTGAAGTTGGGCTTGGACCAGATGATATTTATTGGTAACGATGTCTATGCCAGGGTGTCGTAAAGGATTGGGAACATTCCTATTGTCAAACTGGTCATGCCTTGAATTAGTAATGGCTTGTTCCATAATCAAGTGGACAAAGTGCGGTTGTTCATTTGAGTAGATGTTTAATTGGCAGTAGGGTTGAGAGGTGTGTTAAACCATTGTCTGTGCCAGGCATTCCAAGTTCGGTAAAAAGCAGGAAGGAACAAGTGGATCAAATTTGGACTTTCGAAAAATATAGTCATTACAGAGCTGCCAAATGGTCTTTAGCACAGTTGTGAATTGAGAAAACAATTCTTCTCTTGTAGTGGGATAGACCTTGGATGTATCCCACATAAAGGTGAAGAGTGTAGAATTAGTGGGTCCACCAAAGTTCTCATTGAGCCAATCAATAGGAATTGGGGAAACTCTCCAAAAAAAGGTTAATGATTGGGCATCTAAAAAACACATGAATGATGTCCTTAGGATGATTGTTGCAGAAAATACTTCGGCCATCTATGGGTGTGTGAAGTTTAACAAGATTGGTCATGGTGGGGAGAATGTCTTGACCAATCTTCCAGAGAAGAAACAGGGCCGAGGGAGGAGCCTTGATTCTCCACATTTCTCGGAGCATCTTCTTATCTAGGGAAGAAATGGGATTGAGAGAAGTGGAACCTTCAGGATGATGAGTTAAAAATGCTTTTGTAGCACTTTGGACCAAGAAAATACCCTTTTTTTTTAATCAATTATCCAAATCAGTTAATTCGGACAATCCGTAGAGCGAATAAGAATATTCTTGATATCTCTGGCTACTGGCACCGGGAAGAGAGCATTGAGCACATTAATATTCCAGAGAGGTTGTTGTTCTGGATGAGAAATCCAAAGATCTTGAATGGTACGAGGCCAGCCAGGAACCGTAGCACTGTGGAAACAATCCTCTAGAATAATTTATGGTTTAATCCAACAATTTTTCCAAAGATCTGGAATGGTACCAGACCGGACTTGCCACAAAACATTGCGTTCATTCTGGCCAGGGCTGTACAATTTCCCCTCCAACCAAAGAATGCTAGAAAATGGGCTTTAGAAAGTTGAAAGAGGCTCTTGTTTTTTAAGTAAAGAGCTCAGAGTTGAAGAAGACTGATGTTGTTGGGGGCAAGAAAGGGCTTGCCACATGTTCTTTGCCATCAACGCAAAATTCTTGTTCCTATTACGAGGAATATTGACACCACTGAGGACCTTAGGCCTCGAAATACGATCCCAAATACACATATGCTTAGCATGGTCATCAGACTTACCGTTCCACCAGAAATTACGAGCCAGGTTGTCCAATTCGGTGGTAATGGCGCAAGGAAAGAGAAAAGTTTGTATAGTGTAAATAGGGATAAAATTCAGAACAACCTTGATCATGGTTGTTCTACCCGCTTGGAAAAGAACTTTATATTTCCAACTTGACAGTTTTATGTTAACTTTGTCAAGAAGGAAGTCACTGGAATTAATTTTAGAAAAAAAAGAGGGGATCCAAGATATTTGTCTTTGGGATTATAGAATTTGAAGCCCAATGTTAATAATTTTGGAGTGTTTAGGATGAACATTCAAACTATAATACACATAAGATTTATCGAAGTTCACCCCTTGACCCGAAACAAGACAATATTGCTGGAGAATGTCTTTGACAACATGGGCTCCGGCTAACGATGCTTGGCAAAAAAATATAAGATTATCTGCATAAAGCAAATTAATGATGGATGGGGAGTGTCGTTTAATTTTTATTATTCCTTTGATGAGATCCTTGAATTCGGCCTAGACAAGGAATCGAGAGAGGGCTTCCGAAATGAGAATGAAAATAGTGCAGCTTAGAGTTACAATGTAGATCTTCTAAATTTCAGTCCGGCGAAACTTGTAGAGATGAGATAAATCCTTACCCATTTCTTTGTAGCATCAATTTCTTGCACCTCTCCGTCGAAAAGAATTTCCATTTTTTGGTGAGATTATCCCCATCGAGGAGAGATTAAATGGAGGTTGAAGGTCATTTGGGTTTCCTTTTGTTGGTAACACGGTTGAGAAATAAAAAGGAAAAAGCGTAAGGATTTTGGGAGACAGATGAGGGCGAGGGGAACATGAACCTTTCATACGTGTGAGGTTCTCCCACGTGTGTATTTAACCAAGATGCAGTAAATCATCCAACTTTCATTTACGTGATATAGATCCCACACATGTATTTCAGCGAGATGCAGGAAATCGTCCAACTTTCATCTACGTAATATAGATTAGAGATGACTAGAGACGATTAGAAACAACGAAGGTGTAAAAAGATGAAGTATGGCATGGCTTCAATGGAAATGGTTTTGCTGAGTTCTGACTCCCAAAATGTTATTATTTTCTCTTGTAAAACCTATTTGTTAAGAATGAATTGAATTGGCATGGGAACATCCCAAATAGCTTCCACTAAGCAACACTCGAAACAACATCGTGATGTCCTAGTCTTACAAGAATGTCTATATTCTAGAATAATTGAATATTTGTGACAACAATTCTAACCAGCCTTGTTTGCTAACATTTTTTTGGCATTTTTGGGTTTTTTTTTTACACTTTTACCCCTTTTATAGATGGTGTTTACTCTATTCGTGAATATGATGATGCATTCTCCCAAGTGAAAGGAAAACTTCATTTCACATCATTTTTTTGAAAAAAAACTTCAAATCTTTAAACTAGATCAAGATTATTAAGTCATTCAGACTCAAAGAAACAAGTATGGATGAAAACAAAATCAAAACTGATAAGAATTAAATGAAGTTAAAAATTAAACAAATCTGTATGTCTTTACATCATTAAGAGAACCAAAATCAATATATTGAAAAATCAAAGCAAAGCGAAGCAGAAAGAATGAGAATGAAGAAAATAGAGAAAGAAATCAGTCTGAAATCCCCACATTAACAATACCTTGAGTGCCCATCTTTCCATCACCATTTCCAACCATTCCTGTAAACAATTGCTTGCACAAAGCTGCACCAGGTAATAAATACCATTGTGGCTGTGGCCATCCAAACCCATCCCTAAATCCTTGACCATATACTCCACAAACCCACCAGTTGACCCTGCCGCACCTCCCCTAACCATTTCTTCAAATCAAGCCCTCCTCTTTGTTTAGCAAAGACCAATCCTTCACTCAAAACCAACAAATTTGCACCCACAGTGATATGATTGGCAATCTTACAACTCTGTCCACACCCAGATTTGCCCATGTAACTTGGCTTTCCCATGAGTTGGGAACAATGGTGTCAACCATGCCACCACATGGGAGTCTCCCTCAACAAATATAACCAATTTCCCATCTCTAGCACCTATATTTCTACCTGATACAGGGGCGTCAACAACCCAAAAACCTTATGATTCAACTTCTGAAGCAATTTAATGAGCAAGATCAGGATGGCTACTTGTGTGATCGACCATAACCCCTCCTGCTTTGTTGTCTCCAAGTAGCACTGATTGAACATCAGAAGGATGACCCACCATTGTAAACACCACATCGGTTGAACGAGCAAGATCAGTGAGAGAATTGGTGAGATGGGTACCTTGTTGTTGTAAAGAAAAAGCTTTGTGAGGGGTTCGAGCGAAGACATTGAGATAAAAACAACCGGCTGATAAGATTCGAGAAGCCATGGCCGAACCCATAACTCCAATTCCAACCCAATCCACTCTAGTATGTTGATGATCGATGGGTTTAGGGTATGCGGTGGTGGTGGTCTCCATTAAAATTAAAAATTTAAGTCTTTGGTCTAGTCTAGTCTAGAAAAGAAGGAAAAAAGTAAGAGAGAAAATTATTTAGATGTGACAACCACAGCAGAGGAAGAAGAAGCAGAGAACAGAAACGAGAAGGATGGCTTCGAAAACAGAGAGGATTTTGAAGAGAATATCGTCGAAGAAGGAGCGCTGAAAATCAATATGTTTCCATATGAAAGCGGAAGATGTGCCGAACGATGAGAATCTCCATCTGAAAGAAGAAGAAGAGCTTTTGCTATTGTTGTTCTTGCTCTCCTTCTTAGAGAAAAACCATCATTTCTTGCCCACCATGCCCATATCACCTTGCTACCAAACCAAATGCCAAACCTCGAGAGAGATATAAAAAATAAAATAAAAAGAATTTGTATTTGTAATGTCTCTATTCTCTCAAACTCCTCCAACAATGAATGATACATAGAGAGGGAGGTTTAGTTATATACGGAAACAGTGATAATAGGGTTTTGCTTTGATTTCTTCACCCTCACGCATATTTGCTGGCCTATGTGTAGAACGAGAGTACTGAGTTACTTTATTGTTAAGTGCACCCACCCATAGGGAACAACGACTCTCTCTCTCTTTTGGAAGGTGTGGTGTTGGTATTGTTGTCAAATGGCCCTCCACTCCACAAACTATGCACGTTGCAACGGTAAAGAAACTGAGAAAAAAGTAGGGACAACTCACATGCACGCACTCACGCATCCTGGGACTGGGACCGGAACCATCACGCGGAATTTGGACGAAATCAGGTTCCGTTAGCCCCCGTATTTGGATTCTCGTTTTTACGACTTTGATTTGGTCTTCTTCACCTCTAATCTCTTTCAACACTTCAATCAATGTTGTTTCATTATTCTTCTCATTCGCTTTACATATTAACATTTTGTTCCAGAGTCCAGCTCATCTACACTTGGGTGCATAAAGACCATTCATTTCACAACAAACTTTTTATTGGTTTATTCGATAATACATAAAATATAATTAATTCAATTGAGGAAAATTAAGGATTCACATTACAAATATATATTTGTTAAAATTATGAATTAACATTAGAATAATACTTAAAACTTTAACATGTTATTTCTAATTTTATATGATCAGATTATATAGTTTTCATTTAGTCATTCACCTGTATGTAGTGTGCTTAAGTGTAAATGATTTTTGTCCCTAATGTGTCAATTTCTATTAATTTATTTAGGATGTAAAAGTTGAAAATCTTACACTTATGATTAGATGATCTTTGTTTTTTCGCCAAAAAAGTCCCCATTCTTTTTGTTTGGGGTTATTGATGAGACATCAAATAGTCACCAACCACATCTATACATGTGACATAGGCCAACACTAATACATTAGAGTGAGGCTAGGGGACCAGGTCTTGCAACCAGGATGATGTGGCATCGTCAGATGAGGTTTTTTACAATCTCGAGATACACATAAACTCTGTGGGGATTTCATCATTATTTCGAGATCACACCACGTCACTCTGGTTGCAAAACATGGCTGCAAAAACCTGGTTTCCTAGCATTTTTTAATACAGTAAGGCCTCAACGCGGTCTCAAGCAGGCCCAAGCATAGTTCAGCCCAAACTCAGCCAAGTCATCATTCAGCCCGTGAGTTAGGCGCTTAAGCCCGGATCATGCGAGCCCAACGTGGTGCAGATCTTGGAACTTGACCCAAGACAATAAGGCTCGGAAGTAAATCTCTGGGCTGTCACAAGACCAAGATTTATTTTGTACAACTCTTGATCCAATCAAGTATTGGATCCTCAACAGAGCCAAGTGCCAAATGCAACCCAAATGATGAGAAAAGTATTCGGTATATAAGGTGAACAAAGGGGATGAGAAGGTATGCACTTACAGTCTAATTTACAATCTACATCCATCCTTACTCAATCACCTGACTTTAGCACCGGAGTGCCTTCGGCCACTACAATGGTGGTCCTTGGCTCACTATTGTTCATTTTTGCAGGCCAGAAATCAACAAGGACGGATTTGGACACATCAGTTTGGCATCGTCCGTAAGGAAAAGCGACAAAATTTCCTTAAAACAAAGACACGAGCTCTTTTGAACCAGAAGAGTCTCAAAACATGGTCACCAAATCCCGAGCCAATAGTAACAATGCCAAGCCGGAAAACACTTCGGCCATGGAAGCCCCACCGCCAGGTCGGAACGATCAAATCGAGGGAGAAGAACAGTCACAAGGCTCAGTTCTTGAAGCAGTCGCGATCGACCCCCGCATATATCCATATCAAATCGAGGGAGCAGAACAATCGCAAGGCTCAGTGATAAGAATTCATAATATCTATATATTTGTTATATTTCCTCATGTTTTAATGGTTATAAATGCTTAAATCTTGGATTTTGATTATGTTTCGTATTTTGTGGAATAGATGGAGGAGTTAAATCAAATTGAATACAAAATCAAGAGATTTGGAGAGGAGAAATCGGAGCCCAAAAAGATATACATTCCAGAAGCAGTTTTTGCTTAAAGCATGGGCACATCTTACTGGATCCGAGAGTTTGACCTAGGGATACGAATTTGTTGGAGAAAAAAGATATGTATGACAGTTGGAAAGATTTAGTTACCCATTCTTATCTCTAGGAAAGTATTTGCTAAGACTCCCTATTAAGGTGGGATTTGCTTTTAATTAGTTTCCTTATGTAGATAGGATACCTATTATTAGATGGAGTAATTATTATAAATAGGAGAGGGATCTCTCATAGAAGGGGAGATGATTCACAAGAAAAATTCCTCTTCTTTTTTCTTTAGGTGTTCTTTTAATTATGAGTAGCTGAATACTTTTCTGCCAGCTGAAGAATAGAAGATTTTATCCTTGTATCTGTGATCAATTCTCTGAACCAATTCTGAAATTATACCTTTAGCTGGATATTTGCTTGATATTGATTTCTCCTTAATTTTTAGTTGATTATAATTGCTTTATCTTTTTATTCATTTCGAAATTTCAAAATCCCCCCTTTTCTTTGCTTTAATTTTCATTAAAATAAATCTACCCAATCTCTGTGGATACGACCTTGCTCATCACTATTACAATTTGTATTTTTTTTGAGAATGAGAATTTTATTATTTGTTGGATTCGACACCCACCAAATTTTTGGCGCCGTTGCCGGGGATTTATGTTAATTAGATTCATTTTAATGCTTCGTTCTTCTCGTGCAGGTGAACCCCAATACGATCCTGAGATTGAGAAGACGACTCGGAAGTTGAGGAAGGAAGCTAAATTGCGTGACAAACAAGCATCTTCATCCTCCGGATTTAATTTAGTACATGACTTGGCTGATTCATCAAGTGATTCTTCTAGTGACTCTGAAATAGAAGAAGCAATGGCCAATCAAGAGAGAACTTTAAGGGAATTGGCTGCTCCAATTGTAAATCAACAGCCACTCTGCATTACATATCCAGCTTGGAAGTGGGTTTTGAGTTAAAATCTGGATTGATCCATTTACTCCCAACTTTTCGTGGTCTTGAGAATGAAGATCCTAACAAGCATCTTAAGGAATTCCACGTGGTGTGTTCAAGCATGAAACCGCAAGGAGTGACCGAAGAACAAATCAAACTACGTGTTTTTCCATTCTCGCTGACTGAAAAAGCGAAGGATTGGTTATTTTATTTGCCCCCTAGCTCTATAACCACATGGATGGAGATGGTGAGATTGTTTCTCGATAAAATTTTCCCTGCATCACGAGCTGCTGGCATTAGGAGGGAGATATGCGGAATAAAACAGAAAGATACAGAGACCCTTCATGAGTATTGGGAAAGATTTAAGCAACTTTGTGCAAGCTGCCCGCAACATGGAATTTCTGAACAACTCCTCATTCAATATTTCTACGAAGGGCTTCTCCCCATGGAAAGGAAGATGATTGATGCAACGAGTGGAGGTGCCATAGTGAACAAAACTCCTCGTGACGCTAGAGATTTAATCTCCATCATGGCCGCTAACTCACAACAATTTGGATTCAGGCAGGACACATCTCCAATGAGAGTAAATGAAGTAAGTATATCTTCCCTTGAAAATCAAATATCCAATCTAACTTCTATTGTTCAACAGTTAGATGTAGGAAATATGCAACAAGTGAAAGCTTGTGGGATTTGTGCTACCATCGGTCATCCAACTGACATGTGCCCTACACTTCAAGATGATTCTTACGAGCATGCCAATGCAGCTATAGGATTTCCAGGCCCACCACATAGGAAATACGATCCTTATTCAAATACCTACAACCCAGGATGGAGGGATCATCCCAATTTCAGCTATGGGGCAAGACCACAATTCCAACACTTTCAGCCTAGACCACCTGCTCCACCACCACAACAAACCTCCCCAAGTTCATGTATGTCTCTAGAAGAAATTGTTAAATCACTTGCAACTAACACACAACAATTTCAACAGGAGACAAGAACAAACATTCAACAATTGGAGAATCAAATGAGTCAACTGGCATCTTCTATGAGCAGATTGGAATCTCAAGGTAGATTGCCTCACAAACTATTGTTAATCCAAAACAAAATGCTAGTGCAGTTACCTTGAGAAGCGGGAAGGAGTTGAAGGAACCCAGTAAGACAGCACGTGGAGAAGAAATTGAAAAAGAAGTAGTTGCTCCTCAACCTCAAACTGACCAGCCTAGAGGACCCGATAGTGAACTACCAAAGGCATTGGTGACAAATCCTCCCTTTCCTACTAGATTGACTAAATCCAAGAAAGAAGAGGAAGAGAAGGAAATTCTTGAAACTTTTTGCAAGGTTGAGGTAAATATTCCTTTACTTGATGCAATTAAACAAGTGCCTCGATATGCTAAATTTCTCAAGGAGTTGTGCACCAACAAGAGGAAGTTGAAAGGTAATGAAAAGATAAGTATTGGGGAAAATGTTTCAGCCGTCCTCCAGAAAAAATTACCTCCAAAATGCAAGGATCCAGGTATGTTTACTATCCCTTGCAAACTAGGTGATGTTAGGATTGAGAAAGTAATGCTAGATCTAGGAGCTTCAATAAATGGCACGCCTCTCTCTATTTATTCATCCTTGAATATTGGTCCATTAAAAGAAACAGGTGTGATTATTCAACTTGCTGATAGGTCTAATGTATATCCTGAAGGAGTTTTGGAGGATGTTTTAGTACAAGTTGATGGGTTAGTATTTCCTGTTGATTTTTATGTACTTGATATGGAAGAAAATGACCCTTCTAATTCGACACTAATCTTATTAGGAAGGCCATTTCTTAAAACATCTAGGACAAAAATTGATGTGCATGATGGTACACCCACTATGGAATTTGATAGTGAAACTATTAAATTTAATATTTATGATGCCATGAGATATCCTAATGATGTGTCTTCTGTTTTTGTTATGGATGTCATTGACCCTCTAACACAAAGAACATTTGATCTGAATGATGATGATAAGCTGAAAATTGCTCTTAACAGAAGTTTCACTCTTGAAGGGTTACAAAAAGTTATGAGGAAGTTTGTGTTGGATTCTGACTTACAAGACGCGATCCATGAATTGGAATCACTTAAGCCTATAAGGTATGATGTGTCTTATATTGAGCTACCTCTATCTCACACAAAACTTCTTTCCTCTATTGTGCAGGCACCAAAATTGGAGTTGAAACCCTTACCAAAACATCTAAAGTATGTGTTTTTGGGAGAAGAGGAAACTCTTCCGGTGATAATTCAAACTCTTTATTTTAGAAGAAGAAAAGTTGATTCGTGTCCTTAGAGAGTATAAAAAGGCTATTGGCTGGACTATAACTGACATTAAGGGATTGAGCCCTTCCACATGCATGCATAGGATACTATTAGAGGAAGATTGTAAGCCTTCTAGAGAAGCCCAGCGACGACTAAATCCACCTATGATGGAAGTGGTAAAGAAAGAGATCTTGAAACTTCTCAGTGTTGGTATGATCTATCCAATTTCGGATAGTAAATGGGTAAGCCCAATTCAGGTTGTTCCAAAGAAAACAGGTATAACAGTGATAAAAAATAATGATGGTGAGTTGGTGCCCACTCGTGTTCAAAACGGGTGGCGAGTTTGTATAGATTATAGAAAGTTAAATGCATCAACTAGAAATAGCACTTTCCTCTTCCATTTATTGATCAAATGCTTGAACGTTTAGCGGGTCGTTCTCAATATTGTTGTCTTGACGGTTATTCAGGTTTTCATCAGATTCCAGTTGCACCTGAGGATTAAGAGAAAACTACCTTCACATGCCCGTTTGGTACTTTTGCATATCGACGGATGCCATTCGGACTTTGCAATGCCCCTGCCACCTTTCAAAGGTGCATGGTTAGTTTATTTTCAGATTATGTAGAGAACATCATAAAGGTATTTATGGATGACTTTACAGTCTATGGTGATTCTTTTGATACATGTTTAACCAACCTTACCAAAGTACTTAAAAGATGCATAGAAACAAATCTTGTTTTAAACTATGAAAAATGCCACTTTATGGTTGATCAAGGTATTATTCTAGGCCATATTGTATCTTCTAAAGGAATTGAAGTTGATAAAGCTAAGATAGAAGTAATAAAATCTTTGCCTCACCCCGCAAGTGTGCGGGAAATTCGCTCTTTTCTTGGACATGCAGGTTTCTATCGACGTTTTATCAAGGACTTTTCCAAGATCACCCAACCACTGTGCATGTTGTTGCAAAAAGATGTGGTGTTTGAATTTGATGAGTCATGCAAGGGAGCATTTGAGAAATTGAAGGATATGTTGACTTCAACACCAATTATCCAGCCACCGAATTGGAATCTTCCATTCGAAATCATGTGTGATGCAAGTAATCACGCAATCGATGCTGTCCTTGGACAAAGAGTTGGAAGAGCTTCTCATGCTATTTATTATGCTTCAATAACACTTGATAGTGCACAAAGAAATTATTCAACAACAGAAAAAAAAACTTTTAGCTGTTGTTTTTGCTTTAGAAAATTTCGTCCATATTTACTTGGCACTAAAGTGATTGTTTATTCTGATCATGCAGCTCTCAAATACTTACTCTCAAATAAGGAAGCAAAACCGAGACTCATTCGGTGGATACTCTTATTACAAGAGTTTGACTTGGAGATACGTGATAAAAAGGGTGCAGAAAATTTGGTTGCTGACCATCTAAGTAGGCTAACCACAAATGAAGAGCCATCACCATTAAGAGACAATTTTCCAGATGAGTATCTCTTTTCTATTCAACAGATAACCCCCTGGTATGCTGACATTGTTAATTATCTAGTTACTAGGAAACTACCAAGTGAATTGTCTAGAGCTCAAAAAGATAAAATCAAAAGAGATGCTAAATATTATGTTTGGGATGATCCTTATTTGTGGAAACATTGTTCTGATCAAATTATCCGAAAGTGTGTTTCTGAACAAGAAATTCCTTCCATTTTGAAATTTAGTCATTCATATGCATGCGGAGGACACTTCGGTCCCAAAAGAACAACTCGTAAGGTGTTAGAATGCGGATTGTTTTGGCCTACTTTGTTTCGTGATTCATATATGTTTTATAAAGCATGTGAACAGTGTCAGAAAACTTGAAATTTAGGGCATAGAGACCAAATGCCACTCACCCCTATTCTTGTTTGTGAAATATTTGATGTGTGGGGTATTGATTTCATGGGTCCTTTTCCTTCTTCTCATGGTAATGTTTACATCATTCTTGCTGTGGATTACGTTTCAAAATGGGTAGAAGCTAAAGCTACTCGGACTGACGATGCTAAAGTTGTTGTAGATTTTGTCAAATCTCATATTTTTGTCAGGTTCGGAACGCCAAAAGCTATAATCAGTGATCGCGGAACTCATTTTTGCAATAGAGTGGTGGAAGCTTTATTGAAGAAGTATAGTGTTACTCATCGCGTATCTACCGCTTACCATCCGCAAACAAGTGGGCAAGCTGAGGTATCCAATAGAGAAATTAAGTCCATACTTGAGAAGACTGTCAACCCAAATAGGAAGGACTGGAGTATGCGGCTTGATGATGCACTATGGGCATATCAAACAACATACAAGACCCCTATAGGTATGTCTCCTTACCGTTTGGTATTTGGAAAACCATGTCACCTGCCAGTAGAACTAGAACACAGGGCATACTGGGTTGTCAAGCAATGCAATATGAGGATGGATGAAGCAGGAGAACAAAGGAAGTTGCAATTGCAGGAACTAGAGGAAATTTGTAATGATGCTTATGAGAGTTCGAGAATTTACAAGGAAAAGACCAAAGCTTTTCATGATCAAATGATTTCAAGGAAAAGTTTTTCTGTTGGTCAAAAAGTTCTACTTTATCATTCTAGATTGAAGTTATTTCCTGGTAAATTGCATTCTAGATGGGTAGGACCTTTTATTGTCACTAATGTGCTTCCTCATGGTGCAGTTGAAATACAAAGTTTGGACACTGGTAAAACCTTTAAGGTCAATGGGCATCGTTTAAAACCTTTTTATGAAGGTTTCCAGGTGTATAATGTTGATCAAATTATTTTGGAATGTCCAACTTATGACAATTAAGAAGTGACAACGTCTAGCCAAAGACATTAAATAAAGGCGCTTTCGGGAGGCAACCCACAATTGCTTTTATTTTGTTTCATTTTTGTCTTATGATCTTAATAATTTTTTGCATCACAATTAATAATTTTATTTTGTCTTAGTGCAGAATTCACAGGGGCGATATGACGATCAGTTTAAGCGACTTGAAATTCAGATTGCGAGAATGGACAGGAACTTGACAACCTTCTTTGCTCAACATTTTCAGGGGAGCTTTCTAGTTACTCTTGCCTCTGTACTTTAGTTATTTTCCTTGAGAATCTATTTTTCATACATTGATGACAATGTATGGATTAGGTATGGGGGAGGGTCTTTGACATATGAATTTATGAATTTGATTTTACTTTGAACTTCACTTTTAGCTCCATTTTGATCAATTTTTGCTTCATTTTTCAAGAAAATTTTCAAAAATCCAAATGATACTTTAGTTCTTGTTTGTGATCCTTTTCTTATAAATTCTAGATTCTGTCGATGCTTGTCTTAAATGATCTGGATTATTGTGAATTATTGAGATAAATTGAGGCGTAATAAGGGATTAGCATGAACAGTTGAATTCTTATTTACTACACAGTGATTAATTGCTCTTGATGATTGATTGAATGAAAAATGTGTGGGATCTAATGCACATGACCCTTTTTGTGCGCTTTTGAGCCAATGAGCATTCATATTATATTATGCTCCATTTTCTTAATTGAGTGATTGTCATACATAGTTGATTTTTCTAGAACTTGCTCTGTTATGCATGTCAGGAGACTACATTGTTGAATTGGATGCATTGAATTAACAAGGGCATTTAGGTGGAGCCATTTAGCTTTCTTTAAAAGCCTACCCTGATTTTTACCTTAGAAAGCCAATTTTGAACCTTGGCCCTTTTGTTGGAAGTTAACCATGATATAAGCAATGTCAACCCATTCTTTTGTCGATTTCCCTCTTTTTGAACCTTGAATTGAAGGATCGTACTAGCTTGTTCGCATAAAGCTTCAAATTATCTTTGAAAGGATTGAAAGATGCTGGGAATAAAGTGATTCAAGTTACAAGTGCCTTGTGGTTCGTTCAAAAAAAAAAAAAAAAGGAAAAAATAAGGGGACAGAAAGAAAGAAAAGTACTGAAATTCATTTGTTTGGAAGTGAATTAATTGAAGAAAACATTTGATGTTATTGAGTTGCGCTTTGTGTGGAGGGGTTGGTATAATTCCTTTGATAAAAGTACCTAAAAATTCCTTCTCACCACACCTTACCTAAGCCCCATTACAACCCATTTAAGACCCTTAGATTTTTTGCATTCAATTCATTGATGATAAAGATGTGATATATTAGCAAGCTTATGGTAAAGATCTTCTATGTTTTGACTTGAGAGTATATTGATACCCTAAAACACTTTGAGCGTATTGAGTGAATCCAATGAGAGGGTGTTAGATCCTATTGCATTTTGATTTCGAAAAGATCATTGAGGTGATTGTTCACGGGTGTGGTTTATAAGAAATTACTCTATGAAATTGCTCGTTTCTTATTTGTCTTTGGATTTAAATCTTTAAGGCATGATAATTTGGATTATAGAGGATGAGTAAACATAGAAGAAGGGATGATGATGAGAAAAGGTGATGAACTTGAGCTATTGTATGCTTGAGGACAAACATTGTTTAAGTGTGGGGGAATTTGATAAGAATTCATAATATCTATATATTTGTTATATTTCCTCATGTTTTAATGGTTATAAATGCTTAAATCTTGGATTTTGATTATGTTTCGTATTTTGTGGAATAGATGGAGGAGTTAAATCAAATTGAATTCAAAATCAAGAGATTTGGAGAGGAAAAATCGGAGCTCAAAAAGATATACATTCCAGAAGCAGTTTTTGCTTAAAGCATGGGCACATCTTACTGGATCCGAGAGTTTGACCTAGGGATACGAATTTGTTGGAGAAAAAGGATATGTATGACAGCTGGAAAGATTTAGTTACCCATTCTTATCTCTAGGAAAGTATTTGCTAAGACTCCCTATTAAGGTGGGATTTGCTTTTAATTAGTTTCCTTATGTAGATAGGATACCTATTATTAGATGGAGTAATTATTATAAATAGGAGAGGGATCTCTCATAGAAGGGGAGATGATTCACAAGAAAAATTCATCTTCTCTTTTCTTTAGGTGTTCTTTTAATTATGAGTAGCTGAATACTTTTCTGCCAGCTGAAGAATAAAAGATTTTATCCTTGTATCTGTGATCAATTCTCTGAACCAATTCTGAAATTATACCTTTAGCTGGATATTTGCTTGATATTGATTTCTCCTTAATTTTTAGTTGATTATAATTGGTTTATCTTTTTATTCATTTCGAAATTTCAAAACCCTCCCCCTTTTCTTTGTTGTAATTTTCATTAAAATAAATCTACCCAATCTCTGTGGATACGACCTTGCTCATCACTATTACAATTTGTATTTTTTTTTAGAATGAGAATTTTATTATTTGTTGGATTCGACACCCACCACTCAGTCCTCGAGGCAGTCGCGATTCTACTCCATATGAATTATCTTACGCAGGTGGTGAAAAGGCTTATCCAAGTTCGACAACCACCACAATATAATGGCGAAAACCTAGGAAAATTCCTAACCCAAGAAGACGCTAGAGAGCATGTCCACGAAAGCGACAACTTCATTGGCGAGGCCCAAAGGGCTGACCAGGAGGGAAAATCGAAGTACAAAAAATTCGGCAGGAACCACACCTCAAAGGCAGACAAGACCGTAGTCGAGAACCCCTTCGGTTGGGAGCAACCAATCCAGACGTTCGGTATGACTTATTGTCCCTTTTTTCTTGGAGGAGATCATAAGCGCACCCCTGCCAAAGAAGTCGTAAAGAAGAAAAAGGAAAGTGGAAAGTCTGTGTTGATTAGACGAATCTCAACAAGGCTTGTCCAAAGGATAATTTTCTACTGCCTCGGATAGACCAGATAGTTGACACAACGTTTGGGCATAACCTCATAGTTTCATGGACGAATACTCTAACTCCTAAATAGATCAGCATGCAGCTACCGGATCAGGAGAAAACCTCCTTCATAATGGATAAGGACACATACTGCTACTGGGTGATGCCATTCGGACTGAAAAATGTGGGAGCCAAATACCAACAACTAGTAAACCGGATGTTCAAAGGACAAGTTGGGAGGATGATGAAGGTCTACATCGACAACATATTGGTAAAAAAAACTTTCATAGTCCCGATCACCTTGTGGACCTCCAAGAAATATTCTCTCAACTTCGTAGATACTTAAAAGGGATAGAGGCTAATACAAAGCAGATTCAAGCTCTTCTTAACACGAGGTCACCAAATAACATCAAAGGAGTTCAGAGCCTGACTGGGATAGTGGAAACCTCAAACAGGTTTCTCCCTAAATCCTCGGACATATGCTTCCATTTATTAAAAATCTTAAAGGGAACAAGGAATTCCAATGGGTTGAACAGTGCAAACATGCCTTCTAAGATCTGAAGGCGTACATGGAAAACATCAAACTGCTCTCAAATCCCATTTCGGGTGAGATGTTCTACCTATACCTCTCAATCTCGGAGCATGTCGTCATCTCAGCCCTGGTCTGAGAGGAGAAATAGAGACGAAAGCACGTCTACTACATCAATAAAATGTTTAAGGGGGCTGAGACTAACTACCCCTACCTGGATAAATTGGCCTTACCGCTGGTAACCTCCTCCACGAAACTAAGATCCTACTTCCAAACTCACTCATTAACAGTCCTTACCAAGTACCCACTCCGGTCAATATTTCACAAACCATCGCTCTTAGGAAGAATGGTCAAATGTTTAATAGAGCTAGGACAATTCGACATCCATTATGCTCCAAGAACGACCATTAAGGCGCAAGTGTTGGCAGACTTCGTTGCCAAGTTCACTGGAACAGGAGAGCCGGAGACGAGTAACCAATAGGGAAATGATGACCCCGAACCACCCTCACAAGGATTGATCCTACGATGTGAAGGGTCATCCAATTAGAATGGAACTGGGATCATTATTCATACCTCAGAAGGGATTATCTTTAAGAAAGCCATCAAATTAGGCTTTCGTGCTCAGATAATAAGACGGGGTATGAGGCACTCCTAGCCGGGCTTAAATTGGCCAGAAGATTCGGAGTAAAAGAGTTCACAGTGTTCAGCGACTCTCAACTGGTGGTCAACCAGGTGAATGGTGATTTCAACGTGATAGGCCCTCGGATGATGGCCTATTGCAAAAGAATAACTAATGCTAAGAAAAGGGTTCAAGAGAATTCTACTCCGCTGCTATTCCAGGACAGACAACAAAGAAGCCAACATTTTGGCCAAGATGACCTCGTCTGCAAAAGGCGACTCTAACAGACTCATAGAATACCAGGAAAAGTCAGCTCTAAGGGAAGAGAGACCCCACGAGGCCTTCTCCACAAGTAAGGAGACTATTTGGATGAACCTCCTAATCAGCTACAAAAAAGACAGATCCCTCCCAATAGAAAAGATGGAGACCCGTAAGCTGAAAAACAAGGCAATACGATACACACTCCATAATGACAAGCTATACAGGAGATCAACAACCGACCCACTGCTCAGGTGCCTAACCCCCCATGAGGCGAACTATGTCTTGAGAAAAATCCATGAAGGAATCTGCGGGAACCACCCCGAGGAAGTACATTAGCCCATAAGGCCCTCACACTAGGGTACCACTGGCCCAAGATGCCATAGATTTGGTCCGTAAATGTGACAAATGTCAGAGGTACACCCCGTACACGCATATGCATGCACATAACCTGGTCCCAATGACCAGCACGTGGCCTTTTGCGCAATGGATGATGGACATTATATGCTCATTCCACGTATCTGAGAAAAAGAAATTTATCCTCATGGCCGTCGACTACTTTATCAAATGGGTAGAAGTAGAACTGCTCTCAAAGACCGGTGAGAACCAGATTGAAAACTTATTCAGGAAGTCCATCATTTGCAGGTTCAGAATCTCGAGAACAGTGGTCAACGATAACGGGACTCAGTTTGAGGGCAAAAGGTTAAAAAACTAAGTGCAAACTTGAGCATCAGTCACCACTATTCGACGTCGGGTCATCCTCAGGCCAATATACAAATGGATGTCACCAACCGAACGATCCTGGAAGCAATCAAGAGGAAAGATCATTTGACTGAGGAAACACCATTCGCCCTGGCCTATGGGTCCGAGGAAATGGTTCTAGTAGAACTAGGAATATCGATGTTCATAATGGAGTTCAGGTTGAAAGACAATGATGAAGCTCTGAGAGTCGGACTAGATCCGCTCGAAGAGAGAAGAGATAAAGCTTTCATCTGAATGGCGGTCTATCAACAGAAGATGGCCCAATATTACAATAAGAAGGTAAGACCTCGAGAATTCAAAGTCGGCGATTGGGTACTCAGAAAAACCCAGTCGAACATGAAAAACCCAGGGGAAGGCAAGCTAATTCCGAACTGGAAAAGTCCCTATAAGGTGACAACAATTAATAGGTCTAGAACCTATTGGTTGGAAAACCTGAGTGGAGAGCGTCTGAAAAGACTGTGGAATGTAGACCCTTAAAGAAGTATTATAAATGAAGGTACTTTCTTTAAATTTCATGTCATACGACTCCATGCATATAAACATGCCTAATCCGGCCACATGACTACAAAGGCACACAATGGACCGAGTCCAGTCTCATGACGACTCGCCACGTTAAAACAACCTAGGCCGACTAAAGGACCACAAAGGCACATAAAGGACTGAGTCTAGTCTCATGATGGCTCATCGTGCTCGGATAGCCTGGTTGAATCAAGGGGATCACGATAGCACACAGCAGCCGAGTCTACTCATGTTTAGAATGTCAACAACGTTTCGCGCATAAGTGACCTAGTCCGCCTAAGGAACCACGGTGCCACATTGCGGCTCAAGTCTAGTTTCACAATGGCTCACCGCGTTCGGATAACCTGGTCCAATCAAGGAGACCACAATGGCACACAAAGGCCGAGTCTAGTCATGTTCTGGATGTCGACAACTCGGCGCGCATAAGTAGCTTAGTCTCCTTAAGAAACTACGGTGCTACATAGCTGATTGAGTCCAGTCTCGTGAAAGCTTACCGCATTCGGATAACCTGGACCAATCAAGGGAACCACGATGGGGCATAGCAGCCGACTCTAGTCCTGTTTAGGATGTCGATTACTCGCTGAGCATTAGTCACCTAGTATGCATATGGAGCCACGATGCTACATAGTGGACCGAGTCCAGTCTCACGGCAGCACACCACGCTCGGATAACATGGTTCGATCAAGGGAACCTTGATGGTGCACAACGATCGAGTCTAGTCCTATTCAAGATGTTGACAACTCGGGGCGCGCATAAGTGACCTAGTCCGCCTAAGGAACCACGGTGCTACATAGTGAATTGAGTCCAGTCTCATGATGACTCACCGTGCTCGGATAATCAGGTCCGATCAAGGGGACCATGATGGCGCACAACGACTGACTCTAATTTTGTTCAGGATGTCAACAACTCGCAGCGCATAAGTGACCTAGTCTGCCTAAGGAACCACTGTGCTACATAGCGGATCGAGTCCAGTCTCACGACAGCTCACCGAGCTCGGATTACCTGGTCTGATCAAGGAGACCACGATGGCGCACAATGATGGAGTCTAGTCCTGCTCAGGATGTTGACAACTTGCCGCGCATAAGTGAACCTAGTCCACCTAAGGAACCACGATGGTACATAGCGGACTAAGTCCAGTCTCACCGCGTATAAGTGACCTAGTCTGCCTAAGGAACCACAACGTTGTATAACAGACTGAGCCCAACCTCGCGGCAGCACCCACTATGTATTCCAATTTGCATGGGCCAGTACATAGCGGTCTAAACTCTGTTTAGAGTCGACACGACCTATTTTATGGAATCTAAACCGTACAGACTTAGATAATTCCCTTTATACTCAAGCATGTTCCGGGTTAAGGCACGCTACTTTGTGGACTCAAATTTGTCCGGGCCAAAATGGGCACTCGGACACTTAGATCATGTTCAGGACTAAGTCAGACCGTCTCAGTTAACTCGGCCTCTTCTCGGGAAGCGATTAGCTTATGTCAAGAAACTCGATCCTCCCAAACAAGAATACTTCTCAAACGAATTCACTCCTATTTTGGGATTAAGCATCCTCGTTGTGAGATCTAAACTGATTGGAACAAGGAAACACATAGGCATATGAAGTTAGCTTAATTCCTATTTTGGGTACTTAATTCCTCTAAGTACTTAATTCCTATGTACTTCATGCTTCCTCTTTGGCATTCAGACAAAGATCAAACTTAATGCCAAAGAGGAAGCATGAAGTACATACGAAAAAGTAGATTTTATTGATTAAATAAAGAGTTGTTACAAAGCTCAACGAACTGATATCAGGTGATTACATATTACAAGCATCTGAGCTTAAAGAAAAGGAAGTTGCGAGCGAAGGTCTACCAGAACACATACTGAGGATTTGCTCCGCTAGTATGTTTTCTAAAGAAAATGCCAGATGTGTAGCTAAAGGAACGACATGGTCAATCACTTGGTGGTAGAAAAAGAACTGCCAGTATTATATCCCAAAGCAGGTGAAGGAAACTGCAGGCACACCTCGCGCTGGATGACCAACTCAGGACCAAGGAAGTTTCCTCAACTTCTTTTCCACAATGTAAAAGGAAATCTGGGAGCCATCGAAGAGCAACTGGAAGGCCACTCAAACCAGTGAGCTCCCTCAAAGTGCAAATCCTATTGGGACTTACCAATGCAAAAAAAGAATGTTCAGAGACCTTACCAATGAATGCCTTTGGAAAAATCTGGCAGGAAAAATTTAAAGAACTCCATCTTGAAGATAGGAAGAAATACTCTGTAAATCCAGAATGTGATCTAGCCAAACAGACGTATATATGCACAACGTTGGTGGACGATTGCCCAATAGTCACATAGATATTAAACGTTGTGCCAAAAACGAAGGGCCACTGAACTCAATTACCAACGTGTTTTGCAAGTCTCCATTCAGAAAGTTAATAGGTCTGCAGGTAGCCCCACTAACTAGGGGAGAGTAACTTATGAAAGTTCAAATAGTCATCCAACCGCAGCCATACATGTGGCATAGGCCAACCCTAATATGGTAAGACTCGGTGTGATCTCGAGCAGGCCCAAACACATTTTAGCTCAGACTTAGCCAAGTCACCATTTAGCCCGTAAGTAAGGCGCCCGAGCCCAAATTAAGCGAGCCCAACGTGGTGCAAATCTTGGAGCTTGGTCCCGGACAATAAGGCTCGAAAGCAAATCTCTGGGCATTCACAATCCTAAGATTTATTTTGTACAATTCTTGATCCAATCAAGTATTGGGTCCTAAACAGAGCCAATTGCCGAATGCAACCAGTCATGAACGGGTAAGATCCTCAGCGAGATCTCCTCCCTCCATCACGGCTCGATGATATAATCAATGAAGGAGTAAAATATTCGTTATATAAGGTGAGCAAAAGGGACGAGAAAGGTACACACTTACAATCTAATTTACAGTCTACATCCATCCTTACTCAATCACCCGACTTTAGCATCGGAGTGCCTTCAGCCACCACAAAGGTGGTCCTTGGCTCACTGCTATTTATTTTTGCAGGTCAAGAATCAATAAGGACGAATTTGGATGCATCAGTTACTTTGGTCCAATGGAAGAAAAAAAGTTTATTTTGGTTCCTTTAGGCAATCTCATAAAATTTTTGGTCCCTTTTATTAATACTTATGGCCCCAAATATTAGGATTGAACAAAAAACTGAATAAACAAATCAAACTGATCATAACCAAATAATAGGAAGTGGCAACTGCAATTTATAGTTTGATCATTCATTGATGCAATTTATAGGGATAAAAGAGTTAGATCATTCATTCCATCCAACGGTGGAGAGCCTCAACCTCACTGAATGTTGTGAGTGTGAGGTTAACCTTGTTGAATCATCATCACTCATAAACTTATTTTATTTTATAACTAGAGTATGCCCCGTGCCGTTGGCACTCCATATAATTTTATTTTTGCTAAATATTTTATATTGAACACCTCTTTCACCATCATCATTGTGGCTCTGAATCAGTATTGAATTGTAAGTTTATTTTAAGGTATATATATATATATATATATATATATATATATATATATATATATATATATATATATATATTTATTTATTAATAACACACAGGTCTGATTATGCGCATATCGCCTATCTAAGTTCTACTTGGGACAACATGACATGAAACGTGCTATATCCTAAATGATTTTTGATATTCAACAGATTCAATGAAAAATTGAAGCATGGTAATTCCCTTTTCCCTTCCTTAATTCCCCTTATTTCGCTTATAGACATATATAAATAAGAGAGCGTGTTAGGTATATCTGTGTAAAAATTGATGTTCTGGGGTTTACATATACACATAATTGTTGTTATAATTGTAATTGTAATTGAATTTTTTTTTTACATATATTATAAATTTTAGAGTTATACTCAGTTGGGGAAAAAAATTCAAACGCTGAGAATGACCCCCAATCTTTGAATTCACCAAAATATGAAGTTTAAAGTTTTTGTTTAAATGTGCATTAAGATGCCCGACTCATTTTTTCTGGTATGATCGGCCCGTCTCATTGCTTTGAAAAATATTAAAAACGTGAAATACTTTATATGTTTTTTAATTATAGAATATATATATTTAAAATTTTAGCTCTCGTGTTGATCATTGATTTTGTTGGAAAGATCTTAAAAATGCATTTCAACAATATTAACTTTACCAAAATCCGATAACGATATAGATAGTTATGATAATTTTCATTTTGCTAAAAGCAAAACACAATATTTTTTCTCTCCGCCACATATACATTCCACCAACTTTTTTCAAAAGCTTTTCATTATTTTTGCCCTTCTACATGTTTTATATTTACAAATATGCCATCATGGGAAATGAATCTCAACCCTCAAATTTAATACATTTCCTAACTTTTAATCCTAACCATCTTTTATCTCTAATTCTTTCGATTTGACTTTATCCCAGTCAGCAATGAATAGTAAAACACAACTCTGAATTGTAATATAGATTATTTACACCTTCTTTCATTCGAAATCTAATAAACCCAACTCCCTCTCATTCGATTGCAAACTCGACCCCTCTCCCTCTCTCACTCAATCGAAATGAACACACCCAAATCGATCTAAATGCCCTACGGTTTTGAGTGTAATCTACCCGATTTCAACTCGACAACCTCTCATCTCCATTGATCAAAGTCTTTCTTCTTTGAGTTGTCTAATCGAAGGTCGTAGAACGATGTCCATGGCTAAATCCTCCGTTCGAAGTTGGAAGACAACCTGTCACTCACGAATATCTCTGGATTTCACACACTCTCTCTCTCTCTCTTCGATCGAAAAAGATTTTTGAAATTGATCCGTCTTTCATTTCTCGGTCTCTTACACTATTGGCTCAGAATTAGATCTTACAGCTATGATGAATCTCAACTTTTAGGTTATCTTCTTCTTCAATTATCTATTGATTTTAGGGGTTGTTTTTAATTTTTTTGTGAAATTGTGCAATCTCTGGATGTTTTTGAGTTTATGTGAATTTCCTTCACTTTTAGTGTTGTTAACATGAAAGCTTGTCATTTAGTGATTCTATATTGGTTTTGGTTTTCCGGACATTGTTGAGGAGAATTGAGAACCTATATAGGCCTGATTATGTTTGCAACTAGTTTGTTTGGTTTTCTTATGTTCCTGTTGGTCATAGCAAATTTTCTCTGTAAAATATTCAATTTAGCTTGATTTCATACATGCCCATCAACTACAGTTCTATATCAAGCATATAATATTCTGAAGCTCGAATAAAAAAAACAAGTACACAAATGAATAAATAGACATGGCGATATCCTATCATGTGTGCTGAGATTGTTCTTTATTGTCGAAATACTTTTACACATTTGTAGGCTGTAATCTAGTATTTTGATGTGTAAGGTACTAACAAGGATTGTGTTTTTGCGATTTTTTTTTTTAAATTACGAAAAGAAAAAGTTACATTTTTCTAGGGTTTTTTTTGAAATTTTTCGTCAATTTCACGTGTTTTTCATAAATTTCATTTTTCCGTAAAAAGACAAATCTAGCTACCAATAAATACATTCTTTTCTAAAATTTTTGAGGGTATTTCATAAATTTTTTGTGTTTTTTTTTAATTATTATTTATTCTAATTATTGATTGACCCCCTAATATCTAATTATCATTTCTTCTACTTATATATTGGTTTTGAAATCACTCCTTATTTTTTAATTATATATTGATTTCATGTTTGTTTCATTTCTTGGTATTTAGGCTTCATTTAATGTGTTTAATCTTGCACCTTTTTTTCACATCTTTCATATACACTCGAAATTTATTATTTATATATATTCATGTATCCTCGAAATTTTTACGTTTTATCTTTATACGCTCAAATATTTCTCGAAATATTTCTTAAAATCAGGAAACCGAAATTAACTCTAAAAACGAAATCACAATCCTTGGTACTAACATTGTTCTCTATTGTCAACGTACTTTACACTCCAATTTAACAAAGTTTAGCTTGGGACTACTGTCCTAATCACAAATCAATGAAATCAACTTCGAAAAAAAAGAGAGGAGGATTTCCAATTGAGAGTGTTCAAATGTCATTGAGACTTGTGAGTTGAAGAACTTAAAAGTTAATCTTAAGGTTTGAAGTCCAGAGGGTAAATGCATTTGAGATAGTGTTCAAATCTGGAGTTTAAAGGGTAGGTTCAGTTGAGAAAGTATGAGAAACCTACTGGTGAGTATGAAAAATCTAGGCAACCTAGGCAGCATAATCTAATATGGCCCATAGTCCATACACTTCGCATCTCCTCTCCACGAACAGTTTACCGTGAATGTTGTGAGTCAGTTGTTATCACAATTGGTGGTAGTAATACCATATTGAACTTTTTGAAGTTTTCAAATGCGATACCTCACAATTTACTTTCTTTTTGAGTGATGCTTTTTGCAAATGACTCATTCATTAGGTGTATGTAAATTGAGGAGTTTTGTGCTGCATTTTTTGGAGGATCAGAATCTGGTGAGCAGATGTCTTATATGACCCTGCAACAGGTTTATATATATATACATATACAAATTTGTTTGCCTACATTATTGATCTCCTAAATATAAAACTGCATACATGTGTGCAACTAACGGGATCATCGAGTATTGTAGATATTGAAGAGATTTATTATGGTTTCAGAAAGCAACAATTCATACTTTCAGAGAAGAAGGATACCTTGATTAAAATTCTTTATCCTACGAAGGAGACATTTGGTTATAATCCAAAAAGTATTGGCTATGGTTCAAAGCTAAATTAGTCGTTGCCACTAACAAGTGGAGGCGAAACGTGTAAGCTCTCCTTGTCCTTTTATTGAATTTGATATGTGGGGCATGTACATTATCTTTTTCCTGTTTGTTATATCGGAAATGGTTAAGCTTTCATTATTAGTTTATCCAATTTGCAATGCTGTGATGTATATCAGTATTCCAACCATCTTCTCTTTTTTATGGTTGTTATTTCAGGAGAGGGGAAGGATTGGCAACTGAATGGAATTGATAAATTAGAGTAGATCTCCCTTATGTCATTGTCTTTTGGCTGAGTCATTTTTTTCAAAACCTTTTTGCCTTTATGATCATTTGTAGGTTATGATCGGCAAGAGATTGCTAAAGGCTTCAAATTGGGGTTCTGGTTTGAGGTTTAGTCATTTAGATATTCACTCTTGATACAATAATTCATACGTTCCAGAAATTATGTAATCTAGAGTACGGGAAGATAAATAAGAATGATGAACCACTAATCTTCTCAAGTGCAATTTATGGTTGGTTCCTCATGTCTTGTCTCATTTATTTCCTCAATAATAGTTATGGCGTTCATTGCAGATATACCATTTATCAACCTAAAGATAAGTACTTTAGAAAGTAGTGTGTGTGTGTGTGTTTTAAGGTACACAATTTTATGCCAGTTCATGTGTGTGTGTTCGTAGTTTGATCAGTTTTTCTCACTCTCCTTCAGGTTGAAGATGGGTACTTTCACTGTTGCCGAGGTTCTTGTCTTTTACTTGGTATGAAATTTACTTTGTTGCTATTTGGACTTTTTGATAGGTTGGGAAGGGTTTGTCCAAAGATGAGAAAGCTCGTTGTTACTTGATTGTATAAATTAACCATATTGCCAATGGCATGACAGCTCAATGGTTAGAGCTTGGCGGATGGTACCACTAGGTCATGGGTTCAAACCCAGCTTGCGACATCTTTAGTGGGTTCTGGGATCCTTTAAAAACCCTGCTTGCCTTTGAAAAAAAAATAATAATCATATCTATATTAACTTCCTATGTGATATAGTTCTCCTTGACCTTGACCGGCACAGGAGACACACATGAGCCAAAGACAACCGTTGTGGCATCTCATGACACTCTGATGCTAAAGTTAGACAAGGCTTAAGAAAAACTTAAAGCTGTATATTGGGTTCTGTAGCGTACCCTTGTTCATCAACCCTGTGTCCTATTTATAATGCGAGAGTCCTTGTTCGGCTAGGCTTTGATGGCGTACTTTAGGAAAAGAGATCTTGCTATAGATCCTTTCCTAGTTGGGAGTCATCCATGTAGGAGAGTTTCCCTACATGACATGTGCTTTTACATCTGTGGGAGAGGTTTCCTTTTTGGAGTGTTGTCCTTGCAAGGGGATTTTCATGCACGACTTATACTCCGGTATTTGTTTCTTAGTCGGAACCAAGGTATCGCTGCCTTGTCCGTTTTAGGTCTATCCCCTAAATACATGCCTGATTAGGCCTTATGGGTATTGGGCTTGACAAAGTGACGTGTGGGCCTAGTAGGACACTGCAATTCAGCTCCAACATTTTGGATTCTGCCAAAGTGGGCTTAGTGTTGTCTGGGCTTTGTTAGATTGGGTGGGCAGTCAGGCCCGCTTAGATCTGTTCACGAGATTATCATGACATGTGTACGATGCGGATTAAAAGGCGGTTTGGTGTATCATCAGCTACTCCCCCCGAGTTGGTGGGCCAACTCGTCGATTCACTAAGTCATGTCATGGAGAATCTGAACTGTCATGATGATAGAGTTTGAGTTGTCCCCTCGAGCGGCGAACTTCATTAATTGGGCATGCGTCTACTAAAAAAAGAATAAAGGTGGGAATTTTGTTTTTTATATAGATCTCCTTCTCTACAGAGTTTATTTTCTTCACTATTTTGATTTCATAGACTCTGTTTTGTCATTTTGTTTTTCGCGCTTTAGACTTTGATCAAATCCGATAATCAAAAGTTTGTATGTTCTTCCATGGCGGGCAAAAATTAGCTTTCTGATGAATTGTTCGCTAAAGGCCATAAGTTCTTCGAGGATAGGTTAATATCTGAGTCAAATCTGGAGCGCCTTCGCGAGACATATGGGATCATTGATGATCTAGTGCTCTTCACATTGGGTGCAAGTCAGACGCCGTTGTCACCTCCAGAAGGATTTATCTACTTGCACTGAGGTATGCTTTAATCGGGCGTCCGTTTTCATGTCATCAAGGAGATTTGGAGCTTCTTGGCATACCTCGGCATTTTGCCCGCTCAGCTGGTGCTGAACGGGTACAGGACGGTGATCACCATTCTGGTTAGGGCGAATGAGGCGAGTGTCCGAGTGTCTCCGAGGGTGATCCAACTGCTCACTTCTCATCAGGTAAACGAGCATGTTGTATGTGTTTTGACGTTGCCGGACTATTTTGGCAATCTGCCTGACGATTTCAAGTTCTAGCAGAAATATTGTTTTATGGCTTCCGCGAACTCAAGGTATTTCGAGCTCGTTGGTCGTCCGATCGAGCATGAGTTCAGGCAACTGAGTAAGTTTAATTCCGTTATCGATTTTGCCACTGTTGATTGCATATTGAATTGTTATCTGTATTTTCTGTAGGGAAGTTTCCAACTACACTCATTTTTTTGATTACGAAGCAGTTATGGATAAATTTCGTGACATGCCTCGGATGCATATAGAGGATGTCGTCCAACCTTCTAATATCAAACGCAACAGACTGTGGGCTCATTGGCATGAGGCTCCCACTCTTTTTAGAGTTTCGAAGCCGAAGTCCGAAGGCGAATCATTTTCGAAGAAGAAGAAGCTCCTGAAGGTTAAGATTCCAAGCACATCAAGGAAGGCGGAGTTTAATGAGGCGTTTTCTTCTTCTGTGCGCTCAAAGAAGCCTCGTGCTGCGACTAAGCTTGCTCGTGAGCATTCAACCCCTTCAGAGGGGGATGCAAAGCTGTGGGGCAGGTTCTTGATTCACCTGCTAGGGCAGAAACTCTTGTGTCTGAGGGGCATGATGTTCAGGTAAAGGCCCCTATTTCTCTCCCCGACTTGGAGAAAGAGTGTCTGCAAATGGTAGGGGTTGAAGATCTAACGAAGCTGAGTATCGAGCAGGCGAAGGTCATGAATAACCTATTGCTGCAAGCGGGTATGGCAATTTCGTCCGATGTGGGTCTGAATCGTCCTTTTTCATTGAAGGATTTTGAGTATAACCCCTCTTTGGATCGCGCGCCTTCCCAGCTTGTTGAAGAGTCATCTGACTGTTGTCCTTATGATGAGAAGTCTCTTCTACATCGCCCGTATGGTCTTCCGTCCCGATTTCGACCTCACATTGAGGTGATGACAGGTCCTAGAGATAACTCACTTCCTTCTTCCCCGTCAACTGCTTTCAAGTCGGCTTGTGGAAGAGAGTTGATTGTTGTGAGCAAGGGTAAAACATTGGATGAAGGCCTTGATGCAGTGAAGATAGCAAAGGGCGGTGCTGAACTAATTTCGATCTCAGAGGACCTCCATCCGGATGTGCGGATCAACCTATTCACTCCGGATGTGCTAAAGATGAGCAACCAAGCCTGACACCATGAGGTTGATATTTCTTATGCCTTTAGGAAACATATTAGTAGATGGAATGAGTGGCTGGCAAATGGTGTTTTGATGTCAGTAGGTGATACGTTGGGAGTGCGTATGGATTAGGGGCAAAAATATCTCATGCTAGGGATGTCATATTTGAACAAAGTTGTCGTCGCTAGGATAGAGGTTGAGGCTGCTCGTGAAAGAGTATATACCATGGAGCGAGTCTTTGCAAATTTGCAGAAGTCGTACTCCGATGCTCTCCGTGAAATTGAATCATTAAAGAAGCAACTTAAGGAAAGGAGGCCCGCCCAATTGGTTGTTGATTCTAAGGCCTAGTAGGCAAGATCGGAGGCTTAGAGGATTCGTTTTGAAACGCTTGAGTCCATTTGGCCGAGGTAGTGTCCTCGAGGGACAGCTTCGAGGGAGAATTGAACCTTGTTTGTCGTGACTTACTATTTGTTCAGGAGACTGCAGCCATGGTGTGGGCTGAGATGCAGGCTCTAAATGAGGAAAAAGCCAAGAAGGAGTCTGAGTGGGCTGTCTAATGTCAGCAGCTAGAGGCTGATGTTGATTTCAATGTCAAGAGTGTAAGGACAACAAAAGAGCAGCTCATTCTGGTGCAAAAATGAGCTTAATACAGTAAATTACAACCTGAGTGTCGAGCATTCCAAAACTAATGTGCTGTCGAGCAAACTGAAACAACTGGAGTGAGAGCTCGCTGAGTCAAGAGTACGCGAGGAAGAGCTCCGCAAGGCCCAGGGCACATTTGAATTCAGCAGAGTTGTGCATGGAAGACTGGAGTTAATGCGGCTAATGAAGAAGGAACATGCTTATTGGGACCTCTCTTGCTATTGGGAGGTGTCCTTTGCAGAGTTCGAAGAAGACTCTGATCAATCAGAAGAAGACGGTGATCAAGATCAGGGTGTCCGAGCGGTAGCGCGTACAGACACATCCCCTGCTTATTCTCTTGCCAAGTCTAGCTCCATTGTATCTGAACCTCCTCCTGGTGAGGAGTGAACTCTGAAATCTTCAGATTATTAATGAAAAATGATATGTTGAGTAAACATTTGTACTTGTGTATTTTTTTGGCTTTTCCTGCTAGTTTTTTTTCTTCTTATCACGGCGTTAGCTTTTAGACAAAAGGTTTTGCTGAGTTGGGAAACCATAGGTTTGACCTGCTGATGAAAGTTTTGACCGCTCAGATTGCGATAGTTCAAGCAATTCGGGTCTTTTTCTTTAGAGATTGAGAAGTTGTATCGACCAAGTCTTGTAAGTTGGTTAAACTCCAGGCGACGGGGTGAAGTTGGCTGGTAATAAATCATTAGAACTAGGCCATTGTGTACCTTTGTGATCCACCATTGTAATCCACCCTTCGCGAGCTAGGCTATAGATCGGACCAACAGTTGTTGCAGCTAGTAAAAGCGAACTGATCAGACTATGGTCAAGCATGTGTATCGTTGTAAGTGGTCGGACAGTGGTCCCTGCAAGTCGTCCGAGTTAAGTTTCATGAGCTTTGACTGGACTTTTAAGCCATTATTGTCCGCTTTTGGCAGACTAGGCTTTAGGTCGGACCAGTGTTGTTGTCATCAGTCAAAACTGACTAAGCTTTGGTGGGGTTCGACAATCATTGTCCGCAGTTGGGCAAAGATCCCTGGCAAGTCATCATGATCAAGCATCAAGAACGCTGACTAGACTCCTACTTTCTAAGCCATCTTCATCCGCACGAGGCGGACTACAGTCTTATAGCAGATTGGAAGCAATCGTCATCAGTCGAAACTGACTAAGATTTGGTAGGGTTTGATGCTCATTGTCCGTGGTTGGACAATGATCCCTGGCAAGCCATCGTGATCAGGTGTTGAGAACGCTGACTAGACTCCCACTTTCTAAGCCATTTTTCACCCGCACGCAGTGAACTACGGTCTTAGAGAAGACCAGAAGCTATCGCCATCAATCGAGACTGACTAAGCATTGGTAAGTAGGGTTCGTCAATCATTGTCTGTGGTTGGAAAATGATTCTCGGCAAGTCATCGTGATCAAGCGTTGAGAACGCTGACTAGACTCACTTTCTAAGCCATCTTCACCCGCACGCGGTGGACTACGGTCTTAGAGCGGACCGGAAGATATCGTGATAAGTCGAGGCTAACTAAGCTTTGGTAAGTAGGTTTTGATGATCATTGTTCGTAATTTGGCAAAGATCCCTGACAAGCCATCGTGATCGAGCATTGACTAGATTCCCACTTTCTAAGCCATCGTCATCCGCGCTCGGCGAACTAGGCATTAGAGGGGACCAGAAGTTATCATCATCAGTCGTCACTGACTAAATTTTGATCGAATTCAGTGACCATTATCTGTAGTTGGATAATGATCCCTGGCAAGTCGTCTCGATCAAGCATTGGAGCGTTGACTAGGCTCCCACTTTCCAAGCCATCTTCATCCACACGCAGCGGACTACGGTTTTAGAGCAAATTAGTAGCTATCTTCATCTGACTTAGCTTTGATTAGGTTCGACGATCATTGTCTGCAGTTGGACAATGATCTCTGACAAGTCTCATGATCAGGCATTGAGAGCGCTGACTAGACTCCCACTTTCTAAGCCATCGTCATCCGCTCTTGGCGAACTAAGCATTAGAGCGAATCAGAATATATCGTCGTTAATAAGAACTGACTAAGCTTTGGTCAGATTAGGCCTCTGCTTGGCCTTGGGAATGTAAGTCTGACTTGGGTGTCTTGACTTACTTAATTCGCCTGATAATCTGATGCGGAGGTTGGACTAATAAATTTGATTTCGGGGTCAGATCGCCATAGATTGACCAGACTGAATTTAATCCAAATTTAATAAGAAGCAACGGAATTCTAATAAAGCGGATACCTTGGATTTATTGACAATATCACTGTAGGCGTGCTCTGAATTCTCTGGGTGCTTAAGGCCTTTGCTGCTTGTGTCCCTGCGTGTACTAGGCCGGGTCTGGCGGGGTATTCGTTTGGGCCCACTAGTTGGCTGGGCCATGTTGCAAAGGTCAACATGCCAGGTGTACGATGTAAATTGCGAGACAGTTCATTATCGATTACTCCCCCAGATAATGGAGAAGCGTGCAACGCCATTAATTCAATGAATGTGGACTCGTGCAATTGCAATTGGAATTGTCGCCTCCTTGTTTTCTGTATTATATTTAATGTTGACGTAACTGTTGATTGATGTCCTTTCACGAACCATCGTGCCTATATATTGGCTGGTATTCACCATTCCAAGCATAGCCATGAATGCAGTAAATCATGTTCTTCTCATACATCTCTCCAGAAAATGTGCTTTAAGTTTTCCAAAGGCTAAAAGAAGATCTTTGTTGTTAGAGTCTTTAAATGTTCTAACATTTGCAGCGATGAGTCTTGACAAGACCTGCTATTATGTGATGCCATCTGGTTTGGGTTAGCATCCAGTTGGCTTCTTGGGACCTTGCAATTTCTTCTTACATTTTGTGGAAGTACGAAGTCTCCCTCGGGGGATGAGTCTGTCTTTCGCCTTTTGTTGCTCCCGAGTTACCATCCACCACTATTGTTGGGAGATAATACCCGTAGTTAGTTTTGGAAAGGTTGTTTCGACTATATCTACTAGGCTTTACTCGTGACGCCACAACTCGAAAGTAGATTGGTGGAACAGGGTTCTGATGGACGCGACCTGCGACCTTGGGGTGCTAACTCTGCATCACCTCAGACATTACTATATTGAGAGACATTCTCATCTGCCTTTTTATGCTCTCGTTCTGAATTCTCTTCGCAAAGCAGATTCGGAACAAAGAATCAAGCGCGTACATGCAGCCTGTTGCTTATTTTGGGTACTTTTGCTTTCACTTCTGAATCCTCTTTTGAAGACAGATTGGCGGAAAGAAGTCTTGGCGTGCATTTCAGTGGATCCATACTCGCGCCGGATTTAGATTCTTGTAGTGTGTAAACTTTTGTACAAGTCAATTGGGCAAGCTTTGTAACAACTTTCTTAGTAATCAATAAATGTTGTTTTATTCCTTGAATGAATCTGTATCATATAGTCTTGTGCGAACAAATCTTCTAAACTGAAAAACAGAAAAAAAAAAAAAAAAAACAAAACAAACAAACAAACAAACAAATAAAAGAAAGCAAAATAGTAAGATAGTTTGACTCCGAGCGGGGACTAAGCTAATCTGGCCCTGAAGGAGATGTGCATGGTCCTGGCTTAGACTGTATAGCTCCTTTGGAAAAGTGTCACATTTCGCCAATTCTAGCGAAGTTACTGAAAAGTGTTCGTACGGGCGAGTCGTTCCTCGCTGGTTCCCAACTTTTGGAGTAGGCTCCTGTTTGCTGAAGTGTTGTTACTTAACTTTATATTGGACTAGATTGTGCCTCCAGTGCTGAATTTTGGCTCTCCGTGAGCCTCAATTATCAGAGTTTTGTCTCTGTCCGTGAATGGTGATTCTTCACCATTTTCTGGGTCCGGTGTCTGATATGTCTGTCCTGCAGGCCTGAGCTGTAATTGCTGACAATTGAGTTGTTTCAGCACTGCGTAATGGCAGTATCTCGCTGAAGGTTGATTTTCGCGTATAGTCCCTGGAGCATGGTTGGTAGTGCACATAATGCATTGGTGCAGAGTAGAAACTACTGCCTCCATATGATGGAGCCAAGGCCTTCCTAGGATGACGTTGTAGGCGGATGGAGCATCTACCACCATATGAACTCTTGGATGAGGTACTTCCGTAACTGTGGCTCTCCCGCGATTACCATTAGACTGATCTTCCCAATATGGAAGCTTTTTTCTTCGTTGAACTCAATCATGGGGTGATTGGCAGGCGTTAAGTCTGCCTCCATGAGTTGCATACTGTGGAATGTGTTGAAAAACATGACGTTGAGAGAACTCCCTGTGTCCACCAAGGCCCTTTTCACTTCCCACTTTGTAATGAGGATCGAAATGACTAGGGTGTCATTGCGAGGAGAATGGACGCCTTGGAGATCCTTGTCTGTGAACGTTAGTAGGGGATCAGGCTCTGAATACGTGCGTAGTGCACTTGTCTATCCTCGCCGGTGGGTTGCGTCCGCATCTCGAGAAGGGTCCTCTTTCTGGAATTGTTGGACTGCTCACCTTCCGAGCCGACTCCATGGAGTTCATATATGATGCCAGGAGCTTTATTCTTTATCTCCTTGATGGCAGATTCATTCTCTATCTCCTTGATGGCAGATTCGTTCTCTATCTCCTTGAGCTTCCCCTACAGAATCCAATACTCTATCTTGCTCCTGAGATTACAGTCATCAGTGTCGTGGCCGCCCTCCTTGTGAAATGAGTTGTATTTGTTATTATCGTGTCGGGAGGGATCTCCTTGCTCCTTGGGCACCACTTCAATTTCTCCCTAATTCTTAATGGGGTTGAGGACGTCGAACATACTGGAGTTGAGAGGAGTGACGGATTTAGAGTCGACGAACTTGGAAGCCTTATCTTGCCTTGGATGGCTAGAGTCAGGCTTGCAGTCATTGCGCTTCCTCTTTCTGTCGTCGTCTTCCTTTTTCTTCCCCTCTTTCCTATCCTTGGAACCAGAGGGTTTCTTTTTGGATTCCACCTCCTTCTTGGCTTCCAATATCTCATCGAGAATGACATCTTTCTAGGCACTCTTCAGCAAGTCTGACATATCAGTTGGAGGCTTTAGAGTGAGGAAATCGTAGAACTTTCCTATCCTAAGACCTGAGGTAACGGTTGTGACCACGGTGTCGTTACAGCAGCCGTCGATGAGGGTCCACTCATCGTTCAAGCGTGTGAGATACTCCCTCAATGTCTCGCTCGGCTTTTGTTTGAGGGTGAGCAGGTAATGTAGACTTTTCCTGATCCGCTGGCTGCCGACAAAGCGTGTGAGAAACATTGTTGCGCTGATTTCTTCAGGCTGGTAGGGAATGATCGGCACATTAGTACCTCAGACCCTTCTTTGAGCGCCATTACATGCTGGAAGTGGCGTAAGTGATCAGACGTCTTTGTTGTCTCGTCATAAAATTCCAGCTTTGGTGTAGTGAATTTCCTCGGCAGTGGCTCGTTCATGATGTTATCCATGAAAGGGGGGACGGTGAGGTTGAACAACACGTCAGGATTGGTGGCACTCCCGAACTTGTTCTCTGGTGTCTTCCGTAGACGAGGCTCTTCGTTGTTCCCGATCTCCTTCTGCGGGTGGAGGGTTCCTCTGAGTGAGCATCTCCACCGCTCGTGCAATTTGCTGCATCTGGGTTGACAGTAGATCCACTCTGGGGTCCGCAGTGGTTGCGGCCGGCATGGGGGTCTGAGGTTTTTCCCCCATGGTACTGGTGCCGTCGGTGCTGACGACGCTTCTCCAGTTCAAACGTTCGAGGGCTCAGGGATGTCTCCAAATCTCGTAGTCACCATATTTCTAGACTGTGAGGAAAGGTGATATCACTGTTTTTAAAGGAACTTCGTCGGTCCCCACGGACGGTGCCATACTAATGTAGTTGAATCCTATTCTCCTTGACCTTGACCTATGCAGGGAACACACATGAGCCAAAGACCATGGTTGTGGCAGCTGATGACACTCCGATGCTAAAGTAAGACAAGTATTGAGAAAGGCTTAAAGTTGGGTTCTATAATATACCTTTGTTCATCAACCTTGTGTCCTATTTATAATGTGAGAGTCCTTGCCCGGCTAGGCCTTTGGTGGCGTAGTTTAGGGAAAGAGATCTTGCTGGAGATCCTTTCCTAGTTAGGAGTTGTCCATGTAAGAGAGTTTTCCTACATGACCTGTGTTCCAAGATATGCGGGAAAGGTTTCCCTTTTGAAGTGTTGTTCATGCAAGGGAGTTTTCATGTACGACTTATACTCCAGTATTTGTTTTCTAGTCTTAACCAATGTATTGTTGGTGTGCCCATCATTGGTCGATCTCCTAGATACTTGCCTGATTAGGCCTTACAGGTATTGGGTTTGACCATGTGACGTGTGGGCCTAGTAGGACAGTGCAATTCGGCTCCAACATTCTGGATTCTGCCAAAGTGGGCTTAGTGTTGTCTGGGCTTTGCCAGATTTGATGGGCAATCAGGCCCACTTAGATTTGATTATCATGATACGTGTATGACACAGATTAGAGGACGGTTTGGTGTATCATCACCGTGTAATCATTCTTTTATGATGATTACAAAACAAAATCATGCATGAAATTCTTAATTCTTATATTATGGCACTCATAGCCCTAGGAATGGTGTATTAAAACACTTGTAGTAGTTTAGTAGAGATATACTCCAAATAGAGGCCAATATGAGAAAAGGATGGATAGTTTAGCTCAAATTACTTTTGATTTCATTTTCGTTTTTCTTCATTTTGGGACACTTAGAGGGTGATTTTTTTTAAGTGGTTAGAAACTAACTTCTAACTGGAGTTAGAAGTTCTGAACGAGCTTCTGAATGAACTATTTGTTTTACTTCTGAACGAGCTGCTGATTAAAAGATGTAAAATTAAATGGTGTTTGTTTTTAGATGCTGAATTGAAGTTTTTTTTTTTTTTTTTTTACATTTTTGCCCACCACCACATCTTTCACCGCCCACCACAAACCACCAACATTAACCCCCTTCTCAACTTGTTTTCTCTCCTAAATATCATTGAGACCACTTTCCACTACTACCATAAACCACCTTATATCCTTTTTCATTCCTCATACAATTTTCAATAGAGAGGAAGAGAAAGAGGAATAAGAGCAAGAGGAGGAGGAGGAGGGAATGCCAGAGAGGGTGGTGGTGATGGTGGCGGCATTGCTCGCATGATAAAATGGAGGTGGAGAAAAGAGTGGATGGTTGTTAAAGGAGATGGGTAATAGCAATCATTATGAATTTATTGTGTGGTTATTATTGGAATGAATTTTCATTAAGCACTCAGTGCTAAGTGATCAGCACCATGGGGGTGCTTACTCCAATAAGAACTTTAACTTCTAATCAGAACTAAAAACATACACTCTAAACAAGTTGTCTCACTTCTTATTAAGACTTCTAAGTCTATTCAAAAGAATAAGCAAACACCCATTACTCGTGTTGTACGTGAATTGGTGATTAGGGTTTAAAAGCTTTACTAAAGCTACAAGGGACTTTCTTAAACGTCTTTAGAAGAATGGATTGCATGTTTGTCATCAACGCGAGTGTGAATTTTGATTATTGTGGAACACTGAAATCATTCCTTGACCTCAAGCACGCAAGCAAAGTCTTTTCTTTACAATGCAAAAGATGGTTCTCATATGAAACAAATTTTTTGATTAGCTAGTTGTTTTATTCATCAGGTTCTTGGAAATTTGGATATATATACCAGAGGAAGTTGCTTGAAGTAATTGATGTTGGATAAGTTATCTTTTGATTGACACTGTTTTCTTACTACCGTTACCTTACTTCCATTTTCATTTAGTCCTTAGGTTAGCCTATTTCTAATAAATGTGTAATAAAACCATGAATATTGAGCCTTGTGCAAATCTTTTTCCTTTTTCTATACCAACGAGACCTAAATTCTCGGAAAGTACTTGTACTTGTGCAGATAAAGGTTGGTGTATGGGCTAAGATAAGGGACCTTGGACTAATCCAAGACATAATTAAGGTTGCTAACTGTATTCTTATATGTTTTCTCAGTTTTTGTTTAGTACCTTTACTGACATTTTAGAAATTATATAACATGTTTGTAAAGGAGATGCTAAATTATATAACATGTTTGTAATGGAGATGCTAAATGTTCAACATGAATTGTAACATTGTCAGGAATTGATGAGAATACCATTTTCGGGGATGAGATAGCGCACACAAAGGTGAGGTGGGGTTCCGATTTTTGTTATCGTTAATTGTAATCGTGCCCATGATCAAGTTTTTGTATATAAAGCTAATTGTGCTTTCATTTTGCTTAAATGTTTACCCATTTTTAATTTTCAGGTCGTATGCAAATACTAACATTTTGCTTAAATGTGTTTTCATCCCATCCCATTCTTTCGGAATTGGGACGAGATAGACCTCATTCCAACCTCGTCCTATCCCAAATGGGTTCGGGACGGGATGAGACACGATGAGATGAGCATGTACTAAGAAATTTCGTACAACGTAAAATTAAAAAAAAAGACCCTAGAGTTCAAATCGAGATAAATTATCACCTATGAAACTAGAAATCATATTTGATGGTACATCAAATAAGACTGTCATCACAACCATACACGTGGAAGAGATCGTCCATCACGAAGAGCAAATATTTCAAGACCAGGTCAAAACACAAAGCCCATAAAGGGCGGATGCAGTTATAAAAGCCCAAACTGGACACATTAGAATAAATCATAGTCAGAGGCCCAAATCCAGGCCCAATAGAGTACTCCCTTAAAGAAAATGAACGTTATAGAAAAAAAAGAGTCGTGGAGAAGTTACGCCTCCAAAGACATATATTCATAAAGAATGAGACTGTTAAAAAGAATGTCTCCTCTCGTTGGGCCTCACATGCTTAAGTCACGCAGAGAAGTAATAACAACCATTATATAAGGTAAAAAGAACATTCGACAAAGGTATACAATTTTAACTGAGTTTTGTCCAGATTTATCTCCATCTCCAACTAGGTTACTGACTTAAGCATCGGAGTGCCTTCGGCCACCAAAAAGGTGGTATTTGGCAATCTAACATTTGTTTTTGTGGGTCAGACTTATAGGAGACCAGATTTTGGACGAATCAGTTTGGCGTCGTCTGTGGGAAACGACAGTTTCCATTCAAGAAAAGAGTTTGCAGTAGAAAACTCCCTCAGTTCCGATCAGCGATTAAAAAGCTTTAAGAACAGATGGGACGCTCTACAGACACAATCAAAGCATTCCCTCCACTGGTGAAGCCGTAAAACCTACAATGCTTGCTTCAAACCCAACGACAACTCTCGAGCCAACCATGCCCGACAATAGATAGCCACAACGTGAAACGATAGCCCAATCATCTCAAACATCTAGTGGCACTGCCACAGATCCTCACGTAGATCAACTCATAACCCAGATGGACCTTCTGATCATAACGGTGGACAAACTCACTCAAAAGCGTGCTCAATCCGCCAACCATGTCTGAGAGAGTAATGAAGTTTCTGCAAAACCTCAGCAAGAAAATCTCGAAAGCAGTGAGCCACCAACAAATTGCCCCCCCAGAACGACGCGACTCCTGCACAAGTTCCATTCATGATTGGAGTCACGAATCCTAACATGTACGAATTGGCCAGAATGTCGTTCTCTAACGCGCTCATGATAACTTATCTACCAAAAAAGTCCACTCAACCAAAGTTCAAGGCATACGATGGCACCACCGATCCCACATACCATCTGCGATACTTCCACCACATTATGGCATTGAATGAAAACACAAACTCCATCCTATGATGAATATTTCACACCAATCTCACCTTTACAGTGATGAGTTGGTTCAACAGCTTGCCCCGGAGGTCGATAGACTCTTTCCAAGCGCTAGCCATTGCCTTCATCACGAGGTTCATCGATAGTCAGCGAAAGAGAAAGGGCCCACACTATTTGCTTCACATCAGAAAGAAGCCCGAGGAGACCATAAGGAAATACGTCACTTGTTTTACTAATGAGTTGACCATGATTACGGCTGCAACAACGATATGGCCATTTCCACCTTCACCTCCAGACTAAAAAAGGGACTGATGCAATCGATTTTTGCTCCCTACATGACTTGGACATGTTGACCTGCACAAGGAACGCACGTGAGCCATGGATCACCGTTGTGTTGGCCGATGACACTCCGATGCTAAAGTTATATAGGGATACGAGGAAGGCTTAATGTTGTAAACATGAAATTTGTAAAGTACCTTAGCTTACCAACCTCATGTCTTATATATAGTGTTGGAGTCATGGTTCGACCAAGTCATCGGTGGCGTAGTTTAGGGAAGAAGATCTTTGTGCAGATCCTTTTTCTAATTAGGAGTTGCGTTGTGAAGGGAAATTTCCCTGTCAGACTCCTGCTCCTGGATACGCAAGAGATAGTTCCCAATCAGAGTGTTGTCCACAGATGAAAATTTTCATGTACGGCGTATACTCTGGTATTTGCTTCCTAGTTGGAAACAAGGCGTTGTTGGCTTGTATGTCCGAAGTTGATCCCCGAGATATTTGCCTTAATAGGTCTTACGGGTGTTGGAGATGGTTGTGAGATGTGTGGCCTTAGCAGGCTGTAGTAATTAGGGTCTGTCTGGCAAACTGCATTATGTGGGCTTGAAACCACTTAGGCTGGATCAGTGTTGGGCTGACGCTTGGGCCTATTACTCCTTGACATCATCATGAAACATGCACGGCATAAGAGAGAGGACGTTTCGATGTATCATCAGTTGCTCCCCCAGAGTAGTCGGTCCACTAAATCTTTGAAAAGTAAACGTACCGTCGTGATGATTGAACCCGAAGCGTTGTCTCGAGTGGCACATAGCATTAATGGATTCGCGACTTCTCAAGGAGAAGAGGTACGGTTTATATTCTCTATAAATAATCGTCGTTTCAAAGAAGATCTCTTTTGTTTCTTCTTGTGTTTTTCTTTTTAGCGAGTGTCTTCTGTAAAGCTTGATTTGCACTTTCCATCGATGGTGGATAACGTTGAACTTATTCCCAGGTAGGAGTTGTCTTATACTTGCCTCAAGCTTTTTGAGAAGAGCTTGGTGAATGAAACCGAGTTAATCAGCCTTCGGAGCCAATACAATGTTCTCGGGGATATGGAAATCGTTTCTACGTTTGCGAATAGGGCTCCATTTTCGCCCCCACAGGGGTATATAGGGTTGAACCAAAGCATTTTTGAATCTGGACTCCGGTTCCCAGTGCCGGACGACGTTTGGCATTTCTTTTTTTTCTCCGTATGCCTGCGCTAAATTGGCCTCGAGCGGGATTAGGATTTTGATTGCAATCCTTCTCAGAGCGCACGATGCTAGCCTTCATTTGACCCCGGCGATAGTCCATCTTCTGACTGCCGCTCGATTGAATTATAGGGCATTTGCATACTGAACACCCCTATCATTGAGCCTTGGCAAAAATATTTGTTTATGGCTTCGGCGAATTCCTCATACTTCAGGCTTGGAGGACGTCGAGTCCCCAGATACTTTCAGTTTGACCTTAGTAAGTTCTTTGTTGTTGTCTTATCCTCTATGTTCCTGGATGTAGTGCTGACTCGATATGTTGCTTCTTTTTTTAGAAAAGTTTGCGACTTCGATCCTCTTTGAGGAGGAAGAAAAGATAGAGAGGAAGTTTAATGAACTGCCATTGATGTTTGTCGAGGAGGTCGTAATTCCAGGTAATGTCGTGCATGGCGGGTTGCTCCGGTGCTCCCATGATGTCCTTACTGCACCTAGTTCACCGATTGAAGAGGTCGGAGGCCGTCGTTCGGAGAAAATGAGCCTGGTTATGCCCAGCCCGACTAGGCTGACTGAGTTGGAATCAAGCATGCCTCCTATTGTTATTCCCAAGAGGAGGCGGCCCGCCAATCATGTTGCTTCTTCTTCTGAGCTGTCATCCTTGCTAAAGAAGGAGGCGTTTGCTCAGGAGGTGGTCCCACGGGATCGTGATCTCTTGCTAGATCTTGTAATCCCCTCTGCTGACTTAGAGGGGACGCACTGGACCAGGGGTCGACGTTGTGAGTCACCATGGGTCCCTGGGGGAGGCTCGCACTACTGAGTCACATGGTTATGTTGTGCTACACACTGATGCTCGCAGAAGAGTTCTTGCTTCGGAGAAGGTTTTCACAGACTTGCAGGTGTCATATTCGAATGCCCTCCATCGGGTGTATTATTTGACTGATCAACTGCAGGATTTCAGTGCTACTGCGGACTTGGGAACCCTGCAGACCGCGACGTCCGCATCGGAAGCGAAATTGATAGTCACATAATTATTACATAATATATCCCTTAATCAATATTTGTTAGTGTTTCGATTAGTATATTTTATTCTAATTATTTCATTTTCATGTTTTTGTAGGAATTTGAGTGTGAACGATGAAATCGCATTAAGGCGACAATTTGAGGAACGATAAATTGATTGATTCTAATGGTGGCACAAAGTAGCAGGTCAAATGTTTAAACCTAACCCAAACAAACCTAGGTCCACATAATTTAACCTAAGCCCAAGTTCGAAAGTTAACCTAAAGCCCAAACCCAACATAGGAGAATAGATCAAACCTATTTAGAATCTGGGATTTCTCTTTGGTTTTTCTTCTTCTGACTTTTTTTCTCTTTTTTCCAGCCACGCCACTCCTCTCCACTGAATCTCCTTTCCTCTCCTCCCTGGCAGAGACATAGAAACCTTCGTCTCTCGCCACAAACCAACCGCCATCGCCGCCATCTCACTCCACGTCCCTATCGCAGCTACCGTCCTCACCTCCCTGTTCTCACCGTAAGAAACCAAACAACACATAAACAAGGAGCACTTCCCTGCTTCACGACCCCCTGTTCCTCTCTCCGCCACCTCGTCTTCCTTCCTATTTTCGTATCTCTTTCTCACTGTTTCTCTCTCTTTCGTTCCCATCACAGACAAGAGACCAACAGGGAGAACTCCCATTCCCTGCTTCTCTTTCCCTCACGAACCCTGCCCCTCATTCACCTCTCTCTCTTACAGGAACGGAAGAAGACGAATGAGAAGCAACAACGTGAGCCACCATTACCGCCACCAAAGCCACTTCCCACCGCCATCAGCCACCACAAAATAGAACTCGCAAGAGCACCGCCCCTGTTTCTCTCTCTTTCTCTCTTTTTGTTCCCCTTCTCGTTCTTCCCTTACCCTCTCTCTGTCTCTTGCAGGTACCGGAGCCGGTCGGAGGAAGAAGAAGCTCGCGAGAAGCGAAGAGGAATTAGCAGCAGCGGCGCATCTCGCTGGAGAAGAAAGCGCAGGAGAAAGAGGCGGTGATATACATGTAATTATTACAAATTATAACCCTTAATTTATATATGTTAGTGCTTCAATTAATATATTTTATTCTAATTATTTCAATTTTTATGTTTTTGTAGGAATCTGCGCGCTGTGAACGATAAAAGTGCATTAAGGCGACAAATTTGAGAAAATGATTAATTTGTCGATTCTAGCGGTGGTACAAAAGAGTGGTTCACACATCTAAGCCTAATCCGAATAAGCATGGTCCACTTACTTTAACCAAGCCCAAGCCCAAGCCCAGAAAGCTAGAATCCTAAACCCAGCCTAACAAGGAAATAGGGAAACCCTATTTAGGTTTCTCTATTGCCTTCTCTTTGGAGGGAGCTCTCTTCCACGTTTTCTGATCTTGCTCTCCTTTCCAGCCACCATCACCACCTCCATTGGGCAGAGACAGAGCTCTCTCGCCACTAACCAAACACCACCTTGCCACCTTCTAACCACCGTCCTCGCCCCTGTTTCACGCTAAAAACCCCACCATCTAACCACCGTCCTCTCTGTCCATAGCACAGCCGCCACCACCATCTCCCTCCCTCTCTCTCACCGCCACCATCACCCGAGCACCATCGCCATCACCGCGACAGACTCGCTACCACCGCGAAACAGGGAGAGCACCTCCCTGTTTCACCTCCCTGTTTCTCGTCCTCCTTCGCGGTTTTGTTATTATCCCTGTTCCCTCACCCTCTCTCTTTGTTCTTGCAGGTACAGGAGCCGATTGGGAGGAGAGGAAGCTCGCGAGGAGCGGAGAACAGCGGCGGAGTTGGTCGCGTCGCGCTGGAGAAGACGAACCAGCAGAGAGCAGAAATTTCGCGCGGGAGAAACTGTTTTTCACTTTTGAAAAACGGTTTTGGCTATTGACACCCCGAGAATTTGTAAGAGCCACCACAGAGCCTTTTTAGCTGCTTTTCTCGGGATTCGTGCGCGTACAGGAAGTGATGGATTCCTCCTCCAGTGATGCTGTGACCACCACCACCATGAGTCACTAAACCTCACGCAAGGTGAAGAGGTGAACTCCTAGATGTAACGCACTAAATTAGTAATTGATTCGCTTTAAGTGTTCACGATGAATAATGATGTTTAATGATTCTCACTTTTATTTAATATAGAAATTTATGTTATTTTAGTGACAGAGATTTCATAGATTTCTTCGTAGATTTTTATTACTCCGGTGATTATCTTTTCTTCTCCATATAAGCTTAGTCACGCTTTTCTTATGTGTGGAATGTTTAAGGATTAATTGATTCCGGTAGGTTAGTTATATGTGATCGTCATTTATTACGGTATTGTCTCCGGATATATCGTAAGTTTAAGATATCACATATGACAAACCTTTGTGTTTTCTTAGAAGAAGTGAAATCTTAAATTCATTTACATTAGGGTATATTAATGATTAAAAGATTATTTTTCCGACTACGTCGTTTGGGATGTGAAACACGTAGTTGAGTCATCATAGCGAATCAATACTAGTTGGCGTGTGAAGTCTAGGAGGGATTCTTGGAACCTTGTGATTTTTTTCCAAACTTAATTTTCATTAAATTAAATTCAATTTCGTATTTTAAATTTGTTAGAATTTCTTAACTTTAGTTTCGCATAGTTTGTTTTCCTTAACCTTGTTTTGTAGATCGTTTTTCCTCGTGGGATCGACACCCCATTCTTTACTGCAATTGACCGCGTGTATTGTTTGGGCGTAATCAAATTTTGGCGCCGTTGCCGGGGAACAAGCGTCATCCTACAAAGAAGGTTTCGGGTATTATCTTTCTTGCTCATTTTTCATTTTATTTTATTTTATTCTATTTTTAGGTTTTAGATCCATTTTAATTTTAAATTTTATTTTATTTCTAAAAAAAAAAAATTAAAATCTTTCAAAAAAAAAAAATTTATAAAAAAAAAAAAAAAAAAAAAAAAAACATTAGGGGTGTGAGTTGGAATAGAGACCACTTAGGTTCGTGGGAGGAGATGACCCAAACATTTTTTAATAAATACTTTCCTCACCACAAAACCAACGGTCTAAAGAGACAGATTTGTACCTTCACCCAAAAGAATAGCGAGACATTATATCAAGCATGGGAAAGGTTCAAGGATCTCTTGAATACATGCCCACACCATGGGTATGAGAGTTGGCGCTTAGTCATTTATTTTTATGAGGGGCTCACCAGTAGAGAACGTCAGTTCGTTGAGATGATGTGTAATGAAGAGTTTTTGCAAAAAGACCCTGATGAGGCCATTGAGTACCTGAATGACTTAGCTGAAAAGGCCCACACTTGGACTGGTCCAAGTGCTACTGAGAGCACAGATAGAACACTCCCAGCTGGAGTTTACCAACTTAGGGAAGAGAATAGCCTTAGAGCCCAACTTAATAGAGTAACTAGGGAGTTAGAGGCACTTAAGACCAAGGATGGTAGGCCCGCACATACTGTTGCCAGAGTTGAGCTACAGGACGCCTGTTTTATATGCGGGGGAGTTGAACACTTAGCACAGGATTGCCCGACCTTGACTGAGATGAGAGGGGTTTATGAGGAACAATGTAACGCCTTAGGGATGTACAAGAAGCCTTACTCACCATTCTCTAACACTTACAATTCTGGCTGGAGAGATCACCCTAACTTTAGCTGGAGGTCTGAGGCCGACCAACCTACACACCCACAGGCACAACCACCTAAGTCATACCCTGCACCTCCGTACAATGCGCAATCTAATAAAAGTTCCTTATCAGACACTTTGCATGCATTTATAGAGGCACAAGGTAAAACTAATCACAAAATTGAGGTTGCATTGACACAGTTGGCAGAGGAGAACAAGGAGATCAGAAGCCAAATAACAAGGCTGGCAAGTTCATTAACAATACAAGCTCAGGACCAATTTCAGTCACAGCCTCAAGCAAATCCGAAGGGCCAACTTATGGCACAAACCTCTACTTCAGACTCTCAGAATGTCATAGAGATTAATGCCATCACTACTCAGAGTGATAAGATTTTAGATGGATCAAGCTCGTTCACAACTATAAGCACCTCCCCAAGTGCAAAGGAGAGCATCCCTGAGGATGAGCCCAATAAGAACATTCCAGTTTCAGTTCTTTTTCCTCAAGCACTACGACCTCCTGGAAAGAAATCAGAAATGCATGGTGAGATTCTAGAACACTTGAAACAGGTTAAAATTAACTTACCTTTGCTGCATGTGATTAAACAGGTACCAACTTATGCGAGGGTCATCAAGGATCTATGCACTATCAAGAGGAAACATCAGGTGGTTGCTATTTTTGAGTGGACTGATCCTCAACTTTTCAGGTTGTTGGTATACGATTCCTTAACCTTTTTGACTCATTTATATCATAGACTAGGTTTGAAAGTGAATGTTTCCTATGTTCTTCCTCGTCACTTCATGGTATATCTTTCATGAGGGAGAATATATGTCGGGCTGAAGACGTTAAACCAAGCGCTCCTAGGAGGCAGCCTAGCCTTAGTTGTGTGTCTTTGCTGTTAGTTTGGATTGATTTTCGAGTACCCTATTTAGTTGTGTTTCACTCATACTCGTTAGCTCCATAACATTTTTGACTTACAACTTGCCTTTTTTTTTGTTTTCTTTGTTAATGTCGAGTATGCATTTTATCGATTTCTAATGAAAACTCCATGATTCTTATGTTTCTGAGCGTTCATTGGTGGAAGATTTCATTGAAATTGGTAAAGCTTCACCATGGTAATATCACTCTAACCCTCCTCTTTTCTTTTGCCTTACTTTGTCATGATTATTATTTTATACATTGAGGACAATGTTTGGTTTAGGTTTGGGGGTGTGGTTTATTAGATTTTTTATGCAATTTTCAAAAATCTTTGAGTTTAAAAGGTATTTTACAATTAAACCGAGTCATTTTTGTGTTCTACTCAATCTCCATTGAATACTTAGATGATTATGGTAATTGTGTAAAATCTTCTTGAAAATGCATTTGAAATCCGAACTCTTGGTGAATAAAATAATAATAAAAAAAAAAAAAAAAAAAGAGGTTTTGAGTTCTCTTCAATTTTAGAGAATGATTTTGTTGCCTTTAATTTTGAGAAAACACATACTAGCATGTGTCACATAGTTATATTAGTGGAAAACATGATATTTGATATTATCCTTATGTTAGATGTATTTCGTGAGACTTTTCAACTCGACTATTTATGCACTATAAGCCAAGTCAACATGATTTGAAGTTGATTAGTGAAGTATTGAACTAGAAAACCTTAGAATAATAGTGGAGACTTAACCCTTGTGAGTTTTGAGCCATTCTTTATTTCTTGAGGGTTATTAATTACACTCTGATTTTTCTTGAGTCCGCATTATTTCGTTGATGATCTCATTATTCTTGATTTTCTTATTGATTGCTTTAAGAATGACATAAAAATTGAATCTTTCCACTAGAACTTCTTGCTTTATTTAGTTGAGATGTCCTAGTACTAACTAGAACTTATGAAGTGATATAGGCATTTCTTTCTTTAAACCATTTTTAACCTTTTAGCCTACCCAATAATAAATATCCATTTGCAGCCCTTTGAGCCTTTAGATAGCCTTTTCTTTGTGATCCCCATTCCCAATACCTACTCCAATCAAGGAGTAATACCTCTATTATTTTATCCTTACCCAATTTTCTGAGAATGTATCCGGTGAGATATATTTATGGAATGGGCAAATAAAATAAAAAAAAAAGGATATTTCATGCGCCCTCGAAGTAAAAGTGTTGGATTGTATCAATGGGGAAAAGCATTTCAAAAAAAAAAAAAAAAAAAAAGGATATTTCATGCGCCCTCGAAGTAAAAGTGTTGGATTGTATCAATGGGGAAAAGCATTTCAAAAAAAAAAAAAAAAAAAAAAGTGATTGAAGAAGAAAATAATGAAGAAAAAGTTAATGGTGTACAACATTGATTTGCTCTTCAATGCTCAATGTTTTATTCAAGGGTGTATCCATTCTCAGAAAATCTTTGTATCCTTTTGTCCATTATTGTTTGCCATAATCCAAGCCCCAATACAACCTAGTAAAGACCTGATTGATCTTAAGTGAAAGTTAGCTTAATAGATGTGGAGATTGAATAGGCAAGAACTATGGTGTTTGATTCAACATTCTCAAAAGTAATCAATATTCCGGTCCATGAGATCATATTCATTTCACTCTTTGAAAATTCCGTTTTTCATGATAATTATATGTGAGACGTTTGCATTTTCCATAATATATTCTTTTCCTCACATATAAACTGAGTGCCCAATCTCTGAGCGTTTCATTTTTGAGCGACATGAGAGAATTGTAGTCGAAACGTCTTTTCTAAAGGTTTTCTTGTCACATCTTTACTATGAGATGAAGAGTTATGTTGATAAGGCTCCTCACACACACACTTCGAGTTGAGAATGATTATGAAAATTCACTTAACCTTTAGATACTATTAAATTATTGTACTCTATTGATATACCTTTGTGACAGTTTTAGTTTGTTGTTTTTCTCGAATGCTAAGCAATTAGAAAATTACTCTAAAGAAAATAAAGAAGAATGCTCACACTTTTGCATTATGTTTTTAGAAAATAGATTTTGTTTTATTGAGTCAGTAATGTTTGGGGGTAGCATTTCTGGAAACCCTCACGAGACTATAACTCGTCCTCTAGAGGTAATCTAGAGGTTTAAAGCCTTGTTGCACGTTAAGGTAAGTGCAACCGTGATTCCTACGAAAGTGAGTTAGGATTTTATTCTTTATTTTGTTTTGCTCGAGGACTAGCAAAATATAGGTTTGGGGGTATTTGATATACATGTAATTATTACAAATTATAACCCTTAATTTATATATGTTAGTGCTTCAATTAATATATTTTATTCTAATTATTTCAATTTTTATGTTTTTGTAGGAATCTGCGCGCGTGAACGATAAAAGTGCATTAAGGCGACAAATTTGAGAAAATGATTAATTTGTCGATTCTAGCGGTGGTACAAAAGAGTGGTTCACACATCTAAGCCTAATCCGAATAAGCATGGTCCACTTACTTTAACCAAGCCCAAGCCCAAGCCCAGAAAGCTAGAATCCTAAACCCAGCCTAACAAGGAAATAGGGAAACCCTATTTAGGTTTCTCTATTGCCTTCTCTTTGGAGGGAGCTCTCTTCCACGTTTTCTGATCTTGCTCTCCTTTCCAGCCACCATCACCACCTCCATTGGGCAGAGACAGAGCTCTCTCGCCACTAACCAAACACCACCTTGCCACCTTCTAACCACCGTCCTCGCCCCTGTTTCACGCTAAAAACCCCACCATCTAACCACCGTCCTCTCTGTCCATAGCACAGCCGCCACCACCATCTCCCTCCCTCTCTCTCACCGCCACCATCACCCGAGCACCATCGCCATCACCGCGACAGACTCGCTACCACCGCGAAACAGGGAGAGCACCTCCCTGTTTCACCTCCCTGTTTCTCGTCCTCCTTCGCGGTTTTGTTATTATCCCTGTTCCCTCACCCTCTCTCTTTGTTCTTGCAGGTACAGGAGCCGATTGGGAGGAGAGGAAGCTCGCGAGGAGCGGAGAACAGCGGCGGAGTTGGTCGCGTCGCGCTGGAGAAGACGAACCAGCAGAGAGCAGAAATTTCGCGCGGGAGAAACTGTTTTTCACTTTTGAAAAACGGTTTTGGCTATTGACACCCCGAGAATTTGTAAGAGCCACCACAGAGCCTTTTTAGCTGCTTTTCTCGAGATTCGTGTGCGTACAGGAAGTGATGGATTCCTCCTCCAGTGATGCTGTGACCACCACCACCATGAGTCACTAAACCTCACGCAAGGTGAAGAGGTGAACTCCTAGATGTAACGCACTAAATTAGTAATTGATTCGCTTTAAGTGTTCACGATGAATAATGATGTTTAATGATTCTCACTTTTATTTAATATAGAAATTTATGTTATTTTAGTGACAGAGATTTCATAGATTTCTTCGTAGATTTTTATTACTCCGGTGATTATCTTTTCTTCTCCATATAAACTTAGTCACGCTTTTCTTATGTGTGGAATGTTTAAGGATTAATTGATTCCGGTAGGTTAGTTATATGTGATCGTCATTTATTACGGTATTGTCTCCGGATATATCGTAAGTTTAAGATATCACATATGACAAACCTTTGTGTTTTCTTAGAAGAAGTGAAATCTTAAATTCATTTACATTAGGGTATATTAATGATTAAAAGATTATTTTTCCGACTACGTCGTTTGGGATGTGAAACACGTAGTTGAGTCATCATAGCGAATCAATACTAGTTGGCGTGTGAAGTCTAGGAGGGATTCTTGGAACCTTGTGATTTTTTTCCAAACTTAATTTTCATTAAATTAAATTCAATTTCGTATTTTAAATTTGTTAGAATTTCTTAACTTTAGTTTCGCATAGTTTGTTTTCCTTAACCTTGTTTTGTAGATCGTTTTTCCTCGTGGGATCGACACCCCATTCTTTACTGCAATTGACCGCGTGTATTGTTTGGGCGTAATCAGGCGGGAACCAATTGTTTTTCAAAATAGTTGGCTATTTGCACTCCGGTGTTTACTCTAAGCCACCACAGTCCATCAACATTCTTTTCTCGGGATGTGTGTTCATGCTGAGATGGATTCCACCTACACCAGTGCAGTGACGCCATCCACCATGATCTTCTAGACCCCGCGCCGAGGCGAAGATGAAACCACATGGAGTCCTAGAGTTTGTTGTATTTGAATTTATTGTTTTCTATATACTTGAACGTTAAACACAGTTGATTTCTGAGTTTCAATAATTTGCTTTTACCAATTATATCCGGATTAATTATCTAGGCTAGTCGGTAGTTACAAGTACCCTTTATTGATATTCAAAGCCTGCTATAATCAATTAATCTGAATCTGTGATTGTGTGTGCCGTAAAAAGACATGTAATGCTAGGGATTTAGAATTAGTTAAAATAAACCTGTGATTGTGTGTGCCGTAAGAAGACACGCAATGCTAGGGGTGTATACATTTGCTGAAATCAATTGCGAACTTAGATTAATCTTTAGGTTAGTCATGTTAATTCTTGAAAACAATAATTTGGATTACACAAATCTCGAAGAACCTGTGGTGGATTCGATGTCTCTATCATCTTATCAGTTTAATTTTAGTTATCAATTTCATTTTCTTAATTTAGTAATTTTCATCTTCTGTAACCCCCAACTCTAAATTAGTTCAAATAACTCTTAGAATTCGAATGTCTCGTCAATCCTCGTGGGATCGACCCGTATTTGCCATTTTCTACCAATTAGACAGTCGTGCACTTGCGGTATTACAACTAGGGTTTATTAGCTTATTAATTTAGGTTAATAAAAACTCCATCACCTCCATCGAGTGGATTATTTGACTAATCAACTGCAGAATTTCAGTGCTACTGCGGACTTGGGAGCCTTGCAGACCGCGGCGTCCACATCTGAAGCAAAATTAGTAGTCATAAAGGCTCAATTGAAGTCAACCAAAATTGACTTGGCTTTACCCGAGCGGAACTGGGGCGGGCTCTTTATGAGTTGGAGTGCTTAGAAGGAACAATTGGCAAATGGTCGTCCGATCTGCAAGCTTAGATTGCCAAGAGGAAGCGAGCCGAGACTGGATGGGTTGTTATGCGACGACAGCTTGAATCAGAAGTCGTTGAGGGGCTTCGCCACGTTCTTGAAACATAATGCTTGTTGACAGAAGATCATTCGCACTATGCTGCATTGGTAGGTGCGATAGATTTTGGGGCTTCAGGACGGAAGCTGCATATTTTGTCCGAGGTTGTGCAAGGCAGGTTAAAGCTTCTAGAGCTCATTAAATAAAAACGCCCTGATCTTGACCTCGACTTTGCTTATTATAGGAAGGTCGCTTTTGGCGCTATCACGCATAAAGAAAGTCTTGGTTTTTCGAGACGGACTGCTGGGGAAGCCATTTTGCCTTCTTCTGTTAAAAAATAGTTGCAATGTCCTTCTTGGGACAAAAACAATTTTTTTAATGAAATTCATGTTTTGTAACTTTGTTTTTTGTCATGTACTGTCGTGCCATTATATCTTCTTTAGAAGCTTTCGACCCATGTTGCAGGTCGTGGAATTAGTACTTTCGGGCCCTACATGCTGGCCGATGGTCCGTATTATCAGTTGAGTTGCATCAAAACTGATTGCTTTGAGCAAAACCCTTATTTATAGGTGGGCCATAAAGGTTCCTAACGAGTCACCGCCATGAGTCGTGGAACCGCTGAATACACTATTACCCCTAAGCCATCGTTGCTCGTGCACAACGAACAAGGTGCTAGGATGTTCGAAAAGTCGTTGTCAATAGGAACTAACTAAGCTTACTTGGTGCGTTTCGGAAATCATTGACTGTTTGGCGAGTCGTCGTCATCAGGCGAAAGAACACTGATTTGGCTGTGATTAAATTCGGTGACCATGGTCTTTAAAGAAGCAGTGGTCCCGTGGAAAGCCGTCGGTATCAGTAGAGGCTAACTAGGCTTCCACCTTCCAAATCATACACACCCGCACATAGTAAGCTACATATTTGGGCGTTGATCATCTATCCAAGTATGTTAATTCCTTTTTTTAAGGATAATAATCGTTATTTTGGAATGTTTCATCGTATTCAAGATATCTACCGCAGATATTGATGGTATCTTCACCTGATTTTAGGATTTTAATCATGATATTTATTGTTGTTGAGGAAAGGTGGACAGTCATGTCTTGAAACAAGATTTGAGAATGGTAACTTTAGGGATGGCAACAGGGGTTGGGTTTTTCAATTACACTATCAGGATCCAGTTATAACTAATCGAGTTTAAACTCAGGGTTGAAACGTGTCGTATTGATAATTATAATCCGTTGTCTATTGCTTGTTGCTCCGATTGGGATTAGTACAAAGACATACAGTTCACTTATAAAAAAAATAACAATTATGAATTATTACATACAACACTTAACTAACACTGCTTAACAAAACACTCACTGACTCTTTGCTTCACACTCATACACACTGATGCAAGGGCGGAGCCGGTATTTTAGTCCAGGGGGGCCAAGTCTACACATTGACACTACATGGGTTCAACATTGTGGTCCTATGGCAAGTCTCGGCATCAGTAACAAGCTTTTTTTTCTTCGGGACATGACCACGGCTGATTGCCAACAGCTTAAACAGACTAGCGAGCTTGGAAACTTTCATCTTTCTAATGCTCAGGCCAGCTTTAACGACATTTCTAGCAATAACATGAGCATTGTGATCTGTAGGCCTCTTAACGGAGCTCACTTCCCAATCAATGCTCGCATTGCCAATGACACTTGGAGGAGCATCGCCAATGACAGTTGGAGGAGTATGCTCGCATCGACATTTTCAGTGCGCGCAACATTAGCTTCCGAAGCACAAGCCGTCGTAAGCACTGCACGATCCGCCTCGCTCATAGTGTACAAACTACTACGATCGATGATATCTGTAGTAAGCAAAGCTTTTATTGGGGACCGAGGCAGCTTATTAAATCATTTTCGAAATTCTTGCTTCTCCACAGACAAAAAACAGTTCATTCCTCTTGGGTTCTCGGAACGATCGTAGAATATGTATATTGCATAACTTGAAATAATAAGAAGAAATGGATGCGTAAGACTAGGGTCGTGACTAGCCCCTATACTCGTCCCTGAGATTATCAAAACAGGATGGACCACAGCGATAGCAAGTGTTGTTCGTGTTTACACTAAACCCCACCATAGAGTGCAGAACCCTGATGTTCATTGGAATCCCAAATATAATAGCCCTCGATAAGGTCGCAATCAGTACTCTCCAGCCGTTAGGAACCATCTACGTGAGAACGATGCCAAAAAAATCAAGATACTCCTTGAAGATTTCTAGAGCTGGAAGACTAAGACCCCCTTGAAACATGCCAAGGTACAACACAATGTAGCCAGACCTTGGACGACAAGGACTGTCACCCTCTTCAGGCAAGATGATCTCGAGGTCAGATGACAATGATTAGTCGTAACGAACAGTATCCAAAGTCGTCCACTTCGTCTGCGTAGGCGAGTAGTAAGCTTCACAAGTAGCAAGCACGTCACCACTTAGAACCCTGAATCTAGACATCTTTATTTGACAAACATGAAAGAAACAAAAGCATGGAAACGAAGAGAACGTAATGAAGAAAATACTATATTCACCTCCTTTTTTATAGTGTTGAACAATGAAAGGACTACTCGTAGGAAAATGGCGGAACACGATGGCAACACAAAACCCCAAAAATCACGCCGAAACGAACAAGCGGATGAGACATCGGAGAAACAAAGAGTCGTAGAGGGAGTTATGCCCCCAAGGACGTATCTTCATAAATAAAGAGACTGTCACAAAAAAGGTCTCCCCTCGTTGCTCCTCACGCGCTTAAGTCACGCAGATAAGTAATAACGATCATTATATAAGGTAAATAGAACATTCGACAAAGGTATTCAATTTTAACTGAGTTCTATCCAGATGTTCCAACTGGGTTACTATCTTAAGCGTCGGAGTGCCTTTGGCCACCAAAAATGTGGTCTTTGGCAATCTAACAATTTTTTTGCAGGCTAGACTTATAGGTGACCAAATTTTGGACACATCAATATTCATTATATAAATAAAATATAAGTAGCATACACTCTACTTCTAACAACTCTCAACCAAAAACATTTTAACTCATTGGTGTTACCTATTATAGTAAACAACTCTCAACCCGGAACTACCAAACAACACTTTGGAAGACTTCATTATCAACCAACATTAAACTATACAAACAAAAATCTAAAAGTTACAAATAAACAGAAAAACAAGAATCATACCTCATATGGGTTTGTTTCACAGTCATTAGAGGATTGAATGAGATTTAAACAAAAAAATCCCCCTCAAAGTTGTTTGAACACTTGGACGAAGCCACAAATTCTCCTACCTCCATCTTTCAACATATTTCCTTCGAAATCAAACCCCAAACGAATACAAAATCAGGGAATGCGGGTCAAACACAGTCGAATGGCCGAACTTGGGTTCTATTAGAATCGAAAATTGATGAAGATGCATCAAACATAGATTTTCTCACGTCTGCCGTGGAGAGCCTCGTTTTTATGGTGAAAATGGTCGATGAGAGAGTTTTGATCACATGGTGGCACAAAATAAAAGTTTCACCCTGTTTTGGAGGGGAAAACATGGTGGAACATGAAGGAAAATGTGGGTGTATATAGCAGCTCCCATGTTTTCAAGACTATTCACAAAATTGGCGATATACATCTTCACAACACAAAACTTTTCACTACATTCTACAATTGTAAAGTCGCACAAATTACTACATTTGATTTGCAAGTGGCAAGCATCCTAATTATGTACTTGAAGTTAAACAACAAAGAATTAAGATCAGATGAGATACGGTTTGAGTGTCAGGATGATATTGTTTTGTTTTATTTAAACTTTGTTCCTCACTATAAATATTAGGGGCCTTTCTAATTGTCGAGGGAACGCTCGCTCCTCTCCCTCGCGCGTTCCCTCAACAATTAGAAAAGTTGAAATATTAGTTCTGAGAATACCCCAAGTAAGACCAAGAAGAGATAAAAAAAAAAGTCTAATATACTCCCAACCTAATCCAAAGCTCTACCCAAGACCACGAGCCTCATTTCTTCTCGACATGACAACCGAAATTCCACTTCACCGATTTCCTCTCGACCTAATAGTCGTCTACTGTCTCTTGTCCAGTCACCACCACTACTACTCTGCTCCACCACCCCACCTCCTCACAGATATGTCCACCTCCACCGCACCTCCTCGTTAAACAAAGACTGGATGTGCAAGAGCTTCAAAAGAAGGGAAGATCAGTTCTTATAGATGAGGATTTGTCGGTTAGTTGGTGAATTGGGAGGGGTTGTCGTATGGATCCAGTGAGAGATGGGTTTGTTAAGCCTCGTTTTTTTATTTATGAACATCTTGTGTGATGATCTTCTTGTTCGATAGCTACAACAACCATGATAAAATATCAGATCGATTGTCGGGAACCATGTGAGAGTGAGATTGAATGACAGTTAATCAAATCAGATAACAAAATGCAAAAACTCACTATTTACTGTAATTAAATTAAGGGTCATTTGCACTTTCCCGCTATAATAAATAGCTAATACCAATCACCCCAGAATAAATCAGTGTTGCACTTTGTCCCCAGGACAAGCTGTCAACGTGCATTGATCGTCGTTTTCAAAATGTCCATAGTTAGATGACTAAAATACCCTCAAGAACTCTAAAGGTGACATTGAATGTTTGTATCTCAAAGAGTTTATCTCGAAGTAGATCAAATGGTCCAATTAAAATGATAAGCGTATCTAGAGGACAGTCTAACAATTATTAAAAAATTTCATTCTATCCCAACCCATTCATCCCCCTCATCCTTTCTTCCATCTCTCCCAGTCTCACTGATTAAAACTCCCCCGCCACCACCCGCGACAACACTGCCTCCCAATCCTCACCTCACTCCCCCTCCTCTCCAATCTTTCACTAGATGCTTTTAGAAGGTTTCAAGCCCAATAAGTTCACATTTATCAGCACTCTAAGATCATACTCTAGTTTGTCAAATATTATATTTAGGCAACTATTCCACTGTCATGTCCTTAAGAGCAACCTCAACGATGATGATTTTGTGGAAACAACTTTAGTTTGACATGTATGCAAAATGTTGGTTTTTGGAACATGCAAATACAATTTTCAGTACTATGAAAAAAAAAGATGTGTTTACTTGGACATTGATGATCAGTGGGTATGCACATACAGGTGAAAGGGAAAGGCAATCGAGTACTTCCGTCTGATGCAACGAGAAGTTGTTTGCCCTAATGAGTCCATTTTGCCAATTGTTTGAGAGGCGCTTTGCTGTAGTTGCTCTCCAAAGTGACCACCAACTTCATTCACGAAACATTCATTCATTGAACAAAATGACTCTCATTCCAGATTCCATGGTTTGGCAAATAATACTCAGGGCTTGCTGCAAGCATGGAAATGTTGAATTGAGGGAAAAGGCTGCAAGGGAACTCTTCGAGCTTGAACCCCAAATAGACTCGACTTACATATTGCTATCCAATATTTATGCTTCCAAAGGGATGTGGGAAGATGTTGCTAAGGTCAGGGATCTATGTTAGGTGTTAATATTTGAAAACCAATGATTGGGGTCTGTTCATGGCCTCTTTAAATTTTTGTTTCAAATGGATGTAATGGTTGTGAAAAGTGTGTATCTAATGCCTTTCAGATGGTTCCTAACAGTGCTACTGTTGGCTCATGTTTGAAATATGCAAATGGTGAAAATGCTCATATTGAAAATCAAGTCTCAACAGTCAATAATAGTTTGTTGATGGTGATTGGTTGAAAATGTTTCCTTTACTTTTCTCTTATTCGAAATAGAGAAATGGAGAAGAGCGGGGAAGGGGTGAGGATTTGGGGACGATGTTGTCGCAGGTGGACGGAGATGGGGTGGGGGCGGTGGTAGCGGGAGTTTTAATCAAAGAGAGGAAGGAAGGACGAGGGGGATGAGTGGGTTGGGAAGAATGAGTTTTTTTAATAACTATTAGATTTTCCTTGAGATATGCTTATCATTTTACTTGGACCATTTGATCTACTTCGAAATGAACTCTTTGAGATAAAAAAAAAGTCAATCTCAGCTTTAGATTTCTTGAGGGTATTTTGGTCATCTAAATATGGAAATTTTCAAAACAGATGGTCAACGCACGGTGACTGCTAGTCCTAGGGGCAAATTGCAATACCGATTTATTTTGAGGGTGACCTTGTATTAGCTATTTATTACAGAGGGAAAATGCAAATGACACTTACATTAATTATTGGGTCTACATAACATAGGTTCTTAAAGTCTTCTTCCTTGGCATACCAATTAGGTATGATTCTTAATGCACTGGGATAAAGATCCTTGTAGGAATTTCTCATGTTACCTTTTGCCATTCCAGTAGCCAGATATTTGCACCAATGATTGATAAATTAGGTTGTGGTTGGTTGCATAGAATCTTATTCCACGAAGCTCCACGAGAGGACTACTTACATTTAATAAGTTAATGGTTCCATTGCCACCATTGATTACAAAAATCTAAAGGTGGATGGTGAGTACTACATCAAATTAGCTTAAATGTAGGTTGTCCTCTCATGGATTCTCATGAAACAGGAGTCCATGCAACCAAATGCACCCTTATTTTCAAACCTCTCATAATCTTATTTCCTCTTAAAAAAAATGCTTAGATAGTCATGTCCTTTGGCGAAGTGTGCAAGCAAACCAACGAATAAAAAATTAGAGAGCTTATGATATATCTCACAATTTGTTCGTGTTTGGGATACTTTTGGTTGATCGATTTGAACCAGACTTGATTTTGAATCAAAACAGATGAAGCATTGTACATAAAAAAAAATTGTAAGAGGTTGTTGATGCTTCGATTTGAGTTGAACCCTCATCTTCTTCTTCTCCCTCCCCCTCTTCATCGTAGTGTGGTTGCTTCTGAAGTGAGCTGAATGATGTGTGTAATCATTCTTCGAATGGATATTGCAGATCTCAAAGCATTTTAAGGGTTTTTACGATCTCGATGCAATTAAAAGGGTTTGTTTTATTTTTTTTAGTGTTTTTTTAGTTTGGCACTCATTGGTTTATACCCATTAGAGTTTCGTCCTCGTTTTGAAAACTAATTGAATCTATCACTCATTTTCTAAAGGAACCGTTAAGTCCACGTCATTGACTGGTCAAGACTAATTTTTGAATATTTTGCCCTTACCAACACCACCTTCTCTTGCAACTGAACCCCCACACTGAAAACACCGTCGAGCCACTCAAATTGCCAACACTGACGCCACCATCTCCCTCCAACCTCCTCATCTCCGACTGAAACTATCATCTTCCCTTTTACTTGCCTCATGTTAATTCATCAATCACAACGATCCATCCATGATATATTACAACATCCAGCAAATCTAAACTAAACCTTGAATCGCTCTATCACCCCAAACACAAAGATCAAGAAGGAATTTCATCAAACATATCCAAACCCCCCATTGAACCCTAACATCATCATCATGTGAGACATCACCAAACTCTTCAATTTCTAAAAAAAACCCTAAAGTTCTCATCTTTAGAGCTCCTCTTACCCCATTTCCACCACTTTCCTTCACTGAATTACTAACCCAACACTCTGAACAAACCTCAATGAGAACCCCACACCAAAAACTAGCATAGAAGCATGAACCACTAATATTGAAGAAACCAACTCTAGAAATCGCTAAAGCCGAAACAAAACCCAACATAAACATGAGAACTCATTTTCTATCATCGATTCCTACTGAAACAAAAATTAATTACACTGATCGAGCTTACCAGAGTGTTTTGAGTTTTTGATGAGGCTCAGATCGTCCCATCCACTATAGTTTCCAGAACTTAAAACGCAAAAAATTTGTCATTTTGGGTCTAACCACCATTTTTCGATTGGGGAATTGGAGGTTTATGGTCACCCCCAAAGTGCCCAATCAACATAGGATCGGAGAAGATGAAATGGTGGTGACAACTACACAGAAAGTGAAAGGGTTGGGGAGGAAAGCTTGTTAGGGGGTTTAGGCCCTTCATTTTTTTTTATGGAGATACGTTCTAAATCTGATTTTGAAATTTTTGGTCTGGTCCTTGGTCTTGGTTATTCGGGCCGATTAACCAGATCGACACAACCCTAGTTTAACCTAAGGTAAAGGCAAAATGGTCCAAAAACTAGTCTTGACCAGTCAATGACGTGGACTTAACGGTTCCGTAATTCAATTACAAGTTTTAATGGATTGTAAAGGATTTTAAAATCCATTAGAATCCAGGGGTACTCAATTAAGGATTTAAAATAATACATATAAATCTAGACTATTTTCAAATTCAGCCTCCTCCCCTCGAATTTCAATTTCTCTCCTTCCTCTCCCCCAAGGTAACACTGCGCTTCAAGTTTGGGTTTCTCATCAGATTGGTTTCTTTGATTCAGGTATGTCATGCAACCTTTTTTCTCTTTGTCCTTTCAATATTTGTCTTTGTCGTGTTTAAAAAAAAAGTTTTGCTTTGTCTTGTCTCTTAGTTTGCATCTTTGTTTTTATTAGGGTTTTTTTTCCATGCGGTTGAATCACAAACCAGAACCACAGAAGAAGGGTTTTTTTTCTGTGTGTATGAACTATGTTTAACCTATAGAATACATCATACAGTAGAACTATGTATAACCCTTATTCTCTTCTTCTTCTTCATTACCAACAACGACACACACAGACACAGAACACAAACCATTCGATTGGAATCTGACCCCAACAACACACACAGACACAACATAAACCATTCAATCATAATCTTTTCATCAATCGAAGTGAGATGAGAAGAAACACAAACACTAATGAGAAAAAAATTGAATTGTGAATAAGAGAGTGAGAATATATAGAATTGTTGCTCTCTGTTGAATTCACTGATGAGAAGAAACACAAACCATTCGATCAGATGGGTGCCATCCACTGAGAATAGATAGAATTATTGCTCTCGGTTGCCTTTACCTTGGCTGGACACATTGGTGTGGAGTATGTAGGGATCTCCCCAATTCAAACTTTTGGTTGATTGGCAATGGGGGAAGGGAGGAAGAAGCCAACACGTGGGATGAAGTAAAGCAAGGAAAGAGAGAGGGAGAGACTTGAGTAGATGAAGAGAACAAGAATTGGGGAGAGAGTTGACTATTCAAGTACTTTGCTGTAGTAAGTTATCTCTTGTGGTTTTCAAGGAGAAGCTGATGTAGTTTTCAAGGAGAATCTGCTAGATGCTCTAGTCACATGGATTCCTCAGGTCTAACATCTTTTTTGTGAAAAAAAAATGCCACATAATGATATGTGAAGAAATTAAAAAAAATAAAAATAAATAAACTATATATGATATCTCTTTTTTGTTGTGGAAAGATGGTGAAATTTTGTTACAACTTAATGTGTGACCTTAACTTAGATATTGGTACAACTAGTAGCTTATTGTATATCAAAAAATAACATAACTCCTTACATTTTTTTTGTTGTGTTGTATATATATTGTCATAGTTTTTTTTTTTTTGGCAAAGTCATAGTAGTAGTTTTAATGTTTAGAAATTGGTAGTTCTCCTACTTCCTCTCCTTTTTTTTTTTTCTCTTTATTTGATATAAATGGTATCAACTACTTTGTAATAATATTGAAATTATCTACTTTGTGATTTATGTTAAAATCTTTGGAACTTGTTATCTAGTAGCATCATAAATGGGAGATTCAAAACAAGGAAATGGGCAATATAACCAGTGGACCTTGCAAGAGAGAAAGATGTTGTTAGGACTACTTCTTGAAGGCATCAAACATGGTTGGCGTGATGCTAGTGGTACGATAACCAAGCAAAAAGTAGAAACCAAGATACTTCCAATTCTCAATGGAAAAACTTGGGTGCCAAAAAACCTATAAACACTATCAGAACCGCATGAAATGGTTTAAGAACTAATATCAAACTTTTGCTGATCTTTTGAGCTATAGTTCTAGATTTGGATGAGACGCTGTCTCAAAGAAGTTCATGGTTAATAATGAAGTATGGGAAAACTACTCTAAGGTGATATTTTATTTATGTTTAATTTTATTTTATATTGATGAATTACACTTTCATAATATTAATAATCTGTTTTTTTTAATAGTCCCACCATAGCATGAAAAATCTTCGCAATGGATCATTTGAAGATTACGAGGATTTGCAAATATTTTTTTTTGCAATGGAACAACTGTTGGGAAAAATACACTTGAATTGGGCGATGGTACTAATGCTAGAACATATGGACTTGAAGAAAATGATAACATGTTCGATGATAACAATGAGGTTTATGAAACCTCATACCAAACGCTGTCACCTAGTGATTATACTTCATCACCTTTCCTAGATACAAATTTGGAGGCAGTTACTGAAAAACTTATTCCAAGAAAGAAAGCTAGTACAGAGTATGAAACATATGGTACCCCAACTGAGATCACCACTCGAGCTGATCTTCTAGAAAAAGTTTGTGTTGGCATGGATTCAATTTGTACAATTGCTAGTGAAATTCAAGGAATACGCGGCTAATGGAAAAAAGAGAAAATGATTGAGAAAAAAAAAACATTTGGAATTATATCAAAGAGATTCCAAACATGGATAGTCATGCTCATTTCAAAGCGCTTGAATTGGTTAATAAGTTGGGAATGAAAGACGCATTTATGAAAATGTCACTTGAAGAATGTTTGGTGTGGATACAGTACAATATGGAATGAGAATGGTTATTTGGTATAATGTTTAACATTTTTTAGTGACATTTTCACAAAATGTTAATGTTTTTATCTTATGTATGGAATTTTGGTTAAGATTTTTTTTTATTGGATATTGTGTTTAAGAATTTGGTGAATGTTAAGACTTGTTTGTTTTAATATTATACTTTTATTTATGTGCAATTAGGTAATATTATTTATTTTTCGATGTTAGCTCACTCAATTTTGTCTTGGCTATACATAAAAAGGTGCATATTGATTTTTATTTCTAATTATGCGATTCATTTTTTAGGTGATTTTTTAATGTCTCAAATGGAGAACGAAGAATTGGAGGAAATGTATTATGAAACCATGAAGTTGTTAATGATGGCAATAGAAGCAACAACTAAAGTTTTAAATACATTAATGATTATTATAGATGACGACCATGTTGAACGTGTTGAATGTCCAATCCGACGACCAATTACGAAAAATGGATACAATTCTATACATAAAGTATTAAGTGAGGATCCTCAACACTTTCGGCAATTATATCGTATGTATCCTGATGTGTTTATGAAACTATGTAATATTGTTAGAGAGAAAATGAATCTAAAAAACACAAGATTCATATGTGTTGAAGAAATGCTTGCAACATTTTTGCTCACTGTTGGTCAAAATTCTCGATATTGTCAAGCTGAAGACACATTTAGGCGATCACATTTCACAACAAGCAAAAATTTCAACAAAGTTCTTATGGTCTTAAACACAATAGCACCAGAGATTATGGCCAAACCTAGATCCACAACGACACTTAAAATATTGGAGAGTACACGATTTTACCCTTACTTTAAGGTAAGTACTAAATGTTTAATTTATTTATGTTATTGT